>OY757911.1:59146530-59566530 GCA_963585895.1 Sepioteuthis lessoniana | reverse complement strand
TGTTCTTTTTAAAATGTCCATAATTACTTTTTGATCTAAAATATATTTTTGCTGTTTAAGAGATTTTTGGAAACATTTTTCTTGAGATTTTTATTTTTGTTTGATTAATTTCTGAATCTCTACCTGTTTTTAAAATAGGTTAATTACACAATTCTACCTGAAATCAGTTGTGAAAAAAATTCTTTAGTCTTTTGTTCAAAATGACAACATGATTTAAAAAAAAAAAAAAAAAAAATTCTATTTTGAGAAGTCCTTGTTTATATCTTTTATATTGTACTTTTTTTCTTCCTCTTCTATCATGGGAGAGTCCCCATGGCATAATGGTTTAAGTATTGTACTGCAACATCATAGTAAGTTGCACTATTACATGCACTTTTGGACTAATGCCCATTGGGAAAGGTATGAACCCTCTCATCTCTCCTTGTTATGGGTTTAATAGTATTACTACAGTTCTACAAGGATGGCTTTGGCTTTAAATAACCTATGAAGGTTGATATGCCATTAAATGACCAATACAATCCTCCTCTATCATATACAGACTATTTATCTCGGAGAACTGGTCCAAATTTGATGAATTTTTGCTTGGTAGAAACTTGTTTTTCCTTATCTCTTTTTGTTGCATTGTCCTTTTTTCTATCACAAAAAAAAAAACAAGGTAGAAAAATCCCCTACACTCACTTTGAATAAATATTGAAACAGTTCATCCCAGGTTGTTTGGTCACTTCCACTTTATCCCCAATAATTGTTTTTTTCTTTTCAGCCTTGTCTTTGATCTCAATAGTATGAAATTTTATACATGTTAAAAGATAACTACACATTTTCTTTTAATCCAATAAAATGATGTTCTTATCTTTGAAATTAGCACTGAATTTTTATAACAGTTTTGAAGTATAGCTGTTATATTTTCTTTCTAGTTCATAAAACTATACTATTGGCCTTTGAAATTATTAAACAATTGTGGTATTACAATATTTTATTTTTATTTTTTTGTCAGGGTCTTCTTTGTGCAAAGCATCGTTGTGAAATGGTTCGGTTGGGACTGAAATCTTCAGATTGGGTCAGGTAAGCTTTGCTGAGTTTTCAAAGACTTAGAAAAAAGAATCTTAGAAAAAGTTCAACAAAAACAAACATGGTTGCTGACTAATTGTGCTGCTATGACTTATCAAAATTTAATGATCTACATTGTGAAAACTATTAGAGATTGATAAAAGTGTGGAGACATAATTATCAGTCTAATTAAAAAAATGTCTGCCATAAACTATTGTGACATGGTGCTATAAGAAAGAGAGAGAGTGAAGGGGAGGTCAATATCCTTACCCCTTTATTTGAATCAAAAGGCATTAAGACTGACCCTTAAAATGATTGAGGAAAGAAGGTCAAGCTATCTGCACTCTGTGCCCTGGAGTCTGTTGAACAAAAGAAGTGTGACCTGATGATGGTGGTAGAAGAGGGTAAGTCGAATGATTGGCCCTCCAAGCTCTTCTAGCCAAAAAAGACCAGCATGCCTAAGAGAAATTTGAAGGGGAATTTTAGTTTGGATAAAGTCAGAGGCAGATAGCTGAGGTCAACCTGCTCCAAGAAGGTCACACACCAGTAAAAAGGAGAGAAAGGAATCTGAACATTTGAAAACCCCTCAAGGATAAGTACAACTCAAACTGTTTTCCTTCCACAATTCTTAAATATTGGAAAGTTATATGCATTCAAAAAAAAAAAGAAACTGTAAAGGGTCTATTTCACCAATAATTAAATTTATTTAATGAACACTTCTACAAGTATCAGTCTGGTGACTTAGATACTTTTTCTCAAGTAAGAGAAAAAGAAAGAAAGAAAAAGAGAAAGAAGAAAAAAGTACTGTTGAGAGACATTTTTGTTTGATGTTTTCATGTTGGCTTAACATTTTGTTATATTTAAAAAAAAAAAAGAACTGTTTCTTAAGTCTCATCATTATTTGTTTGGTCATCTCATATTAAAATTTTGTTATATTTTAAATGCACCCTTGTGTTAAAATCTTTTGGTTGTGTTATTTCCTCTGTTGATTTGACTTCTTTTGCATCTCCCTTGTCCTAGCCTTGTACCGCTTTCATTAATTCTCGCTAAACGTCTTATTGAATCCTTAAAACATTACAAGAGAATTTTGGAAATCTGTCTACAGTTAATATTATCTAACCTAGAAGTTCATTCTTCCGTGATCTGAGGGGGTAGGAAGACAAAGGACTTGGTAGTGTATGTGAAAGTGAATTGGCACTTCCTTACCAACGTCTGAGGTCAGTTTAGCCCCAAATTAACCTCCACATTATTTGTCTGTTTATCATACGCCCGAAATAGGAGTCTTGACCGGGATTTATTTTGTGGAGTGTCAAGTACCAGACTGTCCTTGACGTCATATGTGCATAAAATGGGCTCTCGTCCTGGGATAATTATTTATGCAACGTCACACTATTTTGAATTTTAAGCAAAAATGCTAGTTATTTTTGGAAGTATACAGATTTCATAAGTATAACTTATCTTTTTCCAATGAAGATGACAGCATTGTTGATTGAAATATTGTGTAGTTTCAGTTTTAAGGGCATGTATTATCTGGTCTGATTTCTACTTAGAACTAATAAAACATTGTCTATTTAAATGATTATATGCAGATATGATAAAACAAACGAAAACTATTGATTACACTGGTTAAACCCCCCCTCCCCCCAAAGTTTTGAAATGGTGTTGATGCACCAAACATCTTTTTTAGCTAATGTGTGGGTGCTGAATCTGAAAATGATCTTACTTTTTCTTGGTTAGCTACCATTTTTGCTTTACAGAAATGCCTCATTTTTGGAAAAAATCATTTTTTCATTTGTTTTCTGTATATATGATATTGACCAATGGCAATATTTCTCAAAGTAAACTCATAGAAACCTCTCAATTCATATTTAAACCAACATATATTAGTATGCTTATCAAAAAATACTATATCTACAATAACTATCTGACCCTAAGTCCTTAAGAATGATACGATTGAATATACCCAGACTAACAAGTATTTTCATCAAATCATTTAATAAACTAATAACAGAAATAAAACCTTTGTGAACATAAGAACTATAGTAAATTTTTTTTTGTTCTTGATTGTCTATCATGTTCAATGTTATTTAAATCCTTTTTTTGATACTCCAGTAATAGTCAGCCATCATTTGTTAGTCCCACCGTCCCTTGAAACACTCTTCCATTGTTTTGATATCCTGATTGAATTGTTCTTGCTCATCACTCACATCACTTCAGTTATCTGAAAATTTATCTAGATGGCTATGTAAAAATGAACCTTAATACTCGTATTAGTGCCTCTGTCCTGTAAACTTTTCAACAGGTCTTCCACTATCGCCAGGTCAAATACTACTTGCCTAAGAAGTTTTTCACTTTATCAACAAACAATGTCCAAGTGCGTAATTCTAAGTCATTCATTGAATTAACAAATTCATCGTTTGTCACAAGTTTCTTGATGTTAGGTGAAATCATTTTCATGATGTTCATCATGTACAATGGAATAGGTGAGTTCAATTGGGATGTCTTTAGAATTTCTTTCCAACTGTGAAAACAAAAGCTCTCAATGTGCTTGATTTCCTTCTTTTGTGAAGGGACAAAACATGGGATAAATTTATGAATATCAAACAGAAGATTTTAGGGTTTCATTCTTTTGATGTCACTCTAATTATCACATTTACTAAAATGTATTACTGATAAAGTTTATCAGTTAATTTGAATTTTGGTGATAAATTGGAAAAATGCAGTACTTTTATTCCAAATTTTTTGACTCCAAAACCTTCTTTTTTTTTCTTATAAAAATAGTTTATTTCAGGTGACTGACATGAATTGCTTGGCCTATCTGAAAATTGATGGATTTCTACAACCTACTAAATTTTGTGATCAGCCAAGATTGTAAATTGATCTTTTCCCAAAAGTGAGCAATTACAGTACAACAAAAACATGGAAAACTAAAGTCATTTTTTGAATCAGTACCATCAAATCTACTAAAAAAATGTGTTTTGTTTCTTGGTACCAAAAATCGTGTTGACCAGTGTTTTGTTTAAGATCAAAATCTATCTAATGTAATGCAATTTTTATATCTGATTTCCAAATCTGCAAAAGAAAATTATTTCTGATTAAATTTCTCATAAGTTTTTAAAAAGAAAAATCTATAAAACTAACAAAAAAATGATATTCAGGATATTGATATCAATAATTGACATAAAATTAATTATCAGGTTAAAGAAGAATAAGAAAAAAAGGTTTATTTATATTTCCATATAAAAGAAAAGTCTTTAAAAATCACGCATATTTTTTGTGATAATATTTATTTTAGCAGATCCTTTATTTTTAAAATGTTATATTTGCATCTTCAGACAAAGAAATGAGATCATTTCTTTGAAGATGTAGATCTAACATTTAAAAAATATTGGTCTGCTAAAATAAATATTATTACAAAAAATATGAGGGATTTTTTAAAGGCTTTTCTTTCATATGGAATTATTTGCCCTGTATTTTAATTTATTATCATCTTACATTGAGCTCTCTATTGGATTTTGAATTACATGGATATTGAATAAAGAAAATCCTAAAATAGAACTGTTCCCACAATCGGCTGACTTGGCTTTGGATAATATAAGATACACACACACACACACACACACACACACACACACACACACACACACACACACGCACCAAGTCTATGCTTATGAACTACTTTTCTGGTGAAGAAGATATAATTGTTGATGGAAATATTATTGACATAATTTCAATTTTGTATAAGTCCTTGAATTTTGTTGGATCAAGTAAAACATGATGAATAGATATAATTTTGTTGAGTGAATTGTGTCCCTTTTGCTCTTTTATATCAGATTATATTACAGATAATGGTGAAACCTGAATTAATCTGACATATTGTATAGATAGATCTTAGATTTGGATATAGAGAAGAGGAACATCTTATAAATGGAATTTAATACATTAAAGTTCACAAAAAGTTGTTGATAAGGTATTCAAAGCAGAAAGTGAGATTTATTGAGAAACAAAGTTGACACTATAGGGACAGGGAGGGATGATATTAGTGATGTTAAATCAATGATGGTTGTTTAAAAAAACCCACGAAAACCTAGGGAAAATCTATATATTGGAGAAAGAGTTGGCCTTTTAATCAGTAAATCATGTGATTCTGTTTCCAAATATTTGTAAAATAGATTGTGTTAAAAAATTTTGATTATTTTATTTTTTATTTATTTATGTATGTTTTTATTTAAAAATAAATAATTGTTTTTGGATCAGACAGCATAACTTAAAATACAGCCTTGAAGAAAAATCATAAACATTTGCATATTATCCATATATAAATAGATACATCCTTTGAAAATATTGCTTTTTTTTTCATATATATATATATATATATATATATATATATATAAAGTTGTTAAATGTATAATTTCTTTTGTAATCTCCCACATGCAAATTCTATAAGATTATTGATCAATCCAATCTTTAGCTATTAAAGGAAATAATATAAAATCAGATTAAAGAACAGATTATGTTTGTAGAAAAATCAGACAAAATGATAGAATTGATGACAATGAAACTTCTGATTATGAATGGTTGAAATGGTGAAGATGCAATTCATGTAAGTCAAACTTCCAAGGTATGAAATGAATTTGAGTTTCATTACAAGTTTACTTTAATCTTTTGAATTCTTAGATTATCTGAACTCAAAAAAAAATTGTGAAAAAACAATTGGGCACAAAATGTGAACACATTTTCCAACATTGCTCCTGGGCCATCCCATCATTCCATTAAAAGAAAAGCTGGGAATGGTTTCTATATTAAACTTTTTATTAGTTGCATCTGATGTTATATCTCTGAGCCTGAAATATTGATTGTATAGTATATGGTAAAATAAGCTTATGTAAATCTCTACATGTGTTACATTTTGATGATGTTAACTCCTAGTTTTTCAATGAAAATGGTTGGTTTTCTATCTTATACTTTAAAGCATAATAACATCTTTGGGTTATTCACTTCTGTGTTTATTTAAGGGGCAAGTTACAGCCCTTAAAAGCTTAAACTAGTTTATTGTTGTTTATATATTGTTTGATTTCCTTCCATTTTTAAAATTTTGTGAGTAGTTTTATTGGCTTTGAAGTCTATTATTAGAATCTCAGTATTTGCATCTGCCATTCCAGAACAAAAGGTACAGCTAGATAGTATCGATGATGATAAGATAATAGTCATGGATAATCTTTAGATGTCTTTGACAAATTAACTTTAGGATAAAAAATTTTAAAAAATAAGAAAAAAAATGATGTTTTACTAAAATAGCCCATTCGTAAAAATCTATTTTAATTTTATTTTAATGTAAAAAATTCATATAAAAATGTATCACTTATATTGACTATCCTGAAAAGAGTTACTTTCAGTCATTTTCTTCATTTAAATTTTTTTTTTTTTATTGAACAATTAGTCAAGTTCAAAAATTATAAACTGGCCATAACTTGATACCTTTTAACTGGCTGGGGAGAGGAAAACTGAAACCCACTTTTACCTGAATGGTTAATATATTACATTTCTATATCATTTTTTTTTTGTACATCAAGACAAAATTAATTATGGCTAGGGAACATTTCTTCTCTCCTTAATTATGGTATCAAAACAGAAATCTCACCAAGAAAGGGTAGTCTGAATAATACATCAGTCTGGGTAAGTAATATTGATTTGATTTTGTTAGCTTCTTTTGTCACCTGGAATCAAGTGGCAACTTTTTGAGTCACAAAAATATTACAGAAGCAGTATGAACACTACAGGTACATATAGGTACATATATATGTATATGTACTCTACAAGTAGATATGAACAAATATATCAACTTTTAGTGGCATACCTTGGATATATTATTGATTTGATTCCAGACCTGTTAGCAATTTACTCCTAAGTGTTATACTCTTGTGGACCCCTTCACATGGATGAGCAAAAGGCAGGATGACCAGCTAGAACCTATATACAACAGCTCTGTGCCGATACAGGATGTAGCCTTAAAGACCTACCTGGAGCGATGGATGATAGAGATGGGTAGCGAGAGAGGGTCAGGGAGATCTGTGCTAGCAGTGCGACATGATGATGATCATTCCAGACCAGTGCTATGAAGCAAATATTCCAATAAAGAAGGTCACTCTAAATTTTTGTTTTCCAAAAATATGTATATAAATGTTATGTTTGCACTATATTGTTGTCTATTAAATACAATAACTTTAGATCTAAAGAAATAAAAATCATGTACATATCTTTAGTAAAAAATACTACATCTGTCCCATAATAGTTGTTATATTTGTATACAATTTTCATACTCTAAATTTAACAATTATTTGTGAACTTCTATTTATAAGATGCTCCTCTTCTGTATATCTGAATCTGAGATCTCTCTATTTTATATGTCGGATTACTTCAGGTTTCTGGATCATCTACAATGTAACCTGATATTAAACAGTAAAAGGGACACTATTCACTCAATAACATTAACAGTAAATAATATCTTAACTAAAAAAAAGAATAGTTAACAATATTAAGACAGTATATTGTTTCCCGAGTGTGACACACTCAGGGAGCTAATGTGGTTAGCAAAATGGTGCTGATTGACTTGGTCAATAAGTAAATTTTCAATTTTTGATAAAATGCAGTAACTGAAGAGGAACAAAGTGAATTGCTGCAAAAACAAGGTATGTTTGCATTTGATTACTTATGACTATGAAAATAATCTTTATAATTTTTCTTACTCTATTATTTATTAATCTTGTTAATTTTTTTTTTCTTTACAGGTTGGATACTTGGGAAAGTGAACAAAAGACGTGGACAGAAACTGTCCGTGTTCTTGATTACCATAACAGCCGACTACGTACAATAGACAGCAATGCAAATGTTTCTCTAAAGAACATATGTGAATCAGAGGATTTAACAAACTTTGGTGTGTTTTGTTTTTATTCTTGAGTTTTCATTTTTTCAAAAATTTACTGCATTTATATTAGATTTTGCCAATGGTCTAGGAGACCTGGGTTCTATCCCAAAGAATTTAAAAATGGTACTTGATACCACCTTGCTTAACACTAGGCAATATAAGGTACGTATCAAGGATAAAGTGGAGAAATCCTGGGAAAGAAGTAGCACCCTTCCCTACACCTAGGTGTAGTAGCTATTGAAAAGAGAGCCTTCTAGTCGCTCTCGACTATGGTCGCCAACTTTACTTTTTATTTAAATATTGTAAGCACTCTTCAATTAAGGGACAAGTTACCATCTTTAAAATACTTATCTTTTGGCAGCATAGTTTGATATTTTAATTTTCTTCCATTTATTAAGTTCTGTGAGCAGCTTCAGTGGCTTTTGACGTTTATTGCCAAAATATCAGTACTTGGTGGTACTATTTAAGCCACAGCTGGGGTGGGGAATAAGGGAGTTTATACCTTTCCCAAGGGTATTAGTCTGAAAGTGAACATAATACTGTGACTAGAGTTTGAACTCACTTACTATGATCTTGCAGGCCAGCACCTTAGCCACTATGATACAGGAGAGCATACTGCTTTTTGATATTAGTTGTCTAAATTTCTGAAATGAAGCTTGATGATTTTTATCAGTTAGAGTTTTCGGACTATTGTCTTCATCTTTGTTTTTTCCACAACTTTTTGGCCGCTGTATCCTCCAGCCTTCCTCAGGTGTCCCCTGTTTATCTGGGCATAGAAATGATTCAACCTAGGGAAATCATTTTTAAAGTTTGCTTTTTGATGTTTTACTAGCTTTACTTGTAGTTGGCAACAGGTCTTGCTTTTGTATACTCTACCGAGTAGGTGCAATTCTTGGTCATGTTTTATTCTGTTGTATTCTTGACTCTGCAGTTTTATCCTGATATCAAATGGGCCACCTATCTTAAAGTATACAAAGGGGAGACTTTCTGTTTGCTAAAAGTAAAGTTAAAGGAACATCGAAAGGCAGTATGTCGTGGGGGGAGGTTGAAAAGATGAGTATGGCTGGCCATATATGGAAAGAAAAAAGGAACCATCTGCCCTTGTAGGATGAAGTTAAAATAATTTACAGAGAAGAACACTGCCGAATAAGATGTTTTAAAGAAGCAGCACTTATGTTGGTCTACAGTGACCTTTTTTGCTGACCACGTATAGAAATGAATGATTTGGGAGCCATTTATCAAAAAAGGCTTGATGAAAAAAAAAGTGATATGAGGTAAAGTAAAAAAAAATACATGATGGTTGTTAGTAGTATCTTTTAGGCTGATGGAAACATTACGTTTATAGGTCCCAAAAATTCACTCTAAATTTTCTAGTTGGACTCATGGTGTTGTTGATAAAGTGTTTGGTTGAAAATTGCTTCTGAATAAAATTATTTCAGCCATGATTATTGACTTGTCAGCATTTACCTTTTTATCTCTATTGTATGTCTTAGGAGATAATAATTTATTATCTCCCTGAGTGAAATCATGTGGCGGTTACAAGTTCAATCTTAGCTATAGGTAAGAATAACAAGGAATACTAACTATAACTTAATACTTGTACCTGGTCATGGTTAACAAAATTGAAACAATCTACCCCCATAGATTGAATAGAGGGTTCAGTTTGAAATTTTGTGTAGGCTCCTGAGTTCGACATGATACACCTGAAGAACACAGTGGCTGAAATGTTGTGGGTATAACAATATAGATGAACACAATAGTCCAAATATTCTAAGTGATAAAAATTATGAAGTTTCATCTAAAAAATTTAGACATACAAAACAATTGTTGGTATGTATAATGCAGTCATTAAAACTGTCATAAACCTTGATATTTATGATTGGATTGACTGACATTAATCAAATGGTTACATCAAAGTAGAAATGAACACAATTTATCTGCCTTTTTAGTTAGGGCTGTTGAATATGCAAACTACACCTCTGCAGAGGGGTAAGACTCCACCCCCATCCCACTCAGTTTCCTGGGTATATCACTAAACCATCTGATGGTGAGTTTTCAGCCTTGCAGCTTTGGGGAATGTAGAATAGCCCTTTATGGTCCATTCTGACAGTAGTAGTACTTGTTATAATCCCATCTATGGATCAAATAGAACTGTTTAATCATTTACTATACTTGAAACCATTTAACAGTGTGCAAACAAGAGATTGATATTAAATTGAATTATAAATACTTTTCCCTCCCTAATATTGTGTTCATTTCTTGTATTTTTAGATGAAGTTGATTCCAACCGCCTTTCCTTACCAAGCTTGTGTGATATTAATTCTAATGTTCAACTTAAATTATTGTGTGGAGCTGACCTTTTGGAGTCTTTTTCCAAACCTGGACTTTGGAAAGAAGCTGATGTAAGTTTGCCTTGATATTTAGCAGTCTTTCTTCTCAAGTTCTTTTTAATTCCTGTTTATTTTGTTTCATTTTTTTGTATGAAACAGTATAATTACATTAACTTTGTTACATCTTATTAAAATTTTTATATGAGGACAGTTATTTCAGCCATGATTGTTGACTTGTCACTATTTACCTTTATATTGTTAAAATCAAATGTATGTCTTGGGAGATAGTAATTTATTATCTCCCTTAGAGAATGGACGTGCCTCTTGAGTGTTTCATGGAGTGTCATATGACTATCTCAGAAACCCATTCTTTTGCCTCTGTTCTTTGAACAAGTGAGATATATCTTGGACCCTACCATGGAATGGTAAACCCCTGCGTCTATTTTACTTTCTCTTATCAAATAAACTTTTTTCCATTTTTTTTCCCCCCTTCTACATCTGCTTCTTCATGGAACAATATGTTTATTGTTGCATTTGGGACATGTTTGTGTATTCTTTTTTCTCAACACCATTGGTATATATATTGTGTATATAAAAGGTTAGATATTTTTGTATCTACAAATGTATTTTATCTTTTCTTCCATTGTGTTCAGTCTTTGTATATCATAGATATTCCAGTGCTGATATTAATGCTTGGTGAGTGGGGACTCGACTAAATATCTTCTAGCTCCAAGTGTACCAATATATGTATGTTATTGTAACAAAGTAAACTAGCACATTGTTGCAAGATCTCTCTTAGCGCAATAGTATTACAATGCTTTCTTTAACTTAAAGAATAAAGGAATTTCCAATCCAATTTGTTATATAATGTGCTATCTTTGTTTATTGATCACCTCTATCCTTTTAATTTATTTAGGAGGATAACTATTGTTAATTATAAAATGCCACCCCTTATTTATTTTTAAATTGTACTTTACTATAACTACAAAAATAGCACATCTTATTGAGAAATTTTTTTTTTTAATAATTGATTGATTTTAATGGCATGTCAATGATATTTTATGCTTAAAGGTTTGGGAATCATGTTCATTGTATGCTTTATTTTTTTGTACTTGTTTCTAAAGAGTTTTTTGAGGACATGGTCCAATTGATTATAAATGATTTTTAAACTGATCTATTTGACCCATAGATCGGCCTCTTACAGGTACTACTACTCTGGGTCTGAGTTTACCTGGTAGTACTTACAATAGAATGTGTATTCCACACTCCTCTGACCTCCAGAACAGTTTAGTGTCTTACCTAGAACACCTCCTTTTTTATGGGGGTAGGGGTGTTACCCCTTGTGAAGGGGATACAATCATCATATTCAATGGGGCAATTAAATTTTTTAGTGCAATTGCATTAAAATATGAGAATCATTAAATAAGTTTCCAGATTTTTTTTGTATAGGCACTTTTATTGATAGTACACACATGAAACTCTAGTTCCCTTTGAAGTAATCTCCTCCAACAACTTTTGGAAGGCCCCATGGAAGTCCTCTTGTGTGAGTGTGTCAGTAACCTTTGTCACAGTCTCTTTCATCTCCTCAATTGTCTCACAATGACAACCTCTGAGCTTAGGGAATAACCAAAAGTCTCAGGGAGCAAGGTTGTTGGAATTTTTTTTTATCAAGGAAAAATATATAGTATTTTTAATCCCTATATTTTGTCTGCCTTTCAATGTCTCTGGTTTCGTGTCTTGCTACGAAAATAAATGGAAATAGAGGGGCCCATGTGGCTGGCCCCAGAAGTGGAATTGGGACACGTGCCCCCAAAATTGGCATCTTTTGGATCAGGCACTCGAAGCGTCAAGACGTCCCCATAATTCTGGCTAGCTACCGACAGATTGTTCATCCTTAGTGCCGACAAAAAACAACTGAGCAGCTAGTGTATGGACTTTGGCCGGTCCCAGTAAATACCTTTGACGAGAAAGGAGTGGGACATATTAACTGCTTTCAGGCCATAGAATTTGGTTACTGATACTTCTCAAACCTGACAACTACACACGAGGTACCAGTGAATACCTTTTGGCGTGAAAAGGAGTGGATATTATTCCTGACGAGAGGACACCCAAGCTGCACTCACCAGAAAGTAAAACAACAGCGACGTACCCGTGAGAAGTTGAAGGAGCATTGTCCTTAACGAGAAGGACCTGAATGGTGAATAATGTCTGTAATTTTTGTTCTTGGCGAGAGACAGCTAGAGATGTTGAACGGTTGTTATTTTTTTGAGAGCTTTGAAACTGTTTATTTCTATCTCTCCTGTGTGAGAGAATATATATTTGAAAAGGCTGTTCTTTTACTACACCCTTTCACCTCTGTAAGTTCACTTGCTTCCTTTTTTTTCCCCCATTTTTGTATATTTTTGTATTTTGGTACTCGGCGCCCCAAATTTTATTTGGCAATGTCACACATGAGGAATTTCATGCAAAGGAAAATTCTTTTGCCTATTTTGTTTTATTTTTATCTCCTTTACGGAGATAAGTGTAAATAAAGCTCCTTTTACAATCAAGCGAGACCGTTCTTAACTTATTTGTTCCTTCCCTATTTTTAGACGACGTTGCTTTGTTCAATGGTCGGTAATTTTCTGAAAGTAGAAAATTAATTTCCGACAAGGTCTGGACTACAGGGAGGCTGAGGAACTGTCTTGATGCCCATTTTGGTCAAATAGTTTGTGACAAGGATGGAGTTGTGGACTGGTGTATTGTCCTGGTGGAAATGCCACTGACTCGATTTGAAGAGTGCTGGGCTCTTCCGACGGAATCTCTTGCTGAACTCCCTTAAAACCTCAACATAGTAACCCTAACCGTTTGGCCAATCAACTGTGGTGTATTGACTTCCTTACTCCTCCCATACCTCTCATCATCCCTCACAGTCTCCCTGCCTTCCTTGAATCTCTTATGCCACTCAAAAACTGCGGCTCGATTCATGTAAGATGGTCGAAAAGCAGTCTGAAGCATTCCATACGTTTCTGTGGTGGCATTTTTTGCAAGTTTAAAACAGAATTTTATTGCATATTGTTCTTCTAAAGTGTCAGATTGCATTTTTGAAATTCACCAGCTGTGACAATCAGGCTTTAGTAGAGTGCATTCCAATTGCTGCTGTAGCTGTTCATTTGAACCCGAAATCATAAAAATTGATCAGTCATCTCATAAGATGTATAGCAATAACATACTGAATTTTCAAGAGTCTATGATAATTTTAAATGCCTGTACAAAAAAATATCTGGAAACTTATTGAATGCACCACATACTCTAACTTGGAGAATAAAGCAATTTCTATTCCAATTTGTAACTATAAATTATTAGAGTGTGACATCTGCATGAGTGCTCAACCCAAATGTTATAATTTCTAAAAGAGATAAATAAAGTAAGTAAAGTTGGCGACCTTAGTCAAGGGTGACCTGAAGGCTCCCTTTTCGATAGCTACTACGCCAATGTGTTGGGGAGGGTGCTACTCCTTTCCCTAGAATGCTCCACTTTACCCTCGATCCTTACTTTATAATTCTGAGTGTTAATCAAGGAGGTATCAAGTACCATTTTTTGAGTCTTTGGTATGACTCAGCCTGGGATTGAACTCAGGTCTCCCAGGCCATTGGTGAACACTCTAACCATTATACCAATGTCTAGCTTAAGTAAAGTTGAGGACCATAGTCGAGGGTGACCCGAAGGTTCCCTTTTTAATAGCTACTACTCCGAGGCGTAGGGAAGGGCGCTACTCCTTTCTCTGGATTGCTCCACTTTACCCTTGATCCATACCTTATAATGCTGAGTGTTAAGCAAGGCAGCATCAAGTGCCATTATTTTGAGTTTTTGGTATGATTCAACCTGGGATTGAACTCCGGTCTTCTGAGCCATTGGCGAACACTCTAACCGCTTACTTTTATTTATTCATTTGCAATTATTTAGAATATAAATTCTGTAAATGGCATGTAATTCAATATCAAACTTAACTGTTCACTGAAAGTAGCCTTTAAATAAATATCTTAAAAAATTTGGTTAGTTTTCTTTGTTTAATGGCATATCAGCCTTTGTGGGTTATTTAATGCCAAAGCCATCCTTGTTTGAAAATAAAAAAAACAGTAGTAATACTATTTAACTGATAGTTGGGAGAGATAATGAAGCACATACCTTTTCTAAAGGTATTAATCCTAAAGTGAATGGAGTTCAAACTTGCTCACTATAACCGTTAGGCCATCTGTCCTGCTGGACAATTCAGAGTGAATTTTGGGAACTTATAAATTTAACCGGCTCATTGGCCCAGTGGGTAGAGTGTTTGCCAATGGTCAGGGAGACCTGGGTTCAATCCCAGGTCACATCATACCAAATACTTTAAAAATGGTACTTGATACCTCCTTACTTAACACTCAGCAATATAAGGTATGTATCAAGGGTAAAGTGGAGCAATGCAGGGAAAGGAGTAGCGCCCTCCCCTTCACCTAAGTGTAGTAGCTATTGAAAAGGGAGCCTTCAGGTCGCCCTCGACTAAGGTTGCCAACTTTACTTTTACTTACTTATAAACTTAATGTTCTTACCTGACTAGAATTACTACTATTATGTACGATTTTTTACCTGTGCTCATATTTAGATTTTTTTTTAAATAATTGATAGGGTTGAACATTGAAGGATTAGACGCCTTAAGGAATCAGCACATATGTTGGGTTACAATGACCTGCTCAGTAGACCAAGTATAGGGTTGAATACAATATGGGAACCGATAATTAAGGCTAGATGAAAAAAAAAATCTAAATATGAGCACAGTTGAAAATTATACATAATAATATTAATTCTAGTCAGGTAAGAACATTAAGATAAGTCCCAAAAATTCACTCTGAATTGTCCAGCAGGACACATAGGTGTTGGTTCCCTAAGCTTCCAAGGAGACAATCATCTGGAGGTTGCAGGTTCAATCCTGACTGCAGGCAAGTAACAATACAGGAATACTTAACACTTGTACCTAGTTATGGCTAACGGAATCAGAACAGGCAACCCTTGTGGATTCAATAAAGGACGTAGTTTAAAGTTCCATGAAGGTTCCAGAGTTCGACAAACACCTGAAGAAGGTTGAAGGACATATCGGCCGAAACGTTGTGAAAATAACAATAAAGATGAAGACAATAGTCCAAAAACCCTTAATGATGAAAATCACCAAGCTTCATCTCAGAAATTTCGACAACTATTGCTCACTATAATGTCAAAATCCAGCACTTTATCCCTATTCTATAGGGACTTACTTAAAAGGATTTACTAATTGATTTAAGCTTTTTATTTGAATATATCAATTCTATTCCTATTCTAGGTGATCCTTGTGTAAAGTGTATCACCTTTTGACTTTCTATTTACAAATAACCTTAGTCTTTATTAAAAACTATAAAAAAAATTTACTTTAAACTAATTGGCATTATAAATCTTAAACCAAAATTATTATCTACAATAAAGTAGCTTCTTTTCAATTTTTATTTTATTTTATCAGACTGACAACTTCAGATCTCTAAATTTGCTGTAGTTATATAATGCTGATACAGTATTATTATTTCTATTATTATTATCATCATCATCAATATCTTTATTATTAGTCACACTGGTTATTTTCATCTGTTAGTATCTTCAAGAGAATTCCTTTACAAATTTATACTTAATTATACATCACTATTTTTAGATTACTATTCTCATACTGTTATCTCATCTCATTAAATTTACTTGTGATGGTGAGTGACTGAAAATAATATATAATGGCAAACATATTTTTATGATGTAAAAATAAGAAATTTTTAATTGATAACATGTAGCTTTGCTCTTTCATGAATCATTGAAAGTTTTAAAATAACGCTTTTTTTCAATAAATTTTATAATAACTCGTATATAATGGGGTTTATCATAATAAAAATACTTCTTATGCTGCTGGATATTTTGTTTGATGAAAATGAATTTGTTTTTTAAGTGATGATTTAATAAGTGGCTAGAAAATTCACTTGAATTCTACTGAGAAAAAGGATGAAGAATCATGTTTAAAAGATCCTCTTAGACTTACCCAAAGAACAGTAGCATAATTGTTATTTACTAAGTTTTTTTTAGTATACAGGCCTTAGGCCTCTTATAGTACCAACTGTACCTAAAACCAGTAAAATTCTTGACAGCTTTTTTATGCAGATAATTGGTGAAATTTTGAATTGTTTGTTATTGATTTTAATGGTATATCAACTTGTCTAGGTTTATTTTATTCCTAGCAATTAGGAACCACATTCTTGAATATTTATATTAACACTTTTTGGTATAATTGTTTCTTAAGAGTTTTTTTTTTTTTGCATCAAGATATATCAAATATTCCTATCAAATACAAATAATTTGTACCCAGTCATATGGTTTCAAGTTATATTTGATGATAATGATTTGTTAAAATTCATATGGTTTTAAATAACTTATCATAATCCTTAGTGAGCAATTATAGCTTAAAGTAACTATAATAAAAAAAACATAATTTACTGTTGTATAGTTTTGATGATGGTTGGGTTTTATGGCATATCAACCTTTGTAGGTTATTTAATGCCATGCCAAATCTATTTTTATGTAAATAATCAGTTCTATTTAAAACAATTCAGTTTAGCATGAGTACACAGTTTAATTGTCAAAAGCATTTCTATTTCAAACTATTCAGTTTATTCAAACAGTTATATATCACAATTCAGTTTAGTGTAAGTACAGTTTCAATGTCAAAAACAGTTCAATTTCAAACAATTCAGTTTAGCATAAGCACACAGTTTAAATGTCAGTACAGTTTGATTTTGAAAAACATTTCTATTTCAAGCTATTCAGTTTAGTCAAGCAGTTTTAATTCAACTAATTCAGTTTAGTATAAGTTCAGATTTTGTTTACACACAGTTAAATATCAAAACAGTTCTATTTCAAACAATTCAATTTAGCATAAATACAGTTTAAATGCAAAAATGAATGTTGTGATGGAAGCACAGTTTAGTTCTATTTAACCCATAGATAGGACCCTTATCAGGTGCTACCACTCCGGGCTAGAGTGGACCTAGGAGCGATGGCAATGAAAGGGTACTCTGCATTCCCCAAGCCCCAGCATTGCTGGGACCTCACCATCAGATTGTTTATTGTCATATATCAGGACACTCATTGAAGGGGTCTTACCCCTCTGCAGAGGAGCAGTCGGTGTATTCTACAGCCCCAGCCGATTGGACAAGTATAATTTTGAGTATTCCCACCTAATATGAACAATTTTTAAACAAATTTATTTAACCCATAGATGGGACTCTAACTTTCGGTTAAAGTGGACCTAGGAGTAATGGCAAAGAAGGGTTACTTCATACTCCTTAGAGCTCCAGAACTGGAACCTCGCCACCAAATGCAGTTTAGTGTCATACCTAGAACCGCACTTTTTGTTGGTGTGTGTGTGAGGCTTACCCCTCTGCAGAAAATGTAGTAAGTATATTCTAAGCTTCGCTAACAAGGCAAGTAAAATTTTGAAGAAATTCAAAGGCAAATTAAAAATGTTCAGAAACCTTGTTTGATTATTTAAAATTAGATTGATTAAGTTATTAAAATTAGATTAAATAACTTAAATTACATTTCAGAAAGTTTCTCACGAGAAGGTAAATTTTAAAAAATCCTGATAGCCTGTTGATATAGTGTTTGAATTTACTAAGCTTTTCTTAGTTGGCATACAGCCCTCAGATTGCTTATGGTACCTACTGTTTCTAAGTGGTCACCCATTTAATTGAGAAGGCTTCTTAACTTCAATGTTTTTGCAGAACTTGTGCTGTAAGTGTGACTTGATCATGAGTCTTGTTGATATGGTATTGTTTTCAAATTTTAAAAAAAAATGGTGGTTTTATTTTGAGACATGTTTTGTAATACTTATTTAAACAAGATTTTTTAAATATATTTCTGAGATTCATAATAATAAGAATGCTATTTATACACTAACTAGAACAATTTACTTGTGAGAATTTAAGCTTCTCTACTATATTAAACATATATTTCACTACTTTTATTAATGATTACCTGTTACTGCTTAACTTCAAGTGCATTTAAACTTTTTTTAGCTGCAGGAATGAATGTTATAATATATTCAGCTGTCTAATCTACACTGTATGTTTATAAGTTACAACAGAAGAATGTGCGAGTAGGTTGCTTGATGATCATCAGGCTGCTATATTAGATTGAACAGTCAGTTTGATATCTTCATAACCTTTTAAAGGGGCAAAGGTAGTTACTTGGTAGTGTCTATTTCAACTTCATGTAACATGAAGCAGAGAAAAATACCTGGCCTGCCTGTAACCAGATGTATTTGATTGACTTATTTAAGTCTGTTTTAAGACTATTGTAATTGGGTACTAGCAAGTATTGATCTCAGTAGCAATTACTTGTAAGACTCTTCTTACTTAGCCCAGTTGGCTGGGGTTGTAGAATACACTGACTGCATCTTTGCTGAGGGGTAAAACTTCCCCAATGAGTGTCTTAGATATGATACTAAACAATCTGATGGTGAGGCTCCAGTAGTGCTGGAGCTTTGGGGGAATGTGGAGTACCCTTCATTGCCATTGCTTCCAGTTCCATTCTAGCTCAGAGTGGTAGCACCTGATAGAGTCCTAACAATGGGTCAAATAGAACTGTTTGATCATTTAACTGTGTGTAAACAAATAACTGATGTTTAATTGAATTGTTAGTGATACATAATAATTGGAACCATCTAACTTTGTTATGTTGAATTGTTAGAAATAGAACTTTTGGATTGATTAACTGTTCTATTTATAAAATGTGTTTACAAATATATATTTAATATATATGTATTAACAGGATTTGGTATTAAATAACCAACAATGGTTGATATGCCATAAAATGAAACCAATCATCTTATTCTTGTTTTATAGCATTTGACTATACTAGATATGTAGATTAAGAATTAGAGTTTTATATATAAAGTGTATCCAAAAAGAAACCAAATTTTTTCAAAAACAAATTTTATAATCTTACCTTAAAGTTAATGAGACTACTAAAATTGATTTTGAAAGACAGTATGCAGATAATTTCTTTTCTGTTATCTGAAATTATTTAAATTTTATGATTGATATCAACTTTGGGAAGAAAGACAGGATTAGATTCCATTGAAAAGCTTTTCAAAACAGTACACAATGTTGATGAACTTTATAAAGAAAGGCAGGGTAAGATTCCAGAGAAAAGCTTTTCACCATAATTCACAATCCATTTAATGATAAAATTTCAAAGTCAAAAGTTATAGTTTGTTCTGCAATGAAATTCAGTAAATAATGAAGGAAAGAAAAATGCTTGAACAACAAAATTTTAAGATAATGATGTGTGTAGAGAGAGAAGAAAAATATCAGATAAAGATGCTTGAAAGGATAGAGGTGAAAATCAAAGAATGGAATGTACGAGAAAAATACTTTGGTAAAAGTGAAATGGAATCACTTTAAATTTTAGTCTTCGCCTTCTTGCATACACTTATATAAAAGTACAAGAAGAAAGTGTTGCTTTTCAAAGCACTTAAGTAAATGTTTGTGTGGATTGGAAAGTTAAAAGAATTTTAAACATTCTTGTAAAGAAACTGAATTAAAAAATTTTTTTCTATGATAATTTTATGATTTCTTCAACTCGACTAAGCATTTTTATAAATGGCTTCAATAACCATCAAAACAAAATAAATAAATTCATCTTTTGTGTTTTTAAGGTGTTCCATTTCATAATCACCATTTTATTGTTAATGATTCTAAATTCTGATAAGAACTACTAAATATTTAAGGTGAATTCTTATTAATATGGTTACTTCCTCTAAGCAAAACTAAATACATGAAAGAGATAATCTCATCAATTTGAAAATTCCTTCAGAAAATATTCATAACTGACAACTTATAAAAACTTGTATGAATAATAAGGAATTATTATTATTTCCTTCTGTCTCACCAACAAATTCAGACAGAACCCTTTTTCTCTTTCTCTCTCACCAACAAAGATTGAACTTATTTTCCTTCAGTCTCACCAACAAATTCGAACAGAACTCATTTTATTTTCTCTCTGACCAACAAAGACTGAACTTGTTTTCCTTTCATCTCACCAAAAAATTCAGACAGTACCCTTTTTTCTTTCTCTCTTACCATTAAATACAGACCTTGTTTTCCTTCTCTCAGAACTGATAATGTTCTGCTCTTAACGTTTTAACCAAATGTCATTCTCATTCTGGTTCTCATCCAATTGTCAACAAACTCAATCCTGTTTCACTTTGGATGAATCCTTAAATATACATGATAACTCATACATATTCATATGCAATAGTAACATAAGGACTTGAACCTGCACATATTAACTCCTCTCTTTACCTGGAAGACACATGAAACAGCACATGCTCTTTGCTTCAGTTAAGTGAAAGTCATTGCAGGAAGACTTGAAACTATATAATTGTGTGCTAACAAATGATTATTTGATAGGAATAATTACTTAAAAGCATATAATTGTTTGCAAATTATTAGTATTAGATAAGAACAGTTAGAAACATGTAATTGTATATGAATTATTCATATTAAGAATAATTAATTGAAGTTGTAATTGTTTACAAATGGTTATTATTGTTAGTTACTTGAAACCATATGATGGCTTGCAAAAAAGACTGACTTGGTATAAAATAAATAACCCAACAATGTTGCCATATTGTTAAACAAACCAACTTGATCAAACTAAACCTTTCACAATTTTTTATTATGGGCAATTTAACTTTTGCTGGTGTTTTTTTTTTTACTGTATCAACAATTTTTCCATCTCTGCATCTTTTAATAAACATAATTATCCAATTTCTGATTAGCTCTTATTTACTTGTAAAATCCAAATTATCTTTATTAACCTTCCAGCTTCTCTATATCCATTCCACAAGATCAATCTCATTCTGACCCACCATCAATTGTAGTTTTTACTTTTTATCATTTACTTAATTGTAAAATCCAGGTTAATCACTCTATTGCAGTATATGATTGTTATAAAACATTCAGATCCTTTCATTAAGATGAGTAAACATTAAAAATAAAACTCTGATTGTCTAAACTTCTTATCAGTACTATTGAAAAATGTTTTTCTTTGCAGATTGAGAAAATTATTGGAAAATATGGTATTGTGTGCATTACCCGAGAAGATGCTGATCCTAGAAAATTTATCTACGAGTCTGATCTCCTTACTAAATATCAGGTAATTTGTTTTGTATTATGATACAGAATTATGATTAGAAGCTTAGTTGAATTGAAGGTTAATGGAGTTCTTTTGTGTAGTTTGTTACCTGGGAGATAGCTAATTGATATGTGATATCTGTTGCCGTTGTGAGCAGATGACTGAAAGATAATTAAAAAAGTAATTAGCTTATGTCATTATTGGTTGGGTTGTATGCCTAGCGTAACAGTTTTTGATGCAGAAAATAGAAAAGGCAAACAAAGTTCAAATTCTGGTTTTCATTCGCAGTAATATCTTTGGAATTCATCTCTTTTCCTGTCAGCTTTGGAAGAAAATAGTCTACAAACGGGGCTGCCTAACCTTAATAGCCCAACCCATCTTGAAGGTCAACTCAGGACTCAACACAAAAGTTCATTCTTTTAGGTTGGTGAAGGAGTCCCTGTAGCATTGTGGCTAACGTGCTTGTCTGTGATATCATAGTAAGCAAGCTTGAACTCCACCTTGGGAAAGTTATAACCCTCCCTCGTCCCACCCCCAGCTATGGGTTAAATAGTGCCACTACTATTTTTCTACAAGGATGGATTTGCTATTAAATAATTCATAAAGATTGATATGCTATTAAAAAAAAAAAAGAAACCCATCTTAGGTATGTATTTACCCAAGCCCTCAACTATGAACAGGATATGTGGTACAGTCAATTTTTAAGCAGAGTACAGCTGCTTTGAATTCATTGATCATTCTCATAAACTGGTTGCCTAACCAAGGATAAATAGCCAGTCTGCCCTACTATTTATTCATAGCTGGGTGGAGAAGAGAGGGATTCATACATTAGCATGAAGTGAAATGCAAACGACTTTGTCCAGGATTTAAACTTGGATTGCTGACTCCATTTCCTATGAGAATAAACATTGTTAAGCTTGCTTGTTAGATATATTAAGGTATAATTAAAGATCAGAAAGGTATATTAAAGTGAATTAAAGACCACAAAAATTTAACTCAACATGTCTAAAAACTAATTTGTTTCAAAATCATAAAAATTATACATTTTGGTGTATCCACAAGAAATCCAAACTTCTTAAAAAGTAAATTTATTGATTTTCTTATGACTTAATAAAACTGTCTATTTTCAACCAACTTGTCAAAGGGTATAGCATAACTGGGTAAATTCCATTACTCATCATGTCTTACAGACCTAGGAAGAGGAGGAGAAAGTCTGTTAAAGAGGAGGCTGAGGAAAAACACTAGCAATCTATGCCTATGTATTATTAAAAATGAAATGTGTCTGAATGCTTATGTCTGAATAGACAGCACTAAAGAGGAAGATTATTGGTTAGTGTCATGATTGGAAGAGATTGTTAGGCTGCCATGTTTGTTTGTCTTTTGTGATATTTCTTGGATAAAGGGAGTTTATATATCATTACTATATATCCTTTTGCACACTCCTCTGCTGGAAAAGTAGCTGTACATGCTCATTGCTACTTATCTTTTAATCAAGTAGTTGTAGGTTGGGGTTTAAATGGCAATGAAGGTTGTTTGTTTCATAAATGATGATTGACTGAATGAGAATCATACTGTGAAAACAGTGTTATATAAATGTTTATCTACATTTAACAAGAAAAAATTGGTTACAATTAGTACACATTTTGTAGAAGAAAAAGGAGCATTATGAATTAAGTAGACAGTTTCCAAATATATATAGTTTGAGATGAGGCTTGTATGTGGATATTGTTTTCTAATTCAAAATGCTCCTTTTTCTTTTACACAATAAAAATGTGGACAACTGTCTGAAAAATCCCAACCAAAATAATACATATAGTTTAGTTTGGTTTCTCTATTTAATGGCATATCAACTTTTGTGGATTATTTGATGTCAAGTCCTCAGCCCTGTCAGCTGGAAATGTAGAGCATGCTAACTTCATCACTGCAGATGAGTAAGACCCACCCCCACCAACGAGGCTACCTGTTGGCTGTAAGTGGCGACCTATACTGCTTCAGGACAAATCCTTGTGGTTGAACAGCCCATGACCCAGCAACCAAAGTAGTCACATGACCTGTAACAGTCCACTTTGGCCCTTACCAGACTCTGTGTGCTAACAAATGAGCTCTAGCTCACTTGAAAATGAAATTACCTACAAACAATTCACTTACTAATCACACATGCACACACATATACATGTGTGTATACATATGTATAAACAGGATTTGGCATTAAATAACCCACAAAGATTGATATAACATTAAATCAAATAACCTAATACAACCATTTAGAAGAACAGTAGTGGCATTATTTAACCCTTAACTGGCGGAAATAAGGAGGTTGGTTCATACCTTTTCTAAAGGTATTAATCTGAAAGTGAGTGTAATTGTGCAACTGTAGTTTGAACTTACTATGTCACAGTCCAGTACATCAGTCACTACACTATAGGAATCCCCCTCCTTTCAAATACATTTGAAGATTTTAAAAATTAACGAATCAAACCTTAATTAATCACAGCTCCAAGCCATAGAATGGTTTTTGTTCTTCTTACCTTATTTTCAAATATTATGTTTAATAATAACTTAACTGAATTTTTGGAATAATCTTCTAATTCATTATTCAGTTTTATAGAATTTCTTTTCATTTCATATAATCTTATATATATAAGGACTTTTTTGAAATTATTTAGTGTGTGTTTATTATTAATATTTGACTATTTCTTCTTTTGTATTGATAACTTTTGAGAAGAATCAAGAGCATACCAGGAATTGTTTGAACAATTCAACTTGTTTTTTTGTATTCTTGTTATTAATACAGTATTTTGGTTAATCTGTTTTATATGTAGAAAGAAGGTTTCTTTTTTTTTTCCTCACATATTTTATTGTTGAAGAATGGATTGTCTGAAATGTGTTAGCATCAAGAATAGAAAGAGGTTCAATGGTTCAAAAAGTTTCTGGTACTTCTTTAATTTTGATTTTAATTGTTTTCATCATAACTATTCAGACGATTATTCTATAGTTATTAATAAACAGTGCGGATCAGAAAAAAAAAAGTTCTCTGCTTTGTGTTGTTTATTAATGGCCATAGAATAGAAGTCTTAGTAGTTACAATGAAAATAGATTGAAATTAAAATGAAAGAAATACTATACAAAAATTAATAATGACTGACAATACTTTATCTGACACTAATGAATAGTAATACATATGGAAATTCCACATTTTACAAGTTCTTTTTTTTCTTATTTCAATACATAAATTTATCAATAATGTTAACGTATAAATATCAAAAAATTTATTGGATTTACCTTCCTATATTTTTGAATGGTTGGTGAGGAGCACGAGCAGAAAATTCTAGAAAAATAGGATCCAAGGATCACTTGTTCCTGAAATAAAAATACTAATGTGTCAAAATAAATTATACAGTTTCAGGAATCTGGTTGGTAAGAACAGACTACATCTGCACATTTTGAATTTGTCCTGTGTTTGAGGCAAAGCATGTGATAAGGAACCTATTTATATTTCTTGCTACTGACTGTCTCTTTCTTTCACGTTCTGACTCTAAGCTTGACTGTCTTCACTCTCATTCTCTATTCTCTCCAGTGAGTGACCCACAAATCCAAACAATTTGACAATTTCATATTATCAGTCAAAACATGGGAGAACTTATTGTTATAGAAAACATGTTAGCTGTATTGAAATTAGCATGTATATCATCATTCAAACAACTTCATTTTTCTTAGACTTTGACATTGCTTCACACATGCAGACATACAAGTTCAGCCAGTGAGCCGGAGTGTACTTCACTGCTATGCACTTTTTAGTTTTCATGCATATATACATTCATATATACATATGTAAGAAGGACTTGTTACTTTTTAACTCCCTGTCTTTATAACGAACACACATACATGCTGATAAGTTCAAACAATACGCACTTACATTTGCATTATACACCTCCCACATACACACAAATACCTAAAAAACATATTTGCACATTTACTACTTTGTATTAATTTTCTGAGTTTGTCTTGTTATAAAACTTTATCTGTTTTACATTCTCATTGTTGTGAAATTTCTTTTTGTTTGCATTGTTCATATTCTTTGTGTTGCTAATTATGGAAGGATACTTGATGTTTTGTTTCTAACAAAACCTCAAGAGAACAAACTCATCACTTCACAAGTAGTGACCCCTAACATTTCATCCTCCACGAATGAACATTACATTCACCACAAATTTTGTATAATTAGTTGAATTTTAAGATTTTATTATTTATGAAGTATCAGGTATTTTTGTTTTAAAAAAAAAAAAAAAAAAAATTCCAAAAATAAGTTTTCAAAATAAGCATTCTTTATTTCTCTCTCTCTCTTTCTATCTCTATCTTTTCTTTTTTCTTTCATTCCATCAAAGCAGACAATAAGCATTTGATATATTGCATCATTGCTTCCTTTTCTTCCCTTAATATTTGCTTTCTTTTCCCCCCTCAGATGTGTAGTATGTGTTCTTTTCCTTCCCTTTCTTTCCACCCAGTTAAATGGAATAGTCCATTATTTACCTGAGGTGATGACAGTGTAACATTTGAACACATGGACTTGTTTCTTTGTAAATATTACAGATAACAGAAAATTTAAGCTAATTGGTTTGTAGTGTGTGAAGGGAATTATGGATACTTTGTGTAGGACATGGTCATATAATTTTTTTGAGCAGTGGATTCATCGTCATGTCGCACTGCTAGCATAGATCTCTCTGACCTTCTCTCACCACCCAGCTCTATCATCCATCACTCCCAGGAGGTCTTCCAGGCTACAACCTGTATCGGCACAGAGCTGTTGTATATAGGTTCTACCTGGTCGTCCTACCTTTGCTTGTCCATGTGAAGGAGTCCACTGGAGTATATTGCTTATGAGTTCATCCTTACTTCTCCAGCAGTTTCCTACATGTCTGGTTCGTCTAACTTGGATAGTTTTTGTGATGAATGGTTGGTAGCTGTACAGCTAGTTTTTTTTGTGGGGTGTTGCCTCCAGAACTTGTTCAATACAGCTTGCAGGATTCTTGTGTAATTGCCATTAAGCTTTTTCTCCACATATTTAGTTAGGGTCCATGTGGTACATCCATATAGCAGTATCGACACAACTGCTGCTTGGAAAAAACTGCATTTTATTTTATTGGTCCGGTCTGACTTCCATATGACCGATAGCCTATTGACAGCTGTCCATGCCTTTGCTAGTTGTGCGTTGATGTCTTTCTCAGTTGATGAGATACTGCTTCATTAGTAGTTGAACTTGTACACTAGATTTAGAGGACCACCCTTTAGTGTGGAGATGTCGCCTCTTTGATTCAAGCATGCTTTCCGTTTTGCCTGCATTGATATTGAGTCCTATGCCATCTTCTGCTTGTTCCAGGCTATGTAGTAGGGTTGGTTGCAAAAGAGTAATCCATTCAAAGTTAATCTTTTCTTTGTCATTAAACTTTTGTTTATTCCTTTCAGGAAAACATCACAGTTGTCACTGAATGGATACAAAATGATATCAGCTCCACTAAAATCAGGTCAGTCTAATATCTTCTGCAGTATATTTGATTTCAGTGATAAAATGTTCATAAATGGAAATATTTTACAAAAACTTAATATTAAAGGGTTATTATAAAATAATCATTTCTTCTGTTACTTAAATACTGTTGTGTAGATTTTCAGTTATAAATCATGTATTAAACTGTTTACTTTTAAAAATAAAATCGCATTCTATTTGTTTATTGTCTGTGTTAAAAATCTTTTTCAAAGATCTTTAGCCTTCCTTATTAAGTTGTTTCTTTAGATTTAAACAGTTAACTTTTCTTTTGATTTTGCTTTGATACTATCATCATCATCACTATAATCAGTGAGAAGTATCTCATAGGTTGATGGAAACATTAGGTTTATAAGACTCCAAAATTTACAGTCAATTATCCAGTAGGACACATAGCACAATGGATGTAGGTGTTTGGTTGAAAAGTGCTCCTAAGAGAAATCATTTGAAGGTTGCAGGTTTAATTCCAAATACAGGTAAATAACAAAGAATACTTACTATTGCTTAACACTTGTACCCGGTTATGGTTAACGGAATTTGAACAATCTACCCTTGTAGATTAAATAAAGGGTTCAGTTCAAGGTTCTGTATGGGCTCCTGAGTTTGACATGAGACACCTGAAAGCCAAAGGATGCATTAGTCAAAACATAGTGAGTATAACAGTGAAGATGAGGACAACTGTCCAAATATTCTAAGTGATAAAATTCATCATCATCATCATCATCATCAATATGTGCCGATAGCACAAATTCCTTTGACTCTCTCTTTCCATTTGTCCCTATTGGCCATTTGCATACAGTAAGACCTCTAGATAACACCCTGTGTCTGCCCAGAGATTATGAATGTTGATTATTTCTGGTTGGCCCACACTAGTGTCCATTTGTAAGGGTTCATTGGAGAATATCGCTTTCTTATTTCAAGGGTTTGCTAGATGGGAGGTAAATGGTTGTACAAGTGCTGTTTTGTGGCGTGTTTCTTCCAGGATTTGTTCAAGACAGCCTGCAACATCCTTGTGGAGTTCCGCTTTAGTTTTTTGCTAGCGTTTTGTCTAAGGAGTGCCACCATACAGTAGTTCTGACATGGCTACAGCTATAATTATTCACTTTTTGTATGTATGCTACAGTAACAACTGGCACCTTGTAGAAAGACTTTTGTTTGCACGATAACATCAAAATCCTTTTAGAGGATAATGTAATTTTGGTTTGGTTGAGTTTCTTTGTTTAATGGCATATTAACCATTGTATAATGCTATTTTAAATCCAGTTTGCCACCTATTATTAGTAATAGTGTTGGATCAGTGTTTATACTCTGATCATTATATTTCAAGAGGAGTGGAACAACTATTAAATTCTAATCATAGAATACTTTAATTATTTATTTATTTGCAATTATAATTCAAAATGTAAATAGGATGTGACTTGATGATGATCAGCAAAATAATATATATATATGTAATAAAAAAACTTACAGATCTTCACATGTATTATTATTATTATTTGAAGTGACTAGAAAAGTTTCTTGTGATTAGGAAAATTTGATTTTATATTCACATGAATCAATATATTGAGTATGTAAAGCTTATGAAAGTCTAATATTATATTAAATAATATAAAATAAAATAAAGTTTACATTAAATTAAATAAAAATGTTCAAGTTCAATTTTATTCATTAACTTGGATTTTAATATTTGTTTTCTATGATAACAAAATACCAGTTTTTAATATCAAAATTTTTTTTATATTCTTAATTTTTTTTTTCTTCCCAATATTCAATTAATGATCTATCTATAACTAAAATGTTCTGTAAGTTTTTTTGCTATGAATTTTATCAGCTTTTCTAAATTTTCTGCTTTTTATATTCAACAATGTGAAATTAAAAATTTTGCAAATAGCTCCAGGTTAACAAATGGATCAATTTTCTTAAAGAAATTCATCATTTTATTTTTAGACGAGCTCTTCGTAGAGGAGAAAGTGTCCGATATCTACTGCAAGATTCTGTGCTTGATTATATCAAAAAACACCAACTCTATGATATCTTGCCTGACAAGTAAGTCTTG
Source organism: Sepioteuthis lessoniana (assembly GCA_963585895.1). NCBI lineage: Eukaryota > Metazoa > Mollusca > Cephalopoda > Myopsida > Loliginidae > Sepioteuthis > Sepioteuthis lessoniana. Next base: position 59,537,410 of record OY757911.1, on the reverse strand, counting down.
TTAATCTTCTCTTTCTCTGAAATTATCCAAATTATTTTTTGATATGTCTTTACATCATCATCATCATGAATGTGTTTCAACAGCATGGATTCCCTTGAGTCTCTTTTTCCATTTGTCGCTCTTGGTCATAACTCTTGGCGAGTCCTCAAAATGACATCTAGTGTCCTCACATTTCTGTTAAGGAATATGTTCTAATCCACAGATCTATTAAGGTATGATAAGTTGTAATCCACTGATCTATTAAGCTGTAATAAGTTCTAATCCTCAGATCTATTAGGGAATACATTCTAATCTACAGGTCTCACCATTATCATCAAATGTCCTCACTGAGCTGATTAATGTAAATTCTTGCTGGTTGACCAATACAGGTGTGTCCATGTGAAGGAGTCCATTGGAGAATGTTACTTATGAGTTTGTCCTTTCTTCACCAGCAGTTCCCAACATGTCTTGATTGTTTTACTTGAATGGTTTGTATGATGAAAGATGAGTGACCGTACTACTATAGTTTTGTAAGGTGCTGCTTCCAAGAATTGTTCAAAACAGTATGCAGCATCCTTGTGTAGTTCCCATCAAGTTTTTTTCTACTGGCATTTTATTAAAGTCCAAGTGGTGCAAGTGTGCAGTAGTACTGACATCACTTCAGCTTGGAAGAATTCCTGTTTTATTTTATTAGAGAAATCAGATTTCCATCTAGTAATTAATCTGTCAATAATAATCCATGCTTTACCTATGTGTATGCTGCCATTGCTTTCAGTAGATGAGATTAAAAAAATATGTCCTTACAAAAAAATCCAACAATTTGTCCTTTTCCAGACAGTAATGATCTATGCTTATAACTTTGATTTGTGAAATCAGCCTATATAAAACAACAGATTTGAAGATTAAGGGAATAAATGATTTATTTTTCGATTCATTTTTTTTTGTCCCGTTGCTTATCCTTTCACAGTCAAACTGATTGTACTTTTAGATAATAAATTACATAATTCATTATTGCAAAACTTTTGATTCGCCCTTGTAATTACCACTAAACTGATTACCATTTAATTTTCGGTGTTTTAGTAGATGATTTATTTCATTCCAATTGCGCACAGAGGCGTTACCTAGTGTTTGCGGTTATTTTTCAGTAAAAAAAGTTTGGCTGTGGTAAGAGGAAAAGCTGGATAAAAATATAGAAGGATTTGTTTATCATCTTATTATTCTTAATAAATTTCACTACTCTTATCTCTTTTCCAGTTTTCTTTTTCTTTCTTTGTCATTTTTATCTGCTTCTTTTTCGATCTGTCAAGGCTTCTCTTGTCCTTCCCCTCATTCACTCATTCCTTTTCTAATATTCTATATTATCTGTTCTATTCCTTTAAGACACACTTTTAGATAATAAATTACATAATTCATGATAAGGAAAATAGGTAATGTGAGTTCAATTCTTGTTGTTGATGTTTTAACTGATAAATTTGTGTAAAGAATCTAAATCTTTATATTGTTCCTAGTGTTCCTACTTACATTATCCAGAACATGTCTAAGAGAATCTGATGAAAGTAAAGTATTTGCCAAAAATTAGTAGATTTTTGTGCAGACCAAGTAAAAACAAATGGCAATATCAAAGAACATGTACAATTCAATAGAGAATTTTATATACATAAATTTGCAAAATATACAAAATTATTCTAGAAATAAAGAGAAAAGTTTGTCTTTAAAGTCTAAAAGAATAAAAACCTCTACTTATCTGACAACTTTCACTTACCTGAAGCGAAGAGAATGCTCTGCTTCACGTCTTTCATGTAAGTGGCCATTTGTACGCATGCAAAGATTTGAGTCTTTATGTTACTATTGCTTATGAATATGTATGAGTTATCATGTATATTAGGACTTATTCAATGGGAAATATTTGAGTTTGTCGATGACAGTTGGGAAAGAACCAGAATAAGAATGATATTTGGTTGGAACATCAAGTGTTGAACTTTCTTGGTGAGGGAGAAGAAAATCAAGTTCTGCTTGGAAATGCAGTTTTGACAGCAGTTAGAGAGATGTGATTTACAATGAAAGAATAATCAAATTTCTTGGTATTTCTTGTGTCCAAAGTTGTTATTCTTCAAGTGATAAATGGTAATCCAACTCAACTGACAAAGATCAGTTCCTAAAGAGAATCTGTATCAGACGAAGGAAAACTTAGTAAATACTAAAAATATTAGATTTTGGTATTTAGATGGCTGATCATTAAGTAACAACAGGTACCAATCTGAGGACCCTATGTAAGACTAAACAAAACTTCATAAATACTTAGAATATCTGGTTTTTGAAAATAAACTTCTTTCTTTTATGAATGTTATACTTAGATATCTAGAAATAGATAATATTGATCTTTACTCACTGAAGAGAGAACTTTAATATAAGTATTTACCCAACCCCTCTACCACGGTAGGATGTGGCACAAGGTCTATTTTTAAGCAGAGTAAAGCAGGTTTGAATTCAAAGTTTTCTTTCTCTTAGATTGTTTGTCTTATCTAGGCTGAAGAACCCAGTCTGCTTTACAATTTTACCTATGACTTGGGTGAGAACAGATGGATTCATGCTTTTTCTAAGGGCATTAGCAAGAAGTGAGAGAAATTTGATGTTGACATTGAGGAAGGATATAAAATATAGAAATTGAGAAGGCTATGAAAGGAAATTCATCAAGATGAATAAATTTTAGTTGATAAATTGAATTCTGTGTTCTTATTTTGTCATGGACATATATGACAAGTGTATAACACCTTTACTCTTAAGTGGTATTTGTTTTGGTCAGAACTTTACAGGTTGGCCCTTTTTGTTTATCATCTTCTCCATATAGTGTTTTTTTGTTTGTTTGTTTTTTTTTTTAAATTTGGATAAACTTTCAAATGAAGTTGGTAGAGTCTTCTACATTTGTCAAGGATATAATAGTATAAAAGTAATCTGGAATAGTACCACAAAAAGACCAAAAAAACATGCCTGTTGTAACAATAACACTGGTTTTAATTTTGCTTGGATTACAAAGTAACTTGAACCATTCCCATGTTGTCACTATACTCTATATTATGTCTAGCCAGTTGGAATATTATTAACAGCTGATTTTCTTTACTTCTGGTCTGCTGTCATTAACTTCATCAAAAGTAGTGGTGAGAGGTAAGTCTAGTCTGCTGTGCCATCTTATTGGTCTGGATTCCAAATTGTCCCATATTTATGGAGATCAGCTTATTAGTAATCCTAATCAAACACTTGCCACTTATCACCAAAATATTTTGCAGCCAATGACCAATTCTGGCAATAATTAGCATTTTTCAGTCTCCAAATTATCTAAACTCAATAACATTCCCAATTCCCTGTTATTTGACTATTTTGGCTAATTGACTATGGATGTTCATAAATTACCCTCCCACCTCTCACATAGAGATCTCTATGCCTCTTAGTCTTGTACATATTTTCCTAGTCAGATATTTGCAGTGCTGGCCTATTGTTCAGCTCTTATTTCTTTTATCTGTAAATCTGGTTTGTGTAAATGTATCTTATTTACCAAGAATTTTGAATATGCCTTTTTATAATGTTTCTTTTTTTTCTGATATTTTTGTGAATTTAATATATCAATATTCTGAGTAATTTAGGGTCATTAAATAAGTTTCCAGACTTTTTTCATATGGGTACTTTTATTGATAGTACACACATGAAACTCTAGTCCCCTTCGAAGTAATCTCCTCCGGCTGTAATGCACTTGTACCATTCCAACAAATTCTGGAAGGCTCCATGGAAGTCCTTGTGTGAATGTGTCAATGACCTTTGTCACAGCCTCTTTCATCTCCTCAATTGTCTCATAACGACAGCCTCTGAGCTTAGGGAATAAGCAAAAGTCACAGGGAGTAAGGCCTGGACTGTACGGAGGTTGAGGAACTGTCTTGATGCTCATTTTGGTCAAATAGTCTGTGACAAAGATGGAGTTGTGGACTGGTGTATTGTCCTGCTGGAAATGCCAATGATCCAATTTGAAGAGTGCTGGCATCTTCTGACGGAATCTCTTCCTGAACTCCCTTAAAACCTCAACATAGTATTCCTTGTTGCCTGTCTGTCCAGTAGGAACCCAGTGCATATAGATCATGCCAGTGCTGTCAAAAAAAGGGATCATCAAAAGTTTGTGGGTGGATTTGCTCTGTCTGGACTTCTGGGAGAGCCAGCATGCTTCCACTGGGAACTTTGTCTCTTGGTCTCTGGGTCATAGCAGTAGATCCAGCTTTCATCACAGGTCACCAGAGCATCAAGAACTGTGGGATCTGAATTGATCAGCTCAACCATCTCCCTGCTGTCATGACAACATCTTTCTTTCTGATCTTCTATGAGCACCCTTGGGACAAACTTCGCACAAATCTTCTGCATCTTCAGTTCCTCGCGAATAATTGTGTATACAGTTCCCACACAGACATCAGACTGTGCACTTATTGTCTCTATAGACACACGACGGTCCTTATCCATGAAATTCTTTATTTGGCCAATCAACTCTGGTGTTCTGACTTCCTTATGCCTGCCACACCTCTCATCATCTCTCACAGACTCCCTGCCTTCCTTGAATCTCTTATGCCCCTCAAAAACTGATGCTCGGTACATGCAAGATGCTTCAAAAGCAGTCTGAAGCATTCCATACATTTCTGTGGCATTTTTTCCAAGTTTAAAACAGAATTTTATTGCATATTGTTCTTATAAAGTGTCAGATTGCATTTTTGAAATTCACCAGTTGTGACAATCAGGCTTTAGTAGGGTGTATTCCAATTGCTGCTGTAGCTGTTCATTTGAACCCGAATTCCTAAAAATTGGTCAGTCATCTCATAAGATGTATAGCAATAACATACTGAATTTTCAAGAGTCTACAACAATTTTAAATGCTTGTACAAAAAGTCTGCAAACTTATTGAAGGCCCCTATTTCAACCAGTTGTCCATTATAGTTTTTACTGTTTTGTATAATCTATGTCATAGCACTATTGATAGTGTTACAACTATTATTTGATTTTTAATACAATCCAAAGCATTTGAAATTTTTAAAAACTTCATTTGGACTTTGAGAAAATTAAACCTTTTCCTGCTTAAATTTAAAACACTTATTTGATAATGTTCACAAATATTTCAATCCTTAGAACTGCAGTTTTAACTTTTTTAAAAATGTTTTTATTTAGAGAGACCATAGATATCAAAGGTGGATACTGTGCCAGATTCTTTAATAATTTTTTTTAAGATGCATCAGTTTTCTCTACCCCCACACAACTTCCTAACCTCTTGGGATAAAATAACACCAGATAGGTTGACATGCTGTTAATCAATAAATCAATCAATCAATTCATTTCACCTATATTTGTATTTGGCTAACCACAAAGTTAAATTCAAACTTTTATTTTATGTATAAAATTTGAATGTGAATTCAAATTATCTCAAAATTGACATATACCTTAATTATAATACTGACCTAAATGATTATTATTATTTATTGTGAAGACTTAAAAGATGAAAACTATATTAAAATTGTTACTTGGTTGTGTTTATATTCATATGAAATTAAATTTATTGCTAGTATATTATGTATTTGAGAATAGAATGAAGAAATGTGCCTTTTGGAAAACTGTTGTATACTTCTGATAGACTCAACCAAGAACATAATCAAAGATAATGAATGAATGAAACACACTTCTTTATAAAAATATATCTCTCTCATTTTATTCTCGAAAGGCGCTCACAGTTTGTTGTAAGTTTGAGAGCTAGACGGAGAGACATATACTCAGAGAGGTGACTTCTTCTTGCTCCATATCTTCTTCCTGGAGCTAGGGGGTGCCAATGCTTGCAACCCCTTGCAAGCTGTATCGTCAGAGACGTCAGAGACACCCCTGATCGGCTGCGTATCCCTGGCTTGACTCTCGATTCTGACTGGCCTGACTGTCTAAATCTGACCACGTGGTTTTCATATCACGTGGTCCCCTTCCGGTTACACACCTGCTCAACTGGCCTGCCCTGACGCACTGCCATCCTTCTGTTTACTAATCACAACGTGACAGCTTGTCAAAGCACATGGGGTCACCAGAAACGAACCCAAAATCCATATAACAAAACTAAATAAATCTATGTGAACAAGATTCACAACTATTCTGTTGCATGAAATGATTGTGATTAAGGAACTTATCAAAATACTTTAGTTTTATTTAAGGATGACTGCATTATATGTGACAAAATTCATTGAAAAGTGAACCTTTTTTTTTTTATGATCACATTTGTTTGCCTATCATGGCAAGCAGTCTTAACCAACCAAACACTACAAACTCATCCTTGCCCACTCTGCTGGGGCTGTAGAATACACTGACTGCTTCTCTGCAGAGGGATAAGGCCCCCTCCCCAACAACAAGTCTCTTGGATATGACACTAAACAATCTGATGGGGAGGTTCTAGTAATACTGGACCTTTGGAGAATGTGAAGTACTCCATCATTGCCATCATTCCCAGGTCCACTCTGGCCCAGAGTGGTAGCACCTGAAAGGGTCCTATCTATGGGTCAAAAAGAACTAAAATGCATACTTATGCTAAACCGAATTACTTAGAATAGAACTGTTTTGACATATGAACTGCGTACTTATGCTAAACTGAATTGTTTGAATTAGAACTGTTTGATGAAACTGAACAGATTGAAATTGAAATGTTTTTGGCCACTAAACTGTGTACTTATGCTAAACTGAATTGTTTGAAATAGAACTGATTATTTGTTTAAAAATGGATTTGGCATCAAATAACCTACCGAGGTTGATATGCTATAAAACCGAAACAAACCAATCCAATTCCAAACCAACTGCATAACCCATATGGCTGATCAGAAAAGGACTGTTTTGGCAGTATATATCTAAGTTAAGAGGTGTTTGTGATGTAATTGTTATTGTTGTTGGAAATAGACATGGTAACTTGAGTTAAAATCCTGGATTTGACCGTTTGCATTTCAAATGGTACTTATACCCTTGGAAAAAGTATGCATCCAACTATTTTCCCCCCAGCTATTAATAGTAGGGCAGACTGTGCTCTTTAACTTTTTTATGGCAATTGGTCTCGGAGAAGGAAAACTCTGAATTCAAACCAGCTGTTAAACTCTGCTTAAAAAAAAATTTGACCTTGTGTCATATCTTGCTTGTGTGGAATAATTGGATGAATACACATATATCTTAGTTTGGATAAGATAAACTCTATACTAGGTGACTGTCAGTTTATCCTTGCCTATGCAGTCATCTCTTGTAGAATGGCTAAATACCCCTTCAGCACTCTACCAGATGGACTGGCTCATAGCCATAAATAGCCTACATTTAAAGACTTTGAGGGTTGATTTAATAAGCTGATTAATATTCAAACTGATCTTACTTCGTTTGGCTATACTTCATTTGACCTTCCTCAATATCTTGTGAATTCTCTTGTTAAATGTTTGTAACTTATTGTACTGTGTCTTTTTTTGATGTATCTGTTAGCACTAGAGACTGGTGCTGAATAAATATATCAAGCACTCATTCTTCTCTTCATTCACCTCAACAATACTATGTCATTAAACCGAATCTGATATATATAGTCAGATGTATTTTTTGTATTTATATATATTCTATTTATGTTATATTTTTTCTATTCTATATATATATATATATATATATATATATATATATATATATATATTTTACATTGCAGTCAATATATGACCCAGTCATTGGCATCTTTGGCTACTGATGCATCGAAGAACGTTGAAGAAGTTAAGGTTGTATTTATGCCATCAGCAAAGTACTTGAACACTGCAGAATCACCGCCACAGTCTCCAAAGCGCCAGAGGGAGATTGATGATGATGAGTTTGTGTTGCATTCACCAAAACGCATGACCTGCATGGCAGATATTGGTAATCTTGTGCGTAGAATGAAGAATGTCCGAGTAGCCTTTGCTCCAGAAACCTGCGTATGAGATTGGGGGTAGAAAAAGAAAAAGAACTGGGAAATATTGAATCAGTAATAAATTAAGCATTTTATTATTAACAATTATAAATGAAAATACCAAAATAAACACCAAAAAAAAAAACCCCAAAAAAACTTAAACAAACTGAGTAAAAGCTGTATCCTTTTACTCTTTTCATTTTGATTCAGCTGCATGTATAAATTATCAAATGCTTTTAATCATAAAGATTTGAACATTAAAGCTTAAATCTTTTATGTTCAAAGAAAACGTTTTACCCTAAAAAAGAGATCTGGAGGTTATTGTTAGTATTATTTCAAATGGTTGTATTTATTTAAAAAAAACAAAATAAATATTGGTAGAGATTTTTCAAAAAATTCTATATTATAGACTTAAACATAAAATGAATGGAAAAATAGTTTTAATATGAATATCTTTTAGACTGTACCCTCATTTTATTGTTTACAATTTTGTGATAAACCTTACTCTGGTCATTCATCAGTTAATGAATGATATAATTAATAGATTTTTTTTTTTTTGCTAACAGATTTAATTTCTAGGAAGATATTATTTTTGCACCCTTTAGGTAATTTTTTTCTTTATTTTAACACAATTTTGACTGTATCTGGAGTTCTCTGTGTGGCTTATTAGTTTGTGAGATAGACTAGTGAATCATTACTTGTGAGTTTGTTTCTTACTGGGTGCTCCATACTTTTGGCCTTGTGCCAGGAACTTACTAAATAACTATAAATGCTTTCTAAATAACTAAAGCTAATTTAATAATATCTTAGTATTTTTAAGATGATTGAAAAATTTGTTCTTTTTTGTTTGTAAAAAAAAAAAAAATGTGCAAAATGTTTGCTGTATCAACTGATGATTGGAAAGGTTGCACGTTTATATTGAGGGTTAAGTCTGAATAAATCTTCTTCCAGATTTCAGAGTGTATATTACTTTGCTTTGAAATTTCATAACTAAGCAAAAAAAAAAACAAAAAACAAAAAAAAAAAACATAAAAGTTGCATAAGTCAATAAAATCAATTTTTTTTCTTGATATTTTGCAAATTAATTCATAGGATTAATTTTCTCGTGATAATCTTATTACCTTCAATGCAAATTTGGTAGCATCGTAGCCTAGAGTTATGATGCTACTGGATACTGAATGACACATGTCATTCCTATATTAAAATTCCTGCCTTTCAAAGAACCTTTTTTGCACTGAAGGTTTTAAATCGCATGTCACCATTTTATTACAATTATTCACTAAGCTTGTGTCTTTCTTGTCACAACTGATATTTACTGTTTATACTTTCGTCCATATTATGTTAATGACTATCAAGTGAAATCAATATTGATATGGGGTTGGTGAATTTTGCTTGATGAAAAATAATGTTAAAGATTTCAACCATTGTTGTGGTTATTGCTTGATTTTTTAAAAAAATTGAATTTGTTATGGATAATTTACCTGATTTATTGTTTCATTTATTGTTATTCTTTTTGAATGTCAAGGTATTTATGGTACCATTGAAAATCTCAATTTCAGTGCTAAATCTACTGCAGATATTTGGCCATTCAAAAAATGTTGTGAAGAAGGCAAAGATATTTCAGATGAATCCAAAAAAAAAAAAATACTGTTGTTAAAGATGAAGGTTTTGGATAGCTATAATGCAGTTACTTATAAATTGTCGAACAAAAAACAACCTCGTGTCAAATATGGAATCAACTGTGTAAGAATCCATTAAGTGGGTTAGACTAATACTAGTTTGTATATAAAATATAGTATATATTTTATTTGGGACTCAAAATGAATTTCTGGCTACCAACAATTTTTTTTATCTTGATTACCATAGTCTGTGTTACCAACAACCCAATATTCTAGTTTCTGTAGTCCATTACCAACGATCTAATATTCCAGTTACTGTAGTCTGTGTTACCAACAACCCAATATTCCGGTTTCCATTGTCTGTGTTACCAACAACCTAATATTCAAGTTGCTCTAGTTTGTGTTACCAACCACCATATATTCCAGTTACTATAGTCTGTTTTACCAATAACCCTTATATATCCGGTTACCATAGTTTGTGTTACCATCAACCCAATATTCTGGTCCGTTGTAGAGGGAAATACTTTTTCTTATTGTCCATATTAATGTTGATTGTCACTTGAAGTGTCTAGAAAGTTGATAAGATTTGTGATGAAGAAAAATATGTGCCTTTGACAAAGACAAGACATTGTGTTTATGCTATTTTGTAATAATGTTATGCAAACATGAATGTTTAGTGAACTGCAAATGCTTTGACTCTTTTATTTTTTTCTTAAAACTCAAGAATTATAATTGATTGAAAAAAAAAGGATCTTTCTTGGAAATTTAATCTCTCCATTTTGATTAATGAGTTTCATAGAAATATTCTAAAAATTCAGATTTAATATTGAAAAATAATGGTTTATGAGATTAGAGCTGTATTGCCTATAATATTAGAACTGTATTGACTATAAGATTAGAGCTGTAAGGTTTGCTGATTGCATTCAGGTGATATTATTGGATAAGTCATTCATTTTTCACTTACAATATGTTAAGAGTTAACTCATCTTTCATTTGTATCTGAAACAATGAAAGAGACTAATATTTTATAGTGACAATCTATTGAGTGTTTGTTACTGACTAAATATTGAATTAAAATGAACATTTGATGGATTTAAAATATCAAATAAAAATGATCTTAAAATAGAATTTTATATTGATATGAGAATGGAAGTATCCAGTTCCTATGCTTTAAGCGTAATCAGAGATTTTTCCATTGACAATTTATGAGGAAAATCATAAAAAAAGAAGAAAATGTATTTTGTCTTTATTATATTAAGCAAGAATATAACATAATTCAAAAGAAAATTGATATTGTAAAATACAAATTAAATTAAGGCTTCTTTTAGTCCCATATAAACTGAAATAGAGTAGGTATTAGAAACACCTATAAACTCCTTTTTAGAAATTATTAAGCAGAAAAGGCTAATTTTAAGTTAGTATTTAGTATCAGCCCATCTTTTCTTCTCTGTTGAATATTCATCAAATTTCTTATGCTTGAGTTTACTTAATGATGAAACATTTTAAATATTCTTGAAATAATATCAAAATTACACTTCCACATTTTATGACTATCTCTGGTTCTATAGAGCACACACACACAGTTTTGGTACCAGAATTTTCTCCGGCCTTTCTTACTAATGATATAGTGTATTTGATAATAAAATTTACTTTAATAGATTTTTTTTTTTTTTTTTTCAGGTGTCAAATTCCTACCAAATTTTTTGTTCATACCTACAGTATAACAATTATATATATATATATATATATATATATATATATATATATATATATATATTCACATATTATGCAACTTCCTAGATTTTAGCCAAATATTAGGGCATCACATTGTACACAAGATAGAAACTTTAAAAATAGTCGGCCAAGGGCTAGGCCTAGTTTTTGTCTTGTATGTGGTGTAACCTACTAATATTAGGCAAAAATTTAGGTCTCAGAAAGTCACATGATACACAAGAATATACAATAATTGTTATACTGTAGGTATGAACAAAAAATTTTGGTAGGAATTTGACACCTGAAAAAAAATTTGTATTCCATGAATTAAATATGTATATCTAATATATATTTATTTATTATCATTATTATTATATAATAGCTCTATCCTAGATATTGAGCACTCTCCATATTATATTGCACTTGGTTCGACACAAACCCACAAAGTGATTTAGTGACAACCAACACTGTTATTATATATATATATATATATATATATATATATATATATATATGGGGTGGGCATAGCATCTACATTGTATTAAATGTAAATCATCAAAAGATAATTTTAGTTAAATAGGAAAATGTTTGTAGGCATCTTTGGATTTTGGTATCCACAAGAAGTTGTGGAAGTATCTATAAATACTTATGGATAACTAATTGGGTGGTGATAGGCAGCAATAAAAGTATTTTTAAAAGATGTATACTTTTTGGTTACTGATAATTAGATAAAAAATTTTTTGTCAAATATTCATTACTTATTTGTTTAGAAATACCCTCAACTTTAAAAATTTTTTTCCCAATTTTCATTGTGTATATTGTTTTAATTAATTCTGTATTTTTAATACTTGTATATATGATTTAAGTTTATTTATCTTTTAGCTTAATAAATCATGTTAGCTTAGATTTAAATTTATTTCAACTTTATATTACCTTTCATTATTTACAAGATCTGAAGTAATATTTTATATTTATTCACCTGCATTTAATATACTGCTTATTTAAACATTGATAAAATATAAATGTAACAGTGAAAGAGAAGCACAAAATCTTTTTCTCCTAGTCATTTTAATTCCAACCAAAATGGTTGCAGTTAATAAGTAAAGAATATTTACTGAAATTAATCTTCTTTTTTTTTTTCAAATGAGTAGAATGGCAGTTTTGATTACTTAATTGGTAATTTGACACTTATTAAAAGTAAGTATCAAATTACATATACATAATTCTGCTATTATTATTGTGTATACTTATGTCAACTTTGTTAGTTTTAAGACCTCCTCCACACACTCACATCCATATATAAATATACATGAGAAGTGTTAAAAAATAGCCCAATCAACAAGGGAAGTAATTTTTATTCATTTATTTTTCTAGAAATGGTTAATGAAACTTAAAAAATAATATGCTCAATGTATTAGAATTCTGACTAAATGTATGGAGAATAGCATGTTTCATAGTTCTAGATTAATCATCTGTTGGTCAGAAAATACCTTTTTTACCACCCTCTCTCATATATAGTGTGTATGTATTTATACTGTAAAACTCCCTCTTCATAAATTACTGTAATAATGTGCTTTCTTGTTAAGAGGAAAATTCATTACTTGGGTGTTAAAATTTATGAAACAATTTGTGATATATATAGAGAGTATCTTTTATTCATTTTCAACTTTGGATAAAGCATTCTCTCATTAATAATTTTGCCTAGTATTTCATGTTTTATTTTTAGTTGCTTTTTATTGTGACTCACTTAGGTTGTTGATCTATGACAGTCAGGAATGGTGCAGATGATGAAAAACAATAAAAATCTCTAAGAACTTTTATTATTCCTGATTTGAACTGTTCTTCACCATCATAGAAATGATGACCTGAAGGAGTTTTGGTTAAAAAAAAACCTAAAAAAAACCCCTAAAAATTAATGATTTAAAAAAAAAATACTAACCAAAATTAATATAAATAAATAAAAATAAATAAAAATAAATAAAACCAAAATTAATATAAATAAATAAAATTTTAAGAAAAATATTTCAGTTTATTTATCCAGAATATTCTAAAGTATCAAAATTTGTTTTTTTTCTTTTTAATATATAAACTGCTCTAATTGAAAACTCAGTGGGGAAACTTGATTTTTTTTTTTGTCAGTAATTTGATCTACAAAAGTAAAAATTCTTGGTTCTATAAATTTGTGATATTATTTATTGAAATCTTATGAGATGTTTTATCGCATTTGTGAATGATTACATTTACCTTGTTTTTTTTTTTGTTTTTTTTTAAATTTTTTAAATTTTGATTCAGTGAATTTTATTATAAAATTTGGAATGATAACTTTAAAAATTTCCTTTCTCAAAGGTATTTGTTTCATTTTGTTTCCTATCTATCTATCTATCTAACTTTCTTCATATCTGTCCATTTATTGTAAAAAAAAAAAAAATGTGCCTCTGGCTAAAAAAATAACAAAAAACATCCCCAACTATCAAGAGGGAATAACACAACTTTATCTTAAGTACCTACTGCAGAAAATAAACATTATTTTGTGCAGTGTTCATTATTGATGAATGGAAATAAAATCATTAAAATTTCAAGAGAGTATACGTATTGAAAAGAAATGAGAACAAGTATTCTATAAACTATAAAGTTGCTTCCTTTTTACTGAAAACTGCTTGCTTCTCCCCACCCCCATTGATTAAAAAAGCAGTTTATTGTTGCAGTCCACATTCAATGAGCTTTTAATGCCACTCATGCTTCCATTTTACAATTCAGTCTATGAAAAATAAAGTACTTATATATCTATATATATGTTTTGTTGTTTCTTTTTCACAATGTATAAGGTGATACTGAAAAGTTATTTGCCCAACCAAGAAGACAATGACTTATTTTTTGTATGGAATTTTTAAATTTTAGATTTAAATTTTTTAAAGGTTAAAAAAAAATGTTAGAAACAATGTGTTGGACTTAGAAAGGAATATGAAATAGTATGTTAGTTTCATGGTTCTAGGTCATTCATTTCTTAGTTGGAGCAAGAACTTTTCAACACTACCCGCATATATACATAATTTATTCTTTACTAAGTTGATAGATCATGAAGAATTTACTTGTACATGGTTGGCCTGATGTCATTGGTTATGAAGCATAAACTATTTATTCACAATAAATAACTTATAGACTGGAATATTTCAATAAAAAAATCAAGTTTTCACTAATATGGACCCCTTGTATGCTGGCTATTCATTTTAAATAGGTTGGATAAAACTATACAATACAATACATTGATTATTGTGATAAACAAAATCAACTGTTATTAATTTTAATTTGTATTTTTAAAAATCTTAATTTTGGTTGCTTTTTTAATCAACCCATTTGGATCATCATTTCTATGGTAATGAGTAGTCACACACTCCTTGTTAAATTTGGACTGAAAAAGAAGAAAAATATGAGTTAAAATTCATAATGATTGACAGTTTTCACTTAAGAAAAAAATAGTGTTTTCTGAAGAAGTATATTTGTTAATCCACTTTTTTTTCTTTTAATTAATAAGTGACTTCTGAAGATTGTTTGGATGCAACATAAAAATGTGGTAGGCTACATAACTTATGGACTGGAAAATTACATTAAAAAAATCAAGTTTTCACTAATATGGACTCCTTGTATGCTTGCTATTCATTCTAAAGAGGTTAGATAAAACTGTACAATAAGATACATTGACATATTCTTGATGTGAAATCCTTACTTTCCAAGCATTCCCAATTTTCTAAGGAGAGCTATTATTTAACAAGAATATGTTTATATATAGAAGTTTATTTGACACAATCTCTGAATTATGTGATATCTTTAATGCATGGACAGTGCAATGAAAATAATGGACTGAAAGAAGAATTTTGTTTGAAATTCCTAGAAAATTATCCAAAGGAGTTATGCCAAAAGTCTGAAAAATTAGAGTTAAGAATTTAATGGAAAAATAAACACACAATGATGGAATGAACAAACAAACAAACAAACAAAAAAAAATACATGGTGAGAATATGTGCAAATCTTATTAATCCCTGTCCCTATTATAAATAAACATGTTTAATCCAGGTTAAGCATGGTGTAAGAGTAATAAATATACAGCAAAGAAGTTGAAGAAAAGTTTTAGTAAACAGACTGGAATTTAGCGCATTTACCAAAACTATAAAAGTTTGGCTTTGGGTTACCTTGACTGCACTTTTTACCAAGACTTGTTAGTATTAGACAAAGAATGATAGTAAATGGCTTGCAAAAGTTGCAACTATCATTAATGTTTGAATTGTCTTCTGGTCTATCCAAAATTATGATTGCTACAAATCTCTAAATATTGGTATCATTTAAAAAAAGAAAAAGTTGCTGCAGAAATAAGGAATCAAGTAAGCAAAATTCAATGACTTTCTACTCCATTGTTGTATATTTATGCTGTGTCATCCAAAGAAATTTATTTTGTTAAGAATTGTAGAAATTTTGGTAAGGAACTGGTGATCCTGTTTCACCGAACAGCAGCAGCCCCTTGGGGTCATGTGGCGTCCATCATAAAAAGGAGCTCCACTGGAGACTCGCTCTCTTTTGGTTCCACTCCCACAACTGTTAGCATCAGGTCCTTTTCGTAGCAGCCCCTTGACAGTATACATATTTTGGTACCTTCCACCACCGGGACCCAAGAGCGATGAACGCACATGCTGAGTTAAAAGGAACAGGATACACACAGTTAATTTCCAGCAGGCACTTTATCAGCAAACTCACTTTACCCACAAACCTTATCAAACCCACTTTACCTTCACAAACCTTATCAAACCTACCTTACCTTCAAACACACACATAAAACCTTTACCTTAAACCTTACAACCTTCAACAAACCTAACCTTACTTTATATTACACCTTGAACTCTTCCTTGAACTCTCTTTTGTGAACTCTTCCAATTCGTTGTTTATTCCATTTGGTGTAAAACCCCTGTGTATTGTTGTTGTTTTGTATATAAATTTTGTTGCTTTCTTCAAAAGCTGTCACCAATTCTCTACTGCTATTGAAGTACGGTTTATTCTTTTACAAAATGTAGGAATTAAAACGGGCTTTTCGGGGCTTTATAATAATCCCCATAGAGTTAATGTCATGGAGAATGAAATTGGTGATCCAAATTCAAATCCTGGATGAGGGTATTTGTTTTTCATTTTATGATAATGCCTTTGGAAAAAGCTTGCATCCATGTTCTCTGCCAATTTATTGGTAAATAGTTGGTTAGACTGGGTTTCTTAAGCTTTAATTTGGCAACCAATCTAGGAGAAGGAAAACTCTGAATTCAAACCACTTTAATTCTTTTAAAAATTGACCTTATGTCACATCCTGTTTGTGGTGGAGGGGTTGGATGAATATGTATGGACAAGCCTGAAAAATTAGGATTAAGAATTTAAAAGAAAAAAAATTACAGTATGATGTGAAAAAAGTGGATGTGTAAAATGGCTGAAATATGATAATAACAAACAAAATAAGGATACTCATCTGAGTATGTCAGTGTATAATAACCCATAAGTTTTATTTTAACATCTTTAAAATGAATTGCTATCAAACTAGGAGGCCAGGCAAGTAAAAACAATTACATAGTTATAAGATGTTCATTATTTTTATTTTTTAGGGAGAAGCAATCACACCATAATTAGTCCAGCAAATATGAAAAGGATGTAATTCATAGCTGAGAATGGATGGGTGAATTGAATTATATCCCCATCTTTCTTGATTTTTATTTATTCCTCCCTCCCTCTCTCTTTATTTGTCCCCCTTTCTTTTCCTATCCTTTTCAGTAGACACTTTTAAAATCATGCAGAAATTGTTGACTATAATCTGGAGTGGTATTAATAGATATATTTAAGGATCATTCAAATATCGTTATCTATAACCTCTTTTTCTGAATTTATCAACATATCTATTTATATCTATCATGATTTGTTTGTATATCTATCAGCTTACACACATGCAGAGAAAAGTATCTGACGCATTTAAAACATCTTTTTTCAATATTTTTTGTTAACCCTTCCCTATAAAGTCAATTTAATAAAAATAAAGATCATTCTTTTTTTAATGGTTTGGCTTTGGTTTGGTTTCTTAGTTTAATGGCATAACAACTTATATGGGTCATTGAATTCCAGAGCCAGCCTTTTAGAAAAACAGTAGTGATACTATTTAACCTATAGCTGGGTGGGATAAGGGGTTCATACTTTTCCTGAGGGCATTAGTCCAAAAGTGTATGTAATTGTGTGCGACATTATATATAAGTTTAGCTCTATGTGAATGCATGTGTGTGTGTGTGTGTGTGTGTGTATGCGGGTGTGTGCCTGTCGGTTGGCCATTGGTGTGCACGTGTTTGGTTTGTTTGGGTTTTATGGCATATCAACCTTGGTAGGATATTTAATGCCAAATCCATTTTTATACAAATAAACAGTTCTATTTCAAACAATTCAATTTAGCATAATTACACAGTTCAATTGTCAAAAACATTTCTATTTCAAGCTATTCAGTTTAGACAAACAGTTCTAATTCAAACAATTCAGTTTAATATAAGTATAGTTTTTGTTTACAAACAATTAAATGTCAAAATAGTTCTATTTCAAACAATTCAGTTCAGCATAATCACAGTTTCAATGTCAAAAACAGTTCTGTTTTAAACTATTCAGTTGAACATACAAAAGCAGTTCTATTTTAAACATTCAGTTTAGCATAAGTACTCAGTTTAAATATCAAAACAGTTCTATTTCAAACAATTCCGTTTAGCATAGGTATGCAGTTTAAATGTCAAAACAGTCCTATTTCATGCAATTCAGTTTAGCATAAGTACACTGTTTAGTTCTATTTGACCCAAAGATAGGACCCTATCAGGTGCTACCACTTCAGGCTAGAGTGGACTTGGGAGCAATGGCAATGAAGAGGTACTCCGCTTTCCTCAAAGCCCCAGCATTACTGGAAACTGACCATCAGATTGTCTAGTGTCATATCCAGGACACTCATTCAAAAAAGAAAAGCAGTTGGTGTATTCTACAGCCCCAGCCAACTGGGCAATGTGCATGTGTGTGAGTGTGTGCCTGAGTGTCCATATATACAGGTCAACCAGGAATAGCACAGAGGTCAACCAGAGGATAGTGAAAAAGGAAGTAATCTGCCACTAGAAGTGGGGAGAGACAAATGCAGGAGGAGATAGGCTAAGAGGCTTGTCAGTCAGAGAAAAGAGAGTCAGAGAAGGAACTCAAATAGGCCAGACAGTTAGAAGAGACCTACCAGTTGGAAGACAAAGAAATGAGTCAGCTACTGGACACAAAGATACAAAGATGAGCTGAAAGAGCAGAAATAGAAGAGATAGAAGTGGGTGAACTGGAGATAGATAGATAGATAGATAGATATGTAGATAGGTGGAGAAGTTTTTTTTTTACTTAAGGGATTTTGTTGCAAAGGGTCATACTTCTCTCCAAAAACATTCTACGTTTTGTATTTTCTCCTTGTTTCTTTCTTTGTGAAGTCACCTCGGACATGCATTTACACCCAACTTGCTGAGAAAGCAACACAACAAAGAGGTCAGACGATCATGTGATAGGGAATGCATGCCGTAGGGTTATGTATTTTCACAAGTGCAGCTGAAGATTGAACTCACTAAGATGTTGAAGTCCAGCACATTAGCTACAATGCCACAGGGACTCCCATTTTTAGGACTGGTCCAAGAACTTTTTAGTATGCTTTTGTAGATAAGGTGTACCCTAAATGTTTGGCTAATTAGATTAGTATGCACAAATCAAACTAAGTAGAGATTTTGGCCAACAATCTTGAGGAACTATATTTCCAAAAAAGACAAAGTATGAAATAAAATTATTAGTATTCATTTTTCTAAGCATTTAGTACATAACAGAGTTTCTTAAAGACAATGTATAAAATGACCAAATGGCAGTAAAGAAGATACCTCAGCACTGTTGACAAACGACTTCAGAATTTTGGCAATGTAGGAAATGACCAAATGGCAATAAAGAAGCTAATTTGCAACATATGGTTGTTGTTAAATGATTATCTCTTTTCCATGCACATCTTTATTAAATATCATTCAAGGTTGCCTTATAATACACTATTTTGAGTAATATAAATCCTTTAAGATGGAGATGTGTATATCTTATGAACATGTAAATGAAATGAAGCAACATTTTTTTGTTGAACTGATTAAATTAAATTTTGACTTTTGCAATAAATACAAGACTAAAATGATATACTGTTCATCAAATTATTTTTATTTTATTTAATCAAAATATTTATTATATTTTTTTGATATATCAGATTATATTTTCATTTTATTTCATTTTGTGTGTGTGTGTGTGTGTGTGTGTGTGTGTGTGAGAGGGGTAATTATCTAACTCACTGGCAGAATATGACACAGGGTCAATTTCTTTAAATGAAGTAAAACTGGTTTGAATTCAGAGCATTGCATCTAGACAAGTTGCTGTACTAAGGCTAAACTTTAAATATATGCCTTAATACATTTAGTGCTGGAGGGTGTTGTCAGTGATATTTAGCTTGGTTCCTTGGAGAGTTTTGGGTCTTCCAACATTATACTCCCTTCCTCCAGCAGACCCTATCAGAGATGATCAGTCTCTGATACACCATCCAGTTCATGCAACATAGGAGAAAAAAAAAGGGAAATTGAATTGGCTTTTTTGTTATTTGGATGATCATTGACTGCTCATTTGCACATTTGATTGGTTGTTGCAAACAAGAAACCCAGTGTGTCCAACTATTTTCCCAATAGCTAGGGAGAGATGGATTCATGCCTGAAGTGAAATACAAGGGCCTCATCCAGAGTTTGAACTTGGGTTGCTGATTCCATTTCCAACAACAATAACCATTGCACTAGATGTGTATGTGTGTACACATGTTTCTGTATGTGTATATCTATGCATGTGTCTGTATGTGTTTGTATATGTACGCATGTGTCTCTATGTGTCTCTGTGTGTATTCATGTGTCTGAATGTGTTTGTATGTGTACACATGTGTCAGAATGTATGTGAATGCATGTATCTGTTTGCGTTTGAGTATGCATGTGTTATTATCTGTTTATATGAGTATGTATGTGTCCGTGTGAGTATATATATGTGTGCATGTGTCTGTATGTTTTTGTGTTTGTTTGTATGTGTCAGTGTATGTGAGTTAGTCATAGTAACAGGAAGAAAATTGACTTCTGAGAAAGCAACAATTCAGTAGCTACATATTACCTGTAGCAAGATAAAGTTAAAAAGCTATTCACATGTTCAGCTGCTGTCAAATGAATGACTAACTATGTTGATTTGAATATTAATTTCAGTAGGAATTTAGCGACACCATAAGTGGAAAATGCAAAAATTAGTAAATTGTTTAAATTACCTGAATAGTGGGGGAGTCTCCATGATGCAGTGGCTAATGCATTAGATTGTGACATCATAGTAAGTGAGTTCAAACTCAGTTTATGCTATTACATTTTTTTTTTGACTAATACTCTTGGTAAAGGTGTGAACCTCTTTATCCCTTTGCAGTTATGGGTTAAAAAACACCTCTACTATTCTTTTAAAAGGATGGCTTTGGCTTTAAGTTGCCCAGGAAGGTTGATATGCTATTGAAAAAAAGAAAAATGAAAAGAAACTACTAGTATTGTTTTCTCAAAAGAAAATAAACTAATCTTGAGCTGCCAGAATTTGGACATTTTGGAATGGATCCAAGAATGGTGTTCTCTTCTTTTGACTTTTGGCTCTCTACCATAGAGACTTACTTCTTATGGGTACCCCATATTAAACTGTGATCATCTTTTTGCACTGAATTTAAGTTCAAACTAAAGATAGAGTAACTATCCATTATGCTGATCATTGAATAAATGGCCTGTCTCTTCACAACTTATTGTAACCGCTCAGAATTTAATTCAGTATTAAAAAAAAAGAAAAGAAAAATCTTCATAGCTGTTGTAGGTTTGAGTCCTACTTATGGTGTTCCATTTAGATAATATACGTGAAGACCTTTAGGGCAAAGTGTTCAAGAAATATCACCAGATGAAGATAAAGAACTTCATTGGTTAATTGCATAATATAATTTGATAATTATGGCAATGAAGGGATTCAGCTTTTATTTAATTGGAGAAGTTTTTGCCAATCCTAGACTTGAAGGATGGGTTGGGATAATTGGTAGGAAAAAGAGAAAAAAGAAACAAATAAAAATAAAGATTTTAATAAAATATATTCATCTGTCTTGTTATTTTTCCAGATATTACAATTGTCAAAATGTTTACTTTGATGAAATTGAGATGTAAGCATAGCCAAAGTATTTTTAACACATTAACCAGTTAATTGGCCCTGAGGGTTGAGTGTTCATCAATGATCCGGGAGACCTGGGTTCAATCCCAGGTCGCGTCATACCAAAGACTTTAAAAATGGTACTTGATACCTCCTTGCTTAACGCTCAGCGATATAAGGTACGTATGGAGGGTAAAGTGGAGCAATCCAGGGAAAGGGGTAGCGCCCTCCCCTACACCTTGGTGTAGTAGCTATTGAAAAGGGAGCCTTCTGGTTGCCCTCAACTACGGTCGCCAACTTTACTTACTTATAACCCAATGTCCTTGTTGGAAGACAGTTGAAATAAATAGGAAAATTTCATTAAATACCTACATTTTAATTAATTTAATGAATACTTTTCATCAATAAAATTTATATTTATATTCATTGTAATAAAGGTTAAATGGATGTTTCAGTGTGTTTACAATGTCTTTTCACCTGTTTTCTTTGAATAATTTCAAAGCTCAGTTAATTGAGGCTGCTGAATACACTGACTGCATCACTGCAGAGGGGTAAAACCTCTCCCTGGCCCACAATGAGTGTCCTGATGACATTAAAAAATCTGATGTTGTGGCTCCATTAATGCTGGAGTTTTGGGAAATGCAGAGTACTCCTTTATAGCCATTGCTCCCAGGTCCACTCTGACCCGGAGTGGAAGCACCTGAAAGAGTCCTCTCTATGGGTCAAATAGAACTGTTTGACATTTTAAACTGAGTTCAAACAAATAACTTATGCTAAATTGAATTGTTTGAAATTGAACTGATTAATCATTTAACTGTGTGTAAACAAATAGCTAATGTTTAAATGATACAAAGTAATACGTAGAATTAATTAATTTTGTTGACTTATGTTTACAAATCATATATATCTTAGATATATGAATAAACTGGATTTTTAATTAAATAACCTACAATGGTTGATATACCATAAAACCAAACCAAACCTTAGAATTATTTCATTATTAATCGGAAAATTAAAAATGTGTGTTATAATGGGTTAAACAACATAATATAGAAACATTTTACTACAAACAATATTGAAATTTTTTTACAGTACAAGGGAGGCAACTCCGTAAAATAATTTCTCCTCGAGATACACTTGAAAATTTTGTTTAAATTTCTGAAGGTAGGTTTGGTTTGCTTTGGTTGTTTTTATGGCATATCAACCCTTCTGGGTTATTTAATGCCACACCCTCTCTCTCTCTCTCTCTATATATATATATATATAACGAAAGCATGGACAGCTATCGATAGGTTATTGATCATATGGAAATCAGACCTGACCGATAAAATGAAACGCAGTTTCTTCCAGGCAGTGGTTGTATCGATACTACTATATGGATGCACTACTTGGACGCTAACTAAACGGCTGAAGAAGAAACTAGACGGCAATTACTCAAGAATGTTGAGAGCAATATTGAACAAGTCCTGGTGTCAACACCCCACAAGATACCAACTATATGGCCACTTGCCTCCCATCACGAAAACTATACAAGTTAGACGAACCAGACACGCAGGACACTGCTGGAGAAGCAGGAACGAACTTATCAGTGATGTACTCCTATGGACTCCCACATATGGCCAAGCAAAAGCAGGACGACCAGCTCAAACATACATATAGCAGTTATGTGAGGATACGGGATGTAACCCTGAAGACCTCCCAAAAGCGATGAATGATAGGGAGAAGTGGCGAGAGAGGGTCAGGGATATCCATGCTGGCGGCACGACTTGATGATGATGATGATATATATATATATATATATATATATATATATATATATATATATATATATATATATATAAAATACCTAAAGAGCCAGAAGTAATCTACTTAGGTTTCACCTACTGGATCATCAGGATAATTCTTACTAAAGAGGGTTGGCCCAAATGACATTTTATTGATATCAGTTTGAGTAATATTTGTTTATTTACAAATTGTATCAGTGTTTTTTCACACTGACAGAATCATAGAACAGGTATAAAAACAGTACACACACACACACATATATATATATATATATATATATATATATATATATATATATATATACTATTTTTATACCAATTCTACCAGCCCATTGAACTATTGGGTAGAATGTTTGCCAATGGCCCAGGAGACCAGGGTTCAATCCCAGGTCGAGTCATACCAAAGACTCAAAAATGGTACTTGATATCTTCTTGCTTAACACTCTGCATTATAAGGCATGTATCAAGGGTAAAGTGGAGCAATCCAAGGAAAGGAGTAGCGCCCTCCCTACACCTTGGTGTAGTAGCTATTGAAAAGGGAGCCTTCGGGTTGCCCTTGACTACAGCCGGCCAACTTATACCTATTCTATAATTCACTATTCACTTACAAATCATACATACATATATATATATATATATATATATATATATATGATTTGTAAGTGAATAGTTTGTTGGTAACATTTTTAATCAAGCCAGAACTCATTTGTTTGCACACAGTAATATGGTTTCAAGTATTGTTGTCCAACATTAATAATCATTTGTTTTCACACATTTTAAATGTTTTTGAGGATTGCTATCTCAGCACACTTGACCCTCAGACAACACCTTCTAGCACCTTTAAGATGTAATAGGGTTGATGACTTGTTTGTCATAAGAGCAATTTGAAGTATATGGTCAGGACAATCATATAGGTGCAATGGCTTGAGATGACCAGCTGAGTGATTGGATTGGGCCTCTCTGAGACCTTGTCTTGCACAGTAAGAGCCAAAGTGGAATGTTGCAGGTGACATAACCTCTTGAGATACCTGGTTATGGATTGCTCAATCTGAGCAGAGAAATTATGACTATTGTCATTGATATGCTGGATATCAAGACCTAATTTATATTATAATCCAATGATAGATATTAGATATTTCAATACCTTTGTTTTATTAGTAAAAAAGTATATCTACTTTACCTGAGTTTAATCTTTGGGGTTGGTAATGCAGAAAAAAATTATATACTCTGATTTAGTAGAATGCAACCTTATAAATAAATCTACAAAAAAAAAAAATAAAGTAATGCAAATGAAGATTTTAAGAATATTTAAAGAAAAATGCAACCGGTATATTCTTTGGTGCCATGTTTGGTTTAATCATTAGAGAGTAGGGCTAGCAGACCTTTATTCTTACATATATTTGTTTATCATCCTTTCTAAACCATAGATTTTGTTTGGTTTAGTTTGGTTTTATGGCATATCAACCTTTATAGGTTATTTAATGCCCAATCCATTTTTATACTCTCAAACAGTTCTATTTTAAACTATTCAGTTTAGCATAACTACTGTTTTTTGTTTACACACAGCTAAATGTAAAAACAGTTCTATTTCAAACAATTCAGTTTGGCATAAGTACACAGTTTAAATGTTAAAAACTGTTCTATTTCAAATTATCTAGTTTAGTCCATAAAGTTAAATGGTTCCTAGTATTGCTATGTATCACAAACAATTCAATTAAGCATCAGTCATTTATTTACACACAGATAAATGTAAAAACGGTTCAGTTTAGCCTAAGTATGTAGTTTAAATGTCAAAACTTCTTTTTCAAGCAATTCGTTTTAGCATAAGCATTCAGTTTAGTTTTATTTGACCCAAAGATAGGACCTTTTCAGGAGCTACCACTCTGGGGTAGCGTGGACCTGGGAGCAATGGTAATAAAGGGATACTCTGCATTTCACAAAGCTTCAGCATTACTGAAGTCTCACCATCAGATTGTTTAGTAATTTACAAAGCTCTTTGCTTTGATGTGGCACAAGGCCAAATGAATGGGGCGCCCAATGAGACTTGAACTCACTCGTGTAGATTTGCTACTCCAGCTTGCTAACCGTTAGTGTCATATCTAAGACACTCATTGGGTGAGTCTTACTCCTCTGTAGAGATGCAGTTGATGTATTCTACAGCCCCAGCCAACTAGGCTATAAACCTTAAGAACATTTCCATTATCATTTACTAAAGTTACCTTATTTTAGCATAAGGATCATCATCATCATCATCATGACATGCAGCCAGTACGGATATCCCTGACCCTCTCTCTCCACATCTCCCTATCATTCATCACCTCTGGCAGGTCTTCAGGGTTACATCCCGTATCATCACATAGCTGCTGTATGAATGTTCGAGCTGGTCGTCCTGCTTTTGATTGGCCATATGCGGGGGTCCACAGGAGCACATCACTTACGATCTCATCCTTGCTTCTCCAGCAGTGTCCGGCATGTCTGGTTCGTTTAGCTTGTATAGTTTTCGTGATAGGTGGTAGGTGGCTGTACAGTTGGCGCCTTGTGGGGTGTTGCTGCCAGGACCTGTTCAAAGTACCAAGTGAAAATTAAATTCACTAACAATTGTCTACAAGCCTTACTGTAACCATTACGCCACTTGAAGTATCAAAAAATATTCTTGTTGAAATTTAAAAAAAAGATTCAATTCTTTCATAACCATTACATAGAGAAGTAGCCCACAATTTGAGATCACATTTATTCAATCTTCATTAAGAGTCTTAAACAAAAAGTGACAATAAATTTACTCAATTTATTCTCATAAATATAAAATATTTTTCTTATTTTTAATATAAAAACAAGTAGTACATATAGAAAAGGAAAGACATATTTTAACAATTTTTATTTTATTTTTTCTCATTAATACTTGTGTATTGACCGAATGTAAAAACAGTTTTTGGTAAAAAACTAATGTCAATGTATAATGAATAGTAATTTTGTCGAGTTGAAATTGAAACCTAATGGAAAAGACTGGGAGCATAATTATAAGATTAGTTCATTAAATTTTATTCTTAAATTAGTTTGTTAAATTTTATTCCTTAAATTAGTCCCTTAAAATAATGATTTTGTAACCATAAATCAAAGGTTGACTGATACATAAGATTGATTATAAATATATTCAGTATATAAGTACTCTTTAAAATCAGAGATTAAAAAATATTTTTATTGGAACTTTAAAAGTCTGTTGAAACTGGAGCCTAAATCAAAAATTTAAAGATATTGTTTAAAGATATTTCCTATTTCTTAATTATCAGTATTTGCTGAATCTGAATCAATTATTTTGTATTTTTATTCAAGAACTAATTATATTTTAATTTGCAAAGAAATAAAGCCATGAGTTTAGAAATATTAGGAATTTGTTAATTAAATTTTCACTTTCTGGTGATGATTATAATAGGAAGTATGAAACTTTTATGGTTTTGTTCAGTAGAAACTTTTCTTACAACCAAGAAGCTAAAATTCCTGGTGCATTTTTGGAGAGACCCAAATCACACAAGGTCATTCAGCCCTGGCTGGCTAAACTGCTGATGAGTTGATGATTTTGATGTAGTGTAAGGAGGATTGTTTGAATCTGTCAGTATTTCTTGAGTTAAATCATCAAGCTCTTGCATTTCATTGATACTCTCTTCTTCAGATGGAGACAACTCAATGAAAACTGGAAATGGTTGCTCATCAGAGTAAAGAATAAGTTGTATTGCTGATAGGATACTTGGATAAGTGATTTTACTTCTGTTTTTCTTGCCAATGCCTTTTGTATTGACCAAACCAAAATAGCAGTTAGTTGTGTAGTCCTAGGGAATTCTGAAAGTTAAGCCCTCTCATTTCCCGTTTGTTCCCTCATGCAACATTTCTTTGCAATTATGGCACAGTATGTGAGGCCCATTTCTTGTCTTGATCACCAAGACTAAGTAAAAAGTATGCTTTATAGGCTTGCTTTACACACAATGTTATATTGCACCTCTGAAGAATTAGTGAAGTATCCACAAATATAGTAGAAAGCATTAGGGTTGTTTACACTTTGATGTCTCCCTGTAGCCATAATTAAATCTAACAGAAAAAAACAAACAAAATCAGATATTGCTATTGATACCATAAATGAGTAAGTAATTTACTTAGCTGCAAAAGAATAAAATGTAATACCTCAAATTGCATGAAAACTAGAGCATGCAGAACAAAATCCTTTCCAGTTTTGAAATCAGAAGATCAAAAATCATAAAAAAACACTAAAAAACAAAACTCATGCGACTGAGATTTTCAAAAAATTTTTCCTGTGTTATTTTTAAGCTGGAAAACAATCTTTGGTCTTTAGTATTTATTTGTATTTACCTAACCCCTCCACCACAAACAGGAGGTAATATAAAGCCAATTTCTAAACAGAATACAGTTGGTTTGAATGCAGAATTTTCCATCTCTTAGACTGATCACTGCACCAAGGCTAAAGATCCTAGTCTGCCTTGCAATTTACTCATAGCTAAGGGTGGGGGGGAAGATAGATTTATGCCTTTCCCAGGGGTAATAGTATTCAAAAGGATACAAAAAATAGCCTCATCCACGATTTGAATTCATATCTATTTCCTAAGATGAGAACCATTATGCTATATATTTAAACTTATGTCTTCGATGTTTATTAGGCTAATTAAGTGTTTATTAGACTAATTAAATGTTTATTAAGCAAACTAAATGTTGATTAAACATTTAGCAGTCATTTACAAAACTCAGTTTAATTAGACACATGGCAGAAGTATTGAACATCAAGTAAGAATAGAACTCACAACAATGGGTTGCAGGTCTAGTTCACAAACTGTTTACACTATGCAAAATAAGTTATTTATCAATTTGAATTGTTCTTCAAATTAATAAGCTATTTGCCCAGTCAGCTGGTGTGGTGTGACTGTATTTTTGCTGAGGGGTAGGCACCCAACAATGAGTGTCCTGATATGACATTAAACAATCTGATGGTGAAGCTCCTGTAATAGTGGAGCTTTGTGGAAGGCAGAGTACCCCTTTATTACCATTACTCCCTGGTCCACTCTAAGGGTTAAATAGAACTATTTGAAATTTAAACCGTGTCCAAACAAATAACTTATGCTAATTTGAATTGTTTGAAATAGAACTGTTTGATCATTTAATTGTGAGTAAACAAATGACTGATGTTTAATTCAATTGTTAGTGATACATAGCAACACTTGGAACCATTGTGTATTGATAAATGAGTAATATTGAATAGAATAATTAGTGTTAAATAGCAATACTTGTAACCACTTAACTGTGTGCAAACAAATGACTAATGATAAATTGTGACTGTTATATAACAATATTTGAAAATATTTTGTACAAAAAATGAGCTTAGGGCTCATTTGAAAATATTATCAACAAAATGTGTTTACAAATCCTATATATTTGATATATATGTATAAAGAGGATTTGGCATTGAATATCCAACAATGGTTGATATGCAAAAAAACTAAACAAAATCTAATAAAAATATTTCTATAGGTGTCTCAGTATGCAAAATAAATCAAACATAAAGACAACATTTTTTCCTTCTCTCTCGTTTATTTTCCATTTTCTTAGTTTTCTTTTCCTCTCCTTTCTCTCTACCCATATTTAAAAAAATTAAAAGCTCTTTAGTAAAAAGACTCATTTTATTCTAAATTCTTCAATTATTTTCAGTTGATAACTTTTAAAAATTTCCTGTCAAATTATTTTATATTTCTTAGTGATCTAATTTTATCCTAGTTATTCTTTAAATATTTATATGGATTTCATTCTGTACATAAACTGATAAAACATTCCAATATTTCAAAACTATCTGTGAAAAAAAAAATTTTGATTTTGTATTTGAAATGACTTTAGTTTATAAGTTCTTGGAATGGTCATACATTTGCTTGCCATAACCATCTAATATTTTGAAAGTTTCAATGAAATTATCAGTTTAGTTTTAGCATATAGCCAAAGATATGAAACATCAAATTCAAATCAAGACTTCTCTCAAAATAGTCAAACCAAAATTTTCTGGTATCTCCTTATGGCCTTTAAGATATATTTTCTGCATTCATTCATGCTTATAAGCAAACTTGTTCTGTGCACTAAAATATGAAAACTATATTTGATGAGAACTTTATTTGAATTGAAGGGAATGATATATATTATGATTTAAAAACCAAAAACAAACGAAATATCTAAATTTACCGCATACAATAAAATTTGAGTTATTTCCCTTCGACTCTAGAGTTTAAACTATCTCAGCTAAGACATCAAGTTCAAATCAAGTCGGATTTCATTGAATTTCTTTTATAGCCCGGCTTAATAGACAAAACCTATATTTCATATCTGTTATACCAGTAAAGACTTACGCAAGTGTAACTAAAAGTGTCTCTAAAATGTGAAAGTGTTGACATCAAGAGTCAATCGTTACCATTTATTTATTGGTAAGAAGAGAAACTAATTTCTGTTTAGATCTCCAACCAGGACAATAATTATTTAGATATGTAAAGTTCTATTTTTGTTGTATAGAGAATTAAGGTAAAATCTATTTCATCAATAAGGTTGAAAATAGGTAAAAGGAACAAAATATAACACTCTGAATCGTGTCTTACTGAATCAGACTGAGATTCGTTTTATTTTCCGAAAATAATAGATCATAAACGGGAATTTTCCTATCATCGTTCCTTACCTGTTAATTAAGCCTTGTCTTAAGTTTATCCGTCGAATTCAAAATATGAAGAACGGCTTGAATGTTCGTCATAGCTTTCATTACGTGATATATTTCCCGAAGGCTTTATTTTATTTCCCCTCACTCTTATATTTGAAGGGAAATAACTCTCGTTGGTATTAAATTAATTTCACTTGATTTTAATCTTTTTCTTTTAAATTCTTTTCTATTCATCATGATTGTAGAAAAAGACTCTTGGTAAAGTATAGGCAACCTTTTTCGAGAAGCAGGCCATAACACTGAAAAAAAAAAAAAAAAAAAAAAAAATTCATGGTAATTTTTCATTGAAGGTACGTCAAGCATTTTCAAGTAAGCTCCTGCCTTTAGAATAAGGAAAAGTTGATTTTTTTCCTCCTCGTTAAAAAGACTTTTTGGAAAAAAAAAATTGGAGTCTTTTCGAAAAGCACAGTGCTCCCATGACTGCCCTAAGTAGTAAGTAGATTGAATGATATTAGATTCGTCTTTTTATGAATATCTATCGTTTTATTTTAATTTTGGGAAAAAGGTCTTTTTCTATGTAATTCGCTCAAGTGAGATTGTCATTATCAATAACCACTTTAAACTTTTTTTACTTTTTATAATGCACATATAGAAACTGCACTATTCCTAAATCAACAAATCAAAAAGTCAGTTCCAAATAAATGCTCATAATTAAAATAAAGATCG
Organism: Sepioteuthis lessoniana; assembly: GCA_963585895.1. NCBI lineage: Eukaryota > Metazoa > Mollusca > Cephalopoda > Myopsida > Loliginidae > Sepioteuthis > Sepioteuthis lessoniana. Next base: position 59,506,669 of record OY757911.1, on the reverse strand, counting down.
ACGAATCACAAAAATGGTTATCAAACCAAAAATCAACAAACCAAAAAGTCATTTACAAATTTCGGATCCGGTGTCAGACTGTTATGTCTGGGCGCACAAAACAAAAATCAATCGCCAGGAGCCGATTTTGAAATCTTTATAAGACCCCAGCTGACACCACTTGGACGTAACAGGAGACAAATTACATGTCAACTAAATTGATTAAGGAGCCAACCAACAATTATTTCTTTGTTTTAGAACCGAAGTGAGGCCGACTACCGGAAATAAATAGAAGAGAATGCAAATCAAAAGTGTTGACAAAGAAAGCAATGTTATAGTCATAGTCAACTTTCGCTCTACTCACATTCGTTGACGCAATTAGCTCTCACAACATAAAATCAACATGTCTGAAAACCTACGAGCCGGTATATTACCGCTGAGTGGATTAAAAAATTCATGAAGTTTAGATAAAAAAATATGACAAATGATAAAACACGAAAGTAAAAATTAAAACAATAATGAAATAGGAAAACAAAACAAATATGATTATCCAACTATTCCACTTGTGTTGAAAGTTTAACCTTCAGCGCTAAAAAGAGCTTGGCCTCTTTCGATACTTTACCAGTCCACTGGACAACACGTGCTTTTGCAGACCTGAAATTAGTAATCCGCACTATATAACTTTTATAACGTTATTTTGGCGTTAAATAAAAATAAATATATTTCAAGAGAAGCCCATACTACTTTACAAATCATATAGCTACATATATTTCGTTATTTAACAGACATACTCTCATAATGGAATTTTTTAAAAATTTCCTTCGGACTTTAACACTGAAGTTCTGTCTGAAAGAGACAATGATTTGACTTAAATTGTTTGTTTGTGTTTGTTCATGTTCATTGAAAAGTTTAATAAATATGTATTTATGTTAATAAAATCGAAGTTACTCGTCATAAGGGTAGCATAAATTTGGCAAATTTATAAAAATTTATTTCTAAGACAAAAAAATCAAACCGACCACATGCAGCACTTGATTTGACCAGAGTGGAAAAGAGAGAAGTAATCCCAGACAATACTGGACCAAAAAGTTACCTCCCACTATTTTTCGAGAACTACTATTGAGCCCCTCAGTACGAATTCGGGGACTAAACTGAAAGGCAGGAAAAAATAGCCAGAAGAGGGTTTCGTCACTCGCTTCTTGAACAGCCGATACATATTTCAACAGGCAAGATACTTCCCAAGAAATAAAAGTAAAATTAAACGAAAGTCGACAACTGAAATTCTACCAAGTTAAACAACTGAAAGAAAATTCCACCGAGAATTCTGCTGAAAAGAACTTTAAAGAAGACTCGAAATTAAATGAAAACTGAAACATCCTGACAAAACTAAAAAGAAAAAAAATACTCAAATTCAAAGAACTTTGTTTCCCGGACAGTCTATCTAAATTTACAATACTTTATCTTTTCTTTCCTTTTCTTTCTTGTTTCTTTTGTCGAAAATTTCTTTTTAAAAAACTTTATTGTCTGTTATCTTTTCGAATAAGTATCTGAACTAGAAAGCTGTGGAACGTACCGTTTGAACTTACCGTTTAAAAGTACACATTAAAGCCCTCTAAAAACATTACTTTGTTAAATATTAAATTTGGCTCTAGTATCATTTCCTTTATATCAAATTTTATCCTTCTAAATATCTTTATATTGCAAATTTTATCTCTTAAAATTTCTTTTAAATTATGCGTAACGATATCGGAACAAAATATGGTTAATATTGGAGAAGAGTCTTCCGGCTACTGTGATAAAAAATATGATATGAATTATAAATAATGAATTATAAATAAAACAAGTGAAATTAAGAACAAATAACTGGAGGTTGAGTTACGTTTTTTGTTTTAATAGCTTATCAAGCCTTGATGATTATTTGATTTCAAAACCTATACATATATATATACATGAATTTTTGATTGGTTTGTTGTGTTATTGCATATCAACCTATGGAGGTTATTTAGTGCCAAATCTTGTTATATAGATGATTTATAAACGAATAGTTTTTTTGAGCCAGAGCAAATCTATTTGCACACAGTTAAATGGTTTCAAATATCGCTATTTATTGTTTGTACACAGTTTAATGGTTTCAAGAATTGTTATCTAATACTAATAATTCAATTTGATATTAATTATTTGGTTGCACACAGTTAAATGATTTCCAGTATAAAAAATGATTAAACAATTCTTTTTGACCCATAGATGGAACCCTCATGAGTACTACTGTGGATGTTATTAAAAATATTTTTTTAAATTCAAAAAAGTGTAGCAGTTTTCAGAGGCCCTCTGACAGTAAGTAGGAGCAGTGCATACCTAAAGAAAGGGACTTCCGGGCGCTAAAGAGAAATTCTGCTTCACTTCAGCTGTACCCCAGACACTGAATGGAATTCCTACTCTTAGCTGCTAGCAGGTAGCACACGTGTTTACCCAAGTCCCAGACTTGGCGGATGATCGTGTCTCTATTGGAAACGCCTACGGGGCATAGCTATAAACTTCAAACATTTATCACCGAAAATAACTTATATATTTCAACTCCTTGTTTGGGAGATGTGACAGTTTTCAACAAGTCTAGGAAAACGTATATTCGCTACAAAATAGCCGTTTTAAATCCAAAATAAAGTTTGTGTTGAAAGGTATCTTTGTTTGTTTCCTTCCTTCCTTCCTCCTTCCTTAAATTCTCTTACAGCCTTTTACTTACATAGAAGCCAACAAGTTAAATGTCGTAAGAAGAAGAACAATGGAGTCAGATACATAAACCCCAAATCACCAACGAACAACCACAATTACTACAACTTAGAAAACAAATAAACCAACCAAAACACTCTTGTGTCCCATACTACCACTTCAAGTAAGAGAGGACCTGGGAGTGATAGCAGTGAAGGGGTACTCCACATTCCCTAAAGCTCTACGATTAGAACCTCACCTTTATTGACATATGCAGGACACTCATTGGAATGAAGTAAGGGTCTTACCCCTCTGTAGAGATGAAGTCGGCGTATTTTATAGCCCCAGTCAATTGGACTGGGAGATTGAGTAGAACAGACCATGTTTTAATGAATTATTTTGGTATTAAATAATAATTTACTAGATATATTTTCATGTGAGTATTAATTTTTGTATGTGTATAGGTAACGTAAATGTTTTTAGTATTTCTAAAAAATTCTTACTTGCGTGTCAGTCTTCAGTTCCTCTGAAGATAATATTTGGTGATTATCGTGAAATTCGGGACTGATATTTTGGCTTAACGGTTGGAATAGCAGGAAAATATCTTAGGTCTTTGACTATTGGATTTCTACTGGCTTGTAAGGGGATAACTGGTATACCGACCCCCTGGATTTTGATAGTAAAATAAGGAAACGTTAAATTTGGAAATTTGGACATGTGATTTTTTTTCAATTTTTAGATTTGAGGAAATGCTCAGGTCACGGACTGTTATATGTTTTTAAAATTTTCACTGTGCTTTGATTTTAAATGTACTAGGAATCCTGTTTCTTGAAAATTGCGATGATTGATACTCATACAATCAGGTTAGATAAATCAATTATTGTATTTGATCTCAGGAAAAAAAACAAACTCTCCTGTCATTTACATATCATAATATTATTGAATTTAGCACTGATAAAGTAAACGTTAATCAGCTAGATACGCCAGCTTCGTATTATAAGACCAAAAATTTTGAACTCTTCTTTCATAAAAAATCAAAGTGGAGCGGTGTGTGTACGCGTGTGAGAAATATTATCAAATGCGGTAGTTGGTTGGTTGGTTGGGTTTTATGGCCTATCAACCTTTGAATGTTATTCAATGCCAAATCCATCTTCAGACAAATAATCAGTTCTATTTCAAACAATTCAGTTTAACATGTGTACATAGTTTGCCAAACACATCTCTATTTCAAGCAATTCAGTTCAGTCAAACAGTTCTAATTCAAACAATTCAGTTCAGTATAAGTATAGATTGTGTTTACACACACTTAAATGTCAAAGCAGTTCTATTTCAAACAATTCAGTTTAGCATAAGTACGCGGTTTAGTTCCATTGGACCCATAGATAGGGCCCTGTCAGGTGCTAACACTTCGTGCCAGAGTGGACCTAGGATCGATAGTAATGAAGGGATACTCCGCATTCCTCAAAGTTCCATCATTTCTGGAACGTCACTATCAGGTTGTTTAGTGTTATATCCAGGACACTCGTTGGGAGGGGGTCTTACCCTTCTGCAGAGATGCAGTTGGTGTATTCTACAGCCCCAGCAACAATTGCTATAGGAAGTAAATATATTATCAAAGAAACAAACAATAAGTTCCAAAAGTGGTGATGCAACTTGGTTCTTTAATTAAGTGTTATATACAATTAATAAGTTAGCACGTTAGGTTCTGTTTCTTTGTTTAATGATATATCAACCTTCGTGGATTATTTATTGCCAAAGCCACCCTTGTAGAACAGTAGTCGTACTATCTAACCCATAGCTACGGAGATAAGGTTTTTTTTTAGCTTTCCCATTGTCTGAAAGTGAACGTAATAGCTCGACTGGAGTTCGAACTCGCTTACTTTGAGACCGCTGTCCATCACTTTACCCATTAATTCACGGAGACTCTTCATGCGATAAATGGGGCTCAAATCTAATGACAAAGCCGCGGTGAAGTTAACTCGATAAACAAAACTGAAGAAAGCCCAAGAATCAAACTTCTGCTGACTTTTAGGCATCCTTTGACGGGAAAAGTCTAAGAGTAGGTACTTTGAAAAGTGTAAGAGAAGGAACTTTAACAAATCTATGAGAAGGTACTTTGAAAAGTCTAAGAGAAGGTACTTTTAAAAATCTATGAGAAGGTACTTTGAAAAGTCTAAGAGAAGGTACTTTGAAAAGTGTAAGAGAAGGAACTTTAACAAATCTATGAGAAGGTACTTTGAAAAGTCTAAGAGAAGGTACTTTTAAAAATCTATGAGAAGGTACTTTGAAAAGTCTAAGAGAAGGTACTTTGAAAAGTGTAAGAGAAGGAACTTTAACAAATCTATGAGAATGTACTTTGAAAAGTCTAAGAGAAGGTACTTTGAAAAGTCTAAGAGAAGGTACTTTTAAAAATCTATGAGAAGGTACTTTGAAAAGTCTAAGAGAAGGTACTTTGAAAAGTGTAAGAGAAGGAACTTTAACAAATCTATGAGAAGGTACTTTGAAAAGTCTAAGAGAAGGTACTTTTAAAAATCTATGAGAAGGTACTTTGAAAAGTCTAAGAGAAGGTACTTTGAAAAGTGTAAGAGAAGGAACTTTAACAAATCTATGAGAAGGTAATTTGAAAAGTCTAAGAGAAGGTACTTTGAAAAGTGTAAGAGAAGGAACTTTAACAAATCTATGAGAAGGTACTTTCTAAAGTCTAAGAGAAGGTACTTTTAAAAATCTATGAGAAGGTACTTTGAAAAGTCTAAGAGAAGGTACTTTGAAAAGTGTAAGAGAAGGAACTTTAACAAATCTATGAGAAGGTACTTTGAAAAGTGTAAGAAAAGGAACTTTAACAAATCTATGAGAAGGTACTTTGAAAAGTCTAAGAGAAGGTACTTTGAAAAGTGTAAGAGAAGGAACTTTAACAAATCTATGAGAAGGTACTTTGAAAAGTCTAAGAGAAGGTACTTTGAAAAGTGTAAGAAAAGGAACTTTAACAAATCTATGAGAAGGTACTTTGAAAAGTCTCAGAGAAGGTACTTTGAAAAGTGTAAGAGAAGGAACTTTAACAAATCTATGAGAAGGTACTTTGAAAAGTGTAAGAAAAGGAACTTTAACAAATCTATGAGAAGGTACTTTGAAAAGTCTCAGAGAAGGTACTTTGAAAAGTGTAAGAGATGGAACTTTAACAAATCTATGAGAAGGTACTTTGAAAAGTCTAAGAGAAGGTACTTTTAAAAATCTATGAGAAAGTACTTTGAAAAGTCTAAGAGAAGGTACTTTGAAAAGTGTAAGAGAAGGAACTTTAACAAATCTATGAGAAGGTACTTTGAAAAGTCTAAGAGAAGGTACTTTTAAAAATCTATGAGAAGGTACTTTGAAAAGTCTAAGAGAAGGTACTTTGAAAAGTGTAAGAGAAGGAACTTTAACAAATCTATGAGAAGGTACTTTGAAAAGTCTAAGAGAAGGTACTTTTAAAAATCTATGAGAAGGTACTTTGAAAAGTCTAAGAGAAGGTACTTTGAAAAGTGTAAGAGAAGGAACTTTAACAAATCTATGAGAAGGTACTTTCTAAAGTCTAAGAGAAGATACTTTTAAAAATCTATGAGAAGGTACTTTGAAAAGTCTAAGAGAAGGTACTTTGAAAAGTGTAAGAGAAGGAACTTTAACAAATCTATGAGAAGGTACTTTGAAAAGTCTAAGAGAAGGTACTTTTAAAAATCTATGAGAAGGTACTTTGAAAAGTCTAAGAGTCGGTACTTTGAAAAGTGTAAGAGAAGGAACTTTAACAAATCTATGAGAAGGTACTTTGAAAAGTCTAAGAGAAGGTACTTTTAAAAATCTATGAGAAGGTACTTTGAAAAGTCTAAGAGAAGGTACTTTGAAAAGTCTAAGAGAAGGTACTTTGAAAAGTCTAAGAGAAGGAACTTTAACAAATCTATGAGAAGTTACTTTGAAAAGTCTAAGAGAAGGTACTTTTAAAAATCTATGAGAAGGTACTTTGAAAAGTCTAAGAGAAGGTACTTTGAAAAGTGTAAGAAAAGGAACTTTAACAAATCTATGAGAAGGTACTTTGAAAAGTCTAAGAGAAGGTACTTTTAAAAATCTATGAGAAGGTACTTTGAAAAGTCTAAGAGAAGGTACTTTGAAAAGTGTAAGAGAAGGAACTTTAACAAATCTATGAGAAGGTACTTTGAAAAGTCTAAGAGAAGGTACTTTTAAAAATCTATGAGAAGGTACTTTGAAAAGTCTATGAGAAGGTACTTTGAAATAAAACCTGCAGTTAGCATTGTCGTCAGTTATCTTTCTATGCTTGTCTTTCGGCTGTAGACCCAAAGTGTGACATAAGTGTCGTATGTTCCTATAATCCAACGACGTACAGATCTCTAACTACCTTATCATCTTACGGGTCTTGTCAATTGAATAAGTTATTAATGATAATATTTGAGTTGTAATTTTGGTGGTAAAGCCCACTATCATTTGTCAAGATGTGACGTTCATTATCAGATACAATTTGGAAGGCAATATAGGTAGAGTGACTCTACTTTTATTTGAAATACTATATAGCTTACCGATTACGCAACTTAGTTTCACAAACGAATAAAAGAGAAATTCCATTGGGTCGAATTAAAACAAAATCTGATGTTATTCTTATTAAACACGATTACATTATTATTCAACGGTGAACACAGTAGTGTCATTATCAATCTTAGTTTGTCTATATCTGTCAATGTCTGTCTTTATCGGTTTCAGTTTGTTCAGGTATCTGGCATATCAACTTCGGTGGGTTATTTAGTGCCAAAGCAATCCTTGCAGAAGACCCGTAGTGGTATTATCTGACCCATAGCTGAGAGAATAAGAGGGCTCATACCTTTCCCAATGATATTAGTCCGAAAGTGAACATAATAGTGAGACGGGAATTCGAGCTCACTAACTAGGAGTCCACCACCCACCACTTAAGCTATTACGCCACTTTTGCTATATTTCTACCTTGTTCGTTCAGTCAGTCCATATCTATCCAGAATAGTGTGAATCGGAGCATCACTTTTCCAGTGAATAAATAAATTACAATGTTCAGATTTTTTATACGACAATTTTGTTTGCATTTCATTTGTAAAAGAAAAAAAACCTTATTTATTCGTCTAAACGCTGCTAAAAGTCACTTTAGTGGATAAAATGCTTGTGAACGTACGCTTACTACCAGTAGTTGATAACGAACTCCAGTTAAAAGTCACTTTAGTGGATAAAATGCTTGTGAACGTACGCTTACTACCAGTAGTTGATATCGAACTCCAGTTAAAAGTCAAGATTTAAAAGAAGCAATCGATACAGCTCCCCTTTCTCAAACTGCCTTCTCAAAATCCCATCATTTTTATTAGTAAGTTCGTAGAATTTACAACGGCGCAGAATTTGTTTCATATGCTTTTCACAAAAAGAATATAATGAGCGTTTCAATAAATTTGGTTTTGAGTAGCTGATTCTAATATGTAAATTTAATAAGAATTTATAATGTTACTCCTGGCAAAAATCGACCCAAGAAAATTTACATTCGTCCAATTATAAAATTTGCAAAACTAAAATGATGCATCTATTCACAGATCGCATTGTTTCTTGCTATCGTTAGCATTGAAACATCGCTAAAAGCATTATTCATTGAATTTCATATGTATTTTATTAATCGACGTAACAAGTACATTTTTGAAAAAAATAAAAAATAAGGTATTTAATTGGGTAATACTAAGAGAAGAGACAATCGAGAACGATGAAGACATTTACAATACTTACTTAGCCTAGCGCAAAACGGTAAATATGAAATACTTAGTAGATTGAATTTACTACTCTAATCGTGATTCAGGAGACAAGCTTACTAGGGGTCCCCAAACAAGGTGTTTCACAAAGGAAGCGATCATGGTGAAATGATTATTGTCGTAGAAAATGGACAAGGCGACCCAGGTTCAGATCCTGAACTCGGCTGTTTGCATTTCACACTGCGCTTATACCCTTGGGAAAGGTACGCATTCAACTATTCTCCCTTCCCTCACCTGAAATAGTTGGTCTTGCCTAGTCGGCTGGAACTGTAGAATGCACCTCTGCAGAAGAGTAAGACCCCGCCCCCAAATGAGTGTCCTGGATATAACACTAAACAACCTGATGGTGAGATTCCAGTGATGCTGGAGCTTTGGGAAATGCAAAGAACCCCTTTATTGAAATCGCTCTTAGGTCCACTTTGGTCCGGAGTGTTAGCACCTGATAGGACCCTATCTATGGGTCAAATAGAACTAAACTGCAAACTTATGCTGAACTGAATTGTTTGAATTAGAACTGTTTGACGAAACTGAATAGCTTAAAATAGAAATGTTTTTGATAATTAAACTGTGTACTTATGCTAAACTGAATTGTTCGAAATAGGACTGATTATTTGTTTAAAAATGGATTTGGCATTAAATAACCTACAAAGGTTGATATGCCATAAAGCCCGAACAACAAAGAAGATCATAGACAGCAGAATTGGGACACGGTTTTTAGATACAGAATGGGATAGACAACTTCGTCTACTATCTGTCCTCCATAGTTGTGGTCTGCTTGACATGGGCCGAAAAGCTGACTCTTACATAATCCGCTTCATGGTTGGATAGAGAGAAATTATCATCAATGCGTGTATTTTGTAATATATCTTTGCTTTTTTTCTTTTTGCAACTGACATGGCAGTCGATATGGTGGGGAGGAGAGACACTGGCTAACCGGCGAGGTTGTACAGGCAACAAACGACCTGCTACAGTTGTATCAATTATCGCCCAGTTTTAATTGTCATTTATTTTCATTTACTATTAGAAGCAGAAACACGCATGAATTTCTTACACATTCTTCATTCAAGAACTCCGTTTATCCTGTCCTTTGCCAATCTTCCTGATATTACCGGAGGAAGTTTTGTGTCCTGTTCTGTTAGGTCACTCCATTGCTTTAGTGGTTGTCCTTTGGGTCTTCTGCTGGTAAAATATTTCCAGGAAAATTATTAAACAGCTCGTTTTGGTCCCGACTAAGGGTTTATGCAAGTTTGGTGTCAATATGATGTATTGAATTAGTGTTACGGTTGGTTGTAGTAAAGACCTTATATTTTTACTCTTTGGGAATTTTTCACACCAGTTGTAACTGATGGTCTTCACAGGAGTTTGAGCGACAGCAAGTCTCCTTAGTTTTCCAGGATTCTGCTCGATATTCTAGTTGGTCTCAGCAGTGTACTTTTTGGGACGGTTTCAATTCTTGTTCGGATTTCCAGTTACTCTAATATATTTTTCCAGATTGTTCAGGATTGATCACTGTCACTTTCATGTTTCACATATTTTTACAGCTCTCTAGCAAAGTTTAGTTTTTCGCTTAACTTTATTTTAGCTAATCCTAATTGGCAGGTTCTTTATTTTTCATTTAATAAAATTTGGTCTGGTCTTCTGGTCAGGATAGGATGATCCGTTTTTGATCGCAAAGTCCAACAAGCTGATGAACGAATTTTTAAAGTTTAGTGTTGCTACTTGTCTTTCCCATTATGTTTGATCTTTAACATTACAAAATTGTCACACCCGTATAGGTCAACGCCAGATTCAACTTATAATGAAAGTTTTTAAAATTCAACTTATACATGAGAGTATATGATAGTCTGTTGTAAATACAGCAAAAGGATTAAGAAAAATCTATTTCCTGAGAAATTTACTCTTTAATTACATAATTAGAGGATCTTCGATAATGGTTTTGTTTTGTTTTGTTTTATGGCACATCAACCATTGTAGGTTATTAAGGCTAACTCCATTTTTATACATATAACAGTTTTATTGTACCATAGGACCAACGTGTTGTGCTGTAAAGAAAGAAGTCCACAGAAAAAGAAATACTCAAACTCAAAGGTAAAGGAAGAAAATATAGCAGTCGTTTATTATTCAGCTATGATCGCTGCAACTCGAAAAGTTCATTTTAGTTGCGTCCTTCTTCTCCCTTCCACTTGGTGGTGACGGGGTGTGGGTGAGAGCTGGCTATTGACACACGCCTGTCATAGCAGACTGGGTAGGACGGGTCGGGCCTCGGAACCTTTGACTCGCCTGTTTTGAAAGCTGCCTTCAACTCTCCCAAAATCTGGTTACTTGTTTTCTTATATAGAGATTTTGGAGAACAAATCGAAGATCCTCGAATGTTCGATGTCACCAGTAAAACATGTGATAATACATCTGTGATTATTTTAAAATCACGTCTAACTTTGCTGGTCATTCTGCCAGCACGCGCTCGTCTCGTGACACCTTCACTGATTGACGACAGCGCCCGTCCGTAATATTACACTATTAACAAATAGTTCAGTTTAGTCAAAGTATAGTTTTTTGTTAACACACAGTTGAATCTTAAAATATTTCTATTTCAAACAATTCAGTTTAGCATAAGTACCCAGTTTCAATGTCAAAACAGTTCTATTTCAGGTGCTACCATTCCGGGCTAGAGTGAACCTGGCAATGAAGGGGTACTCTGCATTCCCCAAAGCTCCAGCATTACTGGAACCTCACTATCAGATTATTTCATGTCATATCCAGGAGACTTGTTTGGGTGAGGGATCTTACTCCGCTGCAGAGAAGCAGTCAGTGTATTCTCCAGCATCAGCCAACTGGGCAATCTTCGTTAACGTCATATTAAACAATTTGCAAGTGAGCTAGAGTTATACTTCTGATGAAGTTCAGTCGCCTCGGGTTGTGTAATGGTTAGAAAGCTAGACTATCAACCATTTAAGAGTGAGTTCGAGTCTCGTTGGATGCCTAATGCATACGGCCTTGTGCCACATCTAAGCAAAAATAAATTACTACTTCTTGTGAAGTTAAAAATGTCCACTGAAAAAAATCAACCTTTTTCACAACAGCTTGAAATACCGTTCGAAGATTTTTAGAGAAACATAATTAACAAGGGTTTCTATTTCAACACTCGTCTACCGTTTTGAATTCTTTTTAAGTAAAAAAAAGTATAATTTGATTTTTGATGGTTTGAAAGGAAAGAGGAAACAGATAACCAGAATGAACAATAACATCTAGCATATAGAGAATCCTGCAATGTTATGAAATATCAAGATGTTGTTAATAAGCGAACACCTGTGTTAACAAGAGAACGAAATTACTATTTGTGATGTCTTCGATTCAAGCAGTTTTTGAAGATAAAAATACAAGAAAAAAAAAATCAAAAGTCTGCTTATTTATTATAGATCAATTTTGGTAAAGCAATTACGAAACCATAAGAACGCCTAAGTAAATACGTGTATTTCAGTTTTGCGTCAAACTTTAATCGTCTATAGGATTTATAAGATTCCTTAAATATTTTTGTTATGTAAATGAAATACTTTGGTGTTTACTTTGTATTTTAAGAGTAGTAAAATGAAAGATATATTGGTTTAGTTTAGTTTTTTGTTTTAATGGCATATCAATCTTCGTGGGATATTAAATGCCAAAGCCATCCTGGATGAAAGACAGTAGTGATACTATCTAACTCACAGCTCGAAGGATTAGGGGTTTCCTGCTTTTGCCAAGGGTATTAATTCGAAAATGAAAAGTACGATTAGAGATTGATCCCGCTTACTACGATGTTGCTGTTCAGTACGTTAGCCACTATACCAAAGGGGATTTCACGTAAGAAATATTGGAGTTGATTTCATAGCTATTGATAAATATTCAGTTTCCCTGTTTAGGTCTCCTCTGCGTAACCATATTTTGCTCATCACATGACAATTTTTCTTTGTCTCTTAAAATATCCATATAGTTGTTTCTTTCATATTTTTTTTGTTTTTTTTATTGTCGCTTTCCTGATTGCCCTTGAGTTAATCCAATTGACATTGCTGTTACTGTCTGCTGTAATCAATCTCTGTGCTATGTTCTAGACGGTCTCAATTCTTCCAACGATTTTCAGTTTCTCCAGTCTCTTCGGGGTTTTTCCAAGGGTAAATAATTATTATCATCATTTTCATCTCATGTAGAACCGGATCCAAGCTCTTATCCTAAAGGTGTGTTGGAGATTGATCCATTTACTGACAGCATTTTTCTTAATATGCAGCATGTCCATTGATGTTTTTTTAGAAGACGATTAGTATGTCTTTCGAATCATTTCTTTATGAATCCTAGACCTCCGAAGATCACTGGTGATTTTTTTTTCTCGAAGTCATTCTATTTAGACGATTTCTTAGTTGTCACGCAAGCGTTTCTTAAACATGTAATAACCATATCGACTAGCATGCACCTCTTGTCTTTAATAATGATATTATGTTTATTGCTTCTTATCCCCCTCTCATGGTGGATGCTGGGTAAGTCTTTGAGAATGTAACATGTTTCAGAGAATAGTAACCTCATAATTTTCGGTTACGATTTTCTGTTGATGCTCGTACCATTTTTGAATAGTTTGGTTTCTTTGTTTAAAGGCGGATCTATTTTCGTGGGTTATTGTTATATATACCCTACCTATCAACATTATTGGGTATGTCGAATTCCTCATGAATACCCTGAACAATATTTTGAGGAGGTGAAACAGGCTAAGTAGTCACCATGAGCAGTGGTTTACCTTCTTCACGCCGTTGAGGAATATTGTATTTTGTTAATGCTATAAAGATTTCCATTTAATTTCCAACCTCCGTTTTGGTTATTTCTCATTCAGTAACCTTTTGTTCGGTTACAACAGTTTTCTAATGCCAAAGCTATCTTTGATGAAGAACAGAAGTGGTATTATTTAACCTATATCTGGGGAGATAAGGAGAATCATACCTTTCTCAATGATATTATTCTGAAAGTGAAATAGCACGTCTGGAGTTCGAACTTGCTTACTACGATGTTGCAGTCCAGTACTTTAACCATTACACCACGGGGATTCCCTTCTGAGTAGTAATTCCTACATATCTTCAAATTGGAGGCGTTCGTGGTGTAATGGATACCGTCGTAGGAATTGGACACGGTGACTCGCGTCCAAACCTGAACGAGGCTGTTTGCAATTCATATTGCGCTAATACTCTTGGGAAAGGTGGGATCGATTTTTTAAAGGTTATTTCAAATTGTATTAATCCCCGGCTACCTGAGACCCTTAGTGGATACAGCGTTTCATCATTTGCTTTAAGTACTGCTTGGATAACTGTTAAAGTGTTTCTAGAACATTTCGTCCGATTCCTCCTCCGGCCTTTTTTTTTTAGATGTACTGTTCCTATTTAAAAAGTTTCTCTTTTATGTAAGGCAATCAAGAAAATAGAATAATAATATGAATGGGAAAGGTTCACAGCAACGTTTGTGACGCCAACAAGATAATTAGAGCTAGAGTTGTATATGTAAGAGGTTAATCTGACCGAATACATGTAATTTATAAGCATCTCCTTCTGGCTGCCTCACTAGAGGTAGTCCTTTACGAGAGAAGAGTTTGACAAATGATTACATTTACAAGACTCTACGTAAGTGTGAAAAAAGAATGTTAGAGAAAGACCGGCTATATATTGAAAGTCAAACTCAAAACACAGAAAAGCCATGCACAAAGGAGAAATGAAAAAAAAAAAAAAACAACAAAAAAAAACAAACAAAAACAAAACCAAAACAAACTAGTAGAGTAGATTTTATAATACAAGAAAAGTACTCACAAAAGTAGAATTAGTGATGATGATAGTGATAAAGGAGCTTGTCGTTGACTCTCTACTCAGTTGCTAATCACTCTCCTCATTTACATCAAATGGGATGGAGAGTGTCTGTTGAGTGGCCGACCAGCCAACTCTATGTGTGTGTGCTATTGTCTTTTAGGATGTAAACGAACATGACTCTCTACAGATTCATTTGCCAGCAACTTATGCATTACCATGATTTCTCTTGGAAAGTATAGTAGAGTGGTTTTCCCATTCCCTCTACAGTAATTTTCCTTTTTTGAGTCATCATCTCTTGTTAGCTGATCTCTTGTAATCTATTTCCCCATTGATATATTGCTAACTCTACCCTCCTCATACCATAAAAGTGTGAGTGTGGTGGTGGTGTGGTGAGGAAACCGTTTTAATCGCTGACCATCCGACTCCATTTTTTTCTGTTAGATTTACCTTCTCTTGGACTGCCTTTGTTAAATATTAAGGGATTTTAATCAATTATTTTAGAAATAAGTTGTTTTCTAGCTAAACTTTGAGTTCGTAGAGGTAAGTTTTCGATCTGTAAAGGTCAAGATTTGCATTGACATTGTTTTGCATACACATGTCAACGCACGTCAAAATAAAGATCGACATGTTTTTTTAAGAATCAGATGTAAACAAAATATTAAGACAAACAATTAGATATCAGCTGTTATTTAGCAATGACATATCACTAAAAAGTTTTAGTAATTACGTGCGATTAAGGAATAATTCTTATATAAGAGATTCGAAGACGGCATGGCTAAAGAACCTGAAGCTGACAGAGCAGAGGGGTCTCGATTTTGCTGGAATCAGGTTAGTAAAGAAGAAATGTTTAAATCTGTGGATGTCCATTTCGCCTCATACGGTAGTCTCTGTCAATCTAAACCAGTTGATGCATTCCTTTAACTATCCCTCTTTTTGCCAACTACTGCAAATGTTACAATCCCAAATAAACTGTTCGTATCTTGAAACTAACAAAGTCGTTTTTGTATTGTGTTGTGTTTCAACTTTCGACATGTTGTCGTAGTGTTACACCTTGATTTGGCGATTGGATTCAACTGCCCTTCTTTTTACCCATAACTCGGAGGAAAGTGAAAGGATTGGATTCATGCTTTTCTCCATATTAGCATATTAAATTCAAAACGAGTTTGATTGAACATTTTATGAGAAAAAAACAACAAAATTTTATATGAAATTATATTGTCTGTTTTTAGTGTTTTTAAGAGGCTAAAATCTGTCATCATTTTTCAGCTTTTAAAAATGTTTTTTATTCAATATATAGCTTGGGATTTGAATGATTTTCTGTCGTTTGTCTTGCGGTGATTGGAAGGAAACGTTAGTACAGATATTGGGTAAAAATCTCTGTTAAGTGCATGGTGACAAAAACTCTTAATTAAAGAAGTCAGTTGCGATAAAAGCAAAAAAAAAAAACAAAAAAAACCTGGAATGGTAGTACCATATGTTATAGACAAGCGTGTGGTTGCAAAAGACAAAGAAGTTGAGAGATTTAGAAAAGATACAGGCTTTCTTCTTCAACCAGATAGGGGTCAAGAGGCAAATGGGTATAAGTCTGTTCTCGTGACTTGGTTGTGTATGGTGTGGTTATACGGCGCGGGTCGGTAAGTTGTCTGCGGACTTTGATCGTGTTCAAAATGTGATGTATGAAGTTTCTCTCAGGGACCAGTCCCAGTGTTAACTGCTGTTTGTGACTTTTTGTTGACTGTTTTATCCTATTTACCAACCCCTCCGCTCGGGCAGGATATGACACAAGGTCAATTTTTAAGCGGAGTTTAACAGGTTTGAATTCAGAGTTTTCCTTCTCCTAGACTAGTCGCCTCACCAAGGCTGAAGAACCTAGTCTGTCCTACTATTACCCATAGCTGGAGGGAGAATATTTGTTGACTGTTTTATAGCCATGTTTGTGATCGAAATCGGTTCCGAAAAACTTGGGTGGGGAGAGAAATTTATGAGTGGTTGAAAAAGGACTTTTTAATTGTCTGTTAATTCAGTTTTTCAACCGGAAGCTGCGTGGAGCTTACATGCGCAGAGACATGTTTGATTCATTTTGTTGTTAGTTACTTTCGGGTCAACATCCGGTTTATGTTAGCTTCCTTCAACCAAATATATGTTTGTTGGATTCTCTTCCCGAGTGTTTTAATTTGTTTTGCTGGTAAGTGAGTGTATTGACTTCGTGAATTTGTGAATCAGGAGAAATTTTGATTTCTGTTGTATTTCTGTTTGTATTTTTTCTAGTCTTAAAATAAGCAATAAAAACATACTTAAGAACATTCTAGAAATTTAGGATCAAAACCGTATTAGCATTTAAGTTACATTTTTATATTTTTCAACCAATCAGCTAAAAACATAGAATAGAAAAATAGGATCGGAAGTCAACTAACAGAAAATATTTAGGCTCGAAAATAAAATAGTAAAATACAAATCTGATTGGTCAATAAATGTCTACGCGCCAAAATTTTAGGACGATTCTTTGATCGATTGATCAAAACTTACACGAAGACTAAGACAACACCACAAGCCACTAAGCCAGTAACGCAGAAGCCGATACTGTGTCCGATAAATTCCTTTCCTTCCTCAACTAAAGTTCATGACCTATCTTCAGATGGCCGCGAATTACATTCAAAAGAAAAACTCGACAAACTTTCTTTCATCAACGCGACACGCTGTCGCCACAATTATAAAACAAGACATGAACTTAATGTAAGTAAGAACGACTTATTTACGGACTCCGTTAACATACACACATCTTTAAACAAATTTATTTTCTTCTTGCCAAACTTTATTTTCTAAAAGGCCATTTACACATCATGTATTTTATTTGTTTTCATATTCTGTTATATGCATATTAAATTGTTTGTTGTTTAATGTTCGTTGTGTTCTATTCCATTTCTTTTACGCGATTGTAAAGTTTTGTGTTGTATTTGTGGTGGAAGTAATTTAGAGAGCAATACCCGTAAATTACGGACGCACATCTACTGAAATAACCAAATTACATACAACCCCCACAATAGCACATTTATGGCTCAAATAGAACAGTTAGAAAATCATTAGTATTAGATAGAAATAATTAGAATCGTATAACTGTGTCCAATAAATGATTATTATTTTGAAATAGGGATAGTTACTGGTAACCATATAATTGCTCATTGGCTAGTGGGTAGAGTGTTCACCAATAGTCCAGGAGATCTGGGTTCAATCCCCGGTCGTGTCATACCAAAGACTTTAAAAATGGTACCTGGTACCTCTATGCTTAACACTCAGGAATATAAGGTACGTATCAAGGGTAAAGTGGAGCAATGCAAGGAAAGGAGTAGCGTCCTCCCCTACACCTCGGTGTAGTAGCAATTGAAAAGGGAGCCTTCTGGTCACCCTCGAATACGGTCGCCAACTTTACTTACTTTTACCATATAATTGCTTGAATTATTAATTTCAGATAGGAATAATTGAAACCATATAAATGTGTGCAAAAAAAAAAAAAAAAAAAAAAAGAAAAAAAAAAAGAAAAAAATTATAGACAAATAAAAGAAAACTGAAATTAAAATGTAATGGAACATGCAAAATATTATTACAATGAAACATTTACAAATTTTGGCATTAAATAAACCTTTATAAATCGATATGCTGTTTAACAGATAAACGAAACGAACCTTTGCCTATTTGTTGTTGTTGTTGTTTGGGATTTATGGCATTTCAACCTTTGTTGGTTATTTAATGCCAAATCCATTTTTATACAAATAATCAGTTCCATTTCAAACAATTCAGTTTAACATGAGTTCTCAGTTTAATTGTCAAAAACATTTCTATTTCAAGTTATTCAGTTTAGTCAAACAGTTCTAATTCAAACAATTCAGTTTAGTATAAGTATAGATTTTGTTTACACACAGTTAAATGTCAAAACAGTTCTATTCTAAACAATTTAGTTTAGCATAAGTACAGTTTCAATGTCAAAAACAGTTCTATTTCAAACAATTCAGTTTAGCAGAAGTACGCATTTTAGTTCTATTCGACCCATAGATAAGGCCTTATCCAGTGCTACCAATACGGACCAGAGTGGACCTGGGAGCGATGGCAATGAAAGAGTTCTCTGCATTCCCCAAATCTCCTGCATCATTGGAACCTCACCATCAGATTGTTTAGCGTCATAACAGGATACTCGTTGGGAGGGTCCTATCCCTCTGCAGAAAAGCAGTCGGTGTATTCTACAGCCCCAGCCGACCGAGCAACCTTTGTCTACTTGCTGAACACATTAATCCCTTTGTGATTTACTCATTTTGCCATATCAGAAGTCTCAAATCTTTAAATGCCGACAACTGACGGGCTAAAAGTTTTCATTTGCAATAGCAGAGATAGTGACTAGATGTGAGCTTCAAAACTTCAGAATGAGGCTTCAGAAGTGTTTAGTTCGTAAGGACAAACATTTGAACAGGTGACAATAGCAGAACAAAATGGCAAATAATTTTCTTTCTGATAGTAAAATTAAATTTCTAAAAAGGCCTATGTTGTTTTTTTATTTTCGTTCCAAACACGAAAAATCATTTTGCTGGATCCGGTAGTTTTCCGGCAAAATAATCAGTGAAGATATCTTTGTTTATTCTTAGCCAGTAACTTTTGTAAAAAAACATTTCTGTGAGAATGAAATGTTATTGTCTGCCAGGTTTTTGCTAAGCCTCCTCTTTTTATCTTTCGCTTATGATATAAAAAATCAATACATTTTTTTCTTAGGTTGCATTTTTTTGACAATAGCTTGTAATGAATTTTTGGTGTTTTCATGGAAAACGAAGACAGTGAAGAATTAGCTCTATTGTAGAAATAATCATTAGTTTGAATTGTGTATATTTGGAATGAGGGTTTAGATTTAAGAGACATTTTATTTGAATTCCTTTTGACTTGATTGATTCTATTGGGTTGCATAAAAACATTTTCATTTTTTAATCAACGAAGCGTTAATCATTATCATCAATAATTTTACCGGTTCCATTTACCATTTTCTTAATTCTAGTTACTTTTTATCGCAACCCATCCGCACGTCACTTTTAAGACAAAGAGGAACACCTAGATAGATATATAGATAGATTAGTCTTTTCTATCTATCTATCTATCTGCTTTCGTTTTTTAATCAACTTGTTGTTCATTGGGGACATCTCAAGGGTCCTCTGAAGTTTTTGAATGCTCTACAAATATTTCGATGACCCTGACTCTACTGAAAGATTTTGTTTGTTCTTTTTGTCTCAAAGGCATATCAACCTTCGTGGGTTACTTAATGCCCAAGCCAGCCTTCTAGAATAACAGTAGTGGTACTATTTAACCCATAGTTGGGAGTAAGGTGGTTTATACCTTTTCCAAAGGTGTTAGTCCCAAAGTGAACGTTAGAGTACGACTGGAATTTGAACTCGCTTATTATGATGTTGCAGTCCAAAACGTAAGCCACAACGCCGCAGCCACTCCCTCCTTTTCTGAAAGTTTTCGGAATGAGAGTTGTCCGGTTCTCCGCAACTTTGAATTTTATAGCATCATAATCAACAGCTTATGGTTCTCCAAGTAATCATCCTTAAAACCCATGTCTAGTTTTTAGGCATAAGCTTTAGAATAAGCTGTTTGATTATACATATATAATTGATATTCAAGAAAATCAATAAGTATATTCCATCATAAATTTATTTCGCCCGTTATTGATGGACCCTTCAGATGTACTTATTGATTTTCTTGTTTCTCAATGGTATTTTGCTCTGCATAAGCTTATTTATATATGTCTACTTATATTAAATACTTTACATTGAGCACTCAATTTGGATAATTCGGTGTAAGTATATCTATAGAATCTATTGATATAATAAAGTTTTATATATATATATATATATATATACTAGCTATACCTGGTCACGCGTTGCTGTGGCTCAGTTTGTTTAAATGGGGGAAAAAAAGAAAATGGATGTTTCTAATATGTTTAATTTTCCAATACTTGTGGATACACAATATTCTTGGTAGTTCCAGTTTCCGCGTAGATAAAGAGATTGTCTGGATTGCCGACTCTGGAACAGGTAACATATAATTGCCCATGTGAGAAGCAATCAGTGTGTAAATATAAGCCACACAATTCTAAAGATTGTCCCTGTGCTTAGTTGATCGTGATTGCAAATGCCAATCGAATTGGGAATTGCAATCTCTTAAATTGAAATGACATATGTGTTGGAATCATAGGAATTCGCGGTTGAGGACATCTTCACCTTCAAAAGGCCCTGTCAAAATGCATCCTTACCACCTAAAAAAATGAGGAAATGTTATGCCTGGAGATGCCGTAATACCAAATGCAGGATCTGGATTATCATTAAATTGTTAGGTGAAAATACAGAATAGTTACAAAACACTCCCTCTCCTCATGGTAAAAATGGATTTCTAAATTAACACGTTATTACTTCTGCACGGTACAGTAAGTGCATAAATACGAAAAAAAAAAAAAAAAATCTAAAAAGACAAAAAAATGATACACAACCCCGCCCCAAAAATAGATGAAATAAAAATTCAAACTATTTTTTCATATTGAAAATTACCATACATTGACTGTTGATTTATTCTTTTTCTCCAGAAAAGGTTGGTTATATTATCCATTAAAAATTGTCTTTTTCACTTTCTTTTTTTCGGTCTTCATGCGTTTTGTCAACAAATTGGTTAACTTATTTTATTATCTGCTTGCTTAAATTTCGTTCCGGAATATTCCGATTTTTTCCGTTATCGACCCGGAAACGCTCGGAAAAGTTCGGCTTTTTGCGGTAACAGAGATGCATAAGTACCGAAAACTTTTTAAGGAATGTCTTTCGTTGAAGTTAAACAAAAAAAAAAAAAAAAAAAAATGTTGAAAAAAGAAAATAAAATATTTAGTAAACCATTCGTTACTACTGAACCGACGAAATATGGTTTAAGAAAGAAAACTTTTTAACGGATGTCTTTCGTTGAAGTTAAACAAAAAAAAAAAAGGAATGTTGAAAAAAGAAAAGAAAATATTTAGTAAACAATTTGTTAGAATAAAAAGAAATTTACTTACTACTGAACCAACGAAATATGGTTTAAAGTTTAGTGTCTCTGTTTAAGTTAACCAAAAAAAGAAAGAAAAGTGATAAAAGCAGAAAAAATTCTCGTGTAAAATTCTTGGAAAACGAAAGTAATGTTTACTTTCATTATTTGCGTTCGGCTTTTCTCGGGGAAAAACGACTTATTAAAAATATTTTATTTAATTATTGTAATATTTTTTGATATTAAGTATATAAAAACACTCCCATATTCGAATAATAAACTCGAACAAAATTTTAAACGAATTAGTGGTATAAAACTGGAGATTATCAGTTAGTAACAAACATTTACACACACACACACACACACACACATATATATATTCTAAAATAGGTAGGCCACGAAGAGATTTGTATGTTTTAGAATTTATTGATTTTGTTCTTACATTACGTACCTGTATGTTTCCAGCTTGTTGCTTTTGTCAGATTTTCAATTAGTTATGGGTTTATATAGAGGAAGACTTCTATATAAACCCATAACCAACTGAAAATTATTAAAACTGCAAAAACGAGTGAGTTCAAGTCTCATTGAGTACCCCGTTAACAAAGCCTTGCACCATACATGTTTTCTGACGAAAGCAACATACACGTATGTAATGTAAGAACAAAATAGATAAATAAATTCTTACAAATACAAATCTCTTCGTGGACCTACCTATTTGGAAATATTTTTATTCTATCTTTGGATTTACAACAAAAAATTATATATATATATATATATATATATATATATATATATATATATACAAACAGCGTATTCTAAAGCTCATATAGAGCATTTCCCAAATGTTGAAACAAAGCAGCGGTCTCTCAGATCTTCCCTGTTGACTTAATTCTCTTTAAAGATTATTTCTGGAAAATACATGTGTTACGAAGGTATCGTGAATTTAGCAAATTATTCGAAATGATTTCGTAAGAAAATGTTGCTTGATATTTTAAAAGTACTTTGATAAAGAAAAGAGATTACTGCTGAAATGGATTATGAATCAAACAAAGTAAATAACAGGAAGTAGAGTTGAATACACACTATCTTTTTTTGCATTAGTTTTATCTATAAACAATAATTTATGAAATATGTTTTTGTGATTGCTGATTTGAGTGTCAGTCCTGAATTAAGGATAAAACTTGGTTATCATCGTGAAATTCAGGACTGATATTTTCGGTTCAACCGGGAGTATCTAACATATGTCTTCTTTGGCAACTGAATGGGGTAGATAACCAATGTTTAAACCAATTAGCTTTCGGTGACAAAATAGGGAAATTATTTTAAGATATAATGACACACGTGTTTTTTTTGTTTTTAGGATAAAACACTTGGATTTGGGACCGTTACACATACATCGAATTAATTAGCAATCTCTTATTCATTGAATCAAGGTGGTACATTAGGTAAGTCTTTGGATGATTTGCTGATTATGAACAGTTAACAGATAGATTTGA
The DNA here is from genome assembly GCA_963585895.1 of Sepioteuthis lessoniana. Lineage (NCBI taxonomy): Eukaryota > Metazoa > Mollusca > Cephalopoda > Myopsida > Loliginidae > Sepioteuthis > Sepioteuthis lessoniana. The sequence continues at coordinate 59,483,842 of OY757911.1, read as the reverse complement.
GACCAAATTATCTTATTTAGCGTTTAATAGGCTAAGAATTACGATGATAAAAACAGTTCATTATGCGAGATCAGAAACAACGTTTATATAGCACCGGAATAATGTTGCAAGATCTTAATGATACGAATAAGAGGAAAGACGATAATGAGGCCGCTCTAAAAATATTTAAAATCAAAGAAACCATAATATTTGAAATAAACCAGTAGAGAACCAACCATTGAATGAAAAAGACTATCGATCCTTCTCAATCAAAATTTGATTCAGATTTCGAGAAACAAGAATACATTTAAAAAAAATAAGGATTGAGTATTAAAGTTAGATGCCTGATTCTACAGGAGGACAGCGTTCTTAATCTTAATGGAAAATCATTCACTACCGTCAATAGTTACTTTGTAGAGACTCCATCAATAGTTACTCTGTAGAGACTCCGTGAATAAAGCTTAAATGAATAATATAACACCCACAGAATTTGAAATCCTAGACTCATGTGGGAATACAATCGAGCTATGCATCTCCGGCCACTTAATCGTCTGATCCCTTATTGTGTTGACATTCTCAGCCAATCGAGTCGAAATGCATGAGTCCGAGACTGTGCCACAGGGAAAGAACAAGGCGAAAATAAAAAGTTGAATAAATGTTTAAAGACAGGAAGGAGTTCGTGTGACCCTTCGCAACAAAATACTAAAACTAAAAACTTCTCAGCCTATCTGCATGTCTGTCTGTCTCTGTTAACCCTATCTCATCTGTATCTGTTCCCTTAGCTCATCTTTGTATCTGTGGTCTATCTATCTGTCCTTCTGAGTCTCTTCTGTGTCTGTCTTCTATCCCTTCTAGCAGCAGACTGGCTCTGATCTGCTGACTGTCTTCTGGTTGACCCTTTACGTCTGTGTACCTTTTGTGCCCGTCCCTTATCCTTATAGCACCAGACTCATTCTCTTTATTCATATCCAGGGAAGCAGTCCTATTTCCAGACTTTGGCCACCCAAGACTGGACATAAAAAATGTCAGATAACAAGTCTCTAGATTCCTTAAAGGTGTGATGATACAATTTTTAAAATCGCTGATCCACTTTTATTTGACATCTGCGTTTTATACTAGCAGGGAAGAAGTAGTGATTCCCACAAAAATTTGTCTCGGCCTCTATAAGGTGACATATATACAAATACATACGCATATACATACCCATGGTCAACCCACAACCATAGACATGTAAACATCAGCATGCACAAATATACATGTACTCTCATAGAGCTAAGCCCGTATATAGTGTTATACCCAGACGAAGATTCAAGAATTTAATAACACAAAAAAGGAATTCAATTACGCCAAATAATCTCACCTTGTTAATATTGGTACTTTAATTTGGAAAAGCACTCTACGTGTAGCAGTTATCGAAGTAGGGAATGGAATCGGTGGGCCGAGTTCAAATCCTGGTCGAGGTTGTTTGTGTTTTACTTCGGGCTGATTCCTTTGGGAATCGCATGAATCTGTTCTCCCTCCCAGCAATGGGTAAATAGTACGGCCTTGGTTAAGGTAACTAGTCTAAGAGAAGGAAATCTCTGAATTCAAACCAACAGTGATCTTGTGTGGTGTTCTGTATATGGAACTTCGACAAAATTAGTTGGATGAAACCGTTTTATACAGTGGAATGAATCAGTCTCCATATTTCTTCAGTGCCAATCATTTCTCGATCTGCTGATACATCATTTGATTAGTCAAGCAAAGTAGCGTCTAACATGAAAGCAGAGCTTGGTCAATGAATTCTCCCAGGGAGAAAAAGAAAATTCACCCACTGATATTCAGCTACACCTGCTGAACGTTTACGTAAACAAAGAAAGAGACGTGAGCATAGTTAGGCGGTCGGTATTGCATTTCAGTTGTTGGGACAGGGATATGAGTGACAAGCTTCGTTCAACATAGTTGTCAACCACTGAAATTTTGAACGCCTTGATCAGCTCACCTTAATAACGATAACGTCATTTGCTGCAGTGAAAAAATGTGAGGCGTTTCTAATAGTGCAAATTTTTACATGTATGGCGTTCAAGCTCTGGTTAATCAATGGCAAAAATATATATCTAATGATGGTGGCTATATGAAAAATAACTGTAGCTGAAAACATACTCTGTTCATCAATATTATTGTACTCCCTGTATCTAATGTAGTTCCGTAGAAAAGAATAATTAAGAGTGGGCTTTTACGCTAAAAAAGCAAGAAGCAGACGATATCCTGCAGAAACTATAACAGACGCAGACTTTGCAGATGATCGAGTATTTCTTGCAAATGGATCTGCTCTCGCCGAATCCCTACTGCATAGCCTAAAGCAATCAGATGCACCTCATAAACCCTAACAAAACAAAGAAAAAGCTAGTTGGGAACTACACAAGAATACTACAAGCTATTTTGAATAAATTCTGGAAGCAACATTCCGTGAAAAAGATGTACAGCCACTTACCTCCCATCTCAAAAATCATCCAAGTAAAACGAACAAGACATGCAGGAAACTGTTAGAGAAGCAAGGACGACCTCATAAGTGACGTTCTTCAATGGACCCCAACACATGGACAAGACAATGTTGGCCGACAAGTAAAAATTTATTTACATTAGCTTGTTTGGACACAGGATGTTGTTTGGAAGACATACCGGGGGTTGGATGATAGGGACGGCTAGAGAGAGAGAGAGAGAGAGAGAGAGAGAGAGAGAGAGAGAGATAGAGAGTCAGAGAAATCTGAGCTCTCAGCGTGACTTGATAATGATAATGATGATGATGACGATTTCACATTTCCTTCATCGATTCGAGAATACCTCTTCACCTCTCTCCGATTTTGAGACCGTCCCAGAAGAAGCTTTAAACATCAATGATAAATTAAGTGGTATTTTTCCTGTGACCACGTGTCTGACGTTTCCTCTTTTCCTGATGTGAACTCACCATTGTCTGTTCATCTCGACTTTGGGTTCGAGACACCTCTGTTTTTTTAATGGATAATCAAAGAAGAGGCTATGGGGGATATTTAGTGAGAATAGAATTTATGATTGATTGATTGATTGATTTTAACGGCATGTCAACCGTCTGAGATTATTTTATGCCTAGCGGTTAAAGAATAGCTTTCATAGTAAATCTATATTTACATTTTTTACGTAATTGTGTCTCAAAATTATTTTTGAACGCAGTTATAAATGCCTGATTTTAATGGCATGCCAACCTGTCTAGGATAATCTTATGACGAGAAGTTCCGGAATTTGGTTCATATTTATATATTTTTTTTGTTTAATTGTTTCGAAGAGCATTTTTTGCGCGATGTACTTCTGTGGACCCCTTTACACGGACGAGCAAGAGTTGGGCGACCAACTAGAACCTATCTACAATAGTTCTGTACTGATACAAGATGTACGCTGGAAGGCCTACCGGGAGCGATGGATAATAGAGACGAGTGCCGAGATTGATAGATAGATAGATAGATAGAGAGAGAGAGAGAGAGAGAGAGAGAGAGAGAGAGAGAGAGAGAGAGTCAGGGAAATCCGTGCTAACGGCACATGTTGATGATGATCGATCGAATACAAATAATTTTTAAACAGATTTATTTAGCTCATAGATGGGACCCTAACAGATATTACAACTCCGGGTCAGAGTGGACCTGGAAGTAATGGCAATGATGAGATATTTCTTTATCTTCATATCTCATAACCAATTTGAGTTATTCTCTTTCATGGAATTTCTCAGGACAATAGAAGAAGGGTTATTTGGTGGTGGCCATATCCTTTCCGAGCAGTATGTGACAAGTTGTATTGGGTTAAATGGTACCAGTATCAAGTAACAATCCCTGACAAGAAAATAATGCACAATGGTAAATATGAGTTATTTGTATAATCAGAAGGATCGATTTTTTCAGTTAAGAATTATTTACCGTCTACGTTTGTTTTGCTTCATATGAAAGGAATATTAAACATGAAAAAGAAAAATTAAATAAATGTATCATAGATCACATTTAATACCATTGCTAGCCTAGAAATCAAAATGTGCGCAATTATTTCCCTTGAATATTGTCTATATGTAAATATGCAATTATATTTTATATGATTGAATAAAATATGCGTTCGTGCAGTTCTGAAATAAAAGTAAGTATAATAGTTTTTTTTTAAAGAAAGATTCAAGAAAGCAGAAGGTAGAAATATGAGAGTGAAGTAAAAGAAGAGATAAAGAAAAATGATGAAACTCGATAAAGAGGTTAGAAGGGTAAGAGAGAGAGAGAGAGAGAGAGAGAGAGAGAGAGAGAGAGAGAGTAATGAGACAGGATTCAAAAAGGGGGAGAAGGGTAAGAGAAAGAGAGAGACAGAGGAATAGAGAGAGAGAGAGAGAGAGAGAAAAAAGAGAGAAGGAAAAGGAGAAAATTTATGATGGAAAAAAGAAGGAATATAGAGAAAAAGAAAAATAGAGAAAAATGGAGAGAGAGAGAGAGAGAGAGAGGGAGAGAGAGAGGTTGGTTTGGTTTTATGGCATATTAACCATTGGAGGTTATTTAATGCCAAATCCATTTTTATACAAATAAACAGTTCTATTTCAAACAATTCAGTATAGAATAAGTAGAGTTAAATATAAAAACTGCTATTTTGAATAATTCAGTTTAGCAGAAGTAAGCAGTTTAAGTGTCAAAACAGTTCTATTTCAAGCAATTCAGCTTAGTATAAGAACAGTTTAAATGTCAGACAGTTCTATTTGACCAACAGATAGGGACCTATCAGGTGCTACCACTTCAAGCTAAAGCAGACTAGGGAGCCATGGCTATAAAGTGGTACTCTGTATTTCCCAAAGCTCCAGCATTGCTGGAGCCTCAACATCAGATGGTTTAGTGTCATATACTGGACACTCGTGGGGGGAGTCTTACCCCTCTGTAAAGATATAGTCAGTTTATTCTACAGCCCCAGCTGATTATGCGAGAGAGAGAGAGAGAGAGAGAGAGAGAGAAAGACAGAGAGAGAGAGAGAGAGAAGAAGGAAAAAAGAAGGAAAATACACGAAAAATAAAATAAAATGAAGAGGATAATATTAAAGGAGGTTAAAAAGAAAGTGTTAGAAACTGCGATCGGAAACAGATGAAGAGTGAGAAAAATGAGAGGAGAGAAAAGGAAAAATAGTAAGATAGGCTAACGAGAGGGTTAGAAGAGAGAGAGGATAAGGAAGAAAGAAAAGATCATGTGAGGGAAAAAAGAAAGAAAAGGAAAGAGAATAGAAAAGATGAAAAAGTAGAAAACGAACGAACGAGAGAGAGAGAGAGAGAGAGAGAGAGAGAGTAATGAGACAGGATTCAAAAAGGGGGAGAAGGGTAAGAGAAAGAGAGAGACAGAGGAATAGAGAGAGAGAGAGAGAGAGAGAGAGAGAGAGAGAGGAAAAAGAGAGAAGGAAAAGGAGAAAATTTATGATGGAAAAAAGAAGGAATATAGAGAAAAAGAAAAATAGAGAAAAATGGAGAGAGAGAGAGAGAGAGAGAGAGAGAGAAGCTGATCGGTAAACGGAAATGATCTGGAAAGAGAAGACTGACAAAATACAAGTTCTTTGAAAGTATATAAAGATATTAAAAATAAATGATATGGGAAAACTTGTAAAGTTTTTGTAAACTCGACGGAATAATAATAATAATCATAAACTTGAGGAAATAAACCAGAAAGTCCAGGCGAAAGAAGGAAGAATAAAGAGATATCGACAAAGGGTAAAACAATACAGACAAAACCGGACATTCCAAATCAACGAAAGAAAATTCTACCAACAACTGGGAGGAGATGACACGAAAACATACCAACAACCGGGTGCAAGAGAAACCGAACGATTTTGGACTAAAATATGGCAACTAAAAAAATAACGAAAAAGGCAAATTGTTAAACAATACGACAAAAGAATTAGAAGGGCTCGAAGAAGGCCCAAAAGCGTAAATAAACTTTAATTTACGCAAAGCGACACTAAAAAAATATCAAACTGGAAAACCCCAGGCCATGATGGAATACATGGTTTATGGTTCAAGAAATTCCCCTACATTGACGACAAACTAGCATTAGAAAGGGACAGATGCCTATAAGGAGCACACGTACCCGAATAGATGACCAAAGGAAAGACCAAAAGGACTCAAGCAAAGGAACCGCCCCAAACGACTACAGACCCATAACCTGCCTACCGATGATATGGAAAATACTAACAGTACAAATAAGGGAAAAGATTTACTACTCGCTAACAAGCCGCAGATTGTTTCCTAAGGAACAGAAAGGATACTGCAAAAGATCCAGAGGCACAGAAGAGTTACTTTACATAAATCAACACATCCTAAACGAGAGCAAACTCAGACGGAAAATCTAGCAATGGCCGTGATTGACCACAAAAAGGCATATGATATTGTCCCACAAAGCTGGATAATAAACTGCCTCAAAATGTACAAAATATCACATGAAGTCATAAACTTTATCGACACTGACAATACGATGGCCAACAGAATGACAATAACTAAGAAATAATAATGGGAAGAAAAACACCTCTATGGGCGTTATGAACGATTAATAAACAACCTCTCACACGAGAAAACCAGGCCATGGCTAAGAAAAGGAAACCTTAAGAGAGAAACAGAATCTCTCCTAATTGCACAAAACAACACCATGAGAACCAATTAAATCAAAGCGAGAATAGATAAGACATAACAAAATAGCAAATGTAGGCTAAGTGATGATAGAGACGAAACCATCAATCATATAATAAACGAATGAAGCAAATTAGCACAGAAGGAGTATAAGACTAGACACGAGTGGGTGGGCAAAGTGATCCACTGGGAGATGTACAAGAAATTATGGGACTTTGACATACAAACGGATCACCTAATCTCGGCCAGAAGACCAGACTTTATAGCAATGAACAAAAAAAAAAAAAAAAAAAAAAAAAAGGGAGAACTTGCAGAATTGTGGATTTTGCTGTGTCGGCTGACCACTGAATAAAACTGAAAAAAAAAAAAAAAATGAAAAGAAGGATACGTACCTAGAATTTGTTAGGGAATTGAAAAAACTATAGAACATGCAGGTGACAATTATACCAATCGTGATTGGTGCCTTTGGTACAAGTCACTAAAGCATTATTGAAGGGACTGGAAAACATGGAGGTTGGAAGACAAGTGGAGACCATCCAAACTACAGCATTATTGAAAACGGCTAGAATACTGAGAAGAGTCTTGGAGACTTGAGGAGACTTATTATCATTCAAACTCCAGTGAAAACTCCCAAAGAGTAGATAATAATATGATAATAATAATACGAAGTAACAAAATAGGAAATGTAGGTTATGTGGTGATAGAGAAGAAAAGAACAATCATATAATAAGTAAATGCAGGAAATTAGCGTAAAAAGAGTATAAGACTAGACACGATGGGGTGGGCTTGCTGATCCATTAGGAATTGTGCAAGAAGCTTAAATTTGACCATACGAACAAATGGTATATGCGCAACCCAGAATCTTTCGTAGAAAATGAAACACACAAAATTCACCGAGATTCTGGTGTTTAACTTGTTTCATTAAAAATAATACTTCTAGGATGAGAAACAAAAAATTTTGGGGGCTGCCAAATACTTTCGACTGATAGAGTATATATATATATATATGTTATGTAAGAAGAATGTGTTGATACCGAGCCGTGTGATCAAACACAAATCTCCAGGCAACAAACGTAAAAGTTGAAATGGATTGTTTTTCTGGGGGTTACGTGAATAGGAATAGTAAATGCATTAATTATTCAAAAAGAAGTCCGGTAGCATTGTGTAGTATTGCATTGCATATGAGTCAGTATTCATTACTCGATATTCGACATTGTACGAGAGTGAAAATATCATAAGGAGTCAGTGAAGATTACGCCTTGAAGAAACATTATAAAAGTGGCGACGAGGAATCATTTCGAACTTATACGAGGACTAGAGAGGACAAAATACGTATCCTACAAGTAATAATTGAAATATTCAGCGGAGTACAAGGAAAATGGACGAACTAAAATGACTGAAACGTTGGCACTGCAAAACCAACACCAGGAAGTGCCGTTTCAGCTTCAAAAAGATCAATATGAACAGCAAAAGAAACAACAGGAATTGCAGTTACAACAGCATATAGATCTGCTAGAGCGACAATCCCGATTAAAAAACAACAGCAAATGTTTTTCGAATTGTTTAAAAAGACTGCAGAGGAAAAAACATCTCATTCGAGCCAGACGCTATCGCGAATTCCATTAGCGAATTTATTTATAACCCAACGAATGAATAATTTTTCAAACGTATAACAGAAAATACGAAGGGATCTTCAAAAAGGATTGTTCGCATTGGAATGATGAAAAGATTGTCAGATTATTATCAAGGAAATTGTCCCCCGTCGAAAACGAAAAATATATCAATTCTATTTTGCAATGACAAACAGGTGAAATAAATTTCAAAGAAACTATTGGAATATCAACAAAAATGTTCGGGGATAGAAACTCATTATTCAATGCGCGATGGAATTGTCTAAACCTGCTAAAGTGTGATAATGACGATTTCATCACCAACACTGGAATCGTCAATGGAAAATGTGAGAAGTTTCGGTTAAATGATTTAACTTCCGACTCATTTAAATGTTTGATATTCATTCAAGGCCTCACTTCAAATAAGGACGCAGAAAGAGAATCCAGGATTTTGACTTTACAAGTAATGGATTCAAAATTAACTCTCCAAAAATAGCTGAAGAATGTCAGCGTACGTTGAATTTAAAACTAGACACTGCTAAGATTAATGAGAGTGAGATTTCACAAATACATAGTGTCCAACCATCTAAAAAAAACTATAAACGTTTTTCAACTCGTAGCGAAACAGTAAAAAAATTAGAGTACCCCTCTCAATACCTAATACTCGCCAAGATTGTAGTGGTAAGCATCTTAAGAGTGACTGCTTCTTCAGAAAAAAATGCTACAATGTGGAAGATTAGGACATGAGAGTTCTTGTTGCAAATTAAAAAAAAAATGGGAAAAAAAGTATGTCAACAAAGTAAGTATATTGGGTAAAGTCGACAAGAGAAAAAAAATTTGCAAGATTTCGAACTAAACACCTCCGAAAAGAAAATATGTTTTTGTCACGATGAACAATGTAAAAATAAGATTACCATTGGATATTTGTTGGATATTACTATAATTAACATAAAGACTTGAAAAAGAAATCTTGGTAAATCTAGTTTATTGACTTCGCGAGAAGTTGCTCGTGGGGTTTCAGGGAAGAAATTAAGGTTTTAAGTGAATTCGCCGGTTACATTTCTTTCATGGGAAAAATCAAAAAAGCAGTGGTACTTGAGTTAAAGATCACAAATAATCTATTCGGAACGGATGGTATTGCCTTATTCGATCTTTCGGACCTGTCAATCAATTCTTTCAATTACCAAGTAAATAGGGTCACCACAAGTACTATTTTAAATTAGAAAGAAAGTTTCCAGAAGTTTTTTCAGAAGGACTTGGGATGTGAACAAAAGCAAAGCCAAAATTTGAACTTAAAGAAAATGCAACACAAGTATTCATACCGAAAAGGAGTGTACCTTTTGCAGCCTTAGATTTAATCAATAAGGGATTAGAAAGGCTAGAAGATTTATGGGTCCTTTCTGAAGTACACTACTCTGAATGGGCATCGCCGACTGTTTGCGTGAAGAAAAAGAATAACAAAATTCGCGTATGAACCGATTTTTCAACGGGGCTTAATGAGAGTTTGCAAAATTATAATCATCCGTTATCAAGTCCGGAAAAAATTTTCGGCAAAGTAAATGGTAGAAATTATTTTCTAAGTTTGACTTGTCGGGTGACTACCTACAAAGACTGGTAGAAAAAGAGTGTTCTAAACTACTAGTTATTAATACTTAAAAGGGTTATTTAAATTCAACCGACTCCGAGCATTTTCCAACAGATTATGCATACAATATTCATTGGGTTGAATTGTGCGCAAGCATATCTAGATGACATACTGATTAAAAGTGAATCCAGACACCAACATGTGGAAGACATAAAAATAGTATTCGAAAGGCTCAAAGAATACAGGTTTAAAATCAGTTAAACCAAATTTTAGCTATCTATATCCAGAATAAAGTATCTTGGACAAGTTATTGACGAAAAAGGGTTGACGTCCAGATCCCGCCCAATCGAGTGCAATTAAAGATATGTCCACTCCGAGCAATCTAACGAAATTGTGAGCGTTTCTAGGGTTTGCAAACTACTACCATGTGTATATATCAAATATGCAGCACCTTTAAAAGCCTTTATGTCTCGTCCCCTTTATGGACACACAAATATACACATATACGCATATACATACCTATGGTCAACTTACAATCATACAAATGTATATGCACACACATACATACATACAAGCATACATGTACTTTCATCTACACATGTATTTACAAATATGCATACACATATAGCTAAGTCTGGATACTACCACACCAGCATTAATAGTGTCACATTCTTATCTAAAAGGATTTGCACATATTTATATGGTTTCAAGTACTTTAAACCCATACAAATTATTTTATGGTTTCAAGTAATTATTTCTATTTAATTATAGTTACTTATGTGTTTTTAAGTTGTAAATTTGTGAATTTTTGAGACCGACAGAGAGAATTTAATACCCGGAAAATGGGATGAAAGTTAAGATGGATTTTATAAGACTATAGAAAATACACTACGAGTGTATACAAGTTTTTGAACGGATTATGTAGAAAGAAATGTATTGTTTAATTTATCATGAACATTGCTACTATGGACTCGGTGTGTAAAGTGTCAAAAACTTGTCAAACTTCGAGATTATTGATGACTAATGAAAACTGTTATTGTTGTTGAAATATTTTAGAATTCGGTTGATGGGAAAAATGATGTCATTCGAAGGTCATTCCAATGAAAAAGGAATTATTTTGTTTGAATTTGAAAACAAAATTCTTTCAATTCAAAGTTAACTTACTAATCAAACAAATTCTGATGCTAAATTTAGCCCAGGAATTCGCTGTATAAGATATTACTTCGATTGGTGACTTGAAATATTCCCTACACATCCCTTACCTAGCTTTGAACAGACATAAATTAAACGACGAGAGGAACAGAATCAGATCAATTTGGAAGTCGGTCTAATTCTGATGTAGTGAATGTAATCGAACAAAGTTTGTGAGACCCGTGAGTCGAGACGAGGTTGGTTGGGATACGGTTTGAGGTCTGACGTAGTATATTGTAGTCAGACAAAGTTAGTGAGACTCGGAGACGAGATCAATTGGCAAGTCAGGTTGAGGTCTGACGTAGTGTAATGTAGTCAAAGTTAGTGAGACCCGGGAGACGAAATGAGAAAAGAAACATGCAGAAGAGAGATCGATCGATAGATTAGACTGAATTTGATCTGGCAGACGTAAGGTGGTTTTTCTCTTCGATTCCAAGCTACTGGCCTTGTATCTTACTGCTGAATGGGAGATAGAAATAAGCTATATCTGTCGGTCTCTGAAAGAATTGTATTATGTAAACATTTATAATATACACTAAACGCTAATATTATCGTAGAGCCGTGTTGTTATATTTTTGGTCGCAGATTTTCTTTTCTCTTTTTTTTTTTTTTTTTACTTCACTGGGCCGAGATGTCTATCTAATTGCTAAAATGGTTTATAGTTGATTCACTCTCCGGATCTTAAATCATAACGTGGGCGGATAGCGGATGGATTCCGGTTGTTCAAGGAGTTTCTTGGTACAAACAGACAAGGATACGACCCTAAGAATAACCCCGGTGTTTGGCAAGGTGACTCCCCACCCATCCGTCGTGTTATATCTGTTGCCGCTTGAACCAGTATACGATTCAACCGGTCACATTTGGTTTGGACGATCCTCTGCTGGGTTACAAAGTAACTTGTAATCCTTTGTAAACAATTATAGCGACAAGTAACGATACAAATAATTTATAGCTAAATGGCTTTAAGGTTTCTTATCAAATAGGAAAATTCTTAAGCAGATATTTGGTTTAGTTTATTTGCTTAATGGAATGTCAATCAGCCCGGGTTATTGTAGAATGGGAGTAGTATTATCATTTAACTCATTGCAGATTGTTAAACAAATTTATTTTACTCATAGAGAGTAACTAGGAAGTAATGGTAATAAAGGAGTACGCCATACTCACTAGATCTTCAGAACTGGAGTCTCACTATTAGATATAACCTCATATCCAGTAAAGCACTTATTTTTGAGGAGGTCTTACTTCGCTTCAGGGAATACAGTCAGCGTATTCTAAACCTCGCCAACAGGTTGGTGTTTAATTTGATTTTAAATCAGATAAAAACTGTTAAGAATAATTATCTAAAAATAATTCGTATATTGGAGAACTTTTCACAGATAAATGTGGTTGCACCCATCTTTTAAAATCAGGAAAATGAGACCATCCTTAAAAGAAGCTCATATTTGAAGTTATGATTAATTTTCATCGGGAAAAATTAAATGAAATCTATTCCGGATGTATTAGTTGTCTTTCTATTCACAACTTGGTTCTCATTAGTGAATCATAGAAAAAAATTATAAACGAATTGAGTTTTGGTGTGGTTTCTTTTGTTTAATGGCATATCAACCGTCGTGGGTTATCTCATGCCAAAGCCATGCTTCTGAAAGAACTGCAGCAAGGATATTTAACCCATAGGTGGGAGGATAAGGGGGTTCATATCATTCCCAAAGGTATTTGTCCGAAAGGGGACGTAATAGCTCAACTGGAGTTCGAACTCGCTTACTACGATTCCGCAGTCCAGCGATTTAGTCATAGCACTACGAGGACACCCTTGAATCGAGTTTTGGTCGTAAGTCAGAATATTATTTAAAAGACTGTCATTCATTCATTTATCAAACTTTTTATGGAAATAGTCGTAAACAGATAAAAAAGCACGTTGTAGTGATATTTTCATTCGAGCAATAAATTTGAAATGCTCAAAGAGAATAAAGCAATTTCCAGTTTTATTTACCGCTATATGATGATTTTGTTGGGTCTGTCGTCGCGCTGATACGTCATTCAATTATTCACATTTTAATTTTCATTTAAAGTTATAACTGCGTCCTTCGCTTCAACAACAAGCTCAATAACAATAATGGGATTGTTTTTGTCGATGTACAATAAACTGGCTGCAATACTTTTTCCAACATCTTATATAAAAAGACAAGTCTTTATTTCTGCCTCCAAAACAGCAACATCAAATACCCACATATATCAAAGCAGCTATCATTAAAAGAATCTGATCACTAGAGCTTGCCTTATTTACTCTTTTTAGAAAATATTTGACAAAGAATTTCTAAACAGTGATAATTAAAGAATCTGATCAATCGAGCTTGCTTTATTTACTCTTCTTACCATATATTTGATAAAAAGTTAAATGTGAAAAAAAAATTGACTGCAATTTTAAAAATTATGTAGTTGATTAAAAACTGCTGTCATGTTTAATGAATATATAGCAGCAAAACTCATACAAAATTTTGACAGGACTCAGATAATGAACTTTTACCGTAACCTATTTCAAACTACGAAAAGATGATGGAACTAGAAAGAATATCATATATTGGAATATAGTTATTTACTTATCTTTCGCTTAGTCGTGGCAGAAGACCGGATGTATGGATCACTCAGAGAGACACGAACTCAACTAGTAATGGTCTGCCTGTCTAGCTTGCCAACCATTACATTACACAAGGCATCTGTATATTGGGATATATGCTAAAACGAGATAAGTCTAAAATACAAATTAAAACTATTCATTCCTTCCTAAACATTATGAACCGCTATTAACTTTGCAATCTTATTTACCAACCCCTCCGTTCGGGCAGGATATGACACAAGGTTAGTTTTTAAGCGGAGTTTAACAGGTTTGAATTCAGAGTTTTCCTTCTCCTAGACTAGTTGCCTCACCAAGGCTGAAGAACCCAGTCTGCCCTACTATTTACCCATAGCTGGAGGGAGAATAATTAGATTCATACCTTTCCCATGAGTATTAGTGCTATGTGAAATGCTACCAGGCTCGTCCAGAATTGGAACTCGTGTCACCGTGTCCATTTCCTACGACGATAACCATTACACCACGGGTACCTCCACGGGCTATTTACTTTGTAATGCAAATTAGAACCGTTCACTCCTTTAAAAGAAGAATCAATGTCATTGTGAGCAACCATTAATTATGAAATGCAAATTAAAATCCTTCATTCTTTTCTGAATTGAAGCATCAGTATAATTGTGGACAGCTGCTACAATAGAAACACATCACATCTAGTTTCTAATAAATTTTTAAAAAAGCAACTCTTTGGATTTTAAATTTATTCCAAATATTACCGCTTTTATGACACCACGAAATTCATTTTTTGAAATATCAACACAAGTTAATCTCTAAACTATATTCTTGTAAGATTTGGCGAATACGGTAGAGGGATTTTTACAAGTGAATTTATGGGTTTAGTTGTTTCCATAGAAACCGAATGCATAAAAATTGCCAAAAATTAAAAATATATAGAAAATATAATTGCAGCTAAGATCAAGTCGAAATAAATTGTAACAATGATATGTCAGAATCAAGTGACTGCAATTCTAATTAATTTTAATTAAAAAAATGAAACAATAATAACTGTCTCTGCTTTTTACATAGCTTTTTTTTTTCGTAATTAAATGATAAATGAAATGAAATGCAATGAAAAATGACAAAATAAATGGTTAATTTCGAAGTAATCTGCTGCTACACGCAAGCCGTTATATTGCTTGGGTCGATCAATATCGTACAATCAATTGGAATAATGCAAGCTTACCTATTTGTGTTTTTAATCCCCCCCCCCACCTACAGGGCGTGTCCTCATGGAGAAATGGTTAAAGCAATAGACTGCTGAATCATAGTAAGCGAGTTCGAATACCAGTCACCCTATTACGTTCACTTTTGGGTAAATAGCCCTGAGAAAGGTACGAACCCCTTCATCCTCCCAGCTATTGGTTAAATAGTACCGTTACTGTTCTTCTAGAAGAATGGCTTTGGCATCAAATAACCTACAAAGGTTAGTATGCCATTCAACAAAGAAACTAAATCACTCCCTCCTCCACAGGCAGGATTTAACTCAAGGATATTTTAAAAACAAGTATAGCTAGTTTGAATTCAAAGTTTTTCTTCTTGCCTAGATTCCTTAACGAAGCTAACATTTGTCCTAGGCTCACTCTGATCCGGAGTGGTAGGAGCTGTTAATGTCTATTTTCAAATTATTCGTATTAGATAGGAATACTTGAAACCTTACAACATTGAAAATTATTTATATTAGGTAGGAATACTTGCAACATTGCAAATTATTTGTATTAGATAGGAATACTTGTTATATAACGAAATCCAAAAACAGTTATTATGTAGAAAAAAGCAGAAATACTTTTAAGGAAGAACAGCACAAAAATGAAAATATAAATGTACCTTGAACAGAATTTCAGAACCTTTAGGTTTAAAATAACCTTGACGAGTTGACATGCCGTTAAAATCAATCAATAAAGCAAAGTGATCAAGTCTGCTCTACTATTTATTAATAGTCGGAGAGAAGAACATTTGAATTCATATCTTTCACAAACTGTTAGCGCGAATGAGAAAAAGCTAACAGCCTCTGGTATTATTCAACTCATAACTGAGGCGAGGATAAAGGAATTCATACCCTTTCCTAAAGGTTTTGGTCGAAAAGGGAAGGTAATATTGGGACTACGATCTCGCAGATAGGTTTCATTCGAGCTTCTACAAATGTGTTCTGCCATAGCTCAGTCGGTAGATCAGCGGGAGAGTTTAATCAACGATAATAAATATGGCAAAGAAAAGGATTGAGAAACTAAGTTTATGGGTTTGTTTTGAGCTTTTACAAACATGATGCTTCATAGCTCAGTTGGCAGGAGAGTTTAATGAACAAATATGGCACAGAGAAGGATCGAGAAACTAAGTTTATGGGTTTGATTTGAGCTTCTACAAATATGTCTCTTCATAGGCCAGTTGGCAGGAGAGTTTAATGAACAATAACGAATATGGCACAGAGAAAGATAGAGAAACTAAAAGATGAGTCCATAGGTTTGATTTGAGCTTCTTCACACCAATGTCTCTTCGTAGTTTTGTTGGCAAAGGGGACGCGCATTCGAGTCTTGCCGAGAATTTCTTTTTGATTTCTGCTTCAAATACACGTTACTCTTCATTTGTGAAAAATGACAATTTGAGACATTTGTGATAAAAACGACTAAATTTTTATAAAAAAAAAAAATGAAAGAAAATGCTAGAGCTCAATCAGTAAGATTTAGAAATTTCTGATCGTATCCCTTGCAGACCGGCAATACCCTCTCACTAGAGAGTATCCTTGGTATGACCCTAAACTTTATCTGGTGGTGGGGCTCCAGTTCTGGTGATCTGGGGCATGTGGAATAGCCATTCGTTGCTCTTACTTCCAAATCCCCTCTGTCTCGAAGTGTTTATGCCTGTTAGGGTCCCATCTATGGGGCAAATTGATCTTTGTGAAAATTATTCGTATTTGATATGACCGTGCGTACCCCGCTCCCCAAATAAAAGCTCTTTATAAACAATTGCACAAAAATGTATATGTCAATGCACAATAACCATAATTCCTTAACCTTTAGGCACAAAATAACCCTAGAGGGGTTGATATGCCGTTATAATCATTCAATCAAAGAAGACGTTAATCAAAAGGGATAATGAAACTATTAGTAGTTTATTACAGCCCGTAATAGTCTATTACAACATTACTGAATTGGATCCTCACTGGGTGTCTCGCACTTTTGGTTTTGTATTAATCAAACTCGAGTAAATGTCTAAATCAAGCCTGATATTCTTTAAAGGTATATCATGCGGTCGAATGCATCTAGACTTGGGTCTATGGGGAACAACATCCACGCGCAATGAAGGCCGACACACCTTCCTGATTTATTTTATTGACTACTTTTTCTCAAGGCGTTTCGAACGCCTCTAAGACAGAATACTTTCTGATTCATATCTCTGGAGAAATTTTTCCTATTAGGAAGTGGGTTGCTTCAGGTAACCACCCACTAACATGTGCCAAATGTTGTCTGTGCACACATATACAATTCTTGCGTTATCTGGTCTAAACTAATTTCCCCTTAAATATCATCATCCTTTTCTAACTCTACTGATTCAAAGTCTAAAAAAGAACAAGAAATTAATTAAAAGTATAATAAAGATATCTACAGTAGAGGAACACCTTGTGAGGATCAGGATCATTACATTAGAAATCTTTTTACTTGTGAAGGTTATACGTACTACCAGTTTTTGATTAATTGATAGATTTTAAAAGCACTACCTGGTTACTTCATACCAAGAGGTTAGGGAATTGTGTTCATTGTACATTCATATTTACATTTTTTTTGGTAGTTTTTAAAAGTTTCTTTTAAACATGGCCTCATCGAATACAGATAATTTTTAAATAGATCTGTTTTAATCATAGATAGGATCCTAAAAGATACTACTACCTCATGTAACAGTAGACCTAGAAGTAATGGCAATGAAGGGGCACTTCACACTCCTTAGATCTTCAGAAATGGAGCCTCATTATCAGATGCAGTTTAGTGTCATACCTAAGATATTCTGGGGGTGATATTACCCCTCTGCAAAGGAGACAGTCAAGGTATTCTATGCTCCACCGAGAGAGGTTATTAGTTTTTGATGGTTGGTTGGGTTTTATGGCATATCAAACTTTGTAGGTTATTTAATGCCAAATCCAATTTTATACAAAAAATCAGTTCTATTTCAATTCGGTTTAACATGAGTACACAATTTAATCGTCAAAAACATTTGTATTTCAAGCTATTTAATTTATTCAAACAGTTCTAATTCAGCTTATTTAGTTAAGTATAAGCACAGAAGTTCTATACAAAACAATTATGTTTAGTGTAAGTAGAGTTTCAATGTCAAAAACAGTTCCATTTCAAACAATTCAGTTTAGCATAAGCACGCAGTTTGAATGTAAGTATACAGTTTAATTGTGAAAAACATTTCTATTTCAAGCTATTCAGTTTAGTCAAACAGTTCTATTTCAAATAATTCAGTTAAGAATTTTGACGGAATCACGTGTAGCGAAAATTCGCAGACTCGGATTTGGAATTGTTTTGAATTGGGAAATGTTGTTGGCCAAAATGATAAAAGTTTGGGTTGTTTAAGAAAGAACACCCGGGATATTTTGTGTAAAGGAAAAAAAAAAAAAAAAAAGAAAAAAAAAAGAAAAAAAAAGAGTACTCGTAAGCTATTGAGAAAGTTTTATTATAAACCAGGCTTAATTTATGGGTTGAAATTGAATAAACTGGGAACTAGTTATTGTATTAAGGTAAAGACAAAGAGATGTAGAGATGAGGTTTAAGAAAAAAAAAAAAGGACAGTGAATGAGCAATTTTTATGAAAAAAAAAAAGAAAAAAAAAAGGTACAGGACAATGGAAAAAGGACAGAGAGGAAAAGAAAGGAAACTTGAACACTGATGAACACAGCATATAGAAAAAAGAAAGAAAGGAAAGAACGAACATTTTTTAGAAAAATAGACAGTACATAGATTAAACAAAAAAAAAAAAGAAAAAGAAAAGAAAACTGAACATTTGTGAACTGTGATTGTAATTTTGTTTTGACTTGTTGGAAAGTGAAAATTTGTGAGTTGTTTGAGTTTAAAGGCGACATTAGAAAAAAATGTTTTCCTGGTTCATATTATGAAATTTGACAAAAACCATTAACAGAGGATTTTATACTAGGTTTACTAATATTTATAATTATATTGATTCTAAATTTTTTTTTTTTAAATTTGGGTTTTCGCGGAATAGGAAATATTTTTTTTAGGTTTCTGTTTTTGAGCGAATCGTGGGCTGACGCGAGATTAGGACAGAGCATCATCTAAGTTGTGTTACAGATTGTTGTGGGTAGACGGCAAAGAAAGCAATTCTGTCGAAGAATTCGCCGGCCCATGGAGTTGTTGAAGGCTAGTATTTTCACATTGGAGTTCCAAGGATGGAATAAAGGAAAGAAAGGCGTGGCCTGATCCAATATTTTGTGGATGATGTCTGAGTCTTTCAGTCACGATGGTGTTTGGATTCGTGCATGATTTGGCGAAGTGAAACGAATCTGGGAAAGGTGAGGTGCCTATATCTTTGGTAGCCACGAGGGTTCCTGATTAAATCGAAAAGCAACCCGGCGAGGGTGTAATCAGGTAAAGCATGTTCCTCAAGGGCTTACAAACCAATAGGCATGGTAATAGAAGCTTAGTAATGAGAGAAAATGAGTAACACATTGCTAATAAAAAATTTTGCGTGGTCTATTTTAGGTGGTTTACTGCATGCGTGTCAAATTGTGATACATTCGAGTGTAATGTGTTTGATAGAATTGTGATACTTTGTTTTGGGCCATGATTTCTGTAGTTTATGTGGAATGTTTTGGACCTTGAAGATATTGTGTATTAGTTTATGAAATTCTCGGGTTACTCCTGGTAGGAACCTGTTGAGCGAAGAACTGGAGTGTGGTCATGTGAAATCCAGGCGAAATGTGTTGCTGGAATGACCAGAGTCACTAGGTTTGTAACCTTGATCTGGGACCAGAGTATGGTCATTTTAGGGTTTTGGAATTCTGCAAGGAATTATAGAGGGTCCTGTTGTGTTTGGGAGGATAAAAGATGCATCCGTATTGTACCTTGATGCACACATGTCAAGATAGCCAACCGCGCAAGGATAGTAAAATAAATTTAAATAGGGATGATTGTTGTATATTGACCAACGACCCGGCCGGGCTGTCAAAATAGGAAATGCACCTGTGTAAATAACAGGTGCATCCGGTCGAGGAATAGCAGAGTGGAGCCTTGACCGTGGATAGGTTTAAGAAATGCAATTTGTGACGCCCACAAGAAGAAGGCGGGCGTTGAACTATTATATAAATGAGTGCACAGGAAATTTAAACAGTTGGTGACAAGATGCGGTAGAGAAAGCCAGCACCAAGCAGAGGGAGCCCTCAGGCCACCGATTGGGAGTTGGGGATCAGACTAGTTGGAGAGAAGACGCTGGATTGAGGAACATGTCCTAGAGAGGCTGGGCCCCAGGCCTCCGGTTGAGTAGCCCAGGAGAACAGGAAAGAAACGCGGTTATGGCCAATAGAGTGGGGGCCAATATGTTTCAGTTCTGTTCGGTCCCCAACTCCCTCTCACACACAACCTTTCAATAAAGTGAGAGATATATTTTTCTAAAAGACTGTGTCGCTCGTCTTTATTGTGTCGTCGTTATGATTTCGCATGCATATGTAGATGTATACGTATTATGTGTTTGTATAGTTGGTCATGGCTATACAACACAGAGACGACGTTGACAGACTATATGTATCAAGAAAGGAGGGAGGAAGAAGACTTGCCAGCATTGAAGATAGCGTTGATGCATCGATACAACGACTCGAGGACTACATAGAAAAGCACGAAGGAGGACTGATTGCAGCCATTAGAACCGATACTGACAATACGATGGCCAACAGAATGACAATAACTAAGAAACAAAAATGGGAAGAAAAACACTTCTATGGGCGTTTTGAAAGATTAATAAACAACATCTTACACGAGAAAACCTGGGCATGGGTAAGAAAAGGAAACCTTAAGAAAGTAACAGAATCAATTCTAATAGCAGCACATAACAACGCCATAAGAATCAATCATATCAAAGCGAGAATAGATAAGACGCAACAAAATAGCAAATGTAGGTTATGAGGTGATAGAGACGAAACCTTCAATTCCATAATAGGTGAATGCAGCAAATTAGCTCAGAAGGAGTTTAAGAATTGACACGACTGGGTGGGCAAAGTGATCCACTGGGAGATATGCAAGAAATTAAAATTTGATCATACAAACAAATGGTATATGCACAACCCATCATCTGTTCTAGAGAATGACACACATAAACTCCTATGGGACTTTGACATACAAATAGATGACCTAATCTCGGTCAGAAGACCAGACCTTATAATAATCAACTTAAAAAAGAGAACTTACAAAATTGGGGATTTTGTTCTCCTGGTTGACCACAGAATAAAACTGAAAGGAAGTGAAAAGAAGGATAAGTATCTCGACCTTACTAGGGAATTGAAAAAACCATGGAACATGAAGATGGCAATTATACTTATCGTGATTGGTGCTTTTGGTACAGTCCCCAAAGGATTATTGAAGGGACTGGAGGACTTGGAAATAAGAGGACGAGTGGAAACCAAACAAATTACTATATTACTGAGAACCGCCAGAATACCGAGAAGAGTCCTGGATACTTGAGGAGACTTGCTGTCACTCAAACTTCAGTGAAAAACCATCAGCTAAGACTGATGTGAAAAACTCAGAAGGAATAAATAATAATAATATTGAACACTTTTTTGAGCTTTACTGGTATAGTGGTCATAACAGGTAATTGTTTTTACAATAAAATCACAAGAAAGAACAACCAATAAAATTTTTTTTTTAAGATACTGTGCTAATGACCTTTAAACAAAATTAGATTCACGAAACATAGCAAAAGACTCAGGCTTGGTATTTTCTCCCCACTCTTTTTTTTATAGAATTATTGGTCTTGCTTCCTTATGACTGAATATAGGTCAGTGAATTGGGTATACAGTAACAGTCTATATTTTTTTGACCAAGCACTTTTGAGTTTTCATCAAGCTAATTTCAAGATCCAGACTGTTTGACCATACAAACAAATGATATATGCACAACCCTGCATTTGTTCTAGAGAATGACACAAGATCTCAATAAATGAGAACAAAAAACCTAATGACAAATGTTAGTTGCAATATATATATATATATATATATATATATATATATATATATATATATATATATATATATATAAATGAATGCCTGCAGAGTTAGAACAAATTTTCCTAAGTTTCACCAAACCTAATTTTGATCAGAATCGTCCTGATGATCTGGTTTAGTGAAAGCGAGGTAGTTTCTTTTTCTGACTCTGTAGGTATTCATATTTCATTCTACTTAGCACATTGAGCACTCATACGTTTAGTTTAAGGAATTCTGTGGGTGTTTTCTTGTCTTTTGGCTCGGTATACGTTATTGGTCGATTATTTTCAAGTAGTACGTATGTTTTCAGTCTTTTCTTTTTTTTTTATGATTTTTTTCCTGGATATCAGTTCGTATGATATATTTTTTTTTATTTGTAAATTGTATCACCTGGGTTTATAAAAATTAATTTTAAAGCTCTTCGAACGAATTAAGCACTCTGGTATCCGATAAGGTATAAAATGTAAACAAACGAACGCTACTAGTTAATACCTTATAATTCCCGAGATGACATGGTACACTTGTTGGCTGAGTAGTATGATTCTAAGTCTAACATTAGGTTGGGCGGGTTTCGATCCCAGCTTCAAGTGTCCTACGTGTCTAGCCACACTGAAGAGTTGTGGTACAACGAAAAAGTCTGTCTGTGGATGATAATATATATATATATATATATATAAGTGTATGTGGGAAAACATTAGGAAACGACTAAAAACAATTTTTTAAAGCGTAAAACTTTTAAAATTAGCCATCACAAGTACGACTGCCAGTTTGAAGACCCAAGACGATCATCAAGTACAAAAAATTATACAAAAGATTTGAAAAGGTAAAACTTTTAAAATTAGCCATCACAAGTACGACTGCCAGTTTGAAGACCCAAGACGATCATCAAGTACAAAAAATTATACAAAAGATTTGAAAACGTAAAACTTTTAAAATTAGCCATCACAAGTACGACTGCCAGTTTGAAGACCCAAGACGATCATCAAGTACAAAAGATTATACAAAAGATTTGAAAACGTAAAACTTTTAAAATTAGCCATCACAAGTACGACTGCCAGTTTGAAGACCCAAGACGATCATCAAGTACAAAAAATTATACAAAAGATTTGAAAACGTAAAACTTTTAAAATTAGCCATCACAAGTACGACTGCCAGTTTGAAGACCCAAGACGATCATCAAGTACAAAAAATTATACAAAAGATTTGAAAATTTATAAGTGCTGAGTACGAAAGGTGAAGTAAGTAATGGTCACAGTCGGTGCTTATAAGTTTTCCTATCTTTCGTACAATCTTTTGTACCATATGATCGTGTTGAATCGTGAAACGTGTAGTTGTATTAGATGCTTGTGATGGCAATTTTAACGTTTTTTTCAGGTTTTGGTTTGGTTTTACGGCATATCAACCATTGTAGGTTATTTCATGCCAAATCCATTTTTATACATATAAACAGTTCTATTTCAAACCATTTAGTTTGGCATAAGTCAAGAACAGTTTTATTTCAAACAATTCAGTTTAGCAAAAGCACAGTTTGAATGTCAAATAGTTTTATTCCACCCATAGATAGGACCCTATCAGGTGCTACAACTCCGGGTCAGAGTGAACCTGGGAGCGATGGCAATCAAGGGGTACTCTGCTTTCCCCAAAGCTCCACCATTAATAGAGCCTCATCATCACATTGTTTAGTGTCATATCCTGGATACTCGTTGGGAGAGTCTTACTCTTCTGTAGAGATGCAGTCGGTGAATTCTGCAGCTGAATGGGGCTTTTAAAGTTTTAAATAACCATTTTTAATCGTTGCCCAATATTTTTGACTATTATGTGTCTCTATCCCGAATACTGTCTCATTCACGAATACTATAACAACTTCAGTTTTGTTTTAAACATTATATATATATATATATATATATATATATATATATATATAACGTAACCTCATTTCCTGACAGAGCAATTAGAATTCTCGTTGTTAAGGCAACACAAAGCATTATGACAAGAGTCTTCTGCAGATCTAGAAATGGAATTTTACGTTATGTTAAGTTTGATAAAGGAAATCGTATTACTCAGGAATAGAGTGCTATTTGTCAATTTCTCGAAGAAAAATATCCGAGAAATTGACAGAAGGGCGTATATGTGTATATAAGGAACATTGTGATAAAGAAACATTAAAATTGCGATTGACTCTGTAGACATATCAACATTTAATGTAATATATATATATATATATATATATATATATATTCAACATCTGATTCATTTAATTTTTTTTCTTTTACAGGAAGAAGACTAGGTAGATGATTGGTTATTTATCTAATTTTGCTTTTAGCATGATTTAATATTCTGGAAGTACTGAACATAAAATAAGAATGCTAAAGAACAAAAACTTTTTGATATTTTACATGTTCAAGGTAATGACAGTTGCGATTACATATGGCCATTATTCTACGCCATCATGGTTAATTATATATATATATATATATATATATATATATATATATATAAAACGTCTCTAAGTATATATAGCTTAGATGAGTCTGAGAAAATCGAACTCAGTGATCGAATGAATAAGAGCAGCATTGCGTCAGCATTGTAAAAAAAGAGTTTCTTTTCTTCGAAAATCGGCATTCTGTCTTCTGTCATTCTTGAACACTGAACTCTGACACCAGGGAAAATAGGCACCTCCTTTAAGCTTGGAATGAGATGATATATATATATATATATATGTTATGCAAAAGAAAGAATGAACCAGTCAATACAATCGTCTGGGAGAAATAAATATGAAAATACTAGAAAAAAATAGATGAATAGTTAAAAAGAAAAGCTCTTGATAGGGAAAGAAAGTGTAAGAAAGAAGACTTATTTTCTGTTGGCAATAAATGAGAAATGTCTTTTTCATTTCACCCCTCAATTTCTTTGACCAGTCGGATGTCTAACAATGGTTGGTCTCTAAGCGTTCTACTCGCATTCCCTCTGCTTATCGCTTCAGTAAGTTAGATTAATGCTTCAGCTTTCGTGGTTTGATGGGCACTTTGGCATTTTTCAGTCACGTTTCATCCGCTGATACCGTTTTTGCTCTTGTTTTTATCACAAAGGCAACCACCTGAAATGTCTTGAATGGCAATTCTCTCCCCGAAACGTCTAAATTCTTAGTTTTACTCTTTTGTTTAGGATCTATAAAATGAAGGTTAAAACTTAGTTTTGAGGAATTATCAGAATATAGAAGACTTACCGTACTACCGTAAAATAGAAATTATTTTGAAGCATCCTGGTTGATTCAATGGCATGCAGCGTATCAGCATATATATATATATATATATATATATATATATATATATATGTATAAATACATATTTATATATATACATATATATACACATGCATATATATATATATATATATTTACACAAAGGCGATTTCATAAATGATGTGCTCCTATGGACCCCTTCACATGGACGTGCCAACTAATAAGAACATCAACTGTGCTATACGAACACAGGATGTAGTCTGGAAGACCTACCGGGAGAGATGGGTGAGAGAGAGAGAGAGAGAGAGAGAGAGAGAGAGAGAGAGAGAGAGAGAGAGAGAGAGAGAGAGCGTCAGGAAAATCCGTGCTAGAATCGCAACTTGAGATGATGATGATGATGATGATACACACACCCATATATATATTTGTGTGTGTACATATACATACCTATATATACACACACATATATATATATATACACATATATATATGTAGATATATGTAAGCAAATACATATCTATATACATATACACACACACACACACACACATATATATATACACACAGATATATACATATATATATATATATATATATACACATGTACATACGCACAAATATACATGTATATAGATGTTTGTAGACGCATATATATGCATATATATACATATTGATATAAATACACACACACACACACACACACACACACATACACACATATATATATATATGTATATGAATGAACAATTTATTTTGAAAACATTTTTCTTAAATCAACAAATTTTTGAAGTACGGATCCGTAGATTAAGGTAAAACCTAAAGAAATTGTTATCTCCCCTCTCCATGTTGATCTTATTACTAAAATTTTCATGTATTGAAAAAAAAATACAATCGCAGATGGCGTAGGGACAGAAATAGGAAGGAAAAGGCGGAAAGAAGACCCAATTTTTCACTATTACAAAGAAACACACACACACACACACACACTCTCTCTCTCTCTCTCACACACACACACACACACACACACATATACATATATATATATATATATATATATATATATATATATATATAACTGTGTAAGACCTACTAACTGCACTAAATTTCTACACAATAAGTTTGGTTTGGTTTGGTTTTATGACATATCAACCATTGTAGGCTATTTAATGCCAGATCTATTTTTATACATATAAACAATTATATTTCAAACAATCCAGTTTAGTATTAGTATAGTTTTTCTTTAAACTCTGTTAAATGCAAAAACAGTTCTATTTAAAATAATTCAGTTTAGCGTACAAAAACCGTTCCATTTCAAACAATTCAGTTTAGCATAAGTACGCAGTTTATATGTCAAAACAATCATATTTCAAGCAATTCAGTTTAGTATAAGCACACGGTTTATTTCTATTTGACCCATAGATAGGACCATATCACGTGCACCCACTCTGAGCCAGGGTAGACCTGGGAGCGATGGCAATAAAGGGGTACTCTGCATTCCCCAAAGCACCAGCCTTACTGAACTTTCACCATCAGATTGTTTAGTTCCATATCTAAGACACTTGTTGAGGGAGGTTTACCCCTTTGCATAGAAGCAGTCGGTGTATTCTACAGTCCCAGCCGACTGGGCAAGCTCTACTATAAGAGAATAATGATAGCATTGATGGAATTTGAAGGGAAATACTACCATAAGAAACTGTTACCTGGATGGGAAAATAAATAAATGAATGAATAAAAAATGAATAACTTTTGATATGACCAAATGTAATATCAAAAATAGTAATAAATTCGTTGTAGATATGGAGTAGGACGTATTAAATGCACTAAATCAGTTGCTGAACCGTGAAAGAAGAATGGCTGCATTGATGGAATTTTAAAAAATTTTCAGCAAGACAAGTCCTCCAACAATATCGAAGGAAAATAGAACTAAAAAAGAAAATAGGAGATTTGCTACTTTTTTCTTGCACGGCACTATATATATATATATATATATATATGGAAGTAAATAATGGAAAGGAATCGGACAATATAGAGAAAAATTAAAAAAACAAGGTTATCCAAAGAGAAGAATCTAGTGTAAAAAAAAGTTGACGTTTCATGTTTCGTTTCTAATGAACCATCATCAGGACTAGGAAAGGTGATATCGAGTGACATTAGATCACCAATGTATTCTTAAAGAAATACAAAAAACGGGAGAAATTATATATACAGAGATTGTGACTTTTGGTTATTCCCTAAGCTCAGAGGCTGTCGTTATGAGACAATTGAGGAGATGAAAGAGGCTGAGACGAAGGTCATTGACACGCTCACGCAAGAGGACTTGCATGGGGCCTTCCAAAAGTTGTTGGAACGGTACAACAAGTGCATTGCAGCCGGATGAGATTACTTCGAAGAGGACTAGAGTTTCATGTGTGTACTATCAATAAAAGTGCCTATACGAAAAAAGTCTGGTAACTTATCTAATGATCCTCGTATATTTATATATATGTATATATATATACATATATATATATATATGTATGTGTGTGTGTGTGTGTGTGTGTGTGTGTGTCCAACCTTTCTGCACGAGTAGGATGTAACACAAGGTCAATTTTGTCTGGAGTTTATCAGGTTTGAATTCAGAGTTTTCCTTCTCTGAGACTGATTGTCGTACCAAAGTTAAAGAGCCCAGTCTGTCATATTATTCATTCATAGCTGGAGCGAAAATAATTGGATTCATTACTTTCCCAGAGTATTAGAAATATGCGAAATGCAAACAGTCTCATCCAGGATTTGAATATGGGTCACTGTGTCTATTTTCTACGAAGATAACCGTCACACAACGCGCGCCTCCTCTTTGTTTGGACGTCTCCGTGGCTAAAGTGCTAGACTACAACGTCGAAGTTTTCGAGTTCCAATCGCTCTGTCACGTTCATTTTCGGATTGGTAACGTTGGTCCGCCCACAAATGAGTTAAATAATATAACAGCTGTTCTTTTACAGGGGTTGCTTTGGCATTTAATAACCCACGATGGTTGATATGCCATTAAACAAAGAAACCGAAGATATACTAAAATGGTTATTTTTCATTTTTTTTGTTTAATACCAGCCATTTGACGATTGTTGACTTATCTTTATCATCCCTGATCTTTCTTGTCCCTTATCTTTTATAGATAGCTTGCCAGTGTTGTATTATTATATCTCTTACTTGCAAGGCTCATTCGATGGTTATAAAACCTTTTCCTTCATTTCATTTCTGTTCACCACAATCCAGATTTGTTTAGCGTTTCCAGTGTTTTGACAGATAATTAACACCTCGAAAAAACACCACCCCTCTTCCGTGACAAAAAAGGAAAAAGTAACAACATTTTCTATAGTTTCTTTCTTTTTTTCTTTGAAGAAGTCATTTCGAGCCTTAAGTTCCCAGAGCTTTTGTGTAACTCATATAAATGCACAGATGTATAAGGTTGTTCATTTTGGTTCATTTTGATTAAAAAAGTTATTTCTTTCTTTATATATATATATATATATATATATATATATATATATATATATATATATATATATATACGAGGTGCATACGATAGGTTTCCTGACTTTTTTCGTATGAGCATTTAAAATTGTTGTAGACTCTTGAAAATTTAGTATGTTATTGCTATACATCTTATGAGATGACAGACCAATTTTTATGATTTTAAGTTAAAATGAACAGCTACAGCAGCAATTGGAATACACTCTACTAAAGCCTGATTGTCACAGCTGGTGAATTTCAAAAATACAATCTGACACTTTAGAAGAACGATATGCAATAAAATTCTTTTTTAAACTTGGAAAAAACGCCGCAGAAACGTATGGAATACTTCAGACTGCTTTTGGACTATCTTGCATGAATCGAACATCAGTTTTTGAGTGGCATAAGAGATTCAAGGAAGGCAGGGAGTCTGTGAGGGACGGTGAAAGGTGTGGGAGGAGTAAGGAAGTCAATAAACCACAGTTGATTGGCCAAAGGGTTAGGGTTAGGGTTACTCTGTTGAGGTTTTAAGGGAGTTCAGCAAGAGATTCCGTCGGAAGAGGCCAGCACTCTTTAAATCGAGTCAGTGTCATTTTCAGCCGGACAATCCAGCAGTCCACAACTCCATCCTTGTCACAGACTATTTGACCAAGATGGGCATCAAGACAGTTCCTCACCGTCCCTAAAGTCCAGACCTTGCTCCCAGTGACTTTTGGTTATTCCCAAAGCTCAGAGGTTGTGGTTATGAGACAATTGAGGAGATGAAAGAGGCAGTGACGAAGGTCATTGACACACTCACACAAGAGGACCTCTGTGGGGCCTTCCAGAATTTGTTGGAACGGTACAACAGGTGCATTGCAGCTGGAGGAGATTACTTCGAATAGGACTAGAGTTTCATGTGTGTACTATCAATAAAAGTGCCCATACGAAAAAAGTCTCGAAACTTATCGTATGCACCTCGTATATATACTCAAAGATGTTGCATTTCATTTAAAAGAATAAAATATATAGATATTTGTTTTTGAAGTATACAATCATTAAATGTAGTGATAGAAAAAAGAGAAAAAATTCAAACTCATAGATTTGCATAAAATTTCATTCCAAAATAAAAATCTAAAAAAGAAAAAATAATCTAAATAATCCCTGCTTTGTAAATACGTTATGTAAAAACTCTCTACTTACCTCGTCGAAACTCGGTGTGGATGAGGGAAATGAAGAAATACAACTCTTATGCCAGTCAGTTTTAATTCTTTTGTTGCAGTCTGTCTGATTTAATCGGAAGGTGGTGGTGGTGGTGATGTGGGGGAAAATTTGAATATGATTATCCAAAGGTCGTGAAAGGTGATCCATTTCAACAGGTTGGGATCGAGGATTTATCTGACCTCCCAACAGGCCATATTTGACAGGAAGTAATTTTATAGTGTGAATATTCACCAATAGAAGCACCTCAAGTGCCAAGTTCTGCTATACAGGCAGTGTATGGAAAGGGGAAAGTTTCCTTAGAACAGAAGATCAACTAAATAACACCAACCTGGAACGAACACTAGGTGGGGCTCCCGGAAAATCTAGGGGTGATGGTTGTTGACCGTATTAATATTTTTACAAGAACAACCATTAAATCATGTAAGTTAGGTGTAGCATTTTTTGTTACAATTTTGCCATTATAACAGTTCAACCTTCATCTTCACCCTAATCGTCGGGTTAAAATTCGACAATAAATATATTACATGACACAGTCTCTTTAGAATCTACGGTTTGGGTAATTCCATTAGATTTGAAAAAGTCTGGTTTGTATTCATCAACATTTTCACTGACTGTGATACTATCTTCGTTTACTGTTCTATCAAATCATTCTTCGCACGTTTCTTTCTTGAATGAGACACTGTTTTCATTAATTCCCGAGTTCTTTAAAGAGCTTGGCGGTCTCATTGCAGAATTGCACAGATTATGTTCCTATATTTGTTCGCTGTGATTTCAAAACAAAAACGAAAGCTGAAAGTGTTTTTGATTGCTTTGAATAATAAATGACTTCAGTGGGATATATTTCGTTACGGTCAGACTGCGACACTATTAGCTTTTCCTCTCTTGGTGCAATAATTCATATACGTGTAGGTGCGTGTATATCTACATATGTATGCGTATTGGCATAGCGTATATGAATGTGTATGTATACGTATGCAGGTGCTAGCGTATCTGTATGGACGTGTGTGGGCATAAAAAGCATTTGTATGTATATTGATGTTTGTATTTAGTCGTATCAAAAGGATATCTCAAGTTAGGGATGTCGGCAGATTTTAATAGAAAATAGAATAGAAAGAAAAGTATTTCTCGGTGGGGATGGAAAGGTTAGGTTTTTAATGTTTGTATTTAGTAATATCAAAAGGATAGCTTAGCAAGTTATGGATATCGGCAGATTTTAAAAGAAAACAGAATAGAAAGAAAAGTATTTCTCGACGAGGATGAAAGATTTATTTTTTTAATGTTTGTAATAAAATAAAGTCTTCAGCTTTAGTACAGCCAGAAGTCAGCTGACGAAAAATATTTCATCAAGGTACTCAAGTTCTTGGAGATCCAAGCTGGGGAAGATTTTTCCATTTTCAGGAAGTTGGAAATTCATATATTCAAGGTTGCTATCAGGAGTGAAACAGACATCGGGCTGGGGTCTCTCCTCTGCCCACCATTCACAAGAGTAGGTTACAAGAATTATTATGTTGTTGTAATGCCGTCCGTGACTAACACAGTTTCACCTGCTAAACGACTTCAATCTGTGTTTGTTGTTAAGAAAAGAATCTTCGATCGCAAGTTTTGGTCGAAAATTTATAAACCATGGGTCAGCTCCCCAAATAAGACTGAAAATACAATTGTCGTTTCTTTATTCGCTCATCGATTTTATCCTGATGTGAGAAAGAGTAGAGGCTAGAGTGATAAGACCCAAGACTCGAACTGTTACTGGACTAGAATAATCAGAAGAACCCCAAAGACCTGAAGAGACTTGCTGTTACTCAAAGACCACCGGCTAATGTTCGTGTAAAAAACTCGCTAGGAATAAAATAACATGAACATGCCTACGAAAGGGAATCTTAAGAGAGAAACTGAATCTCTTCTAATAGAATCACAAAATGCCATAAGGATTAATCATGTTAAAGCGAAAATCGATAATACGTCATAGAATCGTTAGAGTAGCTTATGCGGAGAAAGAGATGAAACGATTTATCACAGAGTAAGCGACTATGTGGGTAAGGTGGTCCATTGAGAATTGTGCAAGAGATTAAGATTTAAACATTCTACCCAATAGTATATGCTCAAACTAGGACCCGTCCATGAGAATGAGTCGTTCTCTTGGATTTTGTGGTACGAATAGATTACTTAATCCCGACCGGAAGACCAGACCTAGTGCTAATACTAATACTAATACTACTTATAGTAGTAATTAGAGAACTTGCCTTCTTGTGGATTTTGCTGTTTCGGCGGACCACAGAGTGAAAAAAAAAAAAAGAAAGTGAGAAGATTGACAAATACTTAGACCTTGCTCGAGAACTAAAATAAACTATGGAACATGAGGGTGATGTAGATACCAATTATAATTGGTGCTCTCGGAACTGTCTCCAGAAACTTGGAAAAGGGACCGGAAGAATTAGAAATCAAAAGAAGAATCGAGACCATCCAGACATCAGCATTGTTGAGATCGTGCAGAATATTCCATATGGTCCTGGAGACCAAAGGAGACTAGCTGTTACTGAGACTCCAGTGAAAGACCAATTGCTAATGTTGGTGTGAAAAACTGGCAAGGAATAAGAAAAAATAGATATTCTTAAATTCATTTATAATTTTGTTAATCAAATGTCATCCTTATGCATTAAATATGCAAGAAAAACTATTTTATCACACCGAAAATGATTATATATATATATATATATATATATATATATATATATATATATATTGCAACAGTGTATGGTGTCACTATCTCACTAGGTGGGTTTGTGGCTGACCAAATATGGTATAATTTGGAGAGTGTTCAATATATATGATGGAGCTCTTATATAATAATCTATCTATCTATCTATCTATCTATCTATCTATCTATCTATCTATCTATCTAATAGCATAGATGCTTATCTGCGACCACTGGTTTCTTGTCGTTTTTATACGACAATTATCAGGCAGAGAAAGAAAGATATTGGAGAAATCGAAAAAATCGAAAAATACAATCAAAAGAATGTTTACGTTAGGATTGCGTATAATTCTTTTATTGTGTGTGTGTTTGTGAAGATTATATTTGTGTATTATTGTGTGTGGTCATATATGCGATTGTTATACGTAATCCCAACATAAACTTTTTTTGACAGTATTTTTCGATTTTTTCGATTTCACCAATATCTTTTTTCTATGCCTGATGATTGTCGTAATAAGACAGCATGAAACCAGAGGTCGAAGATAAGCTTTCATGCTATATATCATCATCATCATCATCATCATCATCATATCGCACTGGTAGCACGGATATCCCTGACCCTCTCTCGCCACTCCTCCCTATCGTTCATCGCCCTAGGTAGGTCTTCAGGACAACATTCCGTATCCTCACATAGCAGCTGAATGTATGTTCGTGCTGGTCGTCCTGCTTTTGCACGGCCATGTGTGGGGGTCCATAAGAGTACATCTCTTATGAGTTCGTCTCTGCTTCTCCAATATATACTGGGTAATTAAAAAATGGTTAACAACATTATAGTTTGATTCAAACTGCAAACACGAGTGCGTTCAAGTGTCATTGAGTACCCCATTAACAAGGCTTTGTACAATATATGTTCTCTGACGAAAGCAACAAGCTGGAAACCTACACCTATGTAAGAACAGATAAATAAATAAGTAAATTAAAGAAATACTAATCTCTTCGTGGACCAAACTATTTTAGAATATTTTTATTCTCTCTTTGGACCAACAACAAAAATTTATATATATATAATTTTTTTTATTAGTTCAAAGAGAAAAAAAAGTAAATATTTTATAATCAATATGTCCACAAAGAGATTTATAATTTTTCAAATTATTTATCTCGCTCTAACATGTTGCTGACTTCTTGCTGTCATCGGAGAGTCTTAGATATTTTGGCTGATGTCGTTTTTGGTTTATAAAATGGCGACTTTCTCTTCTGTTACAGATTTTTCTCCAGGTTTTAGTTCCTTCTTTCTCTTTTTTACTCTTCTTCTTTTTCCTCATCTAAAATTGTGTTTTGTGTGTTTTTATGGGTGTGCTTTTTTTCCTAATTTAGTCTTTGATATTTTAATTTGCCAAGGAGTTTATTAGTTGTTTTACTCTGTGTCAATATGTCTATGTATGTGCGTGTTTATGTTTCGGTGAAGTTTTTCTCAGAATGTTTATTGATTAGTTCTGTTTAATTTTGTGTTGTTTTGAAGTTTAACTACCTTTCATTTTCTTCTCCGAGTGTTTGTGTGTGTGTTTCTTTGTCTTTGTCTCGGTGTATGTATAGTTGATATGCCATAGAGTTTAGTTGTAGTTTAGTAGTTGATATGCCATAGAGTTTATTAGTAGTTTAGTAGTTGATATGCCATAGAGTTTATTAGTAGTTTAGCAGTTGATATGCCATAGAGTTTATCATTAGTATAGTAGTTGATATGCCATAGAGTTTATTAGTAGTTTAGTTGTAGTTTAGTAGTTGATATGCCATAGAGTTTATTAGTAGTTTAGTAGTTGATATGCCATAGAGTTTATTAGTAGTTTAGTTGTAGTTTAGCAGTTGATATGCCATAGAGTTTATTAGTAGTTTAGTTGCAGTCTAGAAGTTGATATGGCATAGAGTTTATTAGTAGTTTAACAGTTGATATACCATAGAGTTTATTAGTAGTTTAGGATCAAAATAAAATATGTATCTAAGATCCTTCACAAATCATGTTGAACATTCACGAAAGAATCCTATATCCGTGTCAGTTGGTTTCAGAGCTGCAGTGAAAGGGCCTGCTAATTTTTGCTTCCACATCCGGCTTAGCAGTTGAAGGATTCGAAGTTGTCGATTCTTCTGTACTTGATATCGCGAAGATATTCCCCAAAGTCTTCATGGACCAATGATAACAGCATCTGATTTAAAGGATAAAGAAAGTTATAAAGGAGCGCTTCAAACAAAGATATCATCAAAGCCGACAATTGCTGTAAAAAGCTGTAGATAAATCCCAGCTACATTTCTGATGAAATTAATCGAAGAATAGCAAATACTGGTGATATCGAGTCATCAAATATATTTTTAAATTGTTATCTGCATATTTCAGTTAAGAAAGCTGTAGTATTAGTATTAGTAGTAATAATAATAATAAGCTGACCGCTGAATAAAACTGAAAGAATGTGAAAAGAAGGATAAGTACCTCGACCTTCTCAAAGAATTGAAAAAGCTGTGGAACATGAAAGTGACGATTGTACCAATTGTTATTGGTGCTTTTGGCACAGTAACTAAAGCATTATTAAAAGGCCTGGAGGACTTGGACGTTGGCGGACGGGTAGAGACTATCCAAATGACAACATTACTGAGAACGGCCAGAATACTGAGAAGAGTCCAGGAGACTTGAGGAGATTTGCTCTCACACAAACTCCAGTGAAAAACCATCAACCAATACTGATGTGAAAAACTCTAAAGGAGTAAAAAATAATAATGAGGTTATAGAGACGAAACGATCAATCAGAAAATAAGTGAATACATTAAATCAGCGCAAATAGAGAATAAGACTAAACACGTCAGGGTGGTAAAGGTAATTCACTAGGAGTGGTGCAAAAAATTAAAATTTTTCCATACAAGCAAGTGGTATAAGCACAACCCTGAATCTATCCAGGAGAATGAGACGCGCAAACTTCTCTTGGATTTTGAGATATAAACGGATCACCTAATTTCGGCCAGATGACAAAACCTAGTGATTGTAAAAAAAAAAACAACAAAAAACAAAAAGCAAAAAACAAAAAAAGGAAAACCTTACCTGTAGACTACGGTGTAGAATTAAAAAAAGCGAAAAGAGAGATAAGTACCTAAACCTTAATGTAATTAAAAACTATGGAACATGAAGGTGACGGTGATTCCATTTGTAATTGGTGTAATACAATACTTGTAACCCCTTCACTGTGGGCAAACGAATGAGAAATGTTGAACAGAATTATTGTTAGCAAAAAATTGAAACCATTTAACTATGTAGAAACAATAGCAATACTCGTATTCAAACACATTAGTTCTCATTTAAAAATGAAATTACCGACAAACTATGTGTGAAAACAAATAACTAATGTTAAATTGTGACTGTTATATAGCAATACTTGTAACTATTTAACTGTGTGCAAAAAAAAAGAGGTCAGGCTTATTTAAGAATGTTATGTACAAAATTTGTTTACGAATCATATGTATTTGATGTATATGTGTAAAGAGAAATTGGCATTAAATAACCTACAATAGTTGATATGTCATAAACCAAACCAAACCAAACCAAACCAAACCAAACCAAACTAGGGGGTGTCCTCGTGGTGTAATGGTTAAAGCGATGGACTGCGGAATCGTAGTACGCGAGTTCGTACTCCAGTCGCGCTATTACGTTCACTTTCGGGCAAATACCCTTGGGAAAGGTATGAACCCCCTTATCCTCCCAGCTATGGGTTAAATAGTACCACTACTGTTCTTCTAGGAGAATGGCTTTGGCATTAAATAACCTAAAAAGAGTTGATATGCCATTAAACAAAGAAACCAAACCAACCAGACCAAATTATGTTTTCACTTTCATTTATTTTTACTCTATGAATCGCCGGAACGGCAAAACCCACTTGATGATAAGTTCTTCATTCATTTCGTCAATTATCATGAGTTTGGTCTTTAGGCAGGAATTCGGTTGTTCGTTTGTATCTCAAAATTCTAGAGAATTTCATGGGTATCATTTTTAGTACGGATATACCACTCGGTAGTATGGTCAAAATTAAATCTTTTACATAATTTCCAGCGGATCAGCTTTCCCACCCAGTCGTGCTTATTATCATTATTATTATTACTATTATTATTAAAACAATATTAGATGAACAAACGAAATAACGAATTACATAATCATTACAGTTAAAGGTGAAAAATAACGACTCGCTATTAAAATCAAAAAGAAATAAGGAAATGCATTCTAAATTCTTAAGGAATGAATATAAACAAAATTCTGGATTTTGTTGCTCAGGATTTTTCTGCTGCTACTGTTGGTGTTGATGCTAGTTGTTATATGCGAATAGAGAAATCGATGAAATGAATATCTGTTTGTTGCTAAGTAACCCACCGAAAGAAATAATTCCTCAAATAAGGATGTTAAGTGTCAAGTTCTACTGATAGCAGCATCTGCCCAAACCATGATAAGAAATAAAGATAGGTGGACGGATAAAGTGGTAAAAAAGATGTTACAATACCTTTGAAAGGTTTGAAAAGTAAACGAATTTTGAAAAAGAAGAAAGCTGATAATTGCTCACATATTGTCCAATAAAGTTTATTTGTTGTGTCTTTTAATATTTTGACAATTAAGATTTGTCAATTGGCTACTGGAGCCGTTGGTTTTTTTTTAATCTCCTTTTCGTATTCTTTTATTGCTCTATTAAAAATTTCGACGCTGTTTGAATTGGTCGTCAGTCTATATTGGCAATTGATTGATATATGGAGGTGTCCAAGGTTATCGTCGTAGGAAATGAACATGGCGGCACGTGTTTAAATCCTGGATGAGGCTGATTGTATTTCAAATGGCAAAGGTATGAATCCAATTTTTCTCCCTCCAGCTATGGGCAAATAGTAGATCAGATGTGTTCTTCAGCCTTGGTTAGGCAACCATTGTAGGAGAAGAAAATTCTGAATTTAAACCTGTTAAACTCTGCTTAAAAATTGATACTGTCTCCTCCTGCCCGTACGGAGGGATTGGTAAATAGGCAATTAATTTATATAGGCAATTGATTTATGTGTACCCTTAGTTCTGTATGGTGTGTGTGGTTAGAATTTCAGTGAATATGTCCCTAAAAAAATCATCACCCATGGTTCTATATGCCCGACCCATCCAACGACTAAAAATAAAAGAAAAAACCCCCAAAGAAAACTGATATTGCATCGTACTTACAAAATTAGTGTTATTGTTGCAGCATCGTCGGTGGATCACCCATTCAAGACTGCTAAACGACAACCGACTTTGTCGTTTTTTGTTAAGAAATTTTAGTCGGCCGCAGATTTTAATCGAAAATGTATTGTCCCCACCCACCAAAAAAAACCAAAACACAAAAACACAAAACATCAATAAACAAAACGAATCCAAGAATAAAACCATTTTTATTGATGATAATTTTTCTCAATCCAACCATAGGCTGGCGTGTGTAACACTTGGATTTCCAGCCCAAGTCAAGTAAACCCTAACTCTAGCAGACGGATGGCAGGTAAAGACTTGGCCTGCTTTCTATCCCATTATGTCAAATGGACAGCTCCTAAATCTGCTTGCGTTTATCAATGGTGGACTGGGAAGGGTTCCTCACCCCAACCCGACAGCACAACCACAATTTCCCTAGGCTGCAACACGTCTGTTTGACTCCTCACTTCTCTCTTAGATATATGAGGGTCTGACTTTCGGAGAGAAAACTGCTTCCCATGCGTGCGCTCCCAGAAATAAAGTACTTCAAAAATGATATTGTTGGCTACTGACCTCAGACAATACTAGCACCGAAGATTTGAATTTATTATGTACATTAGTAAAAAGTAACCCTTCCATTCAGAGAAACCCTTCTCTTTCTATTTTTATTACCTATTAAGCTCTGCCTATCTGCCGCCCAAAGAGTGTCCTGGATATGACACTAAACAATCTGATGATGAGGTTCCAGTAATGCTGGAGCTTTGGAGAATGCGGAGCACCCCTTCATTGCTATTGCTCCCAGATCCACTCTGATCCGGAGTTATAGCACCTGATAGGGTCTTATCTATCTAATAAAACTAAACCGTGGTTTCGCGAGTTTACTGTGATGCTAAACTGAATAACTTGAAATAGAACTGTTTCGACATGTAAACCACGTACTTATGCAAAACTGAATACTTATGCAAAATTGAATTGCTTGAAATAGAATTGTTTTGACATTTAACTCTGTGTAAACAAAATCTATACTTATACTAAACTGAATTGATTGAATTTGAACTGTTTGACTAAACTGAAGAGCTTGAAAGAGAAGTGTTTTTGACAAACTATGTACTCATGCTAAACTGAATTGCTTCAAATAGAAATGATTATTTATATAAAATGGATTTGGCTCTAAATAACCTAAAAAGGTTGATATGCCATAAAACCCAATCAACCAAACAAACTACCAAACCCTAACTTGTTTAGTTATTCTTTTAATAGTACTATAAACATACATACATATACGTACATAATTAAATGTACATACATACATACATATATGAAAATTATCCTCACATAGACACTCATACAGATATTTTCCCACCTAAATGCATATACATACATATACACGACGTTCATACACATCTACACCCATATAAACACTAACACACCTACATGTATATGTATTATTGTACATATATACCAATAGTTAGAATAGCTTATAATGTTACATTATGCCATAGTCATATATAATCATCCAAGTCTCTAGATTTGATCTTATTTTAATGGAAACAAATTATAAGTAAAGCAATGAATTCATTTGACAGATAATTTGTTTTTATTTTGAACAGAGTGGTTGCTAGTCGACTGTTTTTGATGTTTTTATGGACATCTAATCATTTCTTTTTCGATATTTCATTTTGAGGCATTTTTCTTATATGGATCTCATTAAAGTGTACTGGAAAGATAGGATGAAAGTCTTTTGAACAGTGTTTCTCTTATATGGACAGTCATTCACACTTCTACTTAATAAAATACCTGTCTTGAAGGCCTTCAATAAACTATCGATAAAGTTAGTATTGCAACTATCGTAAATAAAACAGTTCACGTTGTTGATTCGACTAACGTAGCAACTAGAAGGTGAAACAAATGCAGAACTATAAAACATTATTTTGGGGTTAATGTATATATTTGTTCGAATTGAAACCAAAATGGGAAAAGGAGACATATTTCAAAATGGAGTCTGAATTGAAAGTTTTTTGCCTGTCGGAATTCGTGAAAGCATTTTAGATTGAAATTACTTTCCTTGTTGAATAGAGCAAGAATAAGTAAGGAGCGTTTGGATGTGTAAAAGTCGACTTCTGTTTTCAAAAACCCTACACGTGCCAATACAATGTTACTCATAGACGATTTTAAACTGTTTCGTAAAACTGAGTGGACGAAAGTAAAAATAAACTAATAGAAGTACGAGTAGATGCTGAGAAATTCTCAGCCAAACCAAAAGATATATCTTTCTTTAATTATTGGATTATTTTTGGAAAAGTTAAAGAAGAGAAATGATGTGACAAGTGTCATGAAGAACAGGATGAATATTTCAATGTAAGTTTCATGTATCTTGGTCATACGAAGAACTTTTCAGTATCCCATGATATATGTGAATATAAGGAAGAATTGGGATTAGCAAGATTTTTCTGATATGAAATGGCTTTTCTACACCCCAAAAAAGACAATGACTTTGAAATTCGGTGAATGAAAGACATGTTGGTTGATTAGTCAGATTTTATGGCATATAAACCATTGAAGGTTGTTTAATGCCAAATCATCTTTATATAAAAATATTGAATATATGATTTTGTTCATAACATTTTATCATTAGCCTGTGCTCTTTTTTTCACACAGTCAAATAACTTCAAGCATTTCAATCTAACACAAATAATTCCATTTACTATAAATAATTTGTTTGCACACAGTGAAGTGGTTACAAGTATAGCTATTTAACTCTAATTATTCAATTCAACATTCCTCGTTCATTCACACACATTTAAATAGTTCTAAATATTGCTTTGTATAACAAACAGTTCTATTAAATATCAGGCATTTGTTTGCACACAGTTAGATGATCAAACAGTTCTACTTCAAACAATTCGACTTAGCATAAATCCTTTATTTGCACTGAGTTTAAATGTCAAACAGTTCTATTTGCCTCATAGATAGGACCCTTACAGGAGCTACCACTACGGATCAGATTAGACCTGGGAACAACGGTAATGAAAGGGCACTTCACATTTCTCAAAGGTCCACTGAATATATATGAATTGTAAACATTTTATAGATAACATTCTTAAACGAGCCTGTGGCCCAGTCGGCTGGGGCTGTAGAATACACTGACAGCATCTCTGCAGAGGGGTAAGACTGTCTCAACTAGTGTCCTGGATATGACACTAAATCTAATTGTGAGGCTCTAGTAATGCCGGAGCTTTGGGGATTGAAGAGCACCCCTTCATTGCCATTTCTCCCAGGTTCGCTCTGGTCCGTAGTGGTAACATCTGATAGGGTCCGGTCTATAGGTCAATTAGAGCTCAACTGTGTACTTATGCTAAACTGAATTGTTTGAAATAGAACAGTTTATATGTATAAAAGTGAATTTGGCATTAAATAACCTACAGTGTTTGATGTGCCATAAAACCAAACCAAACCAAACCAAACCAAACCAAAGTAAACTAAACAAGCCTGAGCTCGTTTTTGCACATAGTTAAATGGATTTAGGTAATGCCATATAACAGTCACAATTTAACATCAGTCATTTGATTGCACAGTTTGTTATATTTGACCAATAGATAGGACCCTTTCAGGTGCTACCACTCCGGGACAGGGTGGACCTGGGATCAATGGCAATGAAGAGGTACTCCGCATTCTCTAAATCTCTAAGGCTGAAGCTTCACCATCAGATGGTTTAATGTTATATATCAGGACACTCGTTAGGGTGGATATTACCCCTCTGCAGATATGCAGTCGATGTATTCTACAGCCTCAACCGACTTGGCTCTGAAAAAAATATAATAAAATTAGACGAGAGTAAGAGTAGAAAACTACTGTGAAAATTGTGGACACAAATGTGGCGGAAAAAGTAAAGGTAACAATTTCAGCATTTAAAACAAAACAGATTGACAATGTATAGCAGGATTTGCATAATTCACATGTCTAAACCCATATAGGAACTTGGAAAAGCTGGTAAAACGGGATTAACAGTTGCTCGAAGCTTGCAAAAAAATGCTACGGCTTTTGCTCATCTAGTAATACGCAATTCCTTTAGATGTGTACATAGACTACTTTTCAAGATCGAAAGTAATTTCAATAAATTATTCTTTAAGAAACGTGTCTAAATTTACACTTTTCAAAATGAAAAAAAAAATCTATTAAGGAACTTCCTATTTAGAAGATTCCTGAATCGAGTTTTAAAGTTTTCTTGAAAATTCTTAAAGTGGTTCATAAAAATAAACAAGTCGTTATCCAAAACACTTTCTTCTGATGGTCTGTTGAAGACGATTTTGCAACATACTAAAGTTTGCGTTGGCATAAACCAAGCTTTACTCGGAGTACTAAAATAACAACTATAGCTTGGGATTTATAAATGCAAGCTTGTAGATTCCTTCCCTATGGACCCCTATTTTATCTACCGCAATATGGACCGTTTTGAGAAGCTGTGATGTAAGTAGATGGTATAAAAAGACAGTTACTTCCCACTTGCAAAATTACACCCGCTACATATATGTCATTTTGTAATATAGTCAAATCTGAGGTAAAGCCCTTATTTTAGGCAGGCCTGCAGAATACACCGACTGTATCTCTACAGAGGGGTAAGACCCCCTCCTAATGAGCTTCATGGATTTGACATTAAACAATCTGATGGTGAGACTCTAGTAATGCTGGAGCTTTGGGGAGAGCAGTGTACCCCTTCATTACCATTGCTCCCCGTTCCACTCTTGCCTGGAGTTGTAGCACGTGATAGGGTCCTGTCTACTGGTCAAATAGAACTGTTTCACATTTACACTGAGGGAAAGAAAATAACTTATGCTAAATTGAATTGTTAGAAATAGAAGTGTTTGACCATTTAACTGTGTGTAAAGAAATGATTGATGTTTAATTGAATTGTTACTGATACATAGCAGTACTTGGAACCATCTAACTTTGTTGACTTCCGCAAATTGAATTGTTCAAAGTAGAACTGTTTGATTATTTAACTGTGTGTATCTTACAAAATATGTTTACAAATTAGATCACCCCAAAGATTGTCCTAGATATAACACTAAACAATCTGATGGTGAGGTTCCAGTAATGCTGGAGCTTTGGGGAATGCAGAGTATCCATTCATTGCCATCGCTTCAAGGTCCACTCCGGCTTGGAGTGGTAGCACCTGATAGGGTACTATCTATGGGTCAAATAGAACTAAACTGTGTACTTATACTGAACTGAAATGATTGAAATAGATTTTGACACTTAAACTGCGTACTTATGTTAAACTGAATTGTGTGAAACCGAACAGTTTTTGTATGCTAAACTGAATTGTTTGAAATTGAACTGTTTTGTCATTTAACTGTGTGTATACAAACTATACTCATACTAAACTGAATCGTTTGAATTAAAACTGTTTGACTTAACTGAATAGCTTGAAATAGAAAATCTAAAAAAAAATTGAATTGTGTACTTATGCTAAACTAAACTGTTTGAAATAGAGTCGTTTATTTGTATAAAAATGGATTTGGTATTAAATTGCCTACAAAGGTTGATATGCCATTAAACCGAAACAAACAATCGGCAGGATGAAAAACAATACCTGTCAAATGACTGTATGCTGCAAGGCAGTGGGGGTTCCAATGGCGTTAAAAGTACTAGACTGCGACATCAACTGGTCTGTTTTCTTTGTTTAATGGAGCATCAAATTTTATGGGATATTTAATGCCAAAGCTATAATTGTATGCAATTAACCAATGATACTGTTTAACCTATAGCCAGCCAGGGATCGGGAGGTTAATACCTTTCTCAAAGGTGTTAGTCCAAAAGTGAATGTAATAGTGCAAGTGGAACTCGAACTCACTTACTTCGTGGTTGCAGTCCAGCACTTTAGCTATTAGCTTGTCAGCTGGGAGTGTAGAATACATCGACTATTTCAGAACAGGGGTACCCCCCCCATTGAGCGTCCTGGATAGTACATTAAACAATCTGATGACGGGAGATTTGGGGTATGGGTCAAATAGAACAAACTATGTGTGTAAACAAATGGCTGATGTTAAATTGTGACTGTTATATAGCAATAATTGAAACTATTTAACTGTGTGCAAAAAAGAGGTCAGGTTCATTTAATAATGTTAACAAAACGTATTTACAAGTCGTATATATTCAATATATATGTATAAACAGGGTTTGGCATTAAATAACCTGCAAGGGTTGATATACCATAAAACCAAACCAAACAAAACTTTTAGCTATTACGCTACGGGTACTTCCCTATCTATCTACCAATCTATCTATCAATCTATTAAACAAAATGTAATATGATAACCGCCATTCAAATAAAACGCGCTTAACGTATGGATTATCGTTGTGGAAATGAGAATCTGTAACCCTCGTTCAAATTTCTAATGAGTCTGATGACTTTATTTTGCGCTAATGCCAATGGGAGAGATATAAATCTATTCTTCCCCAAGCTAGAGATAAATAGCAGTGCCGACTGGGTTCTTTAGCCTTTTTAGGTAACCACTCTACGAAAGGGGAAAACACTGAATTCAAAACCTCTCTACTCCGCTTAAAATCGACTTTGTGTCACATCCTGCTCGTTGCAGAGGCGTTGGGTAAAGACAAACTGCTATTATAATTACGTGTCATTTTCATATTTGGAGACTCGTTTACTTTAAAGCAATTGAGACCCCGTAGGCTGAGGCTGTAGAATACACCGACTGCATCTCTGCAGAGGAGTAAGACTCTCCCAACGAGTGTCCTGGATATGGCACTAAACAATTATATGGTGAGGCTCCAGTAAATGGAACTCTGCAGAGTATAGAATACTCCTTTATTGCCATTATTCACAGGTCCACTCTGATCCGGAGAGGTAGCACCTGATAGGGTCCTATCTGTAAGTCAAAAGAAGTGTTTGTCATTTAAAATCTGTGCAAACAAATGACTTATGCTGTTGAATTGTTTGAAATAGAACTGTTCGATCCTTTAACTGTGTGTAAACAAATGACATCTTTAATTGAATTGTTTGTGATACATAACGATACTTGCAACTATCTAACTATGTACAAGCGAATGAGAAATGTTGAATAGAATTATTAGTGTTAAATTGTAATAACTGAAACCATTTAACTGAGTAGATACAATTACAATACTTGTGTGCAAACAAATGAGTTTTAATTCATTTAAAAATGAAATTACCCACAAACTAATTTCTTACATAACATGTTTAACCGTGTGTAAACAAATGACTGATGTTGAATTGTTATTATTACATTGCAATATTTGCCCCCATTTAACTGTGTGCAAACAAATGAGTTTTAATTCATTTA
Organism: Sepioteuthis lessoniana; assembly: GCA_963585895.1. NCBI lineage: Eukaryota > Metazoa > Mollusca > Cephalopoda > Myopsida > Loliginidae > Sepioteuthis > Sepioteuthis lessoniana. Next base: position 59,438,852 of record OY757911.1, on the reverse strand, counting down.
AAAATGAAATTACCAACAAACTGATCTCTTATATAACATGTTTAACTGTGTGCAAGCAAATGACTGAAGTTAAATTGAATTGTCACTGTTACATTACAATATTTGCACCCATTTAACTGTGTGCAAACAAATGAGTTCAAATTCATTTAAAAATGATATTACCGACAAAGTAATACCTTACATAACATGTTTAACTGTGTGAAAACAAATGACTGATGTTAAATTGAATTGTTACTGTTACATTGCAATATTTGCACCCATTTAACTGTGTGTAAACAAATAAGTTCAGGCACGTTTAAAGATGTTATCTTCAAAATGTGTTTATAAATCATATATATTTAGTATATGAATAAACAGGCTATGGCATTAAATAACTTATAATAGTTGATATGCCATAAAATAATCGGTAGTTACAACTCATAAAACAGTTATCAAAAACGGTTGAACTGTAAAAGAAACTGTTATGAGCTTGCAGACTGATGTTAGGTTTACCGATTTGTTGCAATAGTTGTATTTTTTTTAAACCTACGACTTGGAGAATTGTTAAAGATTAATGCAGATTTGCTTCAGAATCAATCCAGACCCAACCGTTTTAAACCTTTGATCAAATATTTACTCGTATTTATCAGTTTATCAGTAACGGTACCATCGTATTCATCTAAAATCCTAATGTAAATACGAGCTAGCAAGAAAATAAGATTTAATCGTGGGGGAATACTTAGTGTGTGCAAAATCTCTGATTCCTTCCTGCGTTACCTCCGCTTTTCTTTACATTGCATTTAGTTTATAGTAAAAAAAAAATCTGGTCACTGCAACGTGTCTGATATCATCAAGTTGGACTGACATTACGGGGTTCTCTGGCTTTCTCTCATCATCCATCCCTATCATTCATTCTTCAAGATTGGATCTTGTGTTAGTACAGAGCTGATGTAAGTAAGTCATTACTGGTTGGCAAACACGACACGTCTATGAACCAATGACTATAAGAGAACGTCGCTTATGAATTCGCCCTTGCTTCTCCAGTGAAAGTTAAAATTCAGAATATTTAAAACTAGCGACGTTTTAATTGAAAAATACCCCAATCGTAATCATTACAACTATCTGAGATCCGTGTAAATTACACTGATTTTACAAAATGTTTTTAACACTATTAATTTATTTTAACGTGCATCTTAAATAAACACGATCGATCGATTTACATTCAAAAAATAGATTTTTAAACATGAATAAAATCAAAATTATTTAATTATATAAAGGAATTAAAATCTCTTAAAAATTTATTTGTTTGTAAATTTTTTTCTTTGCAATTCCACAAAATATAGAATGTATTAATTAAAAAATCAAGTAAGATTTTTTCAAGCATAATATCATAGTAATTTTTTAGCATTTTATATTTCCGAATTCATGGCCATTTTTTTAAAAAATTGGAAATTTAAGAATTTCAAAGTTTCATGATATAATTATTCAGACTTTTATCTTTACAGAAAACTTTTAAAATAGTATGTATACAATATATTTTGTTCAGATTTCGTAAAATGAAATGGGGTGGGGTCGACCAAGTAAAAAAAAAGTATTTTCCTAAAAGTATTTTGGAAAAATCCTTTTTTAAACATAAATTCATCTAAAGGTAAATAAGCATCGGAATTTTCATGAAAATTTAAGATGCATTTCATTTTTCTTAGAATTTAAAAAAAAAGACTATGCATAACTTTTATGCGGTTATGTTAAATATAAATTGATTTAAAGTTACTTAAGGAAAACATACTAACTTCGGCCATAATGCCTAATAAAGATTTGCATAAGACGCCAAATTTGATTGGTTTTGTTAACCTAGTTTCGACTAATAGGATTATTCTTTAGGTGTAACTGTTCCGCGAACTAACAAGGCCTTATTCTATTGATATATAGGATGGCATAATCAAGCGTCTTTCAGCATAAACCATTAAAATGCCACAAATCCTAAACATTATAATGATACGATCAAGCGTCACTAATCATAAACCATTAAAATAGACCCAAATCCTAATAATTGGAATGGTACGATCAAGCGTTACTCAACATAAACCATTAATATACCCCAAATCCTAAACATTATAATGGCACGATCAAGCGTCACTTAGTATAAACCATTAAAATAGCCCCAAATCCTAAACCTTACAATAGTACGATCAAGCGTCACTCAGCATGAATAATTAAAACACTTGAAATATTCACGCTTTGCGTAACGCTCATCGTCGTAGAAAATGGAATCGGTAACTCGAGATGAAAGCTTGGACTGGGTTGTTTGTGTTTCCCTTCAAATTAATACTCTTGTGAAAAGCATGAATCAATCTGTTCCTCCCTGCCATAGACAAACAGTACGTGTTGTGTTCTGGTTAGTGAACACAAGTTGTAGTAATAATAAGACAAACCACGATATTTATGGAAAATAGTTATATTTTCTGGAAAGAGTATTTACAAGAGAGAGACTGTTAGTATTAAGAACATAGGATTAGTGATAGAGTAATGATATACTTCGACAATAGGAACGGCTATTCTGGTCTGACTCGTAGGCGTATTCCCAGACTGATCTCCGCTACTGCCATATATGGCAGATGGAACAGCTCATTTTGCTGAAAAGATAGGTGATACCCAACAGTACGGATGACTGGATTCTTTGTTTTTGGTAAGGCAACTTGTCTAGGAGAAGGAAAACTATTTGCTTTAAAATGACCTTGTGTTAAATCCTGAGCAGAGAAGTTGGATATATACATAAACCCTTAAAACTGTGAAAGCACACTCGCTTAGAGTAAGGTCATAGTAAATGAAATTGATGATCCAAGTTCAAATCATAGGCGAGGCTGATTTCATTTCCCTTTGTGTTAATGTCCTTAGAAAAAGCTTTATTCATTGGTTCTTTCCTCAGCTAGACTCTGTAGTCTTGGCAAGGCAACCAATATATAAGAAAGAAAACCCAAAATTCAAAACAATAATTGTTTACTTAAAAATTGACTTTTTGGTGGAAGGGTTTTAGATATATGCATAAACCAGTAGAAATTGTCATAAAGAATCTGACACAAAAAAACCAGTAAAAATAAATCGTAATTAAACTGTCAAAGTTTTGTTATGTTTTCATCAGTAAGACATTTGCATGTTGCATGCTATGTTTTGTTATATCAGCAAAATAATAGTTTTCACTTTTTAGTGTACGGTCTATAATAGTATTTGGTCGATTTTTATATTCAGTCGAGTTTAGAATTCAGTCGATTTTAATATTTGGTTAATTTTGATGTTTGGTCGATTTTATATTCAATCGATTTTTGTATTCGGTCGGATTTTATATTCAGTCGTCTTAATATTTCGTTGATTTTTATATTCAGTCGGTTTTAATATTCGGTCGACTTTAATATTCTATCGATTTTCGGTTTTGGTAGATTTCAATATTTTGCCGATTTTTGTATCCGGTCGATTTTTGCTTTTGGTCGATTTTTGTATGTGTTAATATGGAAAATAATTCATTCGTTTTGGTTATTTCATTTTTGTAGAAGTAGTTTTATTTTTGTGGAAGCAGTTTATTTGTTAATATTTCTACTTTTCTTTTGATGATGAGAATCACCTCTTAGAGCGACAGAACCCCTTAGTTATTCTTACTTATAAATACTTAGAATATTGGATGTCTGATAGCGTTTGCATATATTTATTTCTCTTAATCTACTATCAAATGTTCGTACATGTGTATGCAACTTGTCTACAGAATAAAAGTTAAAGTGAAAGTAGCTAAGACGAAGACGCATAAAAATCGCTCTCCAATCAAATGGCAGTAATGCCATAGCACACGACGGAGTGCCTGTGTTGGCTGTCTTTGACCGTTCATTTATTTATCATATCATAGTGTGATGACCGTTCCAGTCTGTCACAAGTAGTGAACGTCAAAAGAAGTCTGAGTTCGAGTGAGCCGGGCCTTGTTGCTCAGCTAGTCAAGGTATTGTTACTTTCGTTTGAACACAAAGCAAACATTGAGAATTCTTAGTTTCCGCTAGTTATGGAAAGTAAGATCTTACCATGTTTCTTAGTTAATACATTGAAATGAAGAATATTCATGATATCGTATCACAATAACAAGTATTTTCCGATGGAAAAAAATCGAGTCGACTCTTTCAAAAGATACACATTGATTTCATTGTATGTGATTTGAAGGGGAATATGTTAGAATGTAATATTTTACATCAAATCACACACACACACACACACACACACACACACACACACACACACACACACACACACACACACACACACACACACAGATATATATGAACCAGACATGCAGGACACTGCTGGAGAAGCAGGGACGAACTCATAAGGGATGTACTCTTATGGACCCCCACACATGGCCCTGCAAAAGCAGGACGACCAGCACGAACATACATTCATCAACTATGTGAGGATACAGGATGTTGTCCTGAAGACCAGCCTGAGGCGATGCACGATAGGGAAAAGTGGCGAGAGAGGGTCAGGGATATCCGTGCTACCAGCACGACATGATGATGATATATATATCATTTAGGGTAACGTAGACAGACCCAACGGCTCTTGGTAACTGTTAGTTTCTCGCCAATGTGATCAGAACATCTTGTTGACTGTGTATACGTTATTCTAAACTATATGTACATACATACATACGTACATATATATATATATATATATATATATATATATATACGCACTATCACCAATACTGGGCCCTCTTTATTTATGAATATACTAAACTACATCATTAATTATAACTTATATGAACACAAACGCACACATTTATATCATTTATACATAGTGTTGCATACTGTGTCTAAACAAAACTTGATAGATAAATTAACAGAAGGCTGTGTCTTCCCTTCCCCAAGAAAAGAGACCTCAGAATCACTAAGAACTACAGGAACTTAACACTAACAACTATAACTGTCAAGGTTTACAATACTCTGCTTCTAAATTTTATCCAGCCTGAAGTTAGGAAAATGCAAAGGAAAAATCAGAGTAGTTTTCAGATAATTCGATCCACAACTTCTCAGATTCTGACTATTCGTCGAATCATCGAAGGAGTACGTGCAAAAAATCTCAAGGCAACACTTTTGTGTGTATATTTCTCCAAGGCTTTCGATTCCATACAGAAAAGAAAGAAGGAGCAAATGCTTTTGGAATATGGTCTCCCCAAAGTTTTAACTCCGTATAAGCTAAACTGTGCTTTTTTAAAATCTTAATCATCGTTTAGATTTTAATTTTGCATACTTTTTGTTCTGTTTTTGCACTCCAGAAATTGGATTGCGTTGAATTATTAATCCCAAGGAACAAAAATTATACACAGACAATTCTCAGATTCTGACTTTTTGTCGAATCATCGAAGGAGTACGCACAAAAAATCTCAAGGCAACACTTTTGTTTGAATATTTCTCCAAGGCATTCGATTCCACACACAAAAAAATGCTTCTGGTGCATGGTCTCCCCAAAGAAACTGGTACAGTCGAAATGATGCTTGACAAAAACACAGAAGCAATGGTTCTTTCAGCCGATGGTGACACTGATCGCTTTGACATTATCGCTGGACACGTTAGGACCATTTCTATTCATAATCTGTCTAGATTACGTACTATGGAGGTAAATAGATCTAGAAAATGGTTTCACACAACAAGAAGTAGACGATGTATTGCAGAAACTAACACGGATACAGACAACGCAGATGATCTCGTGCTTCTCGCAAATACACCAACACAAGCCAAATACTCATGGAATAGCCCCGAACAGGCAGCTAGAAGCATTAGCTTCTACGTGAACTCAAATTACCTGTTTTAAACAAAATGATACCATCTCTACATCAAATGACAAACCTCTGAAATTAGTTGACCAGTTCACATATTTCGGTAGCAATATCTTATCTACTGAAAGTGATGGCAACATACACATATATTGTTATCGATAGGTTATTGACCATATTGAAATCTAATCGCTCTGATAATTCTTTTAAGCGGTAGACGTGTCAGTACTATCGTGTGGATGCACTATCTGAATTTTTATTAAGTTTTTGGAGAAAAAGTGTGATAAGAACTATACAAGGATTCTGCGTGCTGCTTTGAAAAATCTTTGACGTTGCTCCTCACAAAACTGTAGCTGTACGGCCACTTGCCTCTCATCTCCTAAACCATCCAAGTTAAAAAAAAACAAAACAAGATATATTGGGTACTGCTGGCAAACTCATAAGCTAAGTTCTCTTGTGGGCTCCCACATATAGACACATAACTCTTGGTCGACCAGCAAAGACTCACATTCTTCAGGATTGTAGGGACACTAGATGCTGCATAGAGGACCTGCCAAGTTCGATGAATGATAAGGAGAGAGAGAGAGAGAGAGAGAGAGAGAGAGAGGCAAGCAATTTTGTGTTTTCTGCATGAGTTGATATATATATATGTATATATATATATATATGTATATGGAAAATTCGCTTATTTCAATATCAAACAAAATGTTTATTTTTCTGAAAAAAATTAGGCTCTAAAAGCTTTGAAATTTGAAAATTGATTTTGCATTTCTTACCTTCGTTTGAGACCTGCGTTTATTTGAGTTTGCAGACGGTACAATTTAATTTGCCTCACAAAAATGTGAAGGATCAAAACCCAAAATAATTTAAGAAATCTTTTCCCTCCGCGATTATTAAAAACATTTTTTAACAACTCAAATCGTAGATGAATTAATTCATTTTTTTCGTTTCATTTTTAGCCTATCTAACTAATAAAGTCATAAAATAGACTAACTCTAAAATGCAATTGAGATTTGTTCCTCGATCGGTGATCATTTCATCATAATTTCTATTTAGTGAAATTTCATAACTTGAGATTCAATTCCTTCGGAGGGTATTTAATTTTAACATAGCTTAATTATTTCTACAAAATATATCTTTCGTGTTTAAGCCACAATATCGCTACTTATACAGCTATAACTTTCTTTTCTACCAATTAATAAGCCTAACATTACATACATTAGCTTATAAATTTACTCTGCCTCAATAGAGTGACATACACAGAAAATGTATCATCTTATTTTGAAATAACTCAAACTGCTATTTACTATTTTCTTATTTATGCTATATTGGGACATATTAACGCTTTAACTAATATTAACTTTTCTTATTGAGATAAGAGATTGTAACTTTTGTTGTCTTTCAACAAACTTTTTTCCTAAATTAAAGAAATGAAATTCATTAAATTTGTACCTTTGTATTTTACTTAATCATTCAAAGACTTCTCTTCTCTCTCTCTCTCTCTCTCTTTATATACATACATATATATATATATATATATAGAGAGAGAGAGAGAGAGAGAAAGAGAGAGATAGAGAGAGAAAGAGAGAGACAGAGAGAGACAGAGAGAGAGAGAATATACATAAACGTGCATATATATATATATATATATATATATATATATACACATTTTTATGAATATACCTAAGTGCGTTCTCATATTTTCGATGTAATAACTTATTTCATTAATTGCAATGAATATACTTATCTTTGTATCATTCTGTCTTATTATTATCATGGAGAAATTAAAAATTAATTCACTTTATAAGATCTCTTGGATTAATATTTCCAGATAATCCGTAATATGAAACAAATATAAACGAAATTCTTCAATTTAAGATCTCTATTGTAAGATTTTCAGTGATTCTTTCCCAATACCTAATATCAAACAGCCAGAAAAAGTTGTGTTTTAAGTGTCTTTGGTTTCTGAAATTATGGAAACTCTAATTACAAGTTATCGTATAATATTATTTCTTTTATGAATTCAATTCTACGTGTAAGCGTCTGGTACGAGGATTCATAAATAATTTTAATTACATACTATTGTGTTATAAAATATTACCTTTATATTAAGATCCTGTTCAGTTTAATTAAGTTTTTATCAACTTCATTTAAATTTGAAGACAGAAATATAAAAATTATTACAGCTTGTTGACTAGGAAAATAAGTAATTGATAAGTTTTGTTCTGTTTTGGAATTGCCGAGCTTTTGCTTGATTTCGAACATAACACAAAAGTCGCCTGATCACGAACAGAACCAAAAGGTCCTTAGATCCCGAATAGGTCATTAAAGTCATCTGATTCTGAATAGAATCCATAAGTTGCCTGAACCCGAACAGAGTTAAAAAAATCACCGGATCTCGAACAAAACTCAAAAGTAGCTGTGAGACTTCCGTACTATAAGTAATTTTAGCACTGCGTGTTAGTCTTGGCCAAGCTTAGTGTTGCATATTGACCTTTGACAAAGCCGTCTGTCAGGGATTTCTAAACAGGATGTTCCAGCTGTGTAAACAAGAGAATAGAGGAAGCAGGTCACGGGGATTGAGGGGCGAAAGGATAACCGGAAGGAATGGGTAGGCGTTATGAAATTATATACAGAGGTACCCACAGACAGAATGGTCAGTCGGGCAGTCAGAAAGTGAGCGCCCAGAAGGAGGCGGGGGAAACGCATTCCGTCTGAGAACCTACCGTCAAAGAAGCAAAGATATGACTGAATATAGACTCACAACATGGTCAAGAAAAGTGTCAATATTGCAGTTCTCCGTCAGCCTGTGCCTGAATCATTCGTCTCTGTCTCTCTCTCACATTTAGAGTCACTTTGAGACCTTTTGAGTTATAGAGAGAGATATATTTTCAAAAAGAAATGTGTTATTATTCTTCATTCCTTCGTGGTTATACAACTCAGTGATGAAAAATTCTATTTTTATGAACTCTGGCAAAAAAATGAACACTTACTTGTTTGTGTCCAAATCCTTCGTCTCTGTTTTGGTCTCCCACACTTACAGCCAATTTTGGACCTTTTGAGTAATAAAGAGAGAGAGAGAGAGAGAGAGAGAGAGAGAGAGAGAGAGAGAGAGAGAGAGAGAGAGAGAGAGAGAGTTATATTTCTATAAATTAATGGGTTATGGTCCTTCATTCATTTATAGCTATACAACATTAGCAATTTACAAAAAATGTAATCTTTCTTGTCTTGTTTAAAAAAACTTTTTGTTTACAGTGTATTCATTCGAACGTTATAATGATTGTTCAAATAGTTAAAATGTCTTTTTTTCTACTATTGTAATTCTTATTTTAGACCAATGATAGGTTTTCGAAAATTTAATTTCCCAAGTAAGTAAGTTTCTTGGCAAGCATATTGAACATTCTGAAATTGCCCTTTAAAAAAAGTTAACTAAAGTTATTACAGATAAAATTCAAACATATATTAAAAATGTATAACACAAGAAGGATTGAGCATTTAAGTAGCAGTCTTTCATTATTACAAGAAAACAGACGATAGACACATTTGAAATATAGTATTTCAGCTTGACCAGGTCTATTTCCTGTTATGCTACCTACGCTATTTATGCAGCAGTTTTCCGGTCAATATTCAACATCTATCTCAGTTGTTTATTTCATTCTGTAAATATCTCTCTTCGTCTGTTCATATCTATCTATCTATCTATCTATCTATCTATCTATCTATCTATCTATCTATTAAAAATCAGATTAAACAGTTTTGCTTTACAAATGAATAAGGGAAAATTACCCAGAAAATGGTCCATACACATTCAGTAGGAAAAACGATGTTTCTGATGTCTGATCTTGTTAGAGTGTGATGCATATCGTATTCAGACGTATCCAAAAGATATGTAGTCCATATGACATCAGGACAGTATTCACAAGTAGTTCAACACTCCGGAGATATATCTTCAAGTATTGCCATTTAACACTTACTATTCAAGTAAAAATCAGTCATTTGTTTTCACACAGCTAAATAATCAAACAGTTCTCTTTCAAAGAATTAAGTCAACAAAGTTAAACGGTTCCAAGTATTGCTATGTATCACTAGCGATTCAATTAAACATCAGTTATTTGTTTACACAGTCAAATGATGAAACAGTTTTGTTTGGTGTGGTTTTATGGCGTATCAACCATTGTAGGTTATTTAATGCAAAATCCATTTTATACGCATATATCAGACCAATGATTTCTAAACACATTTTGTAAATAATATTTTTAATTGAGCCTGAGCTCTTTTTTTGCACACTGTTAAATGGTTTCATTTATTTCTGTTTAATACAAACAATTTTAATTATTATTAATCATTTGTTTGCTCACTGTTAAATGTTTTCAAGTATTGCTATTTAACACTGACAATTCAATTAAAAATCATCCATTTGTTTATACACCGTTGCATGATTAATTAGTTCAAATTCGAGCAATTCAGTTCAGCATAAGTCATTTGTTTACACTCAGTTTAAATGTCAACAAGTTCTATTTGACCCAAAGAGAGGACGTTATCAGGCTCTAACACCCAGGGCCAGATTATATCTTTAATGAGTAGAGACCGGGCCATTAGATTATTGAGTAGAGTGTTCACCAATGGTCCGGGAGACCAAATTCAGTTTAGCATGAGTACACAGTTTAATTATCAAAAATATTTCTATTTAAAGCTATTCAGTTTAGTCAAATAGTTCTAATTCAAACAATACAGTTTAGTGTAAGCACAGTTTAAATGTCAAAAACAGTTCTATATAAAAAATCAGTTTAGCATAAGTACTCAGTTTAAATATCAAAACAATTCTATTTCAAGTAATTTAGCTTAGCAGAAGTACGCAGATTAGTTCTTTCTAACCCATAGATAGGGCCCTATCAGGTGCTACCACTCCGAGCCAGAGTAGACCCGGGAGGGATGGCAATGAAAGGGTACTGTGCATTCCCTAAAGCCCCATCATAACTGGAGTCTCACCATCAGATTGTTTAGTGTCATATCTAGGACACTCATTGAGGGTGTCTTACCCTTCTGCAGAGATACAATCGGTGTATTCTACAGCCCTAGCCGAATAGTTTTTAGTTAACTTTCTTTTTAAACGAGTAAGAACTCATTTGTTTGCACCCATGGAAATAGTTGCAAGTATTGCAATTCAATACTAATAATTCCTTTGAATATTAATAATTTTTTGCACACAGTTAAATGGTTTCAAGTATTCATATCTAACACAAATTATTCTATTTAATATTAATCATTTGTTTTCACACAGTTAAACGGTTTCAAGTATTGCTATCTAATACGAATAATTCTATTCAATATTACTCATTCGTTTGCACACAAATGGTTTAAAGTATTTTTATGCATTACTAAGTATTCAATGAAACATCAGTCATTTGCGTAAACACGGTTAAATGATCAAACAGCTTTTTTTTTCGGACTATTCAATTTAGCATGTCATTTGTTCGCACTCAGTTTAAATGTCAAATACTTCTCTTTGACCCATCGAGAGGACCCTACTTGGTGATACCACTCCGGGTCAGAATGGACCTGGGAGTGATGGCAATGAAGAGGTACTCTGCATTCCCCAAAGCTTCAGCATTACTAGAATCCCACCATCCGATTGTTTAGTGTCACATCCAGCACACTCATTGAGGGAGTTTTATCCCTCTTCAGAGATGCTGTCGGTGTATTCTACTGTCCCAATCAACAGAGCTGTAGAAGCCTTTTTAATCAATAAAATATTTATAGTGCTCAATGCAAAAAACACCGGGCAATATCTCAGATTTTTCATCTATTACATGGAATAACAATAAAAACAGGATGAAAATCTCATGTCTTTGAATTTTACGTTGCCGATACTTTTTATCATTTTATTTCATCGTTGAAAATTATATATATATATATATATATATATATATATATATATATATATATATATATATATATATATATATATATATAGGTTGTTTGTTGCTGTGCATTTTGTTTATATTTATTTGGGGTATTTGTTCTTTGTTTTTTTTTTTAATATGGAGCTGGCTCTTTCAGTTTGGATGGATGGTAGGGTTAGTTACTGAATATGTTTAATATAATAATACTTGTGCTGAATGCTATTTTATCTATAGTAGTTTAAAAAATATGATTATTGCTTCGAGGAACTGCAAGCGGTTTTTATTGTTTTTTTTTCATATATGATTTTTTGTATTGTTAATCGAGAACTTTTTTTTATATCCAGAGATTTGACACTTGATGTTATTTTATAGCACTTATATCAGAGCGGTGTTACGTAATATTACAACAGTGTATACTTGTCACTATCTCACTTAGTGGGTTTGTAGCTGACCAAATGCGGTATTATCTGGAGAGAGCTCATTATCTGTGTTAGAGCTATAATGCGATATAATAATAGATAAATATATATTTGCTTTTATATATATTCAATAGCATGGTGGCTTATCTACGACCACTGTTTCATGCCATCTTTATACGACAATAACTAGGTGATTGTCATATAAGGACGGCATGAAACCATTGGTCGCAGATAAGCATACATGCTATTATATATATATATATATATATATATATTTAATAGAATGTATGCTTATCTGCGACCACTGGTTTCATATATATATATATATATATATATATATATATATATATATATATATATATATATATATATATATATATATATTTAATAGCATGTATGTTTATCTGCGACCACTGGTTTCATATATATATATATTTAATATCATGTATGCTTATCTGCGACCACTGGTTTCATATATATATATATATATATATATATATATATATATATATATTTAATAGCATGTATGCTTATCTGCGACCACTGGTTTCAGAATTACAACTGATCAATATATATATTCATTATATATATATATATATATATATATATATATATATATATATATATATATATATATAATGAATATATATATTATCAAGTCGTGCTGATAGCACGGATTTCCTTGAATCTCTCTCTCTCTCTCACCATTAGTCTCTATCGACCATTGCTTCCGACAGGCCTTCTAAACTGCTGATGTTTGTAGCTCTATGTCGGTCAGCCTGCACTGGCGTGTCAATGAATACGAAATCATAAGATGAGGTCGCTTATAAGTTCGTCGTTATTTCTGCCCAGCGTGTGTTGCTTGTCTTATTTGTATGTTCTGTGAGATAGGAGATAAATGGAGTACAGCCGCTCTTACAGTCAGATATTTGACCTTTGTTAGGCCGTTCAAGTTCATGGATTTTACAAACAGGATGCACCTGTGTCTTAAGGTAAACAAAAGACAGCGGAAATGCCACGTGAATTGCATGAATAGGAGCCGGAAGAAAGAATAACCATGAGGTGAGTGAGCGTCCGAAAAATATATAACGACAATTTTTAACCTCGGAGCAGTGAACAGTGAGCTGAGGCGCCCTTCTGGGCGCTGGCCCGGGGATGGTGGTGGTAAATGGGCTCGGCTTGAGAAGTAGTGAAAAGTCTAAATGTACAAGACTTGCTAATATCGAAAGCGAATATGATCCCAGAAGAAAACGGGTGAGTCTACCGGAGGTCTCTGTTGTGAATTGACCTGTACCAGCCTTGTGGAGGCAGAAGGAAGAAGAAACGAAGAGGATTAAATGTTTTAAGCTGGCCTTGTGGAGGCAGAGCGAAGAAATAAGGCTATCTGAAGATATCAATCTGAACATGGTCTAAATCTTAGCAGTTCCAATTTCTCTCCTCACTCACCTATTTCACAAACTATTTTGTACATTTCATATATAAAAAAGAGAGATGATATTTTTGTATATAAGTATTGTCATCTCTTTTTTTCTTTCGGGTATATAACATTACATCATAGCATCGTGAAAATATTACTTATGTTGAAAACTTTGTTAAGAGAGAAAAAATTGGTCATTCGAAATGTATTTTCAGTATGAAAGAATAGGAAATTAATTATTTTTGTTTTTTTCTTTTGTTCATAAGAATCGTGATCAAATATTATTATTTGCATAAACGTATTAAAAAGTTCGACTTTCAGAATTACAACTGATCAAATCAGCACAGTCGGCAGGGACTGTAGAATACGCCGATTGTGTCTCTGCAGAAGGGTAATACCCTCGCCCAACGAATGTCCGGACATGACTCTAAAATATCTGATCGTGAGGCTCCAGTCCTAAAACTTTGGAAAATGAAGAGTACCCTTTCATTGTCATTACTCCCAGGTCCACTCTGGGTCAGTTAGGGTTCCTTCTACGTGTCAAATAGAATTGTTTAATAATTTGAAATACTAGAAGACATTTAAATTTTGTTTCCGCAATTCACAATGGAAAAATGGTTTGTAGGTATCTTAGTCATTTTATTACTTGGAATTTTAATCTTCTTATTTAATATTTTTGAATTAAAGCTTTTCAACTATTTTTACCTTTTAAGTTTGTTTAAAATTTTTTACTTTAGGGTTCTTCCCCCTCAAAAAAAAAAAAAAAATAAATAAAGGAAACTCGCTACACGTCTACCATGAGGTTTAGATTTTCCGAAGACTTTTAATTTTTGTTTTTTACGCGCTTCTGGTTTTACTGCGAGATTTATTTATGTGAAATTAAAATTCAGATGGTCACAGAGTTATCTTAATAGTTGTCTTTGATATTGTTATTCATAAAACTTATTCATTGTTAAAATTTAATTTTATAAGTGTATGTATTAGTTTCGTTTTACAAAATGAATGAATTGACATTAAATAATGTTTTTACATAAATTCGATGATGTATGATTAAGATTAAACTCAAAATATTTAATTCAATATCTATTTTTTGATATTGTAAAAACGCTGTGAATGTGAATGAACGTAATCAGTCCTTTTTTCCATGGTATTCTAAAATTTTCTAAAAGTATGGAAAAAAGTTAGCTTAATAATCATTGGCACAACATTTTTCTGTTAAAAGTTTATCTAATATTCTTAAAAAAAATCGATTAAAAAAAACAAGCATTTACGCATCAAAAACTATTTCCCTTTTTTACATTATGAACATTTGTTTCTAAAAGTAAAAATATGGCTCTTTTTTTTAGCCATATTTTTTTTGTTATTGAGTAAACTGTAATGATTTACTTATTAAAATTAAAGAAAAAATTACATTAATATGTAGGATTACATAAAGTTAATGTTTAGTTTTTAACAGATATTTTTCTTTTCGAAGACATTTTTCTATGTTTGTTTTTATACTTTGAAATTTATTAAAAATAAATCACCTCTCTAATTTGACAAAGTTACTATAATATTTTTCTCTAATGTTGCTGTTATTCATAAAAAACAAATGCACTCATAGAATGATTTTTTTATTAGTTGTGTTATTATTTAAAGTAAAATAAACAAATATTAATATTCAATTTGATTATTTAGAATTTCCATTAAAGCGCAGACTCAGATTCTTATAACAAAATTAATTAAAAATCCATTTAAGAATGTTTTTATATAAATCTAATGTCATATAATCAAATTTGATATATTTAATTCAAATTAAATACTGTTTATTCCTTTTCCAAATTCTAATAAAGTATTCATATACTTATTTCCTCAAGTGGAGCTCGAAACTAAGTAGGACGAGATTAAATTGCACTGCGGTGGATTGCTCCACCTCGAGGCATTGTTCGAAAATATCTAAAGCCCTCTCTCCTTGGTATTCTCATTTTTCGGGACCTCAGTCATTGTGTAAAACCTCAGTTACCCACTTCAAAATTGAGGGAGAGGTGTTGTTTGGAGGAGCAACACTCTGGGAGAGAGTTAGGCAATAGTTGATATTATGATGGCGAGTGCTAGAAATTAAGATACTTTACTCAATTATGTAGAAGATTATGTGATATTTTGCAAGCCTTTGTTAATAATATGCCTCAAAACCAATATAAAAATCAATTTGAAAAGCGGATTCTCAGGTTTAAGACGACCCTTAAACTTTTCTGTTTTTTACTTATCGGTTTCGGGTGGGGGTAGGGGGTATCATTTGGTATTACCAGTATAATTAACTAGGCTTGAAAGTTTACCCCTAAATTGAAGCAGCAAAAGAAATAATTGTCTTTAAGAATCTTAAGATTCTTTAAGAATCTTAATCAATCATTTTAAAAATTACTTAGTTTCTGGCAATGTTCCGGATGTGTTGTATCAAAACAAATTACAGAAGCCAGCAATATAAAACTGTGTAAGATGAATAAAATATCAGTTTATCGTTTTTCAAAACAAAGAAGAGAGAGAGAGAGAGAGAGAGAGAGAGAGAGAGAGAGAGAGAGAGAGAGAGATCAATTCTAAATGCCAATCTGAATCTTTTGTTAAAAATACTGTTATTTTTCAACTACATTAGTCTTCAAATTTTGATAACAGAAAATTATGGGAAAATGTGCTCAAAAAATCCATTATCCGTATCGAGTGCCAAAGGATCAAATATCAACACCTTCTGCCTTTTAAAGAGATATTAAAAAAAAACTCCAGTGCTGCTTGAAATCAGCGAAGATATAGTTATGTGTGATTTTGAGTAGTATGTAACATCAATATCATTGTATAATAGATTAAGACAGGATTTTCAATTACTGTAATTAGCAACATTTACAAGTATCACGTCTAAAGTTAAAACTTTTCCCTCGCTATTTGTATTTAATTCTCTTAATGCTTGTCAAAAAGGGTGTAAAATTTTCCATGATGAAATGTATATCAAGAAAATTTTATATTATGGTAAACAGCTATTAAATAATTTGGTTGACCATCCATCTTTATTTGAACAAATAGTACTTGCTATAATGTTGATATTTCTTAATGGGTGTCTAAAATTTCTTAAAAGATTGATTCAAATCCTAAAATTAACATCTGCCTTTTTATTTCATCAAATTCATCTAACAGTTCAGGCCATAATATGTGATGGTAACCGAGTAAATTAAGTTTAAAAAAAAAATTATATGCCACACTCCCTGAAAAACTTGCCTTTCAGCTGGGGCTGTAAAATACACCCATTGCACCTCTGCAGAGGGGTAAGAAACCCCCAAACGAGCATCCTGATTATGATCCTAAACAATCCGATGGTGAGTTTCCAGTAATGCTGGGGATTTGGGGAATGTGGAGCACCCTTTCATTGCCATTGCTCTCAGGTTCACTCTGGCCCGGAATGGTAGCATCTGATAGGGCCCTATCTATGGGTTAAATAGAGCTAAACTGCATACATATGCTAAACTGAATTGTCTGAATTAGAACTGTTTGATTTAACTGAATAGCTTGATATAAAACTGTTTTAGGCAATTAAACTGTGTACTTACATGTAAACTGCGTACTTATGCTAAACTGAATTGTTTGAAATGGAACTTTACTTATGCTAAACTGAACTGTTTAATATAGAACTGTTTGACATTTAAATGTGTGTAAACAAAATTTATATTTATAGTAAACTGAATTATTTGAATTAGAACTGTTTGACTAAATTGAAAAGCTTGAAATATTTTTGACAATTAAAGTGTATACTGAATTGTTTGAAATAGAACCGATTATTTGTATAAAATGAATTTGGCGTTAAATAACCTAAAAAGGTTGATATGCCATAAAACCTAACCAACGAGCAAACCAACCCTGAAAAACTTTGGTAAATTGAAAATAATAAAAATTTGCTTTTTTGTTTATGTTCATTTGTTGAAAAACATTCGCAATTTGTGGCTCACTGAAAAGACAGGAGAACTAATATTTGATGATAGTGGAGTAAAAAAATAATTGATTATGTTTTTTCATTGTTGATAGAAATATGAATTAAATAGAAAATTTTAAAAGTAGTTCTTAGAAGACCTTAGTTTTCAGTGTTCAACAAACATTTAATTCAGTGTTGACTTCACTGAAAAAAAATTTTTTTTTCCGATTTGAAGAAATGTGTTATTTCTTTTCTCATACAGTATACCGATTATAAAAACAAGATTGAAATTGAGCAAAAACACTTTTGCCAAAATTGTGTATAATCATATGTGGAAATATCAGAGGTGTACGAAAACGAAAAGGTCGACGACGCAAAGGGACACTTGATGAAAGCTAGAGCAAAAATCAGCTACGGATATTGCTAATGGGGTCAAAGAAACGTGTATAGTGAATGTTTCTATTACAATAATCAAACATATCTTGCACAAAACTGGTTTACATGGACGATGACTGTGTAAGAACCTGCCATTGAAATCGAAACAGAAAGTAGCCCGTTTAAAGTTTGCTGAAAAGAATGAGGAGGACCATTCAAACGTTTCAAGACTGCGTACTCTGTTTAGATGAAAGAAAAGTGAACCTATTTGGGTCTGATGGCAAACTATAGCGTCGTCATGGTGAGGCGTATTCGGAAGTGTGTTTTGATTTCAAACGGTAAGCGGGTGGTAGAAATATATGGTTTTGGGTCTTGTGAGCTCCACTGGTTCCAGTGCACTGTATTAAATCAACAGGATCTTGAATGCGGTTTGTTATTGCAATATATTGAAAAGAAACAAGTTGCCTTCATTAGAGACATAGCTGTGATACAAAATATGGCACTAAAATTAATATGGTTTCTGAAGAAGCAAAAAGTTAAAGTATTCAGTTGAAGAGGTTAGGTAAGGTTATTTAGTTTAATGACATCACCCTTCATGGTTATATAAAGCCAAATCCTATTTATACATATATATGATGATTTTTTAAAGTGAATAACTTAAAGGTAACATTACTTTTTAAACGAGTAAGGGCTCATTTGTTTGAACACTGTTAAATGGTTTCAAGAATTTCTATTGTTTATACATTTGCCTAGCGGTTAGAGTGATCGCCAATGGCCCGGGAGACTTGCGTTCAATCCCAGGTCGAGTCATACCAAAGACTCAAAAAATGGTACTTGAGGCCTCCTTGCTTAACACTTAGTATTATAAGGTACGGATCAAGGGTAAAGTGGAGCAATCCAGGAAAGGAGTAGAACCCTTCCCTAAACCTTGGTGTAGTAGCTATCGAAAAGGGAGCCTTCGGGTCACCCTCGAATATAGTCACCAACTTTACTTACTAATGTACAGTTAAATGGTTTCAAGTCTTGCTATCTAAAACTGATAGTTCTATTTGCACACGATTAAATTGTTTCAAGTCTTGCTATCAAAAACTGATAGTTCTATTCGCACACGATTAAATTGTTTCCAGGATTGTTATCTAAAACTAATAGTTCTATTTGCACACGATTAAATTGTTTCAAGTCTTGCTATCTAAAACTGATAGTTCTATTTGCACAGGATTAAATTGTTTCAAGTCTTGCTATCTAAAAGTAATAGTTCTATTTGCACACAATTAAATTGTTTCAAGTCCTGCTATCTAAAACTAATAGTTCTTTTTGCACACGATTAAATTGTTTCAAGTCCTGCCATCTAAAACTGATAGTTCTATTTGCACACGATTAAATTGTTTCAAGTCTTGCTATCTAAAACTAATTGTTCTATTTGCACACGATTAAATTGTTTCAAGTCTTGCTATCTAAAACTGATAGTTGTATATGCACACGATTAAATTGTTTCAAGTCCGGCTACCTAAAACTAATAGTTCTATTTGCACACGATTAAATTGTTTCTAATCTTGCTATCTAAAACTGATAGTTCTATTTGCACACGATTAAATTGTTTCGAGTCTTGCTATCTAAAACTGATAGTTCTATTTGCACATGATTAAATTGTTTGAAGTCATGCTATCTAAAACTGATAGTCCTCTTTGCACACGATTAAATTGTTTACAGTCCTGCTATCTAAAACTGATAGTTCTATTTGCACACGATTAAATTGTTTCAAGTCTTGCTATCTAAAACTGATAGTTCTATTTGCACAGGATTAAATTGTTATAAGTCTTGCTATCTAAAACTGAGAGTTCTATTTGCACAGGATTAAATTGTTTAAAGTCTTGCTATCTAAAACTGATAGTTCTATTTGCACACGATTAAATTGTTTCCAGTCTTGCTATCTGAAACTGATAGTTCTATTTGCACACAATTCAATTGTTTCAAGTCTTGCTATCTAAAACTGATAGTTCTATTTGCACACGATTAAATTGTTTCAAGTCTTGCTATCTAAAATTAATAGTTCTATTCGCACACGATTAAATTGATTGGTGTCCTGCTATCTTAAACTGATAGTTTTATTTGCACACGATTAAATTGTTTCACGTCTTGCTATCTAAAACTGATAGTTCTATTTGCACCCGATTAAATTGATTCAAGTCTTGACATCTAAAACTGATAGTTCTATTAGCACACAATTAAATTGTTTCAAGTCTTGCTATCTAAAACTGATAGTTCTATTTGCACACAATTAAATTGTTTCAAGTCTTGCTATCTAAAACTGATAGTTCTATTTGCAAACGATTAAATTGTTTCAAGGATTGCTATCTGAAACAGATAGTTCTATTTGCACACAATTAAATTGTTTCAAGTCTTGCTATCTAAAACTGATATTCCTATTTGCACACGATTAAATTGTTTCAAGTCCTGCTATCTAAAACTGATAGTTCTATTCGCACAGGATTAAATTGTTTCAAGGATTGCTATCTAAAACTGATAGTTCTATTTGCACACGATTAAATTGTTTCAAGTCTTTCTATCTAAAATTAATAGTTGTATTTGCACACGATTAAATTGTTTCAAGGATTGCTATCTAAAACTAATAGTTCTGTTTGCACACGATTATATTGTTTCAAGTCTTGCTATCTAAAACTGATAGTTCTATTTGCACAGGATTAAGTTGTTTCAAGTCTTGCTATCTAAAACTGCTAGTTATATTTGCACACGATTAAATTATTTCAAGTCTTGCTCTCTAAAACTAATAGTTCTATTTGCACGCGATTAAATTTTTTCATGTCTTTCTATCTAAAATTAATAGTTCTATTCGCTCAAGATTAAATAGTTTCAAGTCATGCTATCTAAAACTGATAGTTCTATTTGAACACGATTAAATGGTTTCAAGTCTTGCTATCTAAAACTGATAGTTCTATTTGCACACGATTAATTTGTTTCAAGTCTTGCTATCTAAAACTGATAGTTCTATTTGCACACGATTAAGTTGATTAAAGTCTTGCTATCTAAAACTAAGGGTTCTAATTGCACAGGATTAAATGGTTTCCAGGATTGCTATCTAAAACGAATAGTTCTATTTGCACACGATTAAATTGTTTCAAGTCTTGCTATCTAAAACTGATAGTTCTATTTGCACACGATTAAGTTGATTAAAGTCTTGCTATCTAAAACTAAGGGTTCTAATTGCACAGGATTAAATGGTTTCCAGGATTGCTATCTAAAACGAATAGTTCTATTTGCACACGATTAAATTGTTTCATGTCTTGCTATCTAAAACTAATAGCTCTGTTTGCACACGTTTAAATGGTTTCAATTTTTGCTATCTAAAACTGATAGTTCTATTTGCACACGATTAAATTGTTTCAAGTCTTGCTATCTAAAACTGATAGTTCTATTAGCACACGGTTATTTTTTTTCAAGTCTTGCTACCTAAAACTGATAGTTCTTTTTGCACACGATTAAATTGTTTCAAGTCTTGCTATCTAAAATTGATAGTTCTATTTGCACAGGATTAAATTGTTTCAAGTCTTGCTATCTAAAATTGATAGTTCTATTCTCACACGATTAAATTGTTTCAAGTCTTGCTATCTAAAACTAATAGTTCTATTTGCACACGATTAAATTGTTTAAAGTCTTTCCATCTAAAACTGACAGTTCTATTCGCATACGATTAAATTGTTTCAAGGATTGCTATCTAAAACTAATAGAACTATTTGCACACGATTAAATTGTTTCAAGTCTTGCTATCTAAAACTGATAGTTCTATTTGCACACGATTAAATTGTTTCAAGTCTTGCTATCTAAAACTAATAGTTCTATTTGCACACGATTAAATTGTTTCAAGTCTTTCTATCTAAAACTGATAGTTCTATTTGATCACGATTTATTTGTTTCAAGTCTTGCTATCTAAAACTGATAGTTCTATTTGCACACGATTAAATTGTTTCAAGTCTTGCTATCTAAAACTGATAGTTCTATTTGCACACGATTAAATTGTTTCAAGTCTTTCTATCTAAAACTGATAGTTCTATTTGCACACGATTAAATTGTTTCAAGTCCTGCTATCTAAAACTGATAGTTCTATTTGCACACGATTAAATTGTTTCAAGTCTTGCTATCGAAAACTAATAGTTCTATTTGCACACGATTAAATTGTTTAAAGTCTTTCCATCTAAAACTGACAGTTCTATTCGCATACGATTAAATTGTTTCAAGGATTGCTATCTAAAACTAATAGTACTATTTGAACACGATTAAATTGTTTCAAGTCTTGCTATCTAAAACTGATAGTTCTATTTGCACACGATTAAATTGTTTCAAGTCTTGCTATCTAAAACTAATAGTTCTATTTGCACACGATTAAATTGTTTCAAGTCCTGCTATCTAAAACTAATAGTTCTATTTGCACACGATTAAATTGTTTCAAGTCTTTCTATCTAAAACTGATAGTTCTATTTGCACACGATTTATTTGTTTCAAGTCTTGCTATCTAAAACTGATAGTTCTATTTGCACACGATTAAATTGTTTCAAGTCTTGCTATCTAAAACTGATAGTTCTATTTGCACACGATTAAATTGTTTCAAGTCTTTCTATCTAAAACTGATAGTTCTATTTGCACACGATTAAATTGTTTCAAGTCTTGCTATCTAAAACTGATAGTTCTATTTGCACACGATTAAATTGTTTCAAGTCTTGCTATCGAAAACTAATAGTTCTATTTGCACACGATTAAATTGTTTAAAGTCTTTCCATCTAAAACTGACAGTTCTATTCGCATACGATTAAATTGTTTCAAGGATTGCTATCTAAAACTAATAGTACTATTTGAACACGATTAAATTGTTTCAAGTCTTGCTATCTAAAACTGATAGTTCTATTTGCACACGATTAAATTGTTTCAAGTCTTGCTATCTAAAACTAATAGTTCTATTTGCACACAATTAAATTGTTTCAAGTCCTGCTATCTAAAACTAATAGTTCTATTTGCACACGATTAAAATGTTTCAAGTCCTGCTATCTAAAACTGATAGTTCTATTTGCACACGATTAAATTGTTTCAAGTCTTCCTATCTAAAACTAATTGTTCTATTTGCAACCGATTAAATTGTTTCAAGTCCTGCTATCTAAAACTGAGAGTTCTATTTGCAAAGGATTAAATTGGGTCAAGTCTTGCTATCTAAAACTGATAGTTCTTTTTGCACACGATTAAATTTTTTTAAGTCTTGCTATCTAAAACTAATAGTTCTATTTGCACACGATTAAATTGTTTCAAGTCCTGCTATCTAAAATTGACAGTTCTATTTGCACACGATTTAATTGTTTCAAGTCTTCCTATCTAAAACTAATTGTTCTATTTGCACACGATTAAATTGTTTCAAGTCTTGCCATCTAAAATTGATAGTTCTATTTTCACATGATTAAATTTTTTCAAGTCTTGCTATCTAAAACTGATAGTTCTATTTGCAAAGGATTAAATTGGGTCAAGTCTTGCTATCTAAAACTGATAGTTCTTTTTGCACACGATTAAATTGTTTTAAGTCTTGCTATCTAAAACTAATAGTTCTATTTGCACACGATTAAATTGTTTAAAGTCTTTCCATCTAAAACTGACAGTTCTATTCGCACACGATTAAATTGTTTCAAGGATTGCTATCTAAAACTAATAGTACTATTTGCACACGATTAAATTGTTTCAAGTCTTGCTATCTAAAACTAATTGTTCTATTTGCACACGATTAAATTATTTCAAGTCCTGCTATCTAAAACTAATAGTTCTATTTGCACACGATTAAATTGTTTCAAGTCTTTCTATCTAAAACTGAGAGTTCTATTTGATCACGATTAAATTGTTTCAAGTCTTGCTATCTAAAACTGATAGTTCTATTTGCAAAGGATTAAATTGTTTAAAGTCTTTCTATCTAAAACTGATAGTTCTATTTGCACACGATTAAATTGTTTCAAGTCTTGCGATCAAAAACTGATAGTTCTATTTGCACACGATTAAATTGTTTCAAGTCTTCCTATCTAAAACTAATAGTTCTATTTGCACACGATTAAATTGTTTCAAGTCCTGCTATCTAAAACTGAGAGTTCTATTTGCACACGATTAAATTGTTTCAAGTCTTCCTATCTAAAACTAATAGTTCTATTTGCACACGATTAAATTGTTTCAAGTCTTTCTATCTAAAACTGAGAGTTCTATTTGATCACGATTAAATTGTTTCAAGTCTTGCTATCTAAAACTGATAGTTCTATTTGCAAAGGATTAAATTGTTTAAAGTCTTTCTATCTAAAACTGATAGTTCTATTTGCACACGATTAAATTGTTTCAAGTCTTGCGATCAAAAACTGATAGTTCTATTTGCACACGATTAAATTGTTTCAAGTCTTCCTATCTAAAACTAATAGTTCTATTTGCACACGATTAAATTGTTTCAAGTCTTGCTATCTAAAACTGAGAGTTCTATTTGCACACGATTAAATTGTTTCAAGTCTTCCTATCTAAAACTAATAGTTCTATTTGCACACGATTAAATTGTTTCAAGTCTTCCTATCTAAAACTAATAGTTCTATTTGCACACGATTAAATTGTTTCAAGTCCTGCTATCTAAAACTGAGAGTTCTATTTGCAAAGGATTAAATTGGGTCAAGTCTTGCTATCTAAATCTGATAGTTCTTTTTGCACACGATTAAATTTTTTTAAGTCTTGCTATCTAAAACTAATAGTTCTATTTGCACACGATTAAATTGTTTCAAGTCCTGCTATCTAAAATTGACAGTTCTATTTGCACACGATTAAATTGTTTCAAGTCTTCCTATCTAAAACTAATTGTTCTATTTGCACACGATTAAATTGTTTCAAGTCTTGCCATCTAAAATTGATAGTTCTATTTTCACATGATTAAATTTTTTCAAGTCTTGCTATCTAAAACTGATAGTTCTATTTGCAAAGGATTAAATTGGGTCAAGTCTTGCTATCTAAAACTGATAGTTCTTTTTGCACACGATTAAATTGTTTTAAGTCTTGCTATCTAAAACTAATAGTTCTATTTGCACACGATTAAATTGTTTAAAGTCTTTCCATCTAAAACTGACAGTTCTATTCGCACACGATTAAATTGTTTCAAGGATTGCTATCTAAAACTAATAGTACTATTTGCACACGATTAAATTGTTTCAAGTCTTGCTATCTAAAACTAATTGTTCTATTTGCACACGATTAAATTATTTCAAGTCCTGCTATCTAAAACTAATAGTTCTATTTGCACACGATTAAATTGTTTCAAGTCTTTCTATCTAAAACTGAGAGTTCTATTTGATCACGATTAAATTGTTTCAAGTCTTGCTATCTAAAACTGATAGTTCTATTTGCAAAGGATTAAATTGTTTAAAGTCTTTCTATCTAAAACTGATAGTTCTATTTGCACACGATTAAATTGTTTCAAGTCTTGCGATCAAAAACTGATAGTTCTATTTGCACACGATTAAATTGTTTCAAGTCCTGCTATCTAAAACTGAGAGTTCTATTTGCACACGATTAAATTGTTTCAAGTCTTCCTATCTAAAACTAATAGTTCTATTTGCACACGATTAAATTGTTTCAAGTCTTCCTATCTAAAACTAATAGTTCTATTTGCACACGATTAAATTGTTTCAAGTCTTTCTATCTAAAACTGAGAGTTCTATTTGATCACGATTAAATTGTTTCAAGTCTTGCTATCTAAAACTGATAGTTCTATTTGCAAAGGATTAAATTGTTTAAAGTCTTTCTATCTAAAACTGATAGTTCTATTTGCACACGATTAAATTGTTTCAAGTCTTGCGATCAAAAACTGATAGTTCTATTTGCACACGATTAAATTGTTTCAAGTCTTCCTATCTAAAACTAATAGTTCTATTTGCACACGATTAAATTGTTTCAAGTCTTCCTATCTAAAACTAATAGTTCTATTTGCACACGATTAAATTGTTTCAAGTCCTGCTATCTAAAACTGAGAGTTCTATTTGCACACGATTAAATTGTTTCAAGTCTTGCTATCTAAAATTGATAGTTCTATTTGCAAAGGATTAAATTGGGTCAAGTCTTGCTATCTAAAACTAATAGTTCTATTTGCACACGATTAAATTGTTTAAAGTCTTTCCATCTAAAACTGACAGTTCTATTCGCACACGATTAAATTGTTTCAAGGATTGCTATCTAAAACTATAAGTACTATTTGCACACGATTAAATTGTTTCAAGTCTTGCTATCTAAAACTAATAGTTCTATTTGCACACGATTAAATTGTTTCAAGTCTTTCTATCTAAAACTGATAGTTCTATTTGATCACGATTAAATTGTTTCAAGTCTTGCTATCTAAAACTGATAGTTCTATTTGCACACGATTAAATTGTTTCAAGTGTTGCTATCTAAAACTAATTGTTCTATTTGCACACGATTAAATTATTTCAAGTCCTGCAATCTAAAACTAATAGTTCTATTTGCACACGATTAAATTGTTTAAAGTCTTTCCATCTAAAACTGACAGTTCTATTCGCACACGATTAAATTGTTTCAAGGATTGCTATCTAAAACTATAAGTACTATTTGCACACGATTAAATTGTTTCAAGTCTTGCTATCTAAAACTAATAGTTCTATTTGCACACGATTAAATTGTTTCAAGTCTTTCTATCTAAAACTGATAGTTCTATTTGATCACGATTAAATTGTTTCAAGTCTTGCTATCTAAAACTGATAGTTCTATTTGCACACGATTAAATTGTTTCAAGTCTTTCTATCTAAAACTAATAGTTCTATTTGCACACAATTAAATTGTTTCAAGTCCTGCTATCTAAAACTAATAGTTCTATTTGCACACGATTAAATTGTTTCAAGTCCTGCTATCTAAAACTGATAGTTCTATTTGCACACGATTAAATTGTTTCAAGTCTTGCTATCTAAAACTAATTGTTCTATTTGCACACGATAAAATTGTTTCAAGTCCTGCTATCTAAAACTAATAGTTCTATTTGCACACGATTAAATTGTTTCAAGTCCTGCTATCTAAAACTGATAGTTCTATTTGCACACGATTAAATTGTTTCAAGTCTTGCTATCTATAACTGATAGTTCTATTTGCACACGATTAAATTGTTTCAAGTCTTGCTATCTAAAAGTGAGAGTTCTATTTGCACACGATTAAATTGTTTCAGGTCTTGCTATCTATAACTGATAGTTCTATTTGCACACGATTAAATTGTTTCAAGTCTTGCTATCTATAACTGATAGTTCTATTTGCACACGATTAAATTGTTTCAAGTCTTGCTATCTAAAACTGAGAGTTCTATTCTCACACGATTAAATTGTTTCAAGTCTTGCTATCTAAAACTAATAGTTCTATTTGCACACGATTAAATTGTTTAAAGTCTTTCCATCTAAAACTGACAGTTCTATTCGCATACGATTAAATTGTTTCAAGGATTGCTATCTAAAACTGATAGTACCATTTGCACACGATTAAATTGTTTCAAGTCTTGCTATCTAAAACTGATAGTTCTATTTGCACACGATTAAATTGTTTCAAGTCTTGCTATCTAAAACTAATAGTTCTATTTGCACACGATTAAATTGTTTCAAGACTTTCTATCTAAAACTGATAGTTCTATTTGCACACGATTAAATTGTTTCAAGTCTTGCTATCTAAACCTGATAGTTCTATTTGCACACGATTAAATTGTTTCAGGTCTTGCTATCTAAAACTGATAGTTCTATTTGCACACGATTAAATTTTTTCAAGTCCTGCTATCTAAAACTGATAGTTCTATTTGCACACGATTAAATTGTTTCAGGTCTTCCTATCTAAAACTAATTGTTCTATTTGCACACGATTAATTGTTTCAAGTCCTGCTATCTAAAACTAATAGTTCAATTCGCACACGATTAAATTGTTTCAAGTCTTGCTATCTAAAACTGATAGTTCTATTTGCACACGATTAAATTGTTTCAAGTCTTGCTATCTAAAACTGATAGTTCTATTTGCACACGATTAAATTGTTTCAAGTCTTGCTATCTAAAACTGATAGTTCTATTTGCACACGATTAAATTGTTTCAAGTCTTGCTATCTAAAACTGATAGTTCTATTTGCACACGATTAAATTGTTTCACGTCTTGCTATCTAAAACTGATAGTTCTATTTGCACACAATTAATTGTTTCAAGTCTTGCTATCTAAAACTAATAGTTCTATTTGCACATGATTAAATTGTTTCCAGGATTGCTATCTAAAACTAATAGTTCTATTTGCACACGATTAAATTGTTTCAAGTCTTGCTATCTAAAACTGATAGTTCTATTTGAACACGATTAAATTGTTTCAAGTCTTGCTATCTAACTGATAGTTCTATTTGCACACGATTAAATTGTTTCAAGTCTTGTTATCTAAAACTGATAGTTCTATTTGCACACGATTAAATTGTTTCAATCTTGCTATCTAAAATTAATAGTTCTATTTGCACACGATTAAATTGTTTCAAGTCTTGCTATCTAAAACTAATAGTTCTATTCGCACACGATTAAATTGTTTCAGGTCTTGCTATGTAAAACTGATAGTTCTATTTGCACACGATTAAATTGTTTCAAGTCTTGCTATCTTAAACTGATAGTTGTATTTGCACACGATTAAATTGTTTCAAGTCTTTCTACCTAAAATTAATAGTTATATTCGCACACGATTAAATTGTTTCCAGGATTGCTATCTAAAACTAATAGTTCTGTTCGCACACGATTAAATTGTTTCAGGTCTTGCTATCTAAAACTGATAGTTCTATTTGCACACGATTGAATTGTTTCAAGTCTTGCTATCTAAAACTAATAGTTCTATTTGCAAACGATTAAATTGTTTCAAGGATTGCTATCTAAAACTGATAGTTCTATTTGCACACGATTAAATTGTTTCAAGTCTTGCTATCTAAAACTGATAGTTCTATTTGCACACGATTAAATTCTTTTCAAGTCTTGCTATCTAAAACTGATAGTTCTATTTGCACACGATTAATTAGTTTCAAGTCTTTTTTTTTAAAACTAATAGTTCTATTCGTACACGATTAAATTGTTTCAAGGATTGCTATCTAAAACTAATAGTTCTATTTGCACACGATTCAATTGTTTCAAGTCATGCTATCCAAAACTAATAGTTCTATTTGCACACGATTATATTGTTTCATGTCTTACTATCTAAAACTGGTAGTTCTATTTGCACACGATTAAACTGTTTCAAGTCTTGCTATCTTAAACTGATAGTTCTATTTGCACACGATTGAATTGTTTCAAGTCTTGCTATCTAAAACTGATAGTTCTATTTGCACACGATTAAATTGTTTAAAGTCTTGCTATCTAAAACTAATAGTTCTATTCGCACACGATTATATTGTTTCACGTCTTGCTACGTAAAACTGATAGTTCTATTTGCACACGATTAAATTGTTTCAAGTCTTGCTATCTAAAACTGATAGTTCTATTTGCACACGATTAAATTGTTTCAAGTCTTGCTATCTTAAACTGATAGTTCTATTTGCACAGGATTAAACTTTTTCAAGTCTTGCTATCTAAAACTAATAGTTCTATTTGCACACGATTAAATTGTTTGAAGTCTTGCTATCTAAAACTAATTGTTCTATTTGCACACGATTAAATTGTTTCAAGTCTTGCTATCTAAAACTGATAGTTCTATTTGCACACGATTAAATAGTTTCAAGTCTTGCTATCTAAAACTAATTGTTCTATTTGCACACGATTAAATTTTTTCAAGTTTTTCTATCTAAAACTAATAGTTCTATTCGCACACGATTATATTGTTTCACGTCTTGCTACGTAAAACTGATAGTTCTATTTGCACACGATTAAATTGTTTCAAGTCTTGCTATCTAAAACTGATAGTTCTATTTGCACACGATTAAATTGTTTCAAGTCTTACTATCTAAAACTGATAGTTCTATTTTCACACGATTAAATTGTTTCAAGTCTTGCTTTCTAAAACTAATAGTTCTATTCGCACACGATTAAATTGTTTCACGTCTTGCTATGTAAAACTGATAGTTGTATTTGCACACGATTAAATTGTTTCAAGGATTGCTATCTAAAACTGATAGTTGTATTTGCACACGATTAAATTGTTTCAAGTCTTGCTATCTAAAACTGATAGTTCTATTTGCACACGATTAAATTGTTTCAAGTCTTGCTATCTAAAACTAATTGTTCTATTTGCACACGATTAAATTGTTTCAAGTTTTGCTATGTAAAACTGATAGTTCTATTTTCACACGATTAAATTGTTTCAAGTCTTGCTATCTAAAACTAATAGTTATATTGGCACACGATTAAATTGTTTCAAGTCTTGCGATCTAAAACTGATAGTTCTATTTGCACACGATTAAATTGTTTCCAGTCTTGCTATCTAATTCTGATAGTTCTATTTGCACACGATTAAATTGTTTCAAGTCTTGCTATCTAAAACTGATAGTTCTATTTGCACACGATTAAATTGTTTCAAGTCTTGCTATCTAAAACTAATAGTTCTATTCGCACACGATTAAATTGTTTCAAGTCTTGCTATCTAAAACTTATTGTTCTATTTGCACACGATTAAATTGTTTCAAGTCTTGCTATCTAAAACTAATAGTTCTATTTGCACACGATTAAATTGTTTCAAGTCATGCTATCTAAAACTGATAGTTCTATTTGCACACGATTAAATTGTTTCAAGTCTTTTTTATCTTAAACTGATAGTTCTATTTGCACACGATTAAATTGTTTCAAGTCTTTTTTATCTTAAACTGATAGTTCTATTTGCACACGATTAAATTGTTTCAAGTCTTGCTATCTAAAACTGATAGTTCTATTTGCACACGATTAAATTGTTTCAAGTCTTGCTATCTAAAACTAATAGTTCTATTTGCACACGATTAAATTGTTTCAAGTCATGCTATCTAAAACTGATAGTTCTATTTGCACACGATTAAATTGTTTCAAGTCTTTTTTATCTTAAACTGATAGTTCTATTTGCACACGATTAAATTGTTTCAAGTCTTGCTATCTAAAACTGATAGTTCTATTTGCACACGATTAAATTGTTTCAAGTCTTGCTATCTAAAACTAATAGTTCTATTCGCACACGATTAAATTGTTTCAAGTCTTGCTATCTAAAACTTATTGTTCTATTTGCACACGATTAAATTGTTTCAAGTC
Organism: Sepioteuthis lessoniana; assembly: GCA_963585895.1. NCBI lineage: Eukaryota > Metazoa > Mollusca > Cephalopoda > Myopsida > Loliginidae > Sepioteuthis > Sepioteuthis lessoniana. The sequence continues at coordinate 59,407,757 of OY757911.1, read as the reverse complement.
TTGCTATCTAAAACTTATTGTTCTATTTGCACACGATTAAATTGTTTCAAGTCTTGCTATCTAAAACTAATAGTTCTATTTGCACACGATTAAATTGTTTCAAGTCATGCTATCTAAAACTGATAGTTCTATTTGCACACGATTAAATTGTTTCAAGTCTTTTTTATCTTAAACTGATAGTTCTATTTGCACACGATTAAATTGTTTCAAGTCTTGCTATCTAAAACTGATAGTTCTATTTGCACACGATTAAATTGTTTCAAGTCTTGCTATCTAAAACTAATAGTTCTATTCGCACACGATTAAATTGTTTCAAGTCTTGCTATCTAAAACTTATTGTTCTATTTGCACACGATTAAATTGTTTCAAGTCTTGCTATCTAAAACTTATTGTTCTATTTGCACACGATTAAATTGTTTCAAGTCTTGCTATCTAAAACTAATAGTTCTATTTGCACACGATTAAATTGTTTCAAGTCATGCTATCTAAAACTGATAGTTCTATTTGCACACGATTAAATTGTTTCAAGTCTTGCTATCTAAAACTGATAGTTCTATTTGCACACGATTAAATTGTTTAAAGTCTTTCTACCTAAAATTAATAGTTATATTTGCACACGATTAAATTGTTTCCAGGATTGCTATCTAAAACTAATAGTTCTGTTCGCACACGATTAAATTGTTTCAGGTCTTGCTATCTAAAACTGATAGTTCTATTTGCACACGATTGAATTGTTTCAAGTCTTGCTATCTAAAACTGATAGTTCTATTTGCAAACGATTAAATTGTTTCAAGGATTGCTATCTAAAACTGATAGTTCTATTTGCACACGATTAAATTGTTTCAAGTCTTGCTATCTAAAACTGATAGTTCTATTTGCACACGATTAAATTCTTTTCAAGTCTTGCTATCTAAAACTGATAGTTCTATTTGCACACGATTAATTAGTTTCAATTCTTTTTATTTAAAACTAATAGTTCTATTCGTACACGATTAAATTGTTTCAAGGATTGCTATCTAAAACTAATAGTTCTATTTGCACACAATTAAATTGTTTCAAGTCATGCTATCCAAAACTAATAGTTCTATTTGCACACGATTATATTGTTTCATGTCTTACTATCTAAAACTGATCGTTCTATTTGCACACGATTAAACTGTTTCAAGTCTTGCTATCTTAAACTGATAGTTCTATTTGCACACGATTGAATTGTTTCAAGTCTTGCTATCTAAAACTGATAGTTCTATTTGCACACGATTAAATTGTTTAAAGTCTTTCTATCTAAAATTAATAGTTGTATTCGCACACGATTAAATTGGTTCAAGGATTGCTATCTAAAACTGATAGTTCTATTTGCACACGATTAAATTTTTTCAAGTCTTGTTATCTAAAACTGATAGTTCTATTTGCACACGATTAAATTTTTTCAATCTTGCCATCTAAAACTGATAGTTCTATTTGCACACGATTAAATTGTTTCAAGTCTTGCTATCTAAAACTAATAGTTCTATTCGCACACGATTAAATTGTTTCACGTCTTGCTATGTAAAACTGATAGTTCTATTTGCACAGGATTAAACTTTTTCAATCTTGCCATCTAAAACTGATAGTTCTATTTGCACACGATTAAATTGTTTCAAGTCTTGCTATCTAAAACTAATAGTTCTATTTGCACACGATTAAATTGTTTCACGTCTTGCTATGTAAAACTGATAGTTCTATTTGCACACGATTAAATTGTTTCAAGTCTTTCTATCTAAAATTAATAGTTCTATTTGCACACGATTAAATTGTTTCACGTCTTGCTATGTAAAACTGATAGTTCTATTTGCACACGATTAAATTGTTTCAAGTCTTGCTATGTAAAACTGATAGTTCTATTTGCACACGATTAAATTGTTTCAAGTCTTGCTATCTAAAACTAATAGTTCTATTTGCACACGATTAAATTGTTTCACGTCTTGCTATGTAAAACTGATAGTTCTATTTGCACACGATTAAATTGTTTCAAGTCTTGCTATCTAAAACTAATAGTTCTATTTGCACACGATTAAATTGTTTCAAGTCTTGCTATCTAAAACTAATAGTTCTATTTGCACACGATTAAATTGTTTCACGTCTTGCTATGTAAAACTGATAGTTCTATTTGCACACGATTAAATTGTTTCAAGTCTTGCTATCTAAAACTAATAGTTCTAATTGCACAGGATTAAATAGTTTCAAGTCTTGCTATCTAAAACTAATAGTTCTATTTGCACACGATTAAATTGTTTCAAGTCTTGCTATCTAAAACTGATAGTTCTATTTGCACACGATTAAATTGTTTCATGTCTTACTATCTAAAACTGATAGTTCTATTTTCACACGATTAAATTGTTTCAAGTCTTACTTTCGAAAACTAATAGTTATATTCGCACACGATTAAATTTTTTCAAGTCTTGCTATCTTAAACTGATCGTTCTATTTTCACACGATTAAATTTTTTCAAGTCTTGCTATCTAAAACTGATAGTTCTATTTGCACACGATTAAATTGTTTCAAGTCTTGCTATCTAAAACTAATAGTTCTATTTGCACACGATTAAATTGTTTCAAGTCTTGCTATCTAAAACTAATAGTTCTATTCGCACACGATTAAATTGTTTCAAATCTTTTTATCTAAAACTAATAGTTCTATTCGTACACGATTAAATTGTTTCAAGGATTGCTATCTAAAACTAATAGTTCTATTTGCACACGATTAAATTGTTTCAAGTCCTGCTATCTAAAACTAATAGTTCTATTTGCACAGGATTATATTGTTTCATGTCTTACTATCTAAAACTGATAGTTCTATTTGCACACGATTAAATTGTTTCAAGTCTTGCTATCTTAAACTGATAGTTCAATTTGCACACGATTAAATTGTTTCAAGTCTTGCTATCTAAAACTGATAGTTCTATTTGCACACGATTAAATTGTTTAAAGTCTTTCTATCTAAAAATAATAGTTGTATTCGCACACGATTAAATTGTTTCAAGGATTGCTATCTAAAACTAATAGTTCTGTTTGCACACGATTAAATTGTTTGAAGTCTTGCTATCTTAAACTGATAGTTCTATTTGCACACGATTAAATTGTTTCAAGTCTTGCTATCTAAAACTGATAGTTCTATTTGCACACGATTAAATTGTTTTCAAGTCTTGCTATCTAAAACTGATAGTTCTATTTGCACACGATTAAATAGTTTCAAGTCTTTCTATCTAAAACTAATAGTTCTATTCGTACACGATTAAATTGTTTCAATGATTGCTATCTAAAACTGATAGTTCTATTTGCACACGATTAAATTGTTTTAAGTCTTGCTATCTAAAACTTGTAGTTATATTTGCACACGATTAAATTGTTTCAAGTCTTGCTCTCTAAAACTAATAGTTCTATTTGCACACGATTAAATTGTTTCATGTCTTTCTATCTAAAATTAATAGTTCTATTCGCACACGATTTAATTGTTTCAAGGATTGCTATCTAAAACTAATAGTTCTATTTGCACACGATTAAATTGTTTCAAGTCTTGTTATCTAAAATAATCGTTCTATTCTCACACGTTTAAATTGTTTCAAGGATTGCTATCTAAACTAATAGTTTTATTTGCACTCGATTAAATTGTTTCAAGTCTTGCTATCTAAAACCTATAGTTCTATATGCACACGATTAAATTGTTTCAAGGATTGCTATCTAAAACTAATAGTTCTATTTGCACACGATTAAAGTGTTTCAAGGATTGCTATCTAAAAGTAATAGTTTTATTTGCACACGATTAAATTGTTTCAAGGTTTGCTATCTAAAACTAATAGTTCTATTTTACATGATTAAATTGTTTAAAGGATTGCTATCTAAAACTGATAGTTCTATTTGCACACGATTAAATTTTTACAAGTCTTGCTATCTAAATGTGATAGTTCTATTTGCACACGATTAAATTGTTTCAAGTCTTGCTATCTAAAACTAATAGTTCTATTTGCACACAATTAAATTTTTTCAAATCATGCCATCTAAAACTGATCGTTCTATTTGCACACGATTAAATTGTTTCAAGGATTGCTATCTAAAACTAATAGTTCTATTTGCACACGATTAAATAGTTTCAAGTCTTGGTCTGTAATACTTAGAATTAAATTTAATATTCATCATTTGTTTTGCACCCTTTTAAGTGGTTTCCCGTATAGTAAATGATGAAACAGTACTATTTGATCCAAAAAGATACTGCCACTCCCTATCAGAAAGAGTAATGGCAATGAAGTGGTGTTTGATATTTCCCAAAGCTCCAGGACTGGAGCCTCACCATCAGATTTTTTAGTGTCAAATTCAGGACACTCATTTTGTTGCAGAAATGCAGTCAGCGTATTCTACAGCTCCAACAAGACATATTTAATTTACATTTATTGGACGAAAAATTCCATTGTTTATGCAAATCCAGCGAAAACAGTATTATTAAAACATCAAGTAGTAAAAAAAAAACAAACGAAGTTGGTAACACTAAATACTTATTTTAAATAAACTTTCTCCGTATTTGTAGATTTACTTTTTGCCAGCAGCATATTCATATTTTTAGCAGCGGAGTTTCAATTCTGTAGAATTGATCATAAATGATGCCTGGTGATATCTGTTTTGATTTTGTAACGTTCCACGTGAAATAATCATATATTGCTGTCTGGTTTAGAAAAAAATGGACTTTTTAGAAAAAAAAAATTCGATTTATTCATTTCAGACCAATATTCATATGCGTACAAGTGTGTACAAACTTATAATCAGAATTTAGACGTGGCTGGCTGCCAAGTTGATTACTTAATTTCCTTCCCCGTAGAAGATATTTTTGTCTCGGTAAAATCTCGTAATTCGAATGTTAATTTTCACGACAGGTCCCCATTTGGTTGGTTCTTCGTGATTACCGTGCGTCTATGAATATATTGCCGTAATATGTACTTGGCTTAAGATTCAATTTTCATCATACAGAGAAATCACAAAATTTTAATGGTTGGTTGGTTGGTTTTTATGGCATATCAACCTTTGTTGGTTATTCAACACCAAATCCATTTTTATGCAAATAATCAATTCTATTTCAAACAGTTCATTTTAGCATGGGTACACAGTTTAATTGTCAAAAACATTTCTATTTCAAGCTATTCAGTTTATTCAAACAGTTCTAATTCAGCAAATTCAATTTAGTATAAGTACAGATTTTGTTTACACATAGTTAGATGTTAAAACAGTTCTATATTAAACAATTCCGTTCAGTGTAAGTAGAGTTTCAATGTCAAAAACAGTTCCATTTCAAATAATTCAGTTTAGCATAAGCACACAGTTGAAATGTAAATACAGTTTAATTGTCAAAAACATTTCTGTTTCAAGCTATTCAATTCATTCAAACAATTCTAATTCAAAAAATTCAGTTTAGCAAAAGTATGCAGTTAGTTTTATTTAACCCATTGATAGGGCCCAATCAGATGCTACCATTCCGAGACAGAGTGGACCTGGGAGCAATAGCAATGAAGGGGTACTCCGCATTTCCCAAAGCTCCAGCTTCACTGGAACCTCACCATCACATTGTCTGGTGTCAGGACACTTATTGAGGGTGGTGTTACCCCTCTGCAGTGGTGCAGTCGGTGTATTCTACAGCCCCAACTTTCTGTATACGTGTGTGTAGCAGACTTGTATGTACGAACATAAATATGTGTGTGCAGAAGTATCAAAAGTATAGGTAAACAAGTCTGGAAGGTCGGCAGATTTTGATGATGAAATAGAAAAAGAGTAATTTCTCGAAGAGGATATAAAGGTTAGTTTTTTTTAAATCTCCATAATAGACAGAAGTTTTCGGTAAAAGCATGGTTAGATGTCAATAGCCCAGGATATCATTTTCTAAAGTATTTTAGTTCTTGGGAGTGACTGCAACCAGCAATGCACCAGTTGTTTGAATTCGGAGTTGATCGTCTTGACTGGTAGGCAATCAAGGCCGGAGATCTCTGTTTATATTCGCCTTATTTTTCAATCTATTACTTGGTGGTCTAAAAAGATACCATTCCGAAAAGCATTAGTGTAAAGGGATCAGAATCTGTTTCAGAAAGAACTTGGTCTCAACTTGCTGATTAACTTTTCCACTGATAAAAACAAAGTTTCTCTTGTTTCTGGCTATTTCTGGGAAAAGATCTATTATTATTAGGCTCTTTCTAAAGACAGAACACACAATTAACAGCTTGAAAGTACAGCACGTTAGGAAACATGTGTAAAGAAAGTCAGCTGTATTTGTTGCTAAATCGATGTATCTATTAAGAGTTTCTATTTCAAGATAAAACTGGAATTACCTGTATAATATTTGTCAACATTAAAATCCGACAATAGCTAATGGGAGTTATTCAAGATGAAAGAAATACTTTCTGCTGAGTGCTATATGAAACTTGACAATATTTCAGAGGTGCGGTGAAAGTTTGACAAGTTAAAACATCGGAGAAGATGTTCAAACATGAGATCAAACATTTGAAGTTAGAACGGTTGATGATTGCGTGTCAGATATGTATGGAGAAGGTAGGACAAGAGAAGAAAGTAGATCTTTTTGAACGGGAGTGCCAAACTGAGAGAAGAATTGGCTTAGTATTTATTCACATTTTCTTTAAATGACTTTAATTAGTTCTTTAGTTATTTTTCTTGAATAAAAACAATAAGCGAAATGAATACATTATATATGGTGTTTATTGTATATTTGTGCGTGAATTCGTAAATTCCTCAGTTGGTCGTATTTATTGTACTCTTCTGTTGGTCGTATTTTTTGTCATCCTCTGTGAGTCGTATTTTTTCTACACCTCTGTTGGTCGTATTTTTGTCATCCTCTGAGAGTCGTATTTTTTGTCATCCTCTGTTGGTCGTATTTTTTGTCATCCTCTGAGAGTCGTATTTTTTCTACTCCTCTGTAGGTCGTATTTCTATTGATGACGAGTGAATTGAAGAATTAAGATTAAGATTAAGATTGTACATATAGTTTGAATGGAATTTACTGTCTATCTTCAAGTGGACAGGATGAATTTCCATAAAACTTTGTAGGAATACATATCGGGATGAAGAAAAATAACGTTAGGTGGTTTAGTTGGATTAATTGCTTATCAACCCTTGTCTTTCAAGATTGTTTAACTATGATACAGAAGTAATTTCAATTTCAATACATTTCTCAAGAGCTTTTAAACTCAAGGCACAAGTGAGGTTTGTAGGGTAACTGATTCATCACCATCCAATAACCTGGGAGGAATATTCATACATTATCCACAACTTTACATACTGCATTCAACAGTACCTTTCTCTGAACAACGAACATCTAGAGAATGCACTCTAGGGGTTTTCCTTTTAGAAACCTATCCTTCAGGCTGGCTACCTGGCATTCATGCCAGATGGTTTTACTTGTCCTGGTAAATTTGGTCTCAGCGAGCCCTTCTCTCAAGCTTGACCTGCTTTGCATGGCTGAGTTTATTGCTCGGCGTCTTAGGCGCTTCATTAGGAGAATGCCGACAAGTTCAAGTATTTTTTGCATCTGCCACGCTTGAGTATCGATTCGTGTGTGGTTCCCACCTTTTGCCACATTCTGGCTTGGTGGGAAGTCGGATACATACCACCACTCTAGGGCTTCTCTCGACATTTTTGGTTGAGGTTTGAGACGAAATAGTAGCGAATCCTAAAATATTATCGTTTTATCTTTCCATAAATGTAATTTTCATTACTCTATCATTTGTTTCCCTTGATTTTTGTCCGATATTTGTTTCAAAAATTGTGAAACACTCTGTACAATAACACAGAGAAGAATATTATAAAGACTGATTGGTTTTATTTTATTTTGTTTTGTGACATATCAACCATCGTAGGTTATTTAATGCTAAATCCAGTTTATACATATGTATTTGATATATATGATTTGTAAACATAAGTCAACTAAATTAAATGATTCCAAGTATTACTAATAATCACTAACAATTCAATTAAAACATCAGTTATTTGTTTACACACAGATGATCAAACAGTTCTATGTCAAACAATTCAGTCTAGCATAAATCATTTGTTTGCACTCAGTTAAATGTCAAAAAGTTCTATTTGAACAATAGATAGGATCTTATCAGGTGCCTTCACTCCAGACCAGAGTGGACCTGAGAGCGCTGACAATGAAGGGGTATTCCGCATTCCCCAAAGCTCTAGCATTACTGGAGCCTCATTATCAGAGTCTTTTATGTGTTATTCAGGATACTCATTGTGGGGTGTTACCCCTCCGTAGAGATGCAGTCGGTGTATTCTTCATCACACCACTCAGCCGATTGGGCTGCATAAAGACCGAGTGTGTGTGTGATTAAAATTGCACTGTTATTTTTACGGGATGATTTTAGTCATTTATTTGCTCAAAATATCCCCTTTGAAAACAAATTAATTTGCCGACTTGGACAAATTTTGAGTGATTTCTGTCTTGGATTTAGTATTTTTTTAGTCAAAATTTTCTAACATAGTTGTAACAACGACAGTATGAAGATAATATCTGTTTGAGACGCTTGTGTAGAATTAAAACCAAGACGAGACAAAATGATCAATGGCCAAGAAAAAACAAAAACAAAACAAAAACAACAAAGCAAAACAAAAAACAAAACCGAACAAAAAACTGAATATAATTACATTCAAAATATAACCTTTTTCCTGATAAATAAATTCAGTTTCTGAAATATACACAGTGTTCATCACTTGATCATAAAATCTGCATTTCTACTTAAATTAATTACTATTTAGTGAAGAATTGGTAGCTTTGTAAATAGTTGTGATGAGCGAATATTTGTGTGTGCCTTTTTATTTTTGATTGGTTAACAAATTTGTCAGTCATATTTAAACATTTGAAGTCATAATCGATCATAGTCGAGGGTCACCCGAAGGCTTCCTTTTCGATAGCTACTACACCAAGGTTTAGGGGAAGGCGCTATCCTTTCCCTGGATTGCTCCATTTTACCCTTGATCCTTATCTTATACTGTTGAGAGTTAATCAAGGAAGCATCAAGTACCATTTTTTGAGTCTTTGTTATGACTCGACCTGGGATTGAATCCAGATCTCCCTGGCCATTGGCGAACACTCTAACCAATAGAAAAATGTCAATGTCCGGTAACAAATTTTTTAAAATCATTTTTATCATTTGAAATCATACTCTTTTGTTTATCTTAATAATACACTTCACAGTTCGATATAATTGAATTCGTTTACTTCAGAACAGCATTTTGATCTCTGATAAAATATGTAGTCATCTATCAGCCGGAATTTAATTACGATAGTTCGTTATATATACAAAAGTGAGATTTCGAAAAACTATTCTTGAGTTTTTTTTACGATTGCAAAATTTTTTGTCACTGATTGACAAAGCAGAAAATATGAGAATATTAATCTGAATATTTCATAAAATAGTCGCAATACGTTTCGGAATTTTAAACTGCTGTTATCATGCATATCTCCTCGGTAATATTAAATTTAATGTATTTTATATTTGTGGCTTATTTTCTCACCGATGATATTCAAGCAAAGTATGAGGGGAGTCTCCGCCGTGTAGTTGTTAACGTGTTGGACTGTGACTTCGTAGTAAGTGAGTTCAAATTCTAGTCATGTTATTACGTTCACTTTCGGACTAATACCCGGGAAAAGCATGCATTTTTTTTATCTCTCTACAACTAAGGTTTTAATAGTATCGCTACTGTTCTTCTACAAGGATGACTTTGGTATTAAATAACCAAGGAAACAAAGAAACGAAGCCACGACACTCAAGCAAAGTATACAGCATTTTCTTCTCAATTAAAGAGAAAAAAACTTGCTTAAATCAAAGTAATGTTTAATTGCATTGCGAATTCCTAATCAGAGAGTGCATTTTAAGGTCGTAAGTTTTTTTTAACGTTTGTTCCTCTTTTTCCGTAATTTGTGGGGTATACGAAAGTTGTTTCGGTGGTATATGGTTGTTTGGTGAAATGTTGGGAATTCTGAGGTTCGTATCTGACTCCTTTTTCTTCATTCTTAACCCATTCATTTGTTGTCTTTTTTGTCTTTCGAAGCTGTAAGAGAATTAAGGACGGAAGGAAAAAGAAAAGGATAACTTTAGACTCGAACTTTATTTTGGGGTTTACGATTATTCTGTGGTAAAGAATGTTTTCCTGAACCGGTAAAAACAGTCACGTTTCATAGACAAAGCGTTGAAGTATATTATGGACACATCTTCGGCAAGTTATAAGTTTGAAGGTTCGTCGTGTATCTAGTGGGTTTGTTTGGCAGAGGGTGCTACAAGTAAGAGACGCCACCGGTTGCTAAAACCCTGGACGTTGCGAGCACGTGTGCTACCTACCACCAGCCGAGAGAAAAAGATCCGTTCAGTCGAAGTAGTTAATGCTTGATAAGGAAGACTTTCTCTTTGGTGCCATGAGGTCCCTCTTTTTTGGCATGCGCTGAATTCGCTTCCTGTCAGAGGCCTCTTGGGATGTACTGACTTTTTGCATTTATTTTATTTTTTAAATTTCTTTTTTAATCCCCACAAATTATTCAAGCAAAATCAGAAGTATTTATTTTACAATTTATTTTACGAAGTGACATCAATAGGCATGAAGAATAAAAACACCCTTCTGCTCCCCACCAAAAGAAAAAGAACAAAAAGAAAAACAAAGCAATACCAACAAACGACTGATAGTATACTCGTTTTTATTTGACTTAAGCAATGTTTAATGAGAAAAGGCATGATTGGTAATTGAATGTAAACGAAATATGTACAGACATGCTAAGAGTGACAGATAAGTGTGTTGTTGAATGGTGATAAATTTATCGAGTTGTCGTAGCAGAGGGCTGGCCCTTATCACGTTTCAACTTTTGGCTTCCTGCTTCTCAACTCATTTATCAATTTAAGGTCAAGAAAGTACACGACAAATCGCCGGTCGCTTTTGCTGTGAGAGAAATTTGTCATTGAAATTACCATTTCTAAATCTACTTAGTCTCTTGTTCGGTTGGCAAACGTAGGAAAGTCAAAAAACTTTTACAAGTAAATAACAAATGTTATTTGCGCGCATATTAAAAGAAATCAAATTGCAACATAATTAATTTTTATTTCAGTGGAAATTATATTGTATGATGAGTCTTTTGAGAATGCTTAAATCCTTTTGATTATTTTGTTAATCAAAACAAAAATAAATACTCTGATAAGCATCAAATTTTTATTTGAAAAAACAATTTCTATTAGGAAACCTGTTTTTAACAAAATACTTAAAATTGGTTTCGTTTGGTTTTATGGCACCTCAACTTTAGGTTATTTAATGCTAAATCCATTTGTATACATAAACAGTTCTATTTCAAACAATTCAGTCGAGCATAAGAACACAGTTTAGTTCAATTTGAACAGTAGAACAACCTATCAGTTGCTACCACTCTGTGCCAGAGTGGACCTGGGAGGGATGGCAATGAAGGGGTACTCCGCATTCCCAAAGCTTCAATATTAGTGGAACCTAAATATCAGATTGTTTAGTATCGTTGCGGGAGTCTAACCCCTCTGCAGAGATGCAGTCGGCGTATTCTACAGTCCCAGCTAATTGGGCAGGCTTACAATTACTAAGTAGCGAATTTATAGTTAAAGTAAAGTTGGGGACCGTTTTTGAGGGTGACCAGAAGGCTCCCTTTTCAATCGCTACCACACCAAGGTGTAGGGAAGGGCGCTACTCCTTTCCTGGGATTGCTACACTTTACCCTTGATACGCACCTTATATTGCTGAGTGTTAAGCAAGGAGATATCAAGTACCATTTTCAAAGTCTTTGGTATGACTTGATCTAGGATTAAAACCATGTCTCCCGGACCATTGGTGAACACTCTACCCACTCGGCCAATGAGTAATCTTAAGGTATTTTGGCACAAGGTCAGAAGTATGTGACATCCAGTGAGAATAGAACTCACTAACAATAGTCTACTACTTTAGCTCAATACCAATTACATCACGAAAACTAAGCATAAGCTTGTTACAAAAATCGAACTCACTATTCAGTAATAATTGATTTGAGAAAATAAAAGACAGTTTTGAAAATCAGAATGATATATTTTACTGGAGGTTTAACCTCATCAGAGAAACAATTTATCAATTTGATTTGTCAAACTGCTTTTCTCATTCCGCCTTATTCCATAACAAACAGTACCCAGTACTTGTAGTGGGCTGTAGAATACACCGACTGCTTCTCTGCAGAGGATTAAGATTTCCCCTATGAGTGTCCTGAAAATGACACTAAAAATCTGCTGGTGAGGCCCCAGTAATGCTGGGTCTTTAGGGAATGCTGAGAACCTATTCATAGCCATCGCTTTCAGGTCCAATCTAGCTCGGAGTCGTAGTACCTGATATAGTCTCATTTATGGGTCAAATAGAACTAATGTACTGATGCAAAATTGAATTGTTTTAAATAGAACTGCTTTTGAGGTTTAAACTGCGTACTTATGATAAACTTTATTGTTTGAAACATAATTGTTTATATGAATAAAAATGGATTTGGCATTAAATAACCTACAATAGTTGATATGCTATAAAACCAAACCAAACCAAACCAAACCAAAACATGTTGTGCCTATAAAAAGTCATAGCATAGATTTGGGAGAAGGGTTCAAATATGAGACATTTAGTGAGGATTGAATTCACGAACGATTGCATGACAAGGCGCTCAAAAGTTGTTAATTTATTAGAGATCGATCCGCTGAGATTTGAGTTCCTGATCGATTTTTGATAGGACAAGCAAATAGTGGAAATTGCAATACTGCTTATAAGACATTTTTGATAACACAGAAGAAAATAAATTTAAATCATTAGATTAGCCTACAAAATTATTTCTGTAAGTATTTTTACTTGTGTAAAGCTCTGACTATTATTACCGGAAGCGATGTTTTTGTTTTGTAAGTGCGTATTCACCCAACCCCTCCATCACGAATTCCTAGGATGCCACAGAAAGTATTTTTAAGCGGGGTACATATGGTTTAAATTCAAAGTTTTCGTTCTACAAGATTGGTTGGTGTAACAAAACTGAAGATCCCAGGTGGCTCAACTTGTTACTCATAGCTAGGAAGAAATTTGCGTAAAAGTGAAACGTATACAGATTCGCCCATGATTTGAACTCGGGTCTTTGTATCCATTTCCCAGGACGATAACTCCAACACCACACTTCTCCATGTTTGGTAAGTATCCAAATAGTTTCAATATCTTCAGAATCGGGTTTCAAGTATCTTGATCATTTGTCTTGGTTTCAATATCATATCCACCTTCGTTGGTCATTTAATACTAAAGCTATCCTTGTAGAAAAACGGTAGTGGTACTATTTAACCCATAACTACGGGGATAAAGGGTTTCATACGTGTCCCAACGGTATTAGCACAATAATGAACGTAATAGTATGACTGGAGTTCGAAATCACTAACTACAGTGTTGCAGCCGGCACTTTACTCACAACACAACGAGGGACTTCCTGCTCAAGTATCTTGAGTTAATCTACATAGGTCTTCTGGTTTCGATTAAACGATCAGTTTGCATCTGAAAGTCATTGAAGATTTCATTTCGTTATTCAACAAGATTCCAGTTGATTTTACCCACATTTGTGGTTTTAGTGGATACGTAATGGTTTACGTGCCGGACTTTGGCATCGAAGTAAGCGAGTTCAAATTCCAATCGCGCAATTACGTTTCCTTTCGGACGATATTGAAATTCCTCATCCTCTCAGCTATGGGTTAAGTAGTATCACTGCTGTTCTTCTACAAGGATGCCTTTGGCATAATATAACCCATGAAGGTTGATATGTCATTAAAAAGAAAAGTTGTTATTTGACTTTCTTAAATGCTTTAATGCATCATTTAATTTATGACTGATATGTTCCTTTCGATCTCAAATGAGTCTACATCTGTTATTTTCCTGTATCTTGTCTACGATGACCTTTTATATATATATACTAATACTGTCATTCTGTACAATCAATTATAAGGATTCAGTTTCTCTCTTCAATACAGCTGGGACTGTAAAATATACCGACTGCATCTCTGCAGAGGGGTAATGCCCCACACAACGAGTGTCTTCTATATGACACAAAACAATCCGATGGTATGGCTCCAGTAATGCAGGAGCTTTAGGAAATGCAGTGTACCCCTTTATTGCCATTGATCCCAGGTCCACTCTGGTCCGTAGTGGTAGCACCTGATAAGGTCCTATCTGTGGGTCAAATAGAACTGTTTGACATTTAAACTGAGTGCAAACAAATGACTTATCCTAAATTGAATTGTTTGAAATAGAACTGCTTGATCCTTTAACTGTGTGTAAATACATGATTAATGTTTAATTGTATTGTTAGTGATACATAGTAATACTTTGAACTATTTGACTTTGACTTATGCTAAATTGAATTTTTAAAAATAGAACTGTTTGATTATTGAACTGTGTGTAAAGAAATGACTGATGTTTAATTGAATTTTAGCGAAGTTATAACCATTTAATTTTGCTGGTTTATGTTTACAAATCATATATATCTGATATATATGAATAAACCGGATTTGGCATTGAATAGCCTACTAGGGTTGATATGCCATAAAACCAAACAAATTTCTCTATTCATATGTTCTCTTTGCGAAGAAATCCATATCGTTTCATTTGTAATTCCTTCAATTTGTTATTTTTTGTTTTTCTTCCCATTTTTTTTAAAGATTTGTTTGCAGTGATATACTCATCCTCTTATTGGCCCAATCGGCTCGGGCAGTAGAATACCCCGACTGCATCTTTGCAGAGCAGTAAGACTCCTCCAACGAGTATCCTGAATATAACACTAAACAATTTGATGTTGAGGCTTCGGTAATGCTGAATATTTGGGAAATACGGAATACTCCTTTATTGGCATCGCTCCCAGGTCCTATCTAAGGTTCAAATAGAACTAAACTGTGCAATTACGCTAAACTGAATTGTTTAAAATGAACTGTTTTTATATTGTAAACAAAAGACTGTACTTATACTTAATTGAATTGTTTGGAATAAAACTGTTTGATCATTTGATTGTGTGAAAACAAAAAAACACCCCCCCAAAAAAAAACAAGAACAATAACTGTGTACTTAAGCTAAACTGAATTGTTTGAAATAGAACTATTTTTACATTTTACTGTGTGTAAGCAAAAAACTGTATTTAAACTAATGACTACCAGTGTGAAAACAAAGAAACCCTCTACTTATGCTAAGCTGAATTGTTTGAAATTAAGTGTAACCATTTAACTGTGAGAAAAGAACCGAGCTCAGGTTGGTATCTTCAAAATGTGTTTAAAAATCATATATTTAAAATATGTATAAAAAGGATTTGGCATTAAATGTCCTACAATGATCGAATGCCATAAAACCAAACAGTACATGTCGGGTGGGGAAATTTATGTAAGCGAAGTTTTTTTTAGAGAACTGAATGAGTAATTACTGCCTCATTCATATTTAATTACTATGTCCTGAGGAAATTTTTGCTAAATCAAATGAAAGTCATTTTTTTTCTTTCAAAAATTGACTTTTCAGACGCATTGAAGTGTATGAAGAATATTAAAATTTTACATTATTTGAGTTGGTAGCAAGCCTTTATGTGTTAAATATGTAATTATTAAGAGCGCCTTTAAAAGTGTGACGTGGAATTGGTACGCTAAATTCCAAACATCTTTTGAAGATATTAAGAACGTGTCATTATCTGAACTATCGTTGAAGCATTTGAATCCAGATTTAGAAATGATAATAGTAGCATCAGATGCCAATGATTTTTTACACTGGAGCATAAAATCGTATGTCATTAATTCAATGATTGTAAAATAAAAGCAGTTGCCTATGCATCTAGAACAGTAATAACAGCGGAAACAAATTAGATCCATATTGAAAGAAGCTCTCACTATTTTTACTAAGAAAAACTTCACACAATGATACAGTTTAAAGTAATGCTCCAGTGCAGCTAAAGTCTCAATCTCCGAGTTTTTAAAATCAAAACAGATCATTAAATCTCAGCCAGAAGGCTGAGATTTAATGATCTGTTTAATGATCCAGTGCTAATTAATAAGAAAAACTGTCATTCATTGGACAAATACCTGAATCTTGTTATAGTTGAAAAATTTGAGGAATAAGGTGAGAGCGATCTTAGTACTTTTTAAACAGTCCCCCAAGCCTCTCAACACAATTCTCTGGAAAAGAAACTGGGTGACTTGGAGACCATTTAGACAAAGCACTTATAAAATTCGCTTAGAGACTCAAGAAGACCTGCTGCCGTTTAGACTTCTCGTGTTGGTTTTTGCTGTCATTAACCAAGTTTTACTTAGATAGGGCACATAGGTAGCAGGTTGCTTATTGTACCTGCTGTTAATTTAGTGGTTACCCGTCTAAATATTGAACAGTTATGGCCGCTTAACTTCGGTGATATAGCGGGAACCAACACTTTCAGTGTAACTTGACCGCAAGCCGGCGTTGATTTTGTTTTGTTTTTATCGGTTGTTTTCATGTTCACGGGTGGCATAACAGTAATTTACAAAGCTTTTTGCTTAGATGTGGCTCAAGCCCGAAAGAATGAGGCACCTAATGAGAATCAACTCACTCATAGTGTGCAAGTCTAGCTTGCTTAGCGGTGGCACAAGGCCAAAAGTATGCAGTGCTAAGTAAGAATCTAACAATGATTTGTTAATTCAGCTTACTAACCATTACAGTATTTATTGTATGATTTTTGTACAAATTTGGCACAAAGCCGTTATAAGGAGGAAAGACTGGTCATCCTTATCCTAATTTTTAACTTAACTAGTTCCAATCGATGGCCCAAAACATACTAAAATAATCCATTCACCACATAGACACAACTATTCTGAAAATCTTTCGTGCTACAGTTAACCAAACAATTCAGTCGTTCTATGTATCTCTGTCCTAATCCCATGTTTACATGATTATAAGGGTGATAATAAAAAAATAAAAAATTTTACAAGGATATAATCCCAACGAAAATGTACAAATGAGGAAAAATATATATACAATTTAAAGAGATGAAAGTTTGTATTAAAGCGCCTTTCACAGGCTACAACACCTGAAAAGTTAGTTCACCAGTCAAAAAACAGTACCAGGCGTGGGAGGTGAAATACCTCCCCTGCAAATCAAGAGAACTTGAGTTTCTGTCATCTAACATGGGTGGGAAGTGGCAAAAAAAAAAAACACAAAAAAAAACGGGGACTAATTAAATAAGTATCAGGTCGATGAGCTTACATACACTACCTAAGCTAAACTGCTTTTACAAAAATCAAAATAAAAAAATAACCAGTCTAACTTACCTGAAAAGAGCTGTCATTTCTCTTTCTAAGGACGAAAAATTCTTCCCAACCTGTAATCCTCGCAAAAAATTAAAGGTTTGCTCCTTACACGTAACACAAACGCGCAACATTTACCCACCTCATGCCGAATTTCAATGAAGAATCTTTTTCTCCCAGACGGGTTTTTAACTTTGATTTGGCGCTTGAAATAAGCCACCAATAGTTGTCTAAATTTCTGAGACAAAGCGTGATGATTTTTATCATTAAGGTGTTGGTTCCCTAAGCTTTTAAGTAGACAATCATCTGGAGGTTGCAGGTACAATCCTGACTGCCGGTGAGCAACAATACAGGAATACTTAACACTTGTATGGCTAACGGAATCAGAATAGGTGACCCCTATAAAGGACGTTGTTCGAAGTTCTGTGAAGGTTCCCGAGTTCGACAAACACCTGAAGAGGGCCGGAGGACGTATCGGCCGAAATGTTGTGGAAATAACAATAGAGATGAAGAAAATAGTCCGAAGACCCTTAATGATAAGCCACCAATGTCTGAGAAAAGAAGGACTTGCCTTGGTAGAACTCGTCGTTCTGTCTCAACTATGACTCTCATAACGCCGATAAGCAGAGAAACATCATGTCCCGACCTTTTCAACGACGAAACTACATTTCTGCTAACAGAACTGACTTCTAGGACTAAGAACTTTCTCAAAGCGAACCATGAAATCTTCAAGAAACTTGCACAGCGACTACACCACCGAGCAGTGGAAGAAGGCGTATGAGATCGACTCCTCCATGTCACCGCACCGGACGCACTCAAGTGAAATTGCGAGACGCACTGAAAACAGCCTCTTGCCGACCCAGAGGGAGTTCCGAATCACCAGCCAGATAAGCGATGCGACGTCGTTATTGAAACAACTCATCCAGAGGTGGCAGGGGTAGACACGGCTACAATAAACGACCTTGTCGGTCAAATCATCACTAACGTTCGATATAAAGCCCTACCCAATAACGGTCAGCTGTGAGAGAGACCAGTTTGCAGCCGAGAGAAAACATTCTGAACATGCTAACATTAGCGATCGAAGAAGCACTCGTTTCGGGGCAACGGTGTTTCTCCTGTCATTCAAGTATACGCTTCTCAAGGTCGGAAAGGTCTTCTTGGTGTCCTCTTTCCGGAGGTCGCCGGTTTTTTCATGATGTACACACATCCAACCAAGGAAAGTGAGGCGCAAAGTATGGCATTGGATCTCTGCGTTCGGTATTCCCCGGGCGCCTTCGGATGAGTGAAGCTGACAGATCTCGCATCGCACCAAAGGGATCTATTTTCTCCAGATGAACAGGAACAGAACCTTTTCTAGGTTTGGTAAGGTTTGGTTTGATTTTATGGCATATCAACCTGTGTAGATTATTTAATCCCAAATACATTTTTACACACATAAACAGTTCTATTTCAGACAATTCAGTTTAGCATTAGTGCATATTTTGTTTACACACAGTTAAAGGTAAAAGCAGTTGGTTGGTTGGTTGTTATGAAACTTTGTGGGTTATTTAACACCAAATCCATTTTAATACAAATTATCAGTTCTATTTCAAACGATTCATTTTAGCATGAATACACAGTTTAATTGTCAAAAACACTTCTCTTTCAAGCTATTCAGTTTAGTCAAACAGTTCTAATTCAAACAATTCAGTTTAACCTAAGTACAGTTTCAATGTCAAAAACAGTTCTATTTCAGACAATTCAGTTTCGCATAAGTACGTAATTTAGTTATATTTGACCAATTGATAGGACCCTATCAGTTGCTACCACTCCAGGCTAGAGTGGACCTGGGTGTGTCGTGGTGGTGTAATGGTTAAAGCGATGGACTGCGGAATCGTAGTATGCGATTTCGTATTCCAGTAGCGCTACTGCGTTCACTTTTTTGGAAATTACCCTTGGTATGAAACCCCTTATCCACCCAGCTATGGGTTAGATAGTACCACGACTGTTCTTCTTGGAGAATAGCTTTGGCATTAAATAACCTACAAAGGTTGATATGCCATTAAATAAAGAAACCAAACCAAACCTTGAGTGGACCTGGGAGTGATGGCAATAAAGGGGTACTTCACATTTCCCAAAGCACCAACATTACTGGACCCTCACCATTAGATTGTTTAGTGTCATATCAGGACACTTGTTGGGTGAGTCTTACCTCTCTGTAAAGAAGCAGTCGGTGTATTCTACAGCCCCAGCCGACTGGGCAAGGTAAAAGAACTGGTTAAACTATTTTGAATAATTCAGTTTAGCATGAGTAAATGTAATTTTAAATGTCAAAACAGTTCTATTTCAAGAAGTTCAGTTTAGCATAAATTTGCTTATTCTACAGCTCCAGCCAAATGGGCCCGGACTTTTTCTAATTATAGCTAGAAAGGTACATAAGAGAAGAATTACTGAAAGACAGTGAAGGATCAGAGGGCAGATGTGCGAGCCGCACACTTTGGCTCTGCTCTTTTAAGAAGAGTCTCCTTTGTAACCAGAATACTGAACCAATTTGACAGTATGGACTTACCATCTACTTTTTCTTTGATCATGCAAACCAAATGAAGGCTGTCCTATATAGTCCTACCCTTAACAATGTAACACTGTTCGGTCCCGATTAGACTAGGTATGGCAGTCTGCAAGAGGTCGGCCAAGATTTTCGCCAAAATCTTTAAGGCAGCGTTTAACATCATTCAAGGACGAAAGTAACTAATCCCGTCCTCACCATGTTTGTCCTGGCACAGAAACTTCACTGTGCCCCTGGTGAAGCGTTTGGAGATCAATCCCTGTACCATCTAGTTTTTATACATAGTCACCTGCAATGACAAAGACATGAGCGACAGTCTCAAGTACGCTTCGTAGGGAAGACCATCAATTCTTGGGGACTTGTACGTCCAAACCGTTTTCAGCACCTGCCGAATTTTATACTCTGTTATACGCCTCTCAAACCTAACCGATTTCGTTTCCTTGAGGCAGTGGAAGTCGGCAAGATAGGTGTCGAACTGAGCAGAACTCAGTTCGGACTCTCCGGTGAAGAATTTCTGAGGGTAATCGCGAAACTCCCTACAAATGCCTTCGTTTGTAGTCTGACGTTGTCCATCTGGCGATGCGACACTCGCGATATGTCACCGTGAGGAATGTCCTAATACTGCATTTCGAAGTTCTTGAGCCATGTTCGTTGCATCCCGTGACATTCTTTTTAACCATACCATAACTACGAGATCCTGGGAAAAGCTAACTCCGCTTTAGCTAAGTTAGTTTCAACACTATCTCTCACCTTTAATGCCCTATCTATTCTAGCTGCTAAAGCTTTTTGCGCTGCCGCTATCTAATTTGAGCCTCCTACAATAGTCGGTAGCAAAGGATCTAATTCTATACTAAAACTTTGTCCACAAACGATTACCGATTATGGCTTCCGTCACTTCCCGCTTTAGCGTTAGTTCAAGCTGGTCATTAAATTTTTTCTCATCCAAAAAGCACATGTTAAATTTCTGGTTATCAGACATCCTAAACTTACCCATAACTAACTTAATTGACACACGGACAAGTTCGTGGTCGGAATTTTTAAAATAAACTCTCCTAACAATCGGTCGAGGTTTCTAAAAAGCTGAATCATGGCATTTTTATCGGTCCATGTCCATTATATTCTACCTTAGTTGGATGCCTTTACCGGAATTTGTCGATGAGATTAAGTCTAACGACAAAGTCACGAAAATGTTTCGTGTCCAATTTGATAGTAGCCCAACTAGCTCCCCGTCGGGATCCAGGAAGACGTTACAATCTCCCACAAAAATAACCGCCTTACTGATGTTACAAATGGCTCGATGCGCCGATAAAGTCAGGAAGGTCACTGAGGACATTGGGCCTATAAAACCCAATGTAGTGAGAAGTCTTGTCCTGTATGTTAACGTCCGGCACAAAAAGTCTGCTCGCCGAATCTGAAAAAACAAAACAAAAAAAAAACAAAACACAGGAGAACACGTCGCATTAAGGCATCTAATTAGCCTGGAGAACCCTCTAACACGGCTGTCTAAGTAGGCTGAGAAAGGCTGGTACACCTTCGAAAGGCTGGTACACCCCTACGAAGTTGGGGTCAAGTGGGCCTCCCGTAGACAACAAATATCCACCTCACAGGACTGGAGGTGAGAAAAAAGTTAACTCTTTTTAAAGTCAGACCTCGGTCTGCAGCTATTTAAACTTACTAACCTTAAATTAATCGTGAAAATTACAGGGATTAGGTACCCGAACTGAACATTGCAGGAGTCAGAACACTGACAGTCTGGCTCATGGATCCAAAGCCTATCTCTTTATTAATGGTGCAGTTATAAGTGTGAACCCTCGATGTTCCGTGGGAAGGTTAACTTTAATGCCCTATAAAGGAAAGGGTGTAGAGAAATGAGGACCCTCCCAGCAACCCTTTTCATGATTTCGCCTTCTGTGATGATGTAAGAGAAGGGGCCACGAGCCTAAGTCGCCTCTCCGACCATGCTTATAATTCTCTCGGCCTGTTCTGATGAATTAAAGGACCTTGACTCCGGGGGAAGTTTGATGGGTCCTCTATATCTTGGCCGTCAAATTTTTCGATGTTGTAGAGAATCCTTGAATCTTTTATTTCTGCGGCTGGACCTTGTTTCTTTTCTCCCTGATCTCCAGATCCATCCTGCATATATCTTTGTATTAAAGACGGTCCTTTTTTTCTTTTTAGTTTACTCATCCTCCGAACTACCCATCGCAGCACTTCACTGCCTGTTATTGTGGGTTGCTGGTAATGGTTTGACTGCTGCTTTAATCTATATTGGAGGTGGTGCTGTGGTTGGTTTTGGGGCTGGATCTATTGCTGCTACTTTTACAAGATAGTGGGCTGCTGTTGTTGTTAGTGCTGCTGACAACAGCAGCGGGGTAAGACGAGCCTCTTTATTGGATTTTAAGACCGTTTGGTGGCGGCATATTCCTGCGTTGATTATAGCCTAATTTTTCGTAGCCTGGGGGAAGATGGTGAGGAAGGAGAAGGCCCTTGAGTGGTGGTGGTGGTGGTGGTGGGGGCGATGTCCTAGCCATGTCCTGCCGCTTTTTAAAGAAGAACAAGTTTTCATATTTTTTCGCGCCCTGGACAAGTATATTTGCCTTGTGGTGTTATTGTTGAGAATATGGGTTAAGGCTCAAGAATTTTGATATTTGCCTGAAGAACTTTCTGAGACTGAGGAACCGCTGGTTTGGTCCTCCTTTTCCTATCTGTTCCTACAGTAAGCAACTTCTCCTTCGATTTCTCGGTTGCGTTCGTATGAGGAGTGTCAGAGAGAGAAGAGGACTAACCTTTTTCTCCAATCGGAACGGGACCCGTTGTCCTGCCTGTAGGCTAGACTACGGGGCTCTCCTTTTTTTCCTTTCGCCGTAAGAGGGCATTGCGAATTCGATTGGGCGTTTTCAACGGAGCCTTCTTCCCCAGACAAATTGCTGAGAGGTGACCTATCTCTCCACAATGCCAACTGGTTGGTTTTCTTCCTGTCAGAATGACAGGCAGCCTGCACTCTTCCAAATCTAACCCGTTAGGAATGGAGAAATTTTTACTCTCCAGCATGATGTCAAACTTCCATTCCCCGCGTATACCATCCTGTGATTCGGAGACGATGTCGCTGAAATGTTGCATATCGGCAGGTTTTCATCAATAAGGTGCCTAGGCTCCTCAAATACTGAGAGTCTGATCCTCCGTCGGCCCAAATACTCAGTCATTTGGGTATATTCTTTACTCCAACATCTGAAGAGTAAGGGCGCTGGTTTCATCGATGGTCAGTACCAGCACATACCAGAAGCAATAAACCCTTCTTCTTCACTTGGGGAGAGATGGCCTTTGCTTGCTGGAGCAACTCATCGACGTCGACCATGATTTTAGGTGGAGCTTTCCATTCATTTGGGGAGCCCCTACTTATATTCTTGAGAATCTGGAGATGTTATTTTTTTAACTGAATTTGTATTTTTGTTATTTGTTTGGGAAGTTTTTTTCTTTGTTTCTTTTTGTCGTTAGTGTGATACCCCTTTTTTCGGGAGTCATAAAGAGAGTCTTTATGGCCGAGCTGCTAGTTTGGCCGGCCATAAGCAGGGAAAAAGTAAAAAAAAAAAAAAACCCTAAATATATGTAATTTTTTTGTTTTGACCTTTGTCACTAACGTAAGATAGACGTACTAGTCCGGCCTGATGTGGTCTCTATAAAAAAAAAGAATGGCTGAATGAATGATAAAAATAAAATGATAAAAAAAAAATCAAAATCCAGTCACGCTAGTAAGTCTCAAAAGGTACAATTTAGGTAAAAAGAAAGTCATGCACATCAAGACGTTAGAAATTTCACGTTTATTGATTGCTAACCGTTACACCACTAGAGTGGTGTATTATGGCTCTACACTACGGGTGGTATATCATGGCTCTACCCGATCCAGGAGTTATTTTGAGCTTGTGCTCCTGCTACAGCAGCATTATATTTTCAGGGGAGAGCACCTATGGTGTACTATCGGCGTATCAAACAACTCATTCATATATCATGGTATTGAAAAGTTAAATGGAATGTAAAGTGAGTTTTCCATTTTAACTCAATTTAAAATTCTTTTCAACAAAATCAAACAGACTTTTCATGTAAAAATAATCGCGCACTTATTTTCTGCTGAAATCGAAATAGTGAGATTATTTGCTTGTTTTGATTTTTTACACTGGCATATTCCTATTTCGTCGCCTTTTTTAGGGTGGAATGGTTATCATTATTATTATCGTTGTTGTAATTCTTCCTCACGAGTTTTAACCAACTGGTTTTCATTGAATTGAGTGACGACAAGTCTTCTCAGGTTTCTGGAACCTTTCTAAGGATTTCCCGTTGATTTTAACGGAGCTGTGATCTGGTTGGGCTCAATTCTTCTTCTGATCTCAAGTTTCCCCAGTTTTTTTCCAGAATTCTGGGGATCATTCCAAGGGTACCAAGTACAATTGGTGCCACCTTTATGTCTGCACTGCTTTTTTAGGTCTCTGGTAAAATTCAGGAATTTGTCCAGCTTTCAGCTTTCTTTTATTTTTCACTGTACGGTCTTTTGAATCGGCAAAATCCACTAGATGACAAGGTTTTTTTTTAACAAGAGGCTGAGATTTGGTGATCCATTTGTATTTCGAAGTCGAAGAGAATTTCATAGGTTTAATCTTTTGGGACAAATTCTGGTTTGTGCATACGCTACTTATCAGCATGCTCAAATTTTTAATCTATTACACAGTTCCCAGTAGATAACCTTTCCTATCCACCTATGGTATTTCTTTTGTGCTAGTTTTCTGCATTCGCTTATTAGGAGCGTAATTGTTTCATCAATCACCACGTAATATACACTTGCTATTTTCTGTGAATTATCAATTTTACATATTGGTTCTCATTATTGAAATATAATTAAGGATGGTGATTAATTATATTGGTTGATAATTTCATTTGTTGTGATGGATTGTAAATAAGCTAAAAACTTTGAATAGAAGTGTAGGTTGCATGCAAAGGTCATATGGTGCACTTGTCGCGCGTATCGCAGTATATAGTACGACAGTCACCCTGTCCTAACAAGAGTTCTGTTTTGAAATCAGACTTAAAAGCCGTATATTAAAAAGTAAACATTTTGTCGTCTGACTTAGGATAAGATTGATTTAAATTAGATAAAAGTTAATGACTTATATCTTGAGTAGATGAGTTAACTAAGATATTATATAAGTAGATATTTTTAGTTCATTTGGGAAGTTCAGAGGCAGAGATGGTCGGTTGTGTTCAAAGCCCTCTGGGGAGAGGAGATTTGTTCGTCGACCATCCCTGAATCTCATGGTGTTTTTATGTAATAACAGTATATCTTCCATTCTGTCTTCCTTTCTCGTTTCGTGTCTGACTCTTAGAAAAACGGTTATGGTTATGAACTTCTTTAATTTGAAACAAATAGTCCGTCTTCTACTTGAGAAATGTAACACCTATTGATGCTCGAGATGGTACCGGGTCAGTGAGGCAACGTTACACACATTCTCTTTGGTCCCACACCGTTACATTATTTTCTACTGCAATCAAGATTTCCCATTCTTAGCCACATCGAGGCTTTCTCCTGTGTATTTTCTTTAGTTTGTAGCTTGAAGCATCCATACAGCTTTTCTTCCAATTTTTGTTTTCCTGATATTTTTAGTTATTTCTGTTAATATTGCTATTATTGGCTGCCGTAATTTGTCATTTTTGCTCTTTTTTTCTTATATATTTCTCGAGTCGAATTGTTGCATTAAAGCATTCCTCAATACTGGCGAGTCATCTTCCTTTTTCGACACTGTCATCTCTCCTATGAGTGGCCTTGTGGATCACCTTGATTTTCTTGTTCTTTCGTCCATATTTTTTTGCGTTTCTTCTTTGTCCATTTTAAGAATCATCATCATCATATCGCGCTGGTAGCACGGATATCCCTGACCCTCTCTCGCCACTCCTCCCTATCGTTCATCGCCCTAGGTAGGTCTTCAGGACAACATCCTGTATCCTCACATAGCTGCTGAATGTATTTTAAGAATAGTCCACAAAATCTTTCAAGGGAGACTACCCAGGTTGTTTGATACTTTGTGATTATTGGTGTAGAGTTTTATCTTCGAGATTATTTTATACCTAGAATATATTCATTCGTTTGCATTAATAGGTACCTCCAGTGGTATAATGGTTAGCAAGCTAGACTAGTAAACGTTCCTGAGAGAATTTGAGTCTCGTTAGGTTCACTATTTATACCGCCTTGTGCCACATCTTTGTAAAAAGCCAAGAAAATTACTTATTCGTTAGAATTCATGAACAAACTCTTATATCCATAAAGTCTACCAATATTTATGAAATATGGATTAACATAATTCAGTTTTCTGCCAATCCTCCAATATTGATGAAACAATCAATATTATTAAATAAACTGCCGGTTTTATGAAAATATCCGTTTATAGTTTGATATTGCGCGCCAATATTAATGAAACCATCCCGCCAATTTTTCAAAAATAACTTGCGGATATTTTGAAACACTCTGCCAATATTAATGAAATACTCTATTATTGCTGAGTGACAATTCTCATAAGAATTGTCCTCTACTCGTTTGATTAAGTAGTTTTTCTCCATGCGAGAATGAACATGTCTACTTTAAACAAATTTCGATACATTTTTTTATTCACTATAGTCATGCCTTTGTCATCAAGCGTCTCTGCTGGGCTCCCTGTATACATAATCCATTAGTCTATTTTGTCGATGTGAGATTTTCATACGAATATTTAATCAATTGTTTTCAGTGAGTATTTGTTATACACAGTAGTGGATATCTATTCACCTTTAATATATTAGTTACCTAGACTTTAGACATCCAGGCAGTTGTAAATTATTACATTTAATTAACTGGTATTTCCTTTTCTATTTTTCTTTCCTATATCAGTCATTTGCATCAGGATACGGATGTCCAAAAGTATCTTCAAACTTCTCTGTGGATGGGGAAACCTGCTCCGAGTAGATTTGGTTGGTTGGTTTGTTTGTTTAATGGCATATCAACCTTTGTAGGCTATTTAATGCTAAAGACACCCTTCTAGAAGAACAGTATCGATACTATTTAACCCATAACTAGATTAGTAGCTCATTCATTGTGGGTTCAATTCTTACAAGTCGCACCATACACCTGGCGTTGTGCTACAAACGTGTGCATGTCAGCTCATGTCAATATAGAGAGTTGTTTTGAAATGTGCAGCTTATAGAATATTTAAAATTAACAACTTGAATGCAATGACTGCTGATTTAGGTAACGAGTTTATAGAAAATATTTAATGCCACATGTTCTTATTATCATTATTATATAAGATAATTAATAATATATATGAGGGTTACTTAGTTGAGTTCTAGTTCAGTCAGTTGGGTCGGAAGCAAAGGGTCGTAGTTGGTTGGCCAGTTTAGGGTCCAAAGACGACAGTCCTTTGGGAGCAGGTCTTGGTCGAGGAAGAGGAAGAATGAGGTCGGTGTTAGATCGTTCGTCTCCCATTAATGGAAACATCTGCGTTCCTAGAAACATGACTTAACCATTTCACTCTATTTCTCTTCCTCGTTGACGGCAGTGAGAAAAATTGCAGTGAGAACATTAACTTTCGTATTCGAAAGAAATGGGTCCACATTGTACTTGCGAAATGTAACATCTATTCATTTTGGGTTCTCGTTGGGTAAAACCTTTTAATTATATCTGTGTGCATCGTGTTACCTCATTATATCTTATCCCGCAATATTGCAATGGCTATGAAGGGCTACTTCACACTTCTTAGAGCAGTAGTCTTACCATCAGATGCAGTTTAGTGTCATATATAAGACACTGCTTTTTTGTGGTAGGGTGGGCCTTATTTCTTGCGGGAGAGAGTATAGATATTTTAAGTTTTGTGGGCAAGGCGTGCGAAAATGTCAGTTTTCATTATGTGTTTCTTATGCTAAAATTTGAATGACTACAAAAGGTAAAGTCACTTTAAGCTCGGCAATATTAATGCGATGAATTTTTATTTCTTAATATAATCTTTATTCTTTAAAACATTTTCCAATAGAAAAACAAACTTTTGTATTCGATCAGCAAATAAATCTTTGGAATGAGTTTCTTTTTTTTATCCATTTTCTCCCTGCGGTCTTCACTTCATCATTGTTTGAAAACTTTGAATCATGCAAAAATTCTTTGAGAAGTCTAAAAAAGTGGAAGTCAGAGGGGACTAGATTGGGACAGTAAGAAGGATGTGGAAACTGACTGGTTTTCATTGTTACTGTGCTTCGGGGTCAACATTTTGGGAACCCAACGACAATTGATTTGGGAGAGGTCTTCATGCACAATTGTGTCGTATCCACAGAGATTCCTTGTTGTTTAGAAATGTCTTTTATAGTAATTTATCTATCAGCTAAAATAAGCGCATTAGTTAAATCCACCATTTCAGGCGTGTTCGCCATTTTGAGCCTGTCTGGCATGTTTTCATCTGGAATACTACTTCAATCTTCTTTGAACAATCTAGTCCATTTGTAAACAAATTTTGACAAAAACACCCACTTTCTTTAAATATCACATGATTAGTACAGTTCAGTTACCAAAAATCTGATGTCAGACCTATGTTCAAGCCTAGCGTACAGTTTTATTTGCGGCCATTTTAAATAGCCACAAAACAAATATTTCAGTGACATTAAAACATTTCCAAATGGTGCAGAGCTTATTTATGGAAGAAATATGAAAAAATATTTCTTTTTAAATTCCCCTCCTTTATTGATTGACTATTGTAATTAGTGAAAATATTCACTTATTTCGAACAGCCAAATAAATAAAGAAAATCACTTCAAGAATACATCTCATACTGACATTTTGTCTTAGTGTAATAATTAGCAAACTAAATTGGCAAAACTGAGTTCGATCCTTACAAGGCGCCCCATTCTCGTGGTTTGTATAATCCAGTTGCCGTGATGGTTGATTGTATCAATTATTTTATTACCTGGTTTGCTTCGACCACGAGTTTTTCATTTAGTTATTAAGTTAACTAAAATATTCGAGCGGAAATGTGAGTCAAATTGGAAAGTTCAAGCAAGTCCCCCAGCGACCAACACAGGAAGACCAAAGATAAACAAAATGGATTCATGTCTTGTCACAGGTTTGATTGGAGAAACAGTGAATTTGGAGACACGTGTGAGATGATGCAATAACTTAAAGAGATGACATCCCGATATCCTAAATTTAGATAAATAAAAATTTACGAATTTTGACCAAGTTGTCAGTTGTCCGTTAGAAGTTGGCATTCAGAGAGTTCGGTCGGGTGGGTATGTCTCTTTGTGTCTCTGTTCATCGAACCTTACAGATTTTATCTTTCTCGTGCTACTGTATGCAGTCTGAACACCGAACAGTATATGTGGATAATAAAGCGATACTTTTCTGTAAAAATATTGGACATATTACTGTTACACCAATACGTTCCAATAAATGATTATTTATTGTTGACGTAGAGTTCTTCTCGTCTTTGAGTTGCCAACACCCAGACAACTTTGTTCCAACGGATCAACCCGACCGTCGGAAGGAGTTCCGGATGAATTGTGTCATTCCCTATCCGTGGATCTTTCAAACACAGCGTAGGCACAGAGAGGATTGATAACAAACAATCTGGAAACGCATTTGGCGCCGTTACCAGGATAAGACCAAACATTGTTATTGCGTTTGGTACCACAGGTTTTGTCGTACACATTTGACGCTGGTATCGGTATTGGTAGTCGTGACTGCGATATTGTTATAGTGGTGCCGTGCCAAGATATTATTACATTTAGTACCATGACAACAATAGTATCACATTTGGGGCCGTTACCAGGATAAGGCCAATTATTATTACATTTGGTACGACAAATGTCGTCGTACACAACGGTATTACATTTGGGGGCTGGTATCAGCGTTGGTATCGGTAACCATACCCAGAATATAGTGTTATACTTGGTGCTGGACCAAGCGATAGTACCACAATTGGTGCCGGACCAAACCATAGTATCACAGTTGTGTCAAATGTAAGCTACGCGCATATTTTTTATTTATTTCTAGACACATTAAAAGCACTGCCCCTCAATAAATCACCAAAGTTAGGCATCAATGTGTCTACTAATATGGTTGATCATTTAGGAAGAGCAGGTACAGTAAATAACCAGAGGCCAGACTAAACGAAGCGTTTAAATAACAAGAATGTATCCCAAAATACTTAAAGTCAAGTCACACTGAAAACACCAAACGTAAACATGAATGAACCGGCTAAGATGGATGACCACTTGATAGAAATTCTAATTTCTTTGATGAATGGCATATCAACCTTCGTGGGTTATTCAATGCCAAAGACATTCTTGTAGAAGAACAGAAGTGATACAATTTAACCCATAGCTGGGGTGATAAGGGATTGATTCCTTTCCCAAGTGAACGTAACAGTATGACTGGATTTGGTTGGTTGGGTTTGATGGTAAATCAACACTTGCAGATTATTTAATGCCTAATCCTGTTTATACATATATATTAAATATATGATTTGTAAACAGATTTTGTAATTAACATTTTATAACGAGCTTGAGCTAATTTTTGTTTCACACAGTTAAATGGTTTAAAGTATTTCTATGTAACAGTAACAGTTTATGATCGGTCATTTGTTTGCACCCATTTAGATCTATATATTTACATGATTTGTAAGTGAATAGATTATAGGTAATTTCATTTTTAAATGATTAGGAACTTATTTGTTTGCACACCAGTATTGCTATTGTTTTTACTCAGTGAAATGGTTTCATTTATTGCTGACACTAATAGTTCCATTAAATATTAATCAGTTTGCAGACATTGAAGTGATTACGTGTATTACTATTAAACACTAATTATTTAATTCATCTCTACTCCTTTATTTGCGCACAGTTAAATGGTTATAAGTATTGCTATGTCATACCAATAATTCAATTTACACACACAGGTAAAACGTTTCAAGTATTGCTATTTAACACTAATCATTCTATTCAGTATTACACATTCGTTTGAACACGGCTAAATAGTTCTAAGTACTGCTACGAATCATTAATAATGTAACATACCATGATACACGGATATGTGAAACGTACATAGAATGTGCATAACATATATACATAGAACATTGGAATCCCGAAACACGAAAAACACTTATTTCAGATTCTATTTCTAACAATTCAATTTAACATTAGTCATTTATCTGCTCTCAGTTTACATGTCAAACAGTTCTATTTGGCCCATTGATAGGACCCCATCAGGTGCTACCATTCAGGGTCACAGAGGACCAGGGAACCATGGCAAATAAAGGGTACTCTATATTCCTCAAAGCTACAGGGTTGAAGCCTCATCATCAGATTGTTTAATGTCATATTCAGGACAGACATTGGTGTTTTTAATCCTCTGCAGAGAGGCAGTCGGTGTATTCTACAGCCCCAGCCGACTGAGCTGAGTGTGACTGGAGTTCAATTTCGTTTACTGCAAGTCTGACTGTGTTCTGGGTATGACACTAAACCGCATCTGATGGTGTGGCGTCAGTCCTTTGCCGAGTCGGTCGCGGCTGTAGAATACACTGACTGCACCTTTGCAGAGGGGTAAAACCCCCACCAATGAGTGTCCTAGATATGACCCTAAACTATCTGATGGTGAGGTTCCAGTAATACTGGAGCTTTGGGGAATGAGGAGTACCCCTTCATTGCCATTGCTCCCAGGTCCACTGTGGCCCGGAGTGGTAGCACTTAATAAGGGCCATATCTATGGGTTAAATAGAACTAACGGCATACTTATGCTAAACTGAATTGTTTGACTAAGCTAAATAGGTTGAAATAGAAATGTTTTTGACAATTAAACCGTACTTACATTTAAACTGCGTGCTAATGCTAAACTGAATTGTTTTAAATAGAACTGATTATCTACATAAAAATGGATTTGGCGTTAAATAACCTCCAAAAGTTGATATGCCATAAAAATCCAACCAACCAACCAACCTCAGTTCTGGAAATTCAGATTGTGTGGAATACTCTTTCTGTCCCATTACTCTCAGTTCCTCTCTGATGCAGAATGGTAGTATTAGTTAGGGTACCCTCTATTGGTCTAATTAATCTGTTTGAAAATTATTCATTTTCAATATAAATACTTGATGTCATACAACTGTGGAAAAACACATAAGTACCGCCACTGAAACAAAATTTATTTTATGTGTGTGTATGACCGTCTAGATCTTATGAGTATAGATTAGTGAGAATTGTAAAACCAAAGGTTTTATTTACGTTGAATGCCACAGTAACGTACAAAACTGCAGTTTCAAGTTATTTGGTTTAACGGTATATCAACTCTTTTGGGTTATTTAATTTCACATCCTATTGACAATAATTTTACTTACGAATAGTTCGTGAGTAAAATTATTTTTTAAACGAGTCAGAGCTTTGCACAGTTAATTAGTTTCAAGTGTTGCTAACATTAGTAAATTTATTAAGTATTCCTATCTAATACGAACAACTTGCACACAGCTGTATCGTTTCAACTCAATGATAATAATAATAGCCCTTAGAAAAAATTGAACGCTTATTTTTGCTATAGAGATGGACCTTAACAGGTACTACCACTCCGGGTCAGAGAAGACATAAAGGAAATTGTAATGAAGGGGTACTCCACATTCCCCAAACTCCAAGACTGAAACCTCCCCATTAGATGCAATTTCATATCATACCTAGGACACGAAATTTTTTCTTAAATATTGCTCTCTAACACCAATAATTCTATTTAACATTATTAATTCGCTTGCACATATAGTTAAATAGTTTCAAGTATAGTAAATGATATTATAGTGGGTAGAGTGTTCGCCAATGATTCGGGAGACCTGTGTTCAATCCCAGGTCGCGTCATACCAAAGACTTTAAAAATGGTACTTGATACCTCCTTGCTTAAAACTCGGCGATATAAGATACGTATCAAGAGTAAAGTGGAGCAATCCAGGGAAAGGAGTAGTGCCCTCCCCTACACCTCGGTGTTGTAGCTATTGAAAAGGGAGCCTTCTGGTCGCCCTCGACTATGGTCGCCAACTTTACTTTACTTTTACTTGTAGTAAATGATAGAATAGTTCTATTTAATACTTATCATTACTTTTCACACGGTTAAATGGTTGCAGAACGGCTTTGAATTATAATACATGTACTTTATCTGATCATCCCAGTCTTATGTCGAACCTGAAGTAGTCAGTGGTTTGTAATTTGGAAACTACAGATTTAGATAGCTATATACTCACTTCCGAGTTCTGAAACATGTTTTTAATTCCGCTAATTCCTTTTGTGAAGGTAAATTTAATATAACAATATTTGATTTTAAATGGAATGGACGTGTTTTTCAAAAGCTCGGAATTTCAACTTCTCTTTTTGCCTTTTTTCTTTCATGGACAAAATCTAAAGAATTCAATTGAAAAAATTGTTAAACTTGAACGCTCAAAATAATGACTGGAAAAAATAAAAAGTATGCATTAATTAGGTTTTGCATTTTCTATGTTTTTGAAACGTTTGTCTAACATTTTATACTTAGATGTACAATTTGAATGAGCTTATAGTCGCATGTGTATTACTTATAGTTTTAGTGAAGTATTCTCGCCCGAGAAATTTTTTTTAGTTATTAATTTACAAAGCTTTTTGCTTAAGTGTGGCACAAGGCCGTATGAATGGGGCCCCCAGTGAAACTCGACCTCATTCATGAAAGTTTGCGAGTCTAGCTTGCTAACCATTACACCAAATTTTTTCATTTATGAAACCAGGATTCCATTTTTGTTTATTCATTATAAAAATATTATCAATGTCTGTGTTCCCGGCCAGATGTAGAGTTGTGGAGACGGGACACCAAGCAGGCATATACGAGGACTACAACAGGAAACAGGAAAGATAATATCAATGTCTGTGTTCTCTTTCTCGTCTCGCAACGTTTATTTACCTCTATCTAAAGCATTTGACTCACATTTCATACCCTGTTACTCTCTCTCTCTTTAGCGACAACTAAGAAGGGTGGAAGCGAAAAACTTATGTATTAGCGAACAAAGGCGGTATTTTGTGAGTTCGTCACCTTTTCTCACGGCGTGGTTAAAACGGAGGGGGCGGGGAATGGAAGTTTAAGAGTGTAGTGCTACACTCATTCTAATGGCGAAGTTTTTGATATAATATATGTATACAGATCTTGAAATTAGAGAAAAGAACCCGAATATAAATTGCAAGAACAGTTGAATGAGGTATCTAAATATACCTATGTTACTTATTGAACCTTGATCGAGCTGTCAATTAGAGATTCTCTGCAAAGGACGCACTTGTAAAAATAAGCGGAAACAGTCACGTTGTTGAGTGGAAATGTGTGGGTGTTAGAAAATGATAAATGCAGATGCAAACGTGAGATATGGGGAGTTTGTCAGTGTGAGTCTCAGTCTTGAGTGGTTACGGGAACGACACTGAGTGACTGGGTGCCGCGCTGGGACAACGTCCCACAAAGCGGCCCACAGCTGGCCTTCGGTTTAAAAAGTAAAAACATGGTAAAAGTGTAAAAAGTAAGAAAAGAGTAAAAGTGAAAAAAGAAAGAAAAGAGTAAAAAGTGTAAAAAGTAAGAAAACAATAAAAGTGTAAAAAGTAAAAAAATAGTAAACGCGTAGAAAGTAAGAAAAGAGTAAAAGTTTAAAAAATAAAAAAAGAGTAAAAGTATTAAAAGCAAGAAAAGTGTAAAAAGTGTAAAAAGTGTAAAAAGTAAGAAAAGATTAAAAAGTGTAAAAAGTAAGAAAAGTGTAAAAAGTGAAAAAGTAAGAAAAGAGTAAAAAGTGTAAAAAGTAAGAAAAGAGTAAAAAGGGTAAAAAGTAAGAAAAGTGTAAAAAGTGTGAAAAGTAACAAAAGAGTAAAAAGTAAGAAAAGAGTAAAAAGTGTAAAAATGTAAAAAGCAAGAGAAGAGTAAAAAGTGTAAAAAGTAAGAAAAGAGTAAAAAGTGTAAAAACGTAAAAAGTAAGAGAAGATTAAAAAGTGTAAAAAGTAAGAAAAGTGTAAAAAGTGTAAAAAGAAAAGTGTAAAAAGTGTAAAAAGTAAGAAAAGAGTAAAAAGTGTAAAAAGTAAGAAAAGAGTAAAAAGGGTAAAAAGTAAGAAAAGTGTAAAAAGTGTAAAAAGTAAGAAAAGAGTAAAAAGTGTAAAAAGTAAGAAAAGAGTAAAAAGGGTAAAAAGTAAGAAAAGTGTAAAAAGTGTAAAAAGTAAGAAAAGATTAAAAAGTGTAAAAAGTAAGAAAAGTGTAAAAAGTGAAAAAGTAAGAAAAGAGTAAAAAGTGTAAAAAGTAAGAAAAGAGTAAAAAGGGTAAAAAGTAAGAAAAGTGTAAAAAGTGTAAAAAGTAACAAAAGAGTAAAAAGTAAGAAAAGAGTAAAAAGTGTAAAAATGTAAAAAGCAAGAGAAGAGTAAAAAGTGTAAAAAGTAAGAAAAGAGTAAAAAGTGTAAAAATGTAAAAAGTAAGAGAAGATTAAAAAGTGTAAAAAGTAAGAAAAGTGTAAAAAGTGTAAAAAGTAAGAAAAGTGTAAAAAGTGTAAAAAGTAAGAAAAGAGTAAAAAGTGTAAAAAGTAAGAAAAGAGTAAAAAGGGTAAAAAGTAAGAAAAGTGTAAAAAGTGTAAAAAGTAAGAAAAGATTAAAAAGTGTAAAAAGTAAGAAAAGAGTAAAAAGGGTAAAAAGTAAGAAAAGTGTAAAAAGTGTAAAAAGTAAGAAAAGAGTAAAAAGTGTAAAAATGTAAAAAGCAAGAGAAGAGTAAAAACTGTAAAAAGTAAGAAAAGTGTAAAAAGTGTAAAAAGTAAGAAAAGAGTAAAAAGTAAGAAAAGAGTAAAAAGTAAGAAAAGAGTAAAAATTGTAAAAATGTAAAAAGCAAGAGAAGAGTAAAAACTGTAAAAAGTAAGAAAAGAGTAACAAGTGTAAAAAGTAAGAAAAGCTTACTCAAGAAGAGCAAGAAAACTTCTGTGACACCTAACTCTGCCGCAGAAATTTCATCAAAGGAATAAACATCTGGGTAGACCCCTTTGTAAGATAATCTGAGATATTCGTAAAATATACAAGGCTAGAAATCAGACAGATTGACCAAAATTGTAAATTAGGAAATTAATGAAGATACACAACCCCTTACTCCCGAAAGATGACATTGACAGTAAGTGTTAAGAAAAGAAGGGACAGGAGGATTCGCAAGGATTGAGGATTGCATAGTACAACAATTCAAGGACTCAGGGAATTCACTAAAAAGACTAAAGAAAGACTAATTACAGAAGACGGTAACTTCAATGACAAGAAAAGAACAAATCTGCGAAAACAACAAAAAGTACAAAACAAAAAGAAAAAATTGATGAAACGGTTAATCACATAATAAGCGAATGCTGCAAACTAACACTAAAGGAATACAAGGCTAAGAACGACTGGGTGGGAAAAGTGATCCACTGGGAAATGTGCAAGAGATGAAACGGTTAATTACATAATAAGCGAATTCGGTAAACTAACACTAAAAGAATACAAGACTAAGAACACCTGGGTGGGAAAGGTAACTCCCTGGGAATTTTGCAAGAGATAAAACGGTTAATTACATGATAAGCGAATGCTGCAAACTAACACTAAAGTAATACAAGACTAGAAACGACAAGGCGGGAAAAGTAATACACTGGGAATTGTGCAAGAGATGAAACGATTAATTACAAAATAAGTGAATGGTGCAAACTAACACTAAAGTAATGCAAAATTAGAAACGACTGGGTGGGAAAAGTAATAAACTGGGAATTGTGCAAGAGATGAAACGGTTAATTACATAATAAGTGAATGGTGCAAACTAACACTAAAGTAATACAAGACGAAGAATGACTGGGTGGGAAAAGTGATCCACTGGGAAATGTGCAAGAGATGAAATGGTTAATTACATAATAAGCGAATGCTGCAAACTAACACTAAAGTAATACAAGACTAAGAACGACTGGGTGGGAAAAGTGATCCACTGGGAAAAGTGCAAGAGATGAAACGGTTAATTACATAATAAACGAATGCTGCATACTAACACGAAAGGAATACAAGACTAGAAACGATTGGGTGGGAAAAGTGATTCATTGCCTGATATCATATTCTTAATATGATCTATGTCGGCTTTTTTTTTAATTTATGTTCTAAACCTGAGGGATCTTTCTTTCGTATCCTGTATATATGAACATATTTTTTACTGCCTGAAAAAATATACCGTGAAAAGTCCTGGTGGAAATGCTATGAACCCGATTTGAAGAGTGCTGGCCAAGGAATTTCTTCCCGAACTCCCTTAAAACCTCAACATAGTAACCCTAACCCTAAAACTTTGGCCAATCAACTTTGTTGTATTGACTTCCTTACTCCTCCCACACCTCTCATCATCCCTCACAGACTCCCTGTCTTCCTTGAATCTCTTATGCCATTCAAAAACTCATGCTCGATTCATGCAATATGGTCCAAAAGCAGTCTAAAGCATTCCATACGTTTCTGTGGCATTTTTTCCAAGTTTAAAACAGAATTGTATTGCATATCGTTCTTCTAATGTGTTCTCACGTCTTGAAAATCACCAGCTGTGACAATCAGGCTTTAGTAGGGTGTATTCCAATTGCTGCTGTAGCTGTTCATTTGAACCTGAAATCATAAAAATTGGTTAGTCATCTCATAACATGTATAGCAATAACATACTGAATTTTCAAGAGACTTCGACAATTTTAAATGCCTGTACAAAAATGTCTGGAAACGTATTGACTGCACTACTTAATAGTAAAATCTTTGAAAGGACATGATATGATATCACATTGCAATCGTAGTTTCTGAAAAAGAAGATATTTTTACGCGTTTATGCAACACAAATAATACATTCATCAAATTTTTGTTGTCATCGACCTGATATGTGAAAGGGAATATTTAAACTCAACGAAGGGTAACAGACTGTCTACAATTATCTTTACTTTCTTTAAAACGATTTGTTCGTTTGAATTCCGTTCACAAGCGAATGAAGTGATGTCTTCAACTTGTCCAACCAGGTCGTAATCTTTACGAACGAAAACTGTAAGTGGAACAATGATGGAAAATAACGAAAATTCTCCTCTAGAGAAAGATGGAGATTATGTTTCGATTTTATTCAACTAGAAAAACACAGTTCAGATATTTTAAATCATTCAGATATGTAATAATAACTGTTCTACCGCTAAATTTTTATTTTCAAATAACAGAAATTGTTATTAAAAAAACCCAAAATTTCTATTATCAAATAACAATTTTTATTATTTGAAAATATTTTACGTTTTTATTTGATGACAGAGTATAAAAAATAGTTTTCGATAAAAGATGTTTTACGTTTTATGGAAATGTTTACGTTTTTGTGGTACATATTATTGTACTTTTTATACTGATCTCGAAATACGTTATGCTGGTCCAATCAATCTCGTCTCTTCTCTAGGTCTCACTACCTGTGTCTAACAACATTTCACTATGTCAGATCTCAACCCTTCTCCCCAAATCGATCTCGTCTCTTCTCTGGGTCTTACTGTGTCTGTATTTGTCGCGCGCCCAACCAAATGGACGAGTAAAGCACAAGACCCTTTTTAATTACAAGTACTTGAGATTTTGGAAGCAGACACCATCAAACAAACAGAGGAAAAAGAATATCTCAGAAGCTCTGCAACAGAAACTACACCCAAAAGATAAATACCTGTTCAGTTCCCTTTGTAATATAATCTGGACCATTCTTAAAAGGAACTAGGGAGGAACTCAGATAAATCGACCAAAAGAACAATGAAATTGATGACCATGCACAAGGCTTTACATCCGAGAGATTACATAGTCAGATTGTATGTTTCAAGAAAAAGAAGGAGGAAAAAGACTTGTTAGCATTGAGGATTACGTAGATGCATTAATCCAAGGATTCGAGGACTAGATTAAAAAAAGGCAAAGAAAGATTAATCGCTGTAGCCAATAATAATAAACTTTGGTAACATACGTAAAGACATAAAAATAACAACAACTGGATAAAAGAAATGGGAAGAAAAACAACTGTAATGATATTTCCAGCAACAACCTGGCGAGATTATATATGAGAAGACACAGACGTAGTAAAGAAATGGAATTCTCAAGAGAGATACTGATGGTTTGGTTTCTTTGTTTAATGGCATATCAACTCTTTTTAGGTTATTTAATGCCGAAGCCATTCTCCTAGAAGAACAGTAGTTGTACTATTTAACCCATAGCTGGGAGAGAGATACTGAATCTCGTATAATAGCATCATAAAACAATGCTATAAGGACCAATTATGTTAAAGCAAAAATAGATAATACGAAACAGAATTGCAAGTGTACATTATGCAGAGAAAAAGATGAAACGAATAATCACATAGTAAGCGATGCTGCAAACTAACACAAAAAAGTATAGAACTAAGAACGACTGGGTGGGAAACATGATCTACTGAGGATTTTGCAAAAGGTTAAAAATTTGACCAAACTACCAATTTGACCACACTACCAAATTTGACCATACAACCAATTTGACCATGCTACCAGATAGTATAAGAACAAACCAGAATCCGTCCTTGAGAATGGTATCCAGAAAATACTTTGGGATTTTGAGATACAAACGGATCTCCTAATCCCAACCAGACGATCAGACTTAGTGTTAATTAACAAAAAAAAAAAAAAAAAAAAGAAAAAGAAAAAAGAAAAAAGAAAAAAAAAGAGAATTTGCCGTTTAGTGGATTTTACTGCCCCGGCGAACCTCAGAGTGAAAATGAAAGGAAACGAAAAGATTGAAAAATACATGAACCCTGTCAAAGAATTAGAAAAATCTGTGAAAATTGATGGTGATGGTGATAACAATTGAAGTTGGTGCAATTGGAAAGGTCTTCAGGGATTTGGAACAATTCGAAATCAGAGGAAGAATCGAGACTGACCAGACTACAGCATTGTTGAGATCGGCCAGAATTCTGTGAAGCGTCCCGGACACCTGAGGAGACTTACTGCCGCTTCGACTCCAGTAAAAGACGACCAGCTAATGCTCGTGTGAAAAACTCACAAAAAGTATAGTAATGATAATAAAGAGGAGAAAACTCAGGCAGGAATTCCTCCCTTCAGAAGACAGACGAAAAAGAAAATGGCCGGATGGAATTGGCTGAAAAGTCGAATGGATTACTGTATTATCTGTGAAAACTTCATGAGAAAGTATAAATCCAAACTTTGGGTGTCATGATCGGCAAGTGTTATCTTGATAGTTAACATAGGGGATCTAAGAGGCATCTTGTGAGTGTTGGCTGTCCTTTTTCAGGTACATAAATTACGAATTAAAGGAAAAATATCGGCCATGTAAGACATGTCTGTACTTTACTTCTGTGTTAGGGCAACCCCACACAAAGAGGGTATAGGAAACGAATGCAATAAATCTGAAAAGAATGTGCTAGTTTCAAGACAACATACAGCCGGACGGGTTAGTGTGTATGTGACACTGGGATTTTTTTTCTGGGCACGTCGCCCAAATGTAACTCGGTAGAGACTCGTTCAAATCAAATGTGATTGGTCGGGTCGTATGCTGGTCCAATCAATCTCGTCTCTTCTCTAGGTCTCACTACCTGTGTGTAGTGGTTAAAGCGATGAACTGCGGAATCGTAGTACGCGAGTTCGTACTACAGTCGCGTTATTACGTTCACTTTCGGGCAAATACCATTGGGAAAGGTATGAACCCCCTTATTCTCCCTCCAGCTATGGGTAAATAGTAGGACGGACTAGGTTCTTCAGCCTTGGTGAGGCAACTAGTCTAGGAGAAGGAAAACTCTGAATTCAAACCTGTTAAACTCCGCTTAAAAATTGACCTTGTGTCATATCCTGCCCGAGCGGAGGGGTTGGTAAATAGTACCTGTGTCTAACAACATTTCACTATGTCAGATCTCAACCCTTCTCCCCAAATCGATCTCGTCTCTTCTCTGGGTCTTACTGTGTCTGTATTTGTCGCGCGCCCAACCAAATGGACGAGTAAAGCACAAGACCCTTTTTAAGGTGGGTTCGGGCGCTGAGCCGTAGTCCACACATGCCCGGTATTTCCAAAAATGCCGCGGGACCCATCAGCATTCCCCCCAAAAGTGGCGCCTCAGGCACCTGGTGATAACCCTGGCCCCTCAGTGTGGGTTATAGCGTGGAGGGACAGCCCCTTGAGGCTCGAGGAGTGTCGGTAGCCTGACGTGAAGGCTGAGTCTTCCTGGCACGTACGTCAGGCAGCCTTGACCAAGTAACCACCACCAGAGACAAGACATACCCGACCAGACCCACGCCGACGTGCCACAGCCGGCCGAAGTGTATCGTGTTAGCTCGACTAGTCAATTCCGTCTCACTAACTGAGTCTGACGACATTTTACAACGTTAGATCTCAACACGTCTTCCTATTCGATCTCATTTCTTCACTGGGTCTCACTATGTCTGACAACATTTCACTACGTCACACCTTGACCTGTCCTCCTAATCGACCTAAACTTGGTTCGCTTTTTGTTTATAGCTAGGTCAGTGGTATGTAGAGGAGTATTTAAAAAATCGACACCCGTAGTAAATTTTTACACAGCGGATTCCTGAGCAAAAGAATTCATTTGATTAGTCAGTTAGCTTTGAACTGAAAACATTTTGTTTTCAGGTTCAAACGAAATAAAAATTATTTTTTCATTGGAATGACGTCGACGTAACAGCATTTTCCCATCAACAGAATTTTTAAATCTTTTGATAATAATAACGATTTTCATCGGTGACCAATAGTTCCGATGTTTGACAAGTTTTTGATACTTCAAACACTGAATTCGTTGAAGAGTCCGTAGTAGAAATTTTCAAGATAATAAAATCAATACATTTCTTTCTACACAGCCCGTTCCAAAGTTTTTATACACTTGTAGTCTATCTTTTATTGTCTTATAAAATCCACATTAACTTTCCTCCTTCTTTCTGTGTATCAAATTCCCTTTGTTGGTCTTAGAAACTCACTATATTACAAACAAAACAAAAACTTGTTGACCAAGCTAGGAAGATAATAAAACAAAGGTTGGTTTTTTTGACCTTGGAATATGTAATAAACCAACAAATAAATAAGACATCATGTCCACAAGACCCGAATACAAGAATCGAGACGGTAAATACTGAAAAACAGGAACACTCTAACCGAATTGAAACGCAAAGTAATTGTAATGAAACACCACACACCCAAACACATAACAAACACTAATTAGATTTCTCTCTCAAAGTTTCAGGAGCACCTGAAGAAAATACACTCGAGCGAATTTTAAGTTAAGAACTTGCTGAGTTAGTGCTTGGTAAAATTCGGGAGAGTGTAGTTTTTTCAGGTGGTCCTGAAACTTTGTCTAGTCATTCGGTTCCACCTGGATCAATTTCTCCATATTTGTTGTCCTGATTGATTGTACCCACCATCCGTGCAACAGAGGTATAGCTGTTTTCTCCCTTGTGGGTCCCTATTATTTTCCTTCCTTCTAGAAAGAACACATTTCTCTTGTATTGGACCTTAAGTATTTCTTTTTCTTTTTTGCAAACACTGCAAGATCTTGCATAAACTGGATGATCTTGTCGACTGTTTGCATATCAAATCTCTTTCAAGCAATCTTTCTCCACATGGTCCGGGTCCTTTTTACCGCATTTAGCGCATGTGTGTCGTCCCCTACAGGCTTCCTCGTGTTATCCATTTTTTTGGTACTTGAAGTAACACAGGGGTGCTGGCACGTACTTCAGGACCCTCTCAAGATAATAGCCGATCCTCACCTCATTGGGAGTATAGGGTTGGTTAAATGTCAGGATGTAATTGTTGGCAACATTCAAAAAAGTACCAAAATTAGAAAATGCCAGGAAATGCACGGTAGTATATAAACTTGATAAATCCCAAGATTAACCACCAAATATATATGGACGACATCAAACTGTTTGCCCAAAAAATAAAAAAATAGAATTAAAAAATGTGCTCTGCTTATTATGAGAAGCAGAAAACGACAAATTACGGAACAAATAGAACTACCAAATAAAAAAAAAATCAGAACACTCGGAGGAAAAAAAATTACATGTACTTGGAAATATTGGAAGTGGACGCGCTCCAACAAGCGGAGATGAAAGAAAAAAATTGAAATGAATATCTCAGGAGAATTAAAAAAACTACTCGAAAGCAAGCTATGTAGCAGAAACCTCACCAAAGGGATAAACACCTGGGCTGTCTTCCTTGTAAGATACTCGGGACCATTCTTGAAGTGGTTGACGGAAGAACTTTAACAAACGGACCAAAGACCAAGATAACTCATGACGATGCATAAGACCTTACATCCAAGAGATAACACAGGCTTTGTGTGTCAAGAAAAGAAGGAAGAAGACGACTCGCTAACATTGAAGATTGAAGATAGCGTCGATACATCAATAAAACAATTTAAAAAAGAATAAAGAAAGGCTAATAACAGCAACTAGGAACAAGACACACATGAAAGGATAAACAGAACAGAAATAACTAGAAAAAAATGGAAAGAAAAGTAATTATATGTGTATTTCAAGAGGCCAACAAGTAAAATTTCACACCAGAAGACTTGGAAATTACTAAGAAAGAGAAAACTTAAAGGAGAAAATAAATCTATTCTAATAGGAGCACAAAACTACAGCGTAAGGACAAACTGCGTTAAAGCAAAAATTGACAAGACGCAATATAATAGCAAGTGCAGGTCATGTGATGATAGAGACGAAACGATGAATCATATAATAAATGACTGAAGCAAATTAGTGCAAAAAGAATAGACACGACTGGGTAGAGAAGGTGCAAGAAATTTTAGATTTGACTATTTGAACAAATGGTTTATGCACAACTCGTCCTGAGGAACGAGACGCACAAACCTTCTTGGGATTTTGCGATACAAACGGGTCACCTAATCCCGGCCAGACGACCAGACCTAGTGATAGTCAACAAAAAAAAAAAAAAAATGAAAAATAGAACCAGCCGAATTGTGAGCTTTGATGTTCTAGCAGACCACAGAGTAAAATCTAACGAAGGGGAAAAAAAGAGGGATTAATATCTAACTCTTGATAGAGACCTAAAGAAGTTATGGAACATGAAAGTAGCCTCGATACCAACTGTAGTTGGCGCGCTTGGAATGATCCCCAAAGAATTGCTAAAGGGACCGAAAGATTTAGATATCAGAGGACAAATAGAGACCATCCACATTGCAGCATTACCAAGGTTGACCAGAATACTGAGAAGTGTCATGGAGACTTGACGAAAATTACTGTCACTAAAACTCCAGTGAAAAACCATCAGCAAACGTAAGTGTGAAAAACTCTCAAAGGAGTAAAATAATAATGTTGGACGTTTGTTGTAATGGATCAAACGGTTGATTTTAGAGGTGATTTTATCTTTCTTAAAATAAAAAAATCCCCAAATTATTCATTGTAAAACTGTTCCATGTGGACATAGTTCTTGTGGAAATTCCATTTTCTAAATCGAATTTTCTTCAAAATTTTTGTAAATGTAGATAGAGTAGCTTTTGTTTCTCTTCGTACTTTTTTTTCTTACAATCAGCTGTATGGTAGAACTTCGCTTTACTGAACTTCTGGGAATGTTTCAAGCATGTTTTTAGTAGTAACAACCACCAACCTATTGTTGCCAGCTTCATCATAATCATCGGCAACAGCTGCAGCAGTTTCTTTTATAGGTATTTTTAAAATCTTATTTTTATTGTTTATTAAACAACTTTCAAGTAGTCATTATACGATCAGTTGTAAGTAG
Source organism: Sepioteuthis lessoniana (assembly GCA_963585895.1). Lineage (NCBI taxonomy): Eukaryota > Metazoa > Mollusca > Cephalopoda > Myopsida > Loliginidae > Sepioteuthis > Sepioteuthis lessoniana. The sequence goes on along the minus strand of OY757911.1, from coordinate 59,363,121 downwards.
TACGAATTGGAAAAAATGGATAAAACTCTTGTGAGATTGGAGTCAATATTCTTTTCCCTCTGGGGGTTAATTTGTCTCAAGCAGCTGCACAAACAGATAGGCCAGGAGAAATTCAAATCTAACAATATCTTTCATGGAAAAAAAAAAAAGAAAAAGAAAAAGAAAGAAGAAAACATAAAAGAAATACATAAAAAATTAATGATTGACAATAGTTCATCTTTTATTTTTTGTCATTAACAATATTAATTTCTGATAGATATTATTGAAAAGAAATAAAAATTAAATCAAATTATTCCATGATCAGGTATATTGTCCAGGTTCATGTCTGTGTCTATCCAGGTAACAAGGGTTATTAAACGGAACCCAATTATAAAGTGTATTACCTATATATCATTGAAAGTCTATTTAAGTTTGTATATTACCGTAACCCAGCAAAAATGGCATATCATATCGAGATTTACATAAGAGCAATACTCTTAAAATTCTCTTACACTTCAGTTTGTGTCTGAATGATGATTTTTGGTGATCCAAATCCGAGTTAAACCTAATTTTTAATCTTTTATTTTCTTGATATAGGGTAGATAACTGTGAAATACCAAATAGAATACTTTTCTCTTTCCTAAAGAGAAGCAGCAGTATTATAATAGATTAACTTCATATAATTACGGTCATCTAATTTTTTTAAACTTAAAAATTCAGTCCGATGTTTTAAACAAATAAGCTTAAAATGACAACATCTTTTAAACAAAAGTATGACAACATCTTTTAAACAAAAGCGTCTGTAATGCCAGATTTAAACAAAGATACCACTTGAAAACTTTAAAGAACTTCACTAGTTTAAGATGGTAAAAAGTGGGCCTGTATTGAAAGAGAAACAAAACCAACCAACCAAACAAACAAACGAAAAACCACACAAAAAATCGAGGGTGATTTACAGTTGCTATTCTAACTGTTTTGCGCATCATAAACCTCGTTAATTGTTCAATACTGATTCAGGAAGAATATATATAATAATCAAATTTAAACGTATTGCATTTTGAAACGACTTTTATTGTCAAGGCTTTTACTTCATTGTACTCAGTAGATTAATACAAGTCGACATTTAGAGATAAATGACGAGGAGAAAACTATAATGGCTTTATTAGAATTCTTAAGATTTCTTTTTCGTATGAAGTAAAAAAGAAAAGCACCGAAATAATCTATAACTCCACCACCTCATTAATAGATATAAGATGTTTATCTAAGATTGGACGTGAGGGGAACATTGTGATATAGGCTTCTCATTTCGAATCACATTAGTAAAAGACATGATTTTAATTAAGCTACAACTCCCGTTTTTCCGCACTGCAAACGCTGTCAATGAATACGTCGAAGATATTAACTGTTGTTTCAAAACGTTGGCATTTTCAAAAATATTTGCTTACAAGTTGCAAACGGAAAACCAGGAATTCCAGGTTTCGTGCTGATTCATCCACGTAATTATAGCACTAAATTAATCTTGACATTTTTTTGAGCCAGAACACCGAAAAAGAACTTACCTTTTACATTGATATGTAAAACTGGTCGTAATCGGTCTCAACCTTTGGAGTCTTTCTTCTTTGCAATGTGGATGCCATTATCAATCCTCTTAAATCAATTGTTTAAATAAGAAAACGGACAATGAGAAATTGAATATTATTCGTAGAACTGCGGTGGATGCTTATTCGACAGAAGCTTATTCGACAGACTGTCTATACTCTGTACTTTTTGTCGTGCGTTCCGTAATTGCACGGGTGAAGTGACGAATTCTACTTTGAGCCCGCGAAAATGACCAAGAGAAACATCGGTTTTTGGATTAGTAAAATTTTTTACGAAGGTGCACTTTAAAATTTTTTTTACTAAGTTAAGGACTGTATTCATTTTATCATCGATAAATTTCTTTGTAAATTTGAGAGGGTCCTTATCAAAAACGCTGCTGATATTCTTTTTTTTTTCCGACATTTTTTGTGATTTCTGTCCGCGGAATGACAAAGAGCTTCTCAATTTCGTTTAGTTTTGTTCATATTAATTCCTTGACGTCTGATGTTTCTTTAAAACCCTTTTTTTAAAAGATGCTTTTGCTCGATTCAAAATCGTACTTTTTTCTATTTCTTCTATTAACAACCATAATATTCTTTCTTCTCATTCTTTCTTTCGTTCGAGGCCAAAATCATCAAATCCCAATGCTTGTCAAAGAAATTCAGTTTCTCTCTGAGAGATCCCTTCAAGCTATTCCGGACAATGAAAGAATAATCGTAGAGAGCCTTCCCTTTTGTTGCCATCTGGTTACAGTTGAATTCTCTCTCACACCTTAAATCGACAAAAGAATCCTGTGGTACTTGTCCAGAAATTAGTCCCTTTCAATCGATTTATTTATCTCAGTTTCAAATTTACGTCGATGTTGACATCCCGTTTAGGTGCAATGGATTTCTGTTTCTTTAACACACGTGAAACTGCGATTGAAGCAGAATTATGTTTCGATGTTTTAACCAAGGTCAGTATAAGAGCAATCTCTCTTTATTTAGTAGAGTTGGGAGTAGAATGGAATGTAGAAAGTTAATTGAGCTACCAATTTTCATCACATTACGTGAATGTGTACCCAACCAGTCGTTCTAAGCGTATTTCCTAAAAATAAATTAATAGAAAGCCTTCTGAAAAACCACAGCAGTAGCTCCAAGTATCATTACTTCTAACCCCATATATATATATATAATATATATAAATACAGTGTATCACAAAAGTGAGTACACCCCTCACATTTCTGCAGATATTTAAGTATATCTCTTCATGGGACAACACTGAAAAAATGACACTTTGACACAATAAAAAGTAGTCTGTATGCAGCTTATATAACAGAGTTAATTTATTTTCCGCTCAAAATAACTCAAATTATAACCATTAAAAGCTAACCCCCTGCCATATATATATATATATATATATATATATATATATATATATATATATATATACATATATATATATATACTAGCTACATACTAGCTGTACCCGGCCACGCGTTGCTGTGGCTCAGTTTGTTTAAATGGGAAAAAAAGAGAATGCATGTTTCTAATATGTTTAATTTTCCAATACTTGTGGATATACAATATTCTTGGTAGTTCCAGTTTCCGTGTAGATAAAGAGATTGTCTGGATTGCCGACTCTGGAACAGGCAACATATAATTGCCCATGTAAGAAGCAATCAGTGTGTAAATATAAGCCATATAACTCTAAAGATTGTCCCTGGGCTTTGTTGATTGTGATTGCAAATGCCAATCGAATTGGGAATTGCAATCTCTTAAATTGAAATGACATAATTGTTGGAATCATAGGAATTCGCGGAGAGGACATTCTAATCTTTGAAAGGCCCTGTCAAAATTGTTGCTTCTATGATGTTGGTCATTAATTTTTTTTACTGAAAGACGTGCGTCATTACAAAGCTTGGGTTGGTTAATATTTCGCAACATGATAATTGGCACATCATAAAATATTTATTAAACAACAAAACAAATGGGATATCAATAAAGAAGAAAAAATTTAAGAATAAGTTTTTAGAATAAAAAGAAATTTACTTATTACTGAAACAACGAAATATAGTTTAAAGTTTATTAACGAGAGAAAACTTTTTAAGGAATGTCTTTCGTTGAAGTTAAACAAAAAAAGAAATATTGAAAAAAGAAAATGATATATTTCGTAAACAATTCCTTACTACTGAACCAACAAAATATGGTTTAAAGTTTAGTGTCTTATCAATAATAATAAAATGAAAGACAACTTTTTAAGGAATGTCTTTTGTTGAAGTTAAACAACAAAAAAGAAAATAAAATATTTAGTAAGCAATTCGTTACTACTGAACCGTCGAAATATTGTTTAAGAAAGAAAACATTTTAATGGATGTCTTTCGTTGAAGTTAAACAAAAAAAAAAAAAAAAGGAATTTTGAAAAAAGAAAAGAAATATTTTGTAAACAATTCGTTAGAATTAATGTTTAGTGTCTCTGTTTAGGTTAACCAAAAAAGAAAGTAAAGTGATAAAAGCAGAAAAAAATCACGTGTAAAATTCTTGGAAAACGGAAAAATAATGTTTACCTTCATTATTTGCGTTCGGCTTTTCTCGGAGAAAAACGACTTATTAAAACTATTTTTTTTAAATTATTGTAATATTTTTGGATATTAAGCATATAAAAACACGCCCGTATTCGAATGAAACACTCTCACAAACAAATTAGTGGTATAAAACTGGAGATTATCGGTTAGCAACAAACGTTTACATTTATATATATATATATATATATGTGTGTGTGTGTGTGTGTGTGCGTGTGTCCCATCTCTAAAACCACCTAAGAAAGGCGAACAAGACCCGCGGGACACAGCTGGAGAAGCAAGGATGTACTTATAAGTGACGTTCTGCAATAGACCCCATTCATATAGACGTGCCAGTGTCAGCCGACCCAAAAGAACTTTCCTATAATTGCTCTGTTCGGACACAGAATGTAGTTTAGAAGACCTGCCGAGAGCGATGGATGATAGGGACGGGTGGAGAGAGAGAGAGAGAGAGAGAGAGAGAGAGAGAAAGTCAAGGAAATCCGAGCAAGCAGCGTGACTTAATGATATATATATATATATATATATATATATATATATATGTAAATATATGAGGGTTGGCTGAAAAATTAAAAGGCTGTAAAATTCATATGATGATGTCATATTTGCTGTCGATGATTTTTTAACCAATTTGATCCAAGTATAATGTTAAAAAACACAAAACCCCTTTTGGTCACATTCCTTGAGAGTATCTTTGTTAGTCTATGAACTTTTCAGCCTGCCCTCGTTTGCATATGACTCTTTGAAGGCATACATGGTGTAACGGATATCTTCCCTAGAAACTTGCGTTTCAATTCGTGGTAATGCACCTGGGAAAGATATGAATCAAACTCTTCTTCCTATCATGCTATGAGTAAATATTAGGATGTACTAGGCTCTTCAACCTTGGTAAGGCCTCTTGTCATGGAGGAAGGAATTCAGAAGCTGGATACTTCAGAGTTTAGGTAGAACATATTGCATCATTCTTCTGTCATCAGTGCTTTAAAAAAGGGTGGCTTGTTCCACACAAGCCTTTACTACTGTTAACAAATCACCTGTGTAAGCAGACTAGCTTCTCTCGTCTTTAACTAAATTACTGTGCACTCATGGAGAGCCTTTAATATATATATATTTATCATATCACTTCGTTTTAAGGGTGGAACATAAATCGAGATTCGATTGAATGCGTAATTTTATCTGCGTACTGGTGATTAATGCTAAAAATAGTTTACTTTCATTTACAATCCCCCTTTACATGACGCCTCAAGCATTATGCAATGAACTTATCTCATTCTATTTTTGTCGCTGGCGTAAGTGTTTTCTACAGGTGAATATGGCCCCATGAAACTACACTCGTTAATTCATAATACCCTGCTGGTGTCAGGTAATTATATATATATATATATATATATATATATGTGTGTGTGTAATGAATGTATTCGCAAATGAATCTGAATTTAGTATTTTAGATTTTTATTACTTCGTATACTTGTGCTCTATACGTGTTCAGAGTTCTTCTCCGAGAGATGGATAATGGTTTATGTGTTCTTTGTTTGTAGCTTTTTAGAAAAGACTGTTTTGATCGGAGTGTGAGTCTTTTTGATTTCAGCATGTGTGTCTGTGAATGTTCTCTTGCTGTTAATTGTTTGTGAAAACCTCTGGCCTTTGGAGATGTTTTTTTTAAATTCTTATATAAAAATTGTATTTACAAGTATGTACTGTGCGTGTGTATATAAATTCTCATACATGCATGTAGAGCCATGTATATAGACAACGGTACACACAAATATTTTCATGATTGTTGTTTTTCCTTTCTCTGTATGTAACGTGTGTGAGAACATATTTGATTCCACAGATAGATATATGATAAAATAGTCTCTGTGTGTGTATATGTTTGCGTTTGTGAATGTGTGTTTGAAGTTTGGTTCTGTTTGAGTGTGTGAGTGTGTGTGTGTGTGTGTTTGAGAGAGATATAGAAATAAACTGAGACACTAGCGTTTGAAAACCGATCGCCAGAAATCGAAAATGGCAAACCTCCAAATAGTATAAAAAGAGGTATCGTGATGTTACGAAGGACATTAGTCAGGAGAACATCAGTAGATGACTTCTTTAAGAAACAGAATTCAGCGAGAGAAAGACTTTAATAATATCTTGGCCGGTACACTCTTGTTTCAAAACGATTCTGTTATTGTTCTTGGCAAGACTGTAGTGTTACAGATTGTAACAATCTTTCGTGTGTCTTATTTTCTGTTTAAAGAATTAATTTCCGTCGGAATGAAATATGCTTTTGTTTAGTTCTCTGTCAATTGTTTCTTCTTTTTATACACATGTAAGCGTTACAAAAGCGTACGAAGTTGGGCTCAGTTTAATGTTGGTTTAAATCCATGAAGTTTTTTTCTTTTATTTGGAGTAACGAGAAGTCACCTGGATGGTATATTGGCATAATTTTTAAGTTTCCATTACTGCATATATATATATATATATATATATATATATATATATATATATATATGTATAACTAAAAAAACAAGAAATTTAGAAATTGTATTCCATAATGAATTCATTATTAAAGCTCATCAGATGGATTTAAAAAAATATTTTTTTGAAATCAGTCTGATAAGCTTTAATAAGCGAAATAAATTTATTATTGAATACAATTTCTTAATTTCTTGTTTTTTAAACCAAAAAAAAAAAATTTGGATTTTGGTCTGCATGTATAGTTTGTATTAAATAGCCGTGCATTGAGCACTCATTCTTTTGATATTCACAGTCCTCATTTACTTAATATATATATATATATATATATATGTGTGTGTGTGTGTGTGTGTGTGTGTGTGTGTGTTTGTGTGTGTGTGTGAGTATGTATATATAATACAATACTGTCAATAAAATAAAATTAAAAATCAGCATTATTTTAAAACTAAAACTCCTCAATATGAATTGATAGAGCAACCGAATCCCTGCAAACAAAAAGACTGTCATTCATTTGCCAAAATTTCTAAGACGAAGCTTGATAATCTTTATCACTCAGAATATTGTCTTCATCTTCCCAACGTTTCGGTCGGTATGTTCTTCAGCCTCCTTCAGGTGTATTATGTCGAGCTTGGGTGCCTACACAGAACCTTGAATTAAACTCTTTATTTGATATACCAGAGTAGATTGTTCAATTACTGTTTGTATATGTCTGGGAACAAGTGTTAAGCTATAATAAGTATTTGAATCTGGAACCAGATAATTTAACCCAGAAAAAATTTCTTACAAATACTTTATCCAGTGCGCCATATGTCCTGATGGACAATTAATCCTGTGTGAATTCTTGGGACTTGTAAACCTAATGCCTCCAATAGCCTATGAGGTACGACTCGCTACTTTCCATGAATTTTTACCAAAGCACATATTGCAATTTTGTATGATTTTTTTTACCTTATTGCAATTTCGACATAACGAGTTCGACATAATATACCTGAAGAAGGCCGAAGGACACATCGGTCGAAACTTAATGAGTGTAACAATGAAGATGAAGACAATAGTTCGAATATATTATGTGATAAAAAAAATCTGTCACTCACTTTTATTTAGCAATAAAGTGAGGCACGAGGGGTTGAATATCGTCACCAGTGGACGGAAGTGGCAAGCCTCAAGATAATATAAATAGAGGTACCGTGATTTTAGCATGGGACATGAGACGAAAGGTCTCTAGTCGGTGGACTTTGGTCAAGGTCGCCTGACATGGGTGCGGGGAAGCTCATCATTCGTGCCATGCGGTTGAGACCGACACACCTTGGGTCTCAGGGGCCGTATCCAAGGCTCTTATTTGCCCTTGGTAGGGCTAAGTTCATCGCATGGCGCTTAAGGCGCCCTTTTTTAGGGGAATACCGACTAGGCCCGAGGCATTTTTGGCACCGCCAGGCGTTTTGGGGTTACAGCCCTGCGCCATGTACCACAGTAAAAAAAGGCATTGTGCCGTACTCTGCCGTACAGAGTATAAATATAAATAACCATGAGACGAAGGGACAATATGTGGGTGGACATTAATAGAATAATAGTTAGTCGGACGGGCTTCAGCGAGAAAGACTTTTCAGTTATAGCTTGGCCAGCAGTGTTACGGATAATAACTATCTTTTGCTTGTCTTATTTTCAGTTGAATAAATTGTTTGTTTTTGTTAAGTTATCTGTCAATTATTTTCTCTTCTTTTGATGCACATGTGAGCAGTAAAAAACTTATTTTCACGTCATGAAACGACCGTCAGGCAGTTAGGACTTCCGCCGTTCAAGGCAAATTTGATGAGTCTACTCACAGGTTTTATCCTTTATTTCAAATTCGGTCTGAGAACCAGATATGGCCTTCAAACGTGTCAGAAGGGGAGACACTGAGAACCACATATAGCTCTCAAAATAGAGAAAGGGTTAAAGATGACAGAAGGAAGTCTTACAAGTAAGCACTCTCTTCAAGTAAAATACAAAAATGCAGACACCGAACCTACTCTAACTTATAGTACTCCCTGTATAAATAGCATTGCAATTATAAATTTTCAAACACCTAGATATAAACTCGAATCTCTTATTAAATAATCGAGAAACTAATAATTTTTGCTTTCTCTTCTAAACATACTCTAAAAAATTTTGAATTTTCATTGATGGTTTGGTTTGGTTTTTTGGGTTTTATGGCATATCAACCTTTGTTGGTTATTTAACGCCAAATCCATTTTTATGTAAATAATTTGTTCTATAGAAAACAATTCAGTTTAGCATAAGTACACAGTTTAATTGTCAAAAACATTTCCATTTCAAACTATTCAAGCAGTTATATGTAACAATTCAGTTAAGTGTAAATACAGATTTAATGTCGAAAAACAGTTCTATTTGAAATAATTCAGTTCAGCATAAGCACGCAGTTTAAATGTAAGTACGGTTTAATTGTCAAAAACATTTCTATTTCAAGCTATTCAGTTTACTCAAACAATTCAGTTTAGCATAAGTATGCTGTTAGTTCTATTTAACCCATAGATTGGGCCCTACCAGGTGCTACCACTCCGGGCCAGAGTGGACCTGGGAGCAATGGCAATGAAGGGGTACTTCGCATTCCCCAAAGCTCCAGCACTGCTGGAACCTCACCATCAGATAGTTTTGTGTCATATCCAGGACACTCGTTAGGGGGGGGGTCTTACCCCTCTGCAGAGGTGCAGTCAGTGTATTCTATAGTCCCAGCTGACTGGGCAAGAATTTTCATTGAAAGCATACACTTTTAGATAATAGTTTCCACTAAACTTTGGATTCCATACCATTTGTATATTTTTTCTTAATAACATCTTTTTCGAAAGAGGTTTTATTAGTATTATAAACTTACTACTTTAAATGTTTTTCTATGGCGTTGATGTATACCATATTAGTCCCACTTTCAGTTTTTGCTGTTGTAACGTTTTTGTTAAACATTTCCTCTTCAAAAAACAGTTATTATTATGTCTACGATTGCGGAAGTGGTCTAAATCTTTACCATTATGTTTTGTATTATCTGGCAAATTTTTCCATTCTGCTGTATTTTTACAGAATTTCTGTAAAATATTTTATCCACTTTGCCAATTCTAGCGAAGCGTTTATTAATTTATTCAAAAATATCTGTTATGCTTTTCTCTTTACAGCTTTGTTAAAGATTGAACTAAATAATGTTCCTTTTCTATCGAGCCTTTATTATTGTTTTCCATAAATACCAAATCGATACTGTAACAAATGTTCTTCAACAATCTTTTATATATCATTTTTGTTTAATTTAAAACTCATTATTATTTTGCTGATAACCTTGTTTGGTTTGGTTTGGTTTGGTTTTATGGCATATCAACCATCGTCGGTTAGTTAATGCCAAATCCATTTTTGTACATATAAACAGTTCTACTTCAAACAATTCAGTTTAGCATAAGCAGGCAGTTTAAATGTCAAAACAGTTCTAATTCAAACCATTCAGGTTAGCATGAATACACAGTTTAGTTCTTTTTAACCCATAGATAAGACCTTATCAGATGCTACCACTCCGGGCCAGAGTGGACCTGGGAGTGATGGTAATGAAGGGGTACTCCGTATTCCCTAAAGCTCTAGCATTACTGAAGCGTCATCATCAGATTGTTTAGTGTCATATCAGGACCCTCGTTGGGGAGTCAAACCCCTCTGTTGATGTGCAGTTGGTGTATTCTGCAGCCCCAACCGACTGGCTCAGCTGATAGCCTATGACATGCGGATTTACGAACATGTTTAAAGACAACAAGTTGGTTATTAGGAGAAGCTTTGATATAGATTGTGTGGCATTATAAAAGAAGTAAAAAGCAGAAAAAGTGGATATCATCAGGAAAAGAGTTATAAGGTTGTTCAAAGTGGAGAGTTTTAATTCTGAAATCAAGACCAGCTCAACGGAAATCAATTTTTTGGATAATACGTTCAGTTTTGAAAATGGCAATTTTAGACTTTCAAGAAGCAAACTAAGACTCCAATTTATATCAACATAAATTTTGTATTTATCAGCTTTTGAAAGTGGTAAATTTTTTTTGCTTATTCAGTGTCCATGAAAGCATGTTCCTACGATTATTCACTTCAGCATTCTATCATTTATCTGTCATCATAATTATATATGCAAAACGATAATGGCTTATAATTGGGTTTTTACATTAATTCTTACTCACGCATATAGGCGTGAGTAGGCACGTGTGTTTCTGTATGTGTTCGTCCGATTATATATATATATATATATATATATATCGAATTACAGATATATGTAAATATAAGCTTATATATATATATATATATATAAATACACACACACACACACACACACATATATATATATATATATATATATATGTGTGTGTGTGTGTGTGTGTGTGTGTGTGTGTGTGTGTATAGTGAGAAAGAGAGAGACAGAATGAACATGGACCGGAAGTGAGAAGGGTAGAGAAAGAAAGGTGGATTAAAGAATGGTTGATGAAGGCAGAAATAAGTGGAAGAGTTGAGAGGAGAGAGAGAGAGAGAGAGAGAGAGAGAGAGAGAGAGAGAGAGAGTCAATATGAGAGAAAATTTGAAAATGATTTAGCCATACTGACGGGTTATTTATTTGTTTTTAATACTTTGATATAAAAGACATATCACAGCTCTGCCAAAACTAAAAGATAGTGATAGACTAATGTCATTGGGGTCATGTGAAGACCAAATGCATTTAGTGCATGCAAATTTTATTATTGGGAACGAATGAGATTTCAAATTGAATTCCTAACAATTTTTCCTAAGAAAATACACGTGACCCCCCCCCCCAAAAAAAAACCTATCTCCGTAGGATTAGAAGTTTCATTTATATTACTTGAGGCTGAATGAGATAATGGTTTTCGTCTCTCATTTTGAGATTATATGAGTCATCAAGTTTGTTTAGTAGAAATGAAATCGTTCTTGTCTCTTATTTTGGCTGTATAAGGATGGCTTATCTTTCAGTGCTACTTTCAACCTACATATTCATTTTATTATTTGTCACAGTGTACATGCAGACACCAAACTGTCGGAAGTGTTTATATACATTAAAGGAGTTGAGTGGACGAGCTCTGTTGGTAAAGACGTAGATTATTTTACATTACCATGTATATAAAGAAATCCACTGCAGTTTATCATGCACTTATAAAATCACTTATAAAATCTCAGGCCTCGTCGTAGCGCAAGTTGGTATTACAGATCAATTCTGCTGATTAGTGATTTTGAATACTAAACTAAGCTAAAATGTCGCATTGAGGAGTAATAGTTAGAAAGATAGTTTCGTATATTATTTCTTTGTAATGAGTTCAATCCTCACTGGGTGCCTCATCCTTGTAGCCTTGTGTTAAAGCTAAATTAAACTATGTAATTTACCCACCAGCAGTTACTCAGTATATATATATATCATCATCATCATCATGTCGCGTCGCCTGCGCGGATATCCCTGACCGTCTCTCGTCATTTCTCCCTATCATTCATCGCCTCCGGCAGGTCTTCAGGATTACAACCCGTGTCCTCACATAGCTGCTGTATGTAAGTTCGTGCTGGTCGTCCCACTCTTGCACATCCATGAGTGGGGGTCCACAGGAGTACATCGCTTATGAGCTCGTCCTTGCTTCTCCAGCAGTGTCCTGCGTGTCTGGTTCGTCGAACTTGTATAGTTTTTGTGATGGGGGGCAAGTGTCCGTATAGTTGGAGTCTCGTGGGGTGTTGTCGCCAGGACTTGTTTAATACTGCTCTCAACATTCTTGTGTAATTTCCGTCCAGCCTCCTCTCCAGCCGCTTCGTAAGCGTCCATGTGGTGCATCCATATAGCAGTATCGACACAACCGCTGCCTGGAAGAAACTGCGTTTCATTTTATCTGTTAGGTCCGACTTCCATATGATCGAGAGCCTATCGATAGCTGTCCATGCCTTCGTCAGTCGTGTGTCGATGTCCTTCTCGGTTGATGAGACGCTGCTTCCTAGGTAGGTGAATTTGTCGACTAGTTTCAGAGAGGCTCCGTCTAGTGTGGCAATGTTGCCTGTTTGGTTGTAACACATATATTCGGTTTTGTTTGCATTGACATGTAGGCCAATGCCAGCTGCAGCTCGTTCCAGACTATGTAGTAGTGTCTCTGCTTGATTAGGCGTATTCGCTAGTAACGCCAAGTCATCAGCGTAGTCGGCGTCCGTGATTGTTTTTGCGGGGTACCTTTTGCTTCTTCTCTTAGTCAGCTCATGCACCTATATTTACATATGTGTGTTTGCATACGTCTATATATATATATATATATATATATATATATATATATATATATATATATATATATATTTATATATATATATATAAGAAGAAATAAAAAGAATTACATGGGAAGAGTGCGCGATGCTGTAATTGTAAAACAGGCAAAAATCTAAAAATAGAATTATGGATACAATGAACCTGTTATTTAGAATTATGGACACAATAAATCAGTTACTTTATATATATGTATATTATTTTGACACTTTTTCAATGCTATCCTAAATTATATATATATATATATATATATATATATTATACTCTATTAATGATATTGAGCACTCTTTATTTGTTAATTTAACAAACTAGATTATATATATATATATTCTGAGCAATTGTCTGTCTTTAATGACTGTAAATGAAAAGATTATTAGACAGGGCTTTTAAAAGACCTGATGCCGGCTCGAGGATGCTCGGTATTATACATCTGTGTTTAGCGTAACGGTTATCGTCGTAGGAAATGATGACCCAAATTCAAATCCAGAATGAGGCTGTTTGTGTTTCACTTCGCAATAATGCCATTGGAAAAGGCATGAATTATTCTCTTCTCCCTTTACGTTATGGATAAATAATTGGGCAGACTGGATTTTATAACTTTAGTTAGGCTACTAGATTAAGAGAAGGAAAACTGAATTCACGCCAGTTTTACTACATTGAAAAATTGAACTTATGTCACATTCTGCCCATGGTAGAGAGTTTGGGTAGATACATGCTTCAATGTTTCATTAATGCATGATGTTTCATGCGATTAAAAACTTTATTTTCCAGTAATCCAATGACTCGAATTAAACACAATCAATTACAATGAAATAAAAATAAGATATCTTGAGTAAGTGTTTCCAACTAGAATATAAAAAACGTAAATTTTAATCGCTTTTGTTATGAGCTCTGTACTATTTTGGCGCCCTATAATTATGAACTTGCGTCAGACAAAGCTTCGTTTAGGAAATAATTAATGAAATCATCCCTGACTCATGAACAGTTCATCAATTGTGAACTGACACAGTTTGTAAAGGAAACGTTGCGTGCCAAAAGTGAATCGTCTTAATCGTTTGTGGTATCCTCATTTACTCCCGATTACTCGTCTGATTTGTGCTAAATTTAAACTTCAAATCTCAGCTCTTCTTCACAAACAAACTTGTTGAATAAAACCTTTCTTCGATCAATGATTTTCTTTATTCACATTTTGATCATTGTTGTATTTAAAGCGTTCTCGTCGACAAAAACCACGTTGACAAAATGTCAATTTCTCTTTAAGAGCGTTTCATTCTTTGAGTATACTTCATCGCTCTTGTGGTGTCGTGTTTATTGTCGTAGGAAATGGAACCAGCGATCCGACTTCAAATTCAGACGCCTGTCTGTGCTTTACTTCATGCTAATACCTTTGGAGTCTCCCTCCAGTTATGGGTAAATAGTTGGGCAGACTGTGTTCATTACTCTGGGCAAGGAAACCAGTGAAGAAGAAAGTGTATTCCATTTAAAAATGTACTTGTATCGTATCCTGTTCGTGGATAAATACTTCGTGTGCCCACTGTTTTGCGGTACGTGATTCTTGTAGAGATCAGAGTTGATTCATTGAACGACTGTTAGAAAAAGCAGGGGAAATTTTGTGGATTAAGATTCTTAGAAGAACGTCGTAAATGACGAAATGGGTTATGAAAATGACAAATAATTTAAACGAAATAAAGAGCTCTTTTCAATAATCTTGTCTGTAAGAATATATAACACACACCTAGAAAATCAAAAGTGTGGGACGTGAACAACGAAAACGGAGATGTTTGTTTGATGAAATATTGATTTATACAATCCTTGTAAAAATTACGGATTTATTACACTTAAAGAATTTTAACTAGTTTCATCGGTATAGCTTGGAAAAAATTATACCATTGATCTAAATAATCTAATCTATTGGGTTGAGTTATAAATAATTTCCATTTTTTTTAAAAACAAGTTGTAACTACGTATTTCAAAATTTCAATGTTTAAAACGCAACCGGAAATTACCCAATTAAAAAATGCCTTCATTAGTCATTCGTGTTTCGGTTGAGAAAAAGAGCGTATCATAATTTAATTCAGGATCTTACGCTCCTAAAATGGAGAAACTGAAAGTTCATATTCAACATGTTATGTTGTGGGAGAATCAGCTCAGAAATGTTTTTTGGGATTTATAGCCAAATGGTCATTACTGAACGCCAAGTCCAAAACGGGTTTTCAAAGTTTCGTTCTAGTGATAAGTCATTGAGAGATTAACCCAGATCAGGATTCTCATCAGACATCAGTCAAGATACTTTAGGAGAATTGGTGGAATGCAATCCGTGCAAAAGTATTTGAAAATTAGTACTTGATCTCAACACATTCCAATCCACAACCAACTGTCACTTGAAAAAGATAGGAAAAGGGAGCAAGCTGTGTGTTTGTCTTTCTCATAATCTAAGTGAAAAGAATAAAGATCAGATATATAAAGATATAAGTCTTCTATCAAGGCCGAATAATGACCCTTTTCTCTAGAATATCTTTACTGGTAACTCAGACAAGTCTTATGACAATGTTCAACGTAAAAGGAAGCGGAGTGACAAAGTTGAAACTCCGCAGCTTTCTCCAAAGATGAAGGTTCATAGAAGAAAAGTTATGCCATGTCTGTGGTGGAATCACCACAATATTATTCATGTTGAGTTTTTAAATAATAATCAGGCATTCAATGCAAACTCTCAATAGCAGCAAGTTGTGCATGAAAATCTTATCAGAAAATACCCCGCTTTTTCCACTCTTTCAATGGACACTTCTTTTGTTAGAACAATGCTTCCTTTAAATAAAGAATAACCAACCATTTGTTGAAGTCAGCGAGAAATGTGTTTTAATTGTTTTTACTTATTAAAGCTTCTGTTTTGTTTTAGTAATGCACATTACAAGAACTTCTATAATTCATTGTGTTATTTCATGATATTTTTCTCGGCATGACTTGGAAAAGAATTATACCATTCTTTCAAATAATTTAATCTAGTTTATTTTAGCCTGAATGTTCAACTATCAAAGAAAAACATTTTGAGTCTCACTTTTATTTGTTTATTCATTACTGAATAAAGCCCCAAGTGGCCATCCACAAAATGTGCTAATTCCATATTTTTTGCCATGGGTAGAAAATATTTCAAAATTACAGACATAAAATAAAAAACAAATTTATTTGATTTATATCAGATTGAAAAAAAAATTACTGTGGTTATCCTGAATGGTGAATATCAAAGCGTATAAAAAGTATTTCCATTTTTACTGACTTTTACTCAATATTTTTTCATGTATTCATTTAATATGATAATTCAGCTGTATCTTTAAAGATGTTATAATGGCGAATACAAATATTGAAATTCTGCCAATCTTGAGACATTACTTTAAACTGAACCACCTTGAAACTTTTCGTAAAATTAAGAAATGAAACGATACTTGACAGTACGTTATGCTCGAAAGAGATTTTAGCATTTTCAAGGTGGTGATATGTGTCTTGAAATAAAAGACAGAAGTATTTTAGCTTTTAAAATGCGAAATAGAGAAAAATTTGTCTACTAGGAGAGGAATGATCGTTGAAGGTTTGGTTTGGTTTGTTGGGTTTATGGCATATCAACCTTTGTGGGTTATTTAACGCCAAATCCATTTTTATGTAAATAATCTGTTCTATTGAAAACAGTTAAGTTTAGCATAAGTACACAGTTTAATTGTCAAAAACATTTCCATTTCAAACTATTCAAGCAGTTATATGTAATAATTCAGTTAAGTGTAAATACAGTTTTAATGTCGAAAAGCAGTTCTATTTGAAATAATCCAGTTAAGCATAAGCACGCAGTTTAAATGTAAGTACGGTTTAATTGTCAAAAACATTTCTATTTCAAGCTATTCAGTTTACTCAATTCAGTTTAGCATAAGTATGCTGTTAGTTCTATTTAACCCATAGATAGGGCCCTATCAGTTGCTACCACTCCGGGCCAGAGTGGACCTGGGAGCGATGGCAATGAAGGGGTACTTCGCATTCCCCAAAGCTCCAGCACTGCTGGAACCTCACCATCAGATAGTTTAGTGTCATATCCAGGACACTCGTTATGGGGGGGGGGGTCTTACCCCTCTGCAGATGTGCAGTCAGTGTATTCTACAGCCCCAGCTGACTGGGCAAGAATGATCGTTGAAATATGCTAGAACATTACATAAGCTTGAAAAGCAAACAGTTGATTTAAAAAAAAACCCAAAAGCTAAAAAAATCAAAACAAAACAAAAACAAAACAAAAAAAGACAAAAACAACAAAAGCAAAAACAAAACAAACAAAAAAGCAACCTCCGAAAACAAACAAACAAACAAGTACCCCCCTCCCCCCAAAAAAACACAAAAGACAAAAACAAGCTAAAAGGCCTTTGATACGACCTAATATAATTGCTTTTACAATACCAGGTTATTACCATTCATCAGTCTCATGTATCTGGTGTGTTAAAATGTATCCAGATTAAAACTGAATTTATCAATAAACAATGAAGAAAACATTAATTTTCTTCAAAATAGTTTCTCTTAGTATTCAACACACTTATTCCAGCGAGCGTTTCCTTGGTCAAAGCATATTCAAAACAATTTTTTATATGGTTTGAAATTCCGCTGTGATATTTAAAAAAAAATGTTGTCTATGATCTCAAATCTTATCGTTAAGATGAATTTTCAGTTTTGGAAATAAGAAAAAAAATCACACAGCGTTAAATCTGGTGAGTATGAGGGGTGTTAAACTTATATTATCCTATGTTTTGCCGAAATTCCTGATGAAAAAGTATCGACGCTGCTGATCAAAATCTTTGGACAATTTGTACAAACTTTCTTAGACTTCATCTAGACGTCTTGTTCGTAGGCTTCAAACAGACTTCAACCCTTTATTATATAAATTACTCTGCTGTACACACATCTTCATTTAAATTTCAGATTCTAAAATTTAAGAAAATAAGGATTCATTATATCTAATAATTCTTATATACGAGAACAGGGCCTATGGTCATGTGGGTAGAGTGTTCACTAATGTCCTGGGAGACCAGGATTCAATCTCAGATCGAGTCATACCAAAGACTCAAAAAATGATATTTGATACCTCCTTGCTTAACACTCAGCATTATAAAGTACATATCAAGGGTAAAGTGGAGCAATCTAGGAAAAGAGTAGCGCCCTCAACCACACCACGATGTAGTAGCTATTGAAAAGGGAGATTTCGGGTCACTCTCGACTACGGTTGCTAACTTTAATTTACCTATATTTGACTAGAATTTTAAAACTTTAGAATTAGCAATAAGCCTTTGAAAACAATTTTTCTTCGTAGAAAAAACTGTTATTTAAATGAAAACCTATTTGGAAACATGCACCTTTTAGGTGGTTTTTAATCACCACACACACACACACACACACACACACACACACACACACACACACACACACATATATATATATATATATATATATATATATATATATATATATATATATATATAAGACTAAAAACAAGTTAAATCTCACTAACTTAGTTATTTTTCCTTATTAAAAGTTTCACATGTTTTCTATAAAATATAAAACATGAAACGATTAGAAATGTGAACAAAACTGAAAAGGTGAAATGTAAATCATTTGAAATTTTCTTACTGCTCTGCAGGCCAGCATTTGAGCACTTTTGATTTTTCAAACGTTTTTTAAACGATTATTTCTAATCATCTGTTTATATATATATATATATATATATATATATATATATATATATATATATATATATATATATATATATGTATATATATATTCAATAGCTTGGATGCTTATATATATTTACTCATCGATATATAATAGATCTATCACAGATATTGAGCCTTCTCCAAATTATATCACATTTGGTCTGCCACGAACCCACAAAATGTCAAGATAATGTCAAATATATATATATATATATATATATATATATATATATATATATATGTACGCTCCCCCACGGGGGTTGAGCATTCTAGCAACGGAATTTACAGCTGCCACTCGCATAATGCAAAACTCTTCGAACGAATTGAGCACTCTGGTATCCGGTAAGGTATAAATGCAAAACAAACGAAAGCCACTACTTAATGTCAAATAATTCCCGAGCTGACGTGGTTTGCTTGTTGAATGAGCGGTAGGAAACTATGTGTAACATAAAGTTGCGCTGGTTTTGATTCCGGCTTCAAGCGTTTTACGTATCTAGCCACACTAAAGAGTTGTGATACAACGAAACAGTCTGTCTGTGGATGACAATATATATATATATATATATATATATATATATATATATATATATATATATATATATATATATTCCTATCATCTGTTTATATATATACAGACCCACGCATGTATATATATGCAAATATTTTGTAGGATTTAGTAATACGATGATTATCACAATTCTGTTCAGTGATGTCATTCATTCAAAATTTTCTTCTAAAATTTCAACACTTCACTTTATTAGTGGAGATGATGAATTACCGAGTTGACTTTGGTTTGACGTGATTATTTTAGCATTTGATTATACGTGACATATCCATTCAGTTTGGTCATTTTGTCAACGCATGCTATTCCAAGAATATCTTGACCATTCCAGTTGTAAAATAGACAAAAATGTATCAAGTCTCAATGAATCGGGTTGGTTGGCTAGTTGGATTTAATGGCGTATCAACCTCTATAGTTTATTTAATGCGAGAGCCTTTTTACACATATATTATATATATGATTTGCAAACGCATGTTTTTAGGTTAGTGATGGGTGGGTTTTATGGCAAATTAACCTCTTAAGGGTCATTGAGTGACAAATTCTGAATCGGGATTCGACCCTTAGAATATTCTTTTTTTTCAGAATAAAGTTGTATTAAAGCCAATAGTTGGTATGTTAATAAGTACACATAGATATATACACACACGGATTGGGACAAACACTGATACAAAAGTGTGTTCGAGTGATTATATATATATATATATATATATATATATATATATATATATATATATATATAGAGAGAGAGAGAGAGAGAGAGAGAGAAAATTGCACCGCCTACTTTCAATTTGAACTTTCTCCTTTCTTTTTTAAAACTATTGAAAGCATGAACATAACAGTTTCCTGACACACGAAATGAAAAGACACGACCGTTTATTGAATAGAATTTTTCTGTTTTTCTTAGTTGAACATGTGTACTATTAAAAAAACATATATTGATTTTCCCTGTTTTCTAAGTTGTTCTCAATCATCTATCAATCTATCTTATTATATTCACATCTACCTTTTGATGTATCTGGGAATCGCCTTGGCATAGTGGCTAACGTTCTGAATTATGACATCGTAGTAAGCGAATTCTAATTCCAGTCACTTTCAGACTAATATTCTTAGGGAAAAGTACAACCCCTATTTTAACGCCCAGTTCTTCATTAAATTGTAACACTAGTATTTTACAAGGATTGCTTTTGCATTTAATAACCCCAAAATGTTGATATGCCATTAAAGTTCGAGCTCTCTTACTACTATGTCACCATCCAGTGCATTAGCTACTACGCCATGAGGAAATCCCCTTAATACCTGTTGGGCTACGAAATTATTGATTCTATTCGTATATATATATTTGCCATTCTTTCTCATGAATACATTTTCTACGTTTGATGCCTGTAAAAACATGATATCCTTTTCAGAGTTTTAGCTGAAACCACCAAAAATGATTTTATTAAAACATTTTCATCTTCTCTTCGCCAATGAGTGTGTAACCATTTCGTGAAGAAAAAATGTTGCTATAAAAATGGACCCTTTTTAAAATATATTAACCTTTAATCTAATCAATCCACATAGAAGTTCAAAGGAATATGAATCGTACCTTGCGTGAAAAAAATATGTAAAAAACGCAAGAATTTCCAATCAAAATCATGTCCAATAAAAGAACTCGTAGAAAATACTTTTCTAGCCACACACTAAGATTCTTACACTCTAAATAACTCTCGCCTAGTCGACTGGGGCTGTAGAATACACCGGCTGCTTCTCTGCAGAGGGGTAAGGCTTCCCCCAACGAGTGTCCTGGAAATGATTCTAAACAATCTGATGGTGAGGTTACTGTAATGCTGGAGCTTTGGGGAATGCGGAGTACCTCTTCATTGCCATTGCTCCCAGGTCCACTCTGGCCCGGAATGGTAGCACCTGATAGGGCCCTATCTATGGGTTAAATAGAACTAAACTGCATACCTATGCTAAACTGAATTGTTTGAATAAGAACTATTTGACTAAACTGGATTGCTTGAAATAGAAATGTTTTTGACAATTAAACTGCGTACTTATGCTAAACTGAATTGTTTGAAATGGAACTGTTTTTGACATCGAAACTGTACTTACGCTAAACTGAATTGTTTAATATAGAACTGTTTAGACATTTAACTGTGTGTAAACAAAATCTATACTTATAGTAAACTGAAATGGCTTAATTAGAAATGTTTCAATAAACTGAATAGCTCGAAATAGAAATATTTTTGACAATTAAACTATATATTCATGCTAAATTGAATTGTTTGAAACAGAACTGACTATTTGCATAAAAATGGGTTTGGCGTTAAATAACCTAAAAAGGTTGATATGCCATAAACCCAACTAACCAACCAAACTTAATTGTTTGAAATAGAACTGTTTTGACATTCAACTGAATGTAAACAAAAATCATACTTATACTAAATTGAATTGTTTGAATTAGAACTGTTAGATTAGGACTGTTTTGACATTTAAACTCCATACTTCTGTTAAACTGTACTATTTGAAAAAGAACTGACATTTAACTGATTATAAAAAAAAACTACTTATGCTAGACTGAATTGTTTAAAATTTAATTCGGCATTAAATGACCCGAAAAGGGTTGATACACCGTAAAACAAAACAACCAACCAACCAACCAACTCTAAAAGACTCCTTGGTTATTTATATAAAACATTAATTCATGTTGCAGTTTCATATAATATATTTTTTCCTCGTTAAATATAAACAACCTTTTTTCATTCCTTCCTGAATTTAATGTCTTTAATTTAGTATATTTATCAGATCCGAAAATATAATTAAGGCTAATTGATTAATAAGTAAACATTGTACAATAAGAAGATTAACTATATCCTTTTACCATTATAAAGCTTCTGTATTTCTCAATCAAACATCTCATTTTTTATTCTCAGATTGGATTTGGAATAATTTCACTAATCTATCTTCCTGTTTTTCTGATAATTCAATTGCCAAAGCGACGATTTAGTATTGTTAATGTTAATCCTCTTTTTTGTAATACATTCTGGACGTACGACTTGTATTCGGTAATGTTTCTCTTATTACATTGATTTTGCACAAACACTAATATGCATCGATTGCAGAGATACGACGTTTAAATTATTCAATATTTTTCTCTTCACTTCTTTTTTTGATTGCATACGAAAAGAATTTGGAGGTCGACTGGTGAGATTTCTGATTTGCATATTTGCAACTTTTTTCGATGAATCCTTTCAGTTTGTTCCGTCGTCGACTTTATAAATGGAAATGCAATGCAAACGATTTGCAGATTAGGGAATAGAAGAAACAGTGTCAGAATTGAATCAAATTAATAACGCCGTTGTGATTAGTTAAGAAAACGAATCAAATATTAGAAATGCTGAAAAATTGTTTGGCTTTATTCAATAGTAAAAAAAACTAAGCAAGCTAAAATAACATTAAAGGTCATATGCTTCATCTTTGGATCTGTCATCGTTCTTGTAAAAAGAAGTAATATCGTGATATATTCAAAATTATTCCATCTTAAGGATTAATATGGGATCTTTAAAATGAATCCTCGATTTAAGAGAATAGGATTTTCACTCCAGGGTGATTAGCACAATTTGATATTTACTCATGAGAAAGATAGAGCTAAGAATATCAGCTGCTCAAATATATTTATTTAACAAAGCCAATTTTAACATAAGGTCATAGACTTTAATTAATTTACTTGATGTAAGTTAATTGGAAGTTAATTTTAAATTGGTTGGATGATGTTTTACGGCATATCAACTGTTGTCGGTTATTAGATGTAAAATCCTTATATATATTCAAGCGAATAGTTTTTAGTTAACTTTCTTTTTAAACGAGTAAGAGCTCATTTGTTTGCACCCATGGAAATAGTTGCAAGTATTGCAATTCAATACTAATAATTCCTTTGAATATTAATAATTTTTTGCACACAGTTAAATGGTTTCAAGTATTCATATCTAACACAAATCATTCTATTTAATATTAATCATTTGTTTTCACACAGTTAAACGGTTTCAAGTATTGCTATCTAATACTAATAATTTTATTCAATATCAATTTTTAGTTGGCACAAAGTTAAATGGTTTCAAGTATTACTATCGAATGATAATAATAGTATTTCATATCAATCAATTGTTTTTCTACAGTTAAATGATTTCAAGTATTACTATCGAATGATAATAATAGTATTTCATATCAATCAATTGTTTTTCTACAGTTAAATGATTTCAAGTATTACTATCGAATGATAATAATAGTATTTCATATCAATCAATTGTTTTCCTACAGTTAAATGATTTCAAGTATTACTATCGAATGATAATAATAGTATTTCATATCAATCAATTGTTTTTCTACAGTTAAATGATTTCAAGTATTACTATCGAATGATAATAATAGTATTTCATATCAATCAATTGTTTTCCTACAGTTAAATGATTTCAAGTATTACTATCGAATGATAATAATAGTATTTCATATCAATCAATTGTTTTCCTACAGTTAAATGATTTCAAGTATTGCTATCTCAACGCACCACCTTCTTACACCTTTGAAATAAAATAGGGTTGGGTACTTGTTTTGCACAAGAGTAATTTGAAGAATACAGTCGACACAATCATATAGGCGCTAGGGCTTGACAAGACCAGTCGACTGATTAAATCGGGCTTCTCCAACAGCCTGTTAAGCCTAGTAAGAGTCAAAGCGAAGAGTTACAAGTCAATTGATCACTTCAGTTGCCTGGGTAAGTATTCCTTAGCCAATAGGATCCGGTTTCCAAGCATTATGGGTTGTTACCCGTAGCCAACAGTTGGCTTTATTGGGGGCGTGTCTTACTTCTTTACAGGGGTGCAGTCGGCGTATTCTACTGTCTCGGCTGATAGGGTGGATTATTTTAAGTAAACTTTCTGCACCCCCCAATGCTCATAAATTAAACACAGTTAAAGTCAAATTTATAAAGTAACCATTTCATTTACAAATAGTAAAATGAGGAGGATGTTTGGTTTTTATTGAATGCTGGGTGATTAATTGACTGGTTTTAACGGCATGTCAACTCATTTTAGGTTATTTTATACCTAGTGGATGGGAATCACATTCATTGCATGTTCATATTTTCATCTTTGTGTAGTTGTTTCTTAAGAGTTTTTTTTCACTTGGTCCTATCGAATACGAATAATTTTTAAACAAAAATATTTGATCCAAAGCTGGGACCCTAGCAGGTACTACCACTCCGGGTCAGAGAGGACCTGGGAGTAATGATAATGGAGGGGTTTTCCACACTTCCCAGATCTCCAACACTGGATCCTCCGGACCTGATTCAGTCAATTGTCACACCCAGGACACCCCTTTTTTGCGGGTAGGTAGCTCTTACTCCTCACCAGGGGATACAGTCGGTATATTTTAAGCTCTGGCAACAGGCAATAAATTCCGGGTGAGAAAAAATATTTCGTAGCAATTTTATGAAAAATATGAAATATGATTATCCAACCAAATAGAAGGGAGTTTTCGTTTGAATGAGCATCGCCAAAATGTCTCCATGAAGAATGAAGAAAAAAAGTATTGAACATTATTAAGAAAGTAAGACTAATTTTTACTTAGAATTAGGAGTAACTTATAATATTCTTGAATTCATATTTTATTTGTTGACCATTATTAATCGTTATGATCTTTAAAACTTTTGTTGTCCCTGTCGTTTAGACGATTGTGCTTTCTAATTTTCCGCAGGTATCTGTTCTATTTTGGAAATCGAACTTTGTTGTGAGGATTTTGCTTCTTTTTGACATACTTCACCTCCATTGCTTCATCCTACAATATCCTTCTGAAGTTTTCTTCTTCTGATTTTTGTTGAACCTATAACCTTTCTGCGAAGTTGGCAAATTTCACCAGCACTTTCAGTCTTTTGTGCGGAAGTTTTAGAAACATCAGATTTGCCGTCCGCTTAGAAAATCTAAATTCGTGGTTACAAAGAATAAAATTGTAGGTTCGATTGGGGAGGGGGGATGATTCATTGAGAACTGTGCAAGATATTAAAATTAAGGCATGTTGACAAAGGGTATATGCACAAATCAGAATCTGTCCTAGAAAATGAGAGTGATTCTGTGGGATTTTGAGATGCAAAAGTATCACTCATCTCACATAGAATACAAAATCTCGTCTCAGATAACAAGAAGAAAAGAAAATCTGGTGAATTTTGCTGTTCCAGCGAACCATTCAATCAAAATGAAAGAACATGAAAAGATGGACAAATACCTAGGTCTTGCTTGAGAGCTGAATAAGCTGCGGAACATGATGGTGACGATGATAATAATTATAGTTGGTGTTTTTAGAACGGTCCCTAAAGGCCTGAAAAAGAATAAAAGAAATAATCTAGGCAATTCAGACTACAGCACAATTAAAATCAGCTTGAATACTTTGAACAGTTCAAGAGACGCGAGGAGACTTTTTGTCACTCAAACTTCATTGAATAACCACCCGTTAAAACTTCTGTGAAAAACTCGCACGGAGAATAATTATAAACAATCTTATAAAAGGGATAAATACCTGGGCTGTCTCCCTCGTGAGATACTCGGGACCATTCTTGAAGGGAACCAGTGAATAACTTAAACAAGTGGACCAGAGAACAAGAAAACTAATGACCATGCTTAAGGCATTACATCTCAGAGATGACGTTGACAGATTATATGTGTCAAGAAAAGGAGGAAGAAGAGGACTTGCCAGCATTGAAGACAGCGTCGACGCATCAATAAAACGATTCCAAGAGTCCATAGAAAAGCCCAGAGGAAGATTGATTACAGCCACTAGAAACAACACTGACAACACGAGGATCAACAGAACGGAAATAACCAGAAAACAAAAATGAGAAGAAAAACAACTCTATGGCAATTTAAAAGCGACTAACAAGTGACATCTCACATGAGAAAACGTGGACATGGCTAAGAAAGGGAAACCTCAAGAGAGAAACTGAATCTCTTTTAATAGCAGCATAAAACAACGCCGTAAGAACTAATCATATTAAAGCAAGAATAGATAAGACGCGACAAAACAACAGGTGTAGGTTATGTGGTGATAGAGACGAAACGATCAATCACATAATAAGCAAATGCAGCAAATTAGTTCAGAAAGAGTATAAGACTAAACATGTTTGGGTTTGCAAGGAGATCCATTGAAAATTGTGCAAGAAAGTGAAGTTTGACCATGTGAACAAAAGGTATATGCATAACCTATCATCTGTCCTGGAGAGTGAGATACACAAACTCCTCTGGGATTTTGAGATACAAACGAATCACCTAATCTCGGCCAGTCGACCAGACCTTGTAATAATTAAAGAAAAAAAAAACAATTTGCAGAATTGGGGACTTTGTTGTCTCGGTTGACCACAGAGTAAAATTGAAAGAAAGTGAAAAGAAGGATAAGTACCTGAACCAGACTAGGAAATTTAAAAAACTGTGGAACATGAAGGTGACAGTGATATCAATTGTAATTGGCGCTCTTATTACACTACTCAAATGGACGAGAATTCTCTTGTGATTGGTAGCAATATCTATAGAATTGCTGTCATTTGATCTCAGTGATGACCACTAGAAAATGCCATGGTAAAAATATAATAAAAAACAATGAAAAAAGAACAATGTTTAATCTGTGATTGCGGTGGTTGATTAATTGAAGCAAAGGAAAAATAGAAAAATGGAAGAAAAAAGAAGCAAACGCAAATAGAGCGATCTAAATGACAGCGATCTTTAACGACAGTAATTTTACTGATCATCTCGATGATGCTGATACTGACGATTTTGACGATTATGATAATAGATTAGATGGCAGGATTAGATTATAACACTAACAACACTATTTAATTACCGAAATAGTCAAGTCCCGCTGAAAGAACCGATTCCCGTAAGATCGGGAGGGGGTGTCCTCGTGGTGTAATGGTTAAAACGATGGACTGCGGAATCGTAATAAGCGAGTGCGAACTCCAGTCGCGCTATTACGTTTACTGTCAGACAAATACCCTAAGGAAAGGTATAAACCCCCTTATCCTCCCAGCTATGGGTTAAATAGTACCACTGTTGTTCTTGAAGGATGGCTTTGGCATTAAATAACCATCAAAGGTTGATATGCCATCAAACAAAGAAATCGTACGATCATCCAAGTTAATCTGTGATGAACCTGTTCACCACTTACTAAGATGGGTGACAACTTGAGCAACAACTGATATTTTAAGCAACCTTAGCCCTCTGTGCCATATCTAAGCAAAGCTTAGTAGATAACAATAATATTTACTTTCCAGCGTCAAATACTATTCTATTCACAATATTCTGTTGGAACTGATATTTAAAGTAACCTTACTGTTGGTCGGGACATTGGCCCAGCGGTTAGAGTGTTCGCCAATGGCCCGGGAGACCTAGGTTCAATCCCAGGTCGAGTCATACCAAAGACTTTAAAAATGGAACTTGATACCACCTTGCTTAACACTCAGCATTATAAGGTACGGTTCAAGGGTAAAGTGGAGCAATCCAGGGAATGGAGTAGCGCCCTCCCCTACACCTTGGTGTAGTAGCTATCGAAAAGGGAGCCTTCGGGTCACCCTCGACTATGGTCGCTAACTTTACTTACTTTACTTACTGTTGGTTTATTTTTGTCTAATGGATATTTTAAATCCAATTACTGAGAGAAAAAGAATGTTGCATACTAACATCCGGGAACTCAAACATTTTTTGCTTACTTGATTTTGTTAAAATACAAAATTATCAATCCATATAAAAAGAATAAAAACTTAAAAAAAAGTATTTTGCTGGTTCAACATTTCTCTAATATCGACATTTAGTATCCTTCATGCATGATATATTTTACAGAACTTTTGTAATGGAAATGTTAAGAGGGAGTCTCGTGGTGTCGTGGCTAACGTGCTGGACTAAAATATAATTGTTTGCAAGTTCGAACTCCTGTTACTCTACTTCATTCACTTTCGGACAAATACCCTTGGGAAAAGCATATCCTTCCCGATATGAGTTAAGTAGTACCGCTTCAGTTCTTCTTCAAGGGTGGCTTTCGCATTGAATAATCCACAAAGTTTGATATGTCAGTGAACAAATGTGGCACGATGGTGGGTATTCGTTCTGTGGGTATGGGTGTGAGTGAGCGCCCGTCAGAGGATTCCTTTGTCTGTTTCGGCGCGAAACCCACCCAAAGGGCTTTCGCGCGAGATTTCCTACAAGACCGGAAGAAGACGAGGCAAGGCAAGGCCCCAGAGCAGTCAAAAGACAGGAGTTAGCGACAATCAGGGAAAGCCGACGGTTAGAGAGAGAGGCGGCTGCTGAAACAGAGTAAAAGGACGAGTCAGCGTTCCTGGTAGCTGGGTGGGAAATTTGTTAGGCTACACGCTCGCGATAGCCACAGAATGTCAGAAAAGTGCCAAAACTTCTCCCTTCTTACGCTTTGGGATAACCCAAGTCCGTGCTTGTTTGTTCTTTCTTCCACTCTCAGTTATATATCTCATATCTATTGTATATTTGTCAAACACGAGAAATGCCCCTGGTCGGAGATAAGAGGAACCACTAGACGACCGAATGGTCATGAGCTGATATAAGAAGTTGAGACAGTGGGGACCGGCCGTGTCAGGCATATTGTCACATAAATAAACTGAAAAATGTGGACACATAGATGCTCTCTCCCACTTCAATGAGATTTGATTTCTTTTTGTTGAATGGAATATCAAATTTTGTAGTTTATTTAATGCCAAAGCCATCCTTCTAGAAGAACAGTAATGGTACTGTTTAATCCATAAGTGGGAAGAGAAGGGTGTTCATATCTTTCCCAATGGTATTTGTGTGAAAATGAACGTAATAGCGTGACTGGAGTTCGAACTAGCGTTTTAAGATTCCTCAGTTCATCGCTTTAACCATTACACTACGAGGACATCCGGCTGCTGTGAGATTTACATGTTTCTTACTGAAGTCAGAGATTGATGTCTTAGTCGTAAAAGCCGTGATTTTTTTAAATGCAGATTTTCTATACAGTCAGGCCTTTCGTCAATTAGCAAATTGGTGCGAGACAACCTTTCATTTTCCTTAAAACCATATTGGACACTGTATTGTACTAAGTTCAAAATTCCTTCCTTAACCTTCTATACCCCAAATCTTTTATACACTTTGCTAAATATAAAGCCCTCAAAATCCACAATAAGAATAAACCTCGAACTAATGCCAACTCACAATCTTATAAAACTAGTTCCCTCCATAGATTCATAACTTTCGCAAACAACTCTTCCTTTCACAGCATAATAAACAACTTAAATAAACTCAATATCAAAACCACTTCTTTACCCTCTAAAACGATCCACGAATTAGTACATTCTAGCCCTCAACACAACATATTTTCAGACGCCAGTGTTTATAGTATCCCTTGTAAGAATTGTAAACTAGAATATTTTGGTAAAACATTTCGGAACCTTCACATTCGCTTGAAAAAACACAAAAGAGACATAAGAATTGGTAACTTAAACAATGCATTATTCCTACAGATTTCTCAATCTAATCACAACTTCGATTTCAATTCTGCAATGATGCTCATTTACATTCATAATAAAAGAAAAAAAAAAGAATTTTCGAAGCAGCTGCTATTTCACTCTGTAGTTCCCTAAATACTCGTCTTGGCTTTTATAATATTTCTCCTTACTAGAACAAATCCATTTTAAATAGCTACACTATATTCCATCTTTAATTAATATATTCCACATATATCATAGTTTTATACTTTATCGTTTTCTTTTTGTCTTTCTTTTTCTTCATCCTTTTGATTGGAAATCTTTCTCGATAAACAAACGGAACAAATTCTACACAATATTTCTAATAAGTCAAATGACATAATTTAAAACAACAAACGCTGATTCACTAATTAAACAGCCAATTTTTTCTTGTTATACAAATTTTCGCGAGGTTTTTTATTTTACACTTTAAACACCTATCGTTGATTTAACATTACTAATATCCCCCCCTCGTAGTCCTGATGATGGTTCATTAGAACCGAAACGCTATAGTTTCGAATTTGCTTCTAAATAAATCTCTCTTTCTACATGGATTACCATGTTATCAATTTTCCTTTGTATAAGTTCAATTTACTAACTATGACTAAGATACAAACAGACAAAATACATTTTATTATTCGTACTTTTGACTAGAGTTATCCTTCATCTTCCTAATTTTACAGGGTGACTGAAAAATACCCCCCATTTTAAAATTCTTATAATTTTTTAACTATAATTTTTACTAGAAATGATTCATAAGTGTTTTAGAATCGTGAATTACTTCACAATCACCCAGTAGTTGGTTTTTATCGCTATTTACTATTTTCTCATATCTATGACAAAAAGAAACTGGACATTGAAAAAAAGGGAAAAAAAACCCCGTGAAACTTGAACTTACGCCTCCTTTGGGAAAGTGTGGTACTGGCTACCAACTGCTGGATCAGTTCAGTTACGAGGGCGTAGATAGTCTTATAGAAGCTCAAATAACGCCTATTCAGCCGCTCAGCATCTCATTGGTAAGCTTCAAATTTGTTATTGTTGTATATTTGGTTGGGTTTGGTTTGGTTTTATGGCACATCAACCATTGTTAATGCCAAATCCATTTTTATACATATAAACAGTTCTATTTTAAACAATTCAGTTTAGTATAAGTATAGTTTTATGTTTACAAACAGTTAAATCTCAAAACAGTTCTATTTCAAACAATTCTGTTTAGGATTACACAGTTCAACTTCAAACAATTCAGTTTATCATAAGTACACTGTTTAGTTTTATTTGATCCATAGATAGGAATTGCAAACACTCCGGGACAGAGTGAACCTGAGAGCGATGGCAATAAAGGGGTATTCTGCATTGCCCAACGCATTACTGGAACCTCACCATCAGATTGTTTTGTGTCATATCCAGGACACTCATTTGTGGGAGTAGGTTTTAATCCTCTGCAGAGAAGCAGTCGGTGTATTCTATAGTCCCAGGCAACTAGACAATGTTTTATATATTAGTAGTGAACTGACCAGTTTTGAGCTCCCTATTCATCCGGCCTTTTGCCATATGTAAGCAAAAAAAAAGCAAAAAACGCTTAGTAAATATATATACTATATGCCGAACGGTTTTGAAGGGCGCCTGTCATAAAGCAAGCTTGCCTTCCAGACAAGAATATTCCATGTATGGATTTCTGCAAGAATTAGCTAAGCTTGGTCAGTAGCGATAATTACGTTTTGTCTGCAGGGCTTAACATTTGCTGACTGTATCACCTGCAGATGTGTTAGATTTCTCCCACATAAAAATGTAAAATACGTAAAATGAATGCGATTCCTTAAGCTCTGGGCATAAGATAACCCTAGAGTTGACATGCCGTTAAAATCAATCAATCAGTAGCAATAATAGGTAGAGCTTTTTTCTAAAATTAATTTCGTTTGAATCAAGGTTCAAAATAGAGCACAAGTGAAGACCGAACCCTCTTGTAATCAGATGATTTTGGCTGTTGGTTTGGTTTAATTTCTTTGTTTAATGACATATCAAATTTCTTGGGTTATCAAATGCCAAAGCCATCCTTGTAGAAGAACAGTTGTGGTACTGTTTAACCCATAGCTGAAGGATAAGGGGAGAGATCATATTTTTCCCAAGGGTATTAGTCCGAAAGTGAACGTGATAGTAAGGCTGCATGCAAACATCTTAACTACTACGCTACGGGGACTTGTACATATTGGATATAGGAAAAGGATGTGACTAAGTAATATAATTGAACGGCTTATAGAAAATATAAATTGACAAATAAACGGGAAGCTAATTTCTAGGGAAAGAGAAAGAGGAAAATATAAGAAAAAGAAAAGAATGTTCGTCGCTGACAGAGAGTCTGCGATAGATAAGTTGAACAGTGACCCAGAGTGAGTAAGGCCAAAGCACTCGTTATAGGTCAGCCAGTCACGAGTGAATGACTACTGTAATCAAAATAACTAGATAAAAACGGAAGTTCCAAACTTTCTGGAGAAATACAGGAAACAGAGATGTTCCTCCCACAAGACGAAAGTAAGGGAGCGGTCATAAAGAAAACTTAATGAAGAAAGAACGAATGAATTACAGGCGTTCCCTTTGAAATTGTGAGGAAGGAAAAAAACAACGATCCTGCGCTCTCTGGAGAATTACAACAGAAAACGACCGGGGAGAAAAGATAATATCGTCTATGTCTGCCTCTCTTGTCTCGCAACGGTTTATTCTTTCTGCCTGTCTAGAGCATTTGACACATTTCATACTCTGTTTCTCTCTTTTCGGTGACTATTAGGAAGGATAGTAGCAAAAAACCCCAAAAAACTTTCGTATCAAACGAAACAACAGACGGTGTTTTGTGTATTCGTCACTTCTCACAGCGAGGTTACGACGCGCTCCGACTGAAACCTAAGGGGTAGTACTACACCGATGCACTATTTAGAAACGTGGTGTTACACGTGTCTATGAGGAGCCGTAGTGCTACAATATTGTGCTAAACCTAGTACTCTGGCATACCTATTAGTAAAATAAATTTTTGTGGAACTCGTTTTAATCAAAAATTTTTTTGTGCTAAAATCATGTTTTATAGAAATGTCCAAAAATCAAGTAAAGAGAGTTTGTCTTAAAAATAGTTCCATAATTTTTCTTACATCTTAAATGCACTGTTTTCGAGTAAATACATTTACTGAACAGATTTAAACATATACCCGACCACTAAATAAAAAAGTGGATATGTACTGGTGGAATGTTGTTCACTATTCGCGATATTCTACGTGTTGTTTCTGTAGTATAAATACATTTAAACAAGAATTATGTATGGAGGAGTAACAGTTATCGTCGTAGGAAATAGTCACGACGATTCGAGTTCAAATCCTGCACTAGGTTGTTTGCATTTCACATTGCACTAATGCCGTTGGGAAAAGGCATGCATCCAACTATTCTCCCTCCATCTAGGGGTAAATAATAGGGTAGACTGAACTCTTTAGCCATGCTATGGCAAACGGTCTAGGAGAGTGAAAACTGAATTCAAAGTTGTTAAACTCAGCTTAAAAATTGACTTTGTGTCATATCCTACTTGTGCAGAGAAGTTGGTAAATGGTTACAAATTTTAGATGTTCTGGGTATACTTATCTATGGACAATATGGTAGATATTGCTAGGGTGTATAGCTTTATTTGAAAATGTTAGCGTTTAGGGATATACAAGAACGATTTCCACAGAAAATCCATCTATGTGTTCTAGAGTATGTCGTTTTCTTAAATGGTTCTTGCACAACAACACAAAATATCGTGGAATCATCTTGGGTATTATGTTTCCTCAAATATCTTCTTGAAACTGATGTTCTGATTTAGGTTTTCTGCGATCAGAAAAAAAGTAAGAACTTTGGAAAAAAAAAACTTGTATGGAGGATTGTGGATTTAAATCATTTCAGCTAACTTACGTTATCCGGATGTTTTATATGTACAGATGTTGATTAAATCGCGTGCAGAATCTTTTCGTTATGATTTTGAAAACGCCAAATCAAATGGCCCGGTCGGCTGGGGCAGCAGAATACACGGATTGCTTCTCTGCTGAAGGGTAAGACTCCCCCAAAGAGTGTACTGGTTATGATACGAAACAATCTGATGGTGAGGCTCCAGAAATGCTAGAGCTTTGGGGAATGCGGAGTACTTCTTTATTGCCATCGCTCCCAGGTGCACTCTGGCCCAGAGTGGTAGCATTTGATAGAGTCCTATCTATGGGTTAAATAGAACTAAACCATGTATTATGCTAAACTGAATTGTTTGAAAAAGCACTGTTTATATGTATAAAAATAGATTTGGCATTAAATAACCTACAATGATTGATATGCTATAAAACCAAACCAAACAAAACCGAATCAAAGAAAATCCTTTTCTTTTAGTTTTCTGATGTGCATGTAACTAATTGCAGAGTGGTCACTCTGACAGTCGTGAATAATAAATGCAGTGAACAGAAGTGAAAAAAATTAATAGAATTTATTTATTGAAATGTGGGCAACTAAAGAGAGAGATCAAGCATGTATGAATGCAATAAAATCGAGAAAGCCCTTTTATTAAAGTTTTCAATCACATGTATAGAAAACTAAAAGGAAATGTATATGTGAATAAAAAGGGAAAACGTCTTTTGAATAAAGTCTTGTGTGTGTGGGTGTGTGCCCACGCGTGTGTGTGATAAAAATTCAACTGCCTTGTGTCCATTTAGGCCTGGAACCTGGTAATTCGTCAAGACATGAGTCTCTAGGAGTGATACTGCCGGAAAGAGAGAATTTCATTTTTACGCTTTCTCTTTATGCACCACACTGACCAGAAATATTTTGGTTGATATGGGAGGTAATAACCTTTTGTGTCACTTAGCGCCAAATAGATGAAATCAACGACAGGAAAGGGATATATTCCTTACAAACTTATCTGAGTAGTACAAAAAGGAATATTTATTTCTGCCCTAATCAAATTTTCAACTTATGATAGAGAAAAGCACAACGACACAAAATGAAATTACTTTATGGACTGTGTGCCACACTTTATAAACTGGTATAAAAAATTGTACTTCGCATAGCAGTTATAGTTGGAAATTGAATCAGCAACGCGACTTCAAATCCCGGACGAGGCTGATGTATTTCACTTCGAGTTAATAATCTTGGGAAAGTTATGAATACATCTTTCATTCCCTGTTCAGCAATGGTAAAATAGTTGAGCAGACTGGTTCCTTTAGGTTTGGTAACCCAAGCAGTCCATGTAGAAATATGAGTCCGATGCCCACCGGCAGTTCCTTCTATCTCGTACGTAGCTTTAAGGTTGCAGGATGAAATAGATTTCGGGACTCCCTTTCATGAATGTCACAGAGAACAATCACAGACACACAAGTAGCGTCTTCCTCATTTTCTTTTCTCGCTCGCCACGTTACCACGTTCGTCCAACCGTCAGCAAGAACGGCGACCACCAAATCTTTATTTCCAATAAATTAGTGAATACAATTTCGGGGAGCACGAGACTCCAAGTTTTGAGAGGGAGAAGGGGTGCTGGTCTATGAAAATTAAAGAGCCCTAGCCAGCCACATTCACCGACCCATTCAACAATACAATTGGTTATTTATTCTTCACCAAGCGCGCTACAAACACCAAAATACCACATTTACAATATGAGAAGAGTCCCACTTAAAAACCCTGGATGAAGAATGTATTTTATTTAAAATGAATGGTTTATGTAAAGTGAAAGTGATGGGAATGGGAGAGGAACCCCGAAAGAAAAAGTAAAAATAGAACAAAATAAAACCCCGTTTGGTTTCCCTCTCATCTATAAAATGGAGGCCGGCTATTTTCTAGTTTCTGATGGGACCGAAAACAAGCCCTACATTCCCTAGTGGGGAAGGGAAACTAAGCTAAAGGGGCAAAATAAACGCAAAGTAGGACGCAGAGTGGGAAGTTTATGCAGAAATGAGAATATAGATATGAATTCCAAGATCTTCAGAAAACTGGAGCTGGATCGAGAGTTAAGGGAAAATAAAGAATGGAGGTGGAGAAGATTTTGGAGACTAACAACTAGATGATAGGGACAATGAATCACAACATACTGCTAATTAGGAAAAAGGGAACAAACAAACTACTTACCCGGGGTGGGGCCCTGAAAGACCGGATCCGTAGTCGCCATGCGCAAGAAGAGGAGGAATGGGTGACTCCAACGTTGCCAGCTTTCGTACGACCAGGCTCGCTGCATGCACCCACCTTCTATCAAATATTATGTGATCCAAGCATTTTCTATCACATCTGATTTTGACCCTAAGCTGATGCTTAAAGAACAAAATCAGATCACGATGAGAAAAGTTTGTATCGTCATGCAAAACTTTCTTTTATGTCGTCCAAATCACCATTATCACCTTGAAACTGTGGTAAAACGTTGTTCACGACGTAACCAATGGTGAGCATCTCGAGCTGCTTTGGTTCGATGCGGGCCGTCCATTTTCCGACATGATCCTAGAAAGGACGAACTCGCTCTTAGTAGTAAAAGGCGTGCTCAGCGAGGACAATCGGCCATGTCTGCCAGGCACGCTCTGTAATTCAGACCGAAAAGGGGCAATGCATTCTGTTCAAGCCGCCAGGGAAGCGAGAACTCGAACCTCCTCCATTGACCAGCCTATCTGATCCACGAGAGGATCCGAAGCAGAGCCCACCGCTAGTTCCTGGACCCAGGAAGGTTGTGAAGGGCATTACGGCATTCTCGGGAAAAACGGGTCTTCGCCCTTCGGCTTACGTCGACCTTCAGCCGAGGGGTCTGACGTAAGGCGAGGAAAGGTATTTCTCGCCTTTCGTCTCCACACCGCATCCGTCGATAATGATCGGCCCAAGTAAGCCGGTCTTTCAGCAAACCAGTGTTGCTCCAGATCATACCTAGACCTCCGTTACATGGATGTTGAGGACAGACCTATCTACAAACCATCGG
The DNA here is from genome assembly GCA_963585895.1 of Sepioteuthis lessoniana. Taxonomy (NCBI): domain Eukaryota; kingdom Metazoa; phylum Mollusca; class Cephalopoda; order Myopsida; family Loliginidae; genus Sepioteuthis; species Sepioteuthis lessoniana. The sequence goes on along the minus strand of OY757911.1, from coordinate 59,326,475 downwards.
CCTTCCGCCTCCCCAAAATAATTTGGAGAGGGATCGTTAAAGTGCCAGCCGATGATTCTTAAGCAGAAGAAGTACAGACAAGCAGTAAAGGATCAAGGAGAAGACGTACACCGCACCCCCCCCGCCATGCCTTTTAAGGACAACTGCCTTCGAAGCGAGGTACCCATCTGGGCATCTACTTCCGACCAATTTCGCTCCAGTTGGAGCCCGATCCCGAACCACACACCGCGGATGTGGATGGGTCCGTCACTCCATCGGAAAGACCCTGGCTGAGAAACGCCACCCTTCTTGGCACCTAACTGCAAACCTTTGCTCTTATCAAAGTTGATCTTGGCCCCTGCTATCTGTTTATATCTCACAACTGCCTTCTTCACAGCCATTATGTCCAGACGGCGAGACACAAAGACTGTGATATCATCGGCGTACGCGGATACCTTTGTCGAAAGAGGATCAGCCGGAGGAATGCCGCACAGGGCCGGACTTGCCTTCCCGTCAGTAAGCTTCCGGAGCAAGGGTTCCAAAGTGAGGACATAGAAAAGAGGAGACAGAGGGCAACCCTGCCGGACCGGCTGATTGATCGTGAACGCCTCCGAGCGCTTCCTGTTCACTTGCACCACCGCCTGCGGGTTGTGGTACATCATGCTAATCTATTTGCGGAACTCCGGTTGGAATCCGGCGGTCTCCAAAACAGTCACCAAAAACCGATGGTCAACCCTATCAAAGCCCTTCGACTGATCTAAATTGATCAGCGCGGCTTCAGGGCCGTCTTTTTGCCAATCTAGGATCTCGCACACCAAATGCAAGTTGTCTTGGATTGATCTTCCCTTCACAGCGCAGTTTTCCTCAGGTCCGATCAAATCATTTATGACAAGCTGCAAACGGTTTGCAAAGACCTGGGCGAAAATCTTTAACTGTGTTAAGCAGAATTTTGGTTCTATAATCATCTAGCTCCTCCTAAACATGCCTGCCACCTTTCTTCAGCCATGTGATCATGCCCTTGATAATGCTACCAAGAATAGCTCCCTGAGCGAACCAATGGTTGAACATATTCGTCAGAATAAGCACAAACATATGTGGCAGCTTCAAGTACAATGAGAGAGCTGAATGGAATCTGTGGTGTGCACTAGGGTGGATGTGATGATAGTCTGTTTTGTGATCTTGAACAGGAGAACAGCCTGGGAGGTGTGAGAGAGGGAAGAGTTGGGAGAAAAGGGAATTTCCTGTGATTTATTTTTGGGTGAGGTTTGTTTTAGAGGGGGTTGAAGTTGTTTTGGAGGATTTTGTTTTTCTTTTTCAGAGGAGCGATGTGGGGCTGCCCGCTGTGGAGAAGAAGGAGACTTTGCCAGGGTTTTTCTGGGTTTTTTCTTTTGTTTTCCTCACTGTTTTTCTGGTTTTTGTGTTGTAGGGTTGGGCAGGGTAAACAATTTTTTTGCTTGTGTTTCTCCACCTTCTTCTTTTTAAGTTTACTGAGGTTTCCATGGTCTTTTCCCTTTCTTTTTGGTTTTGGGGGTGATGAAGGTTGAGTGATTGTGGGGTCAGTTGTTGTTTCCGGGGCTGTAGTAGTTTCTGTTGTTGTTACTTCTGTTGTTGCTGCGATTGTTTCTTATCCTGGTTTTGTAGCTGAAGATATGACTGGAGAGCTTGTCTTTCCTGGTAACCAGGGTCCATCCTTTTTCTTGGTTGTTTGGATGGACTTCAGGTTCCGGTGCTGTAGATGAGGTTATGCTGGTGGTTGTTCTGATGCTGGTTGTGATGCTGGTGGTTGTGCTGGTGGTTTTGATGGCAACCGTCTTTTGAAGGCAGGTTCTTGCTATGTGGCCTAGCTGTTTACAGGCCCAACAAAGCGGCCCCTGCCCTCGAAGACTACCATCATTTATTGGTCATAAAAATGATGTGGAGAATGGCCTGGAAGTCTTCTCTATCCAGACAGACGGAAAGGATATAGATACCGTGTGCCGTTCCATCAGAGGTTTTTAATGGCATTACCGCCTCCATGCTGCCGTATTTACTAAGATAGGCAGCGAGGACGTTTCCATTTAACTGAATTGGGACGTTACACACGGTCACCCTTATCGTCCGTTTTCCCCTGTATTCGGGTTGGAGTAGGAAATATTTCGTTGTTATGTTGTTCCCGGCTAGTTTTGATGCTAGTTCCTCCGAGGGCAGCAGGACATCCCTGGTGGTGTAGCTTCGCCGGCAAAAAAATACCGGCATGGGATGCCTGCAGTTCTCATAGATCTCCAAAGGATTCTTTTTTTAAACCGGCCAGTCTCCTTGATCTTACGTCGGTGACTCTAAGGGACAGGGTCTTAGGCTCCTCGGCCGCCACCAGGCCCGGTATAGGCAAGATGGTATTACCTTGAAAGTTTGGGGCATATTTGCCTACCCTGTCCCTTTCGTGATCTTCTGCCGTTTTTCTTTTTATGCTCTAGGAGACTGGTGTTGTTGGGCTGTTGTTATTATTTGGAGTCTTTTGTTCCGCTTGGATAGAACTAGCTGGGAGTGATGATTCTTGGGAACCCGGTAGCACTAGTCATTATGTTGGTGTTGGTGTTGTTGCTACCGGTTGTTCCGACTTCTTAGGGGTAGCTTCCAGGTCTTTGAGGCTTGTGAACATATCTGTATGTGAGTTAATGTTTTCTTCCTTAGGCAACTAGGAGGAAATATGACGAGATGCTAGAGGAAGTTGCTGCTGTTGTTACTGGTTGAGATGGAATGGGAAAAATAATATGAAAATATTGCTTTGACGTAAAAAAAACTGGAGTAAAAAGTGAAAAGAAAAGGAGATAAAGTTTGGTCAGGCTGATGCCTGTAATCTTCACGGAACAAAACTTCCGGGTTTGTTGATATGTAATTCACCGCGAATCCAACGGTGACCATAAACTTCCAGCTACTGCTGACGTTTCTGCTTTTATGCCAGTCCAAGCTGGCCAAAATTTGCATGAGCGGCAATTCTTGTCTCGCTGGAGACGAGACAGGCGTTCTACAAATCGTGCCGGCAAGAACGGCCATGTTTCTTTCCTAACAATACCCTGCACACGAGACACGTTCGTGTTCTCCACGGATTCCACTTAAGTCATTTCTCACGTTAGAGTCTAGTCTATGGAAAACAATCAATTCAAGCCAATTTTACTTCGCTTAGAAATGACCTTGTGTCACATCCTCCGCGTGACGGAGGAGGCGGATTTTTTTTTTGTAGGGAAAATTATTATTAACAAAATAGACGTCTAATGATTTGAACCGAAGCAAACTGATTCGAAGTTCGATTTGCACCCAATATACTTATGGGGTGTACTTTTTAAAAAAGGTATTTTAGCTTTCGTGGGTTACTTAATGCCGAAGCCTTCCTTGTAGAAAAACATTTGTGGTACTATTTAACCCTTTGCTGGGGCAGAGTATAAGTGAATTCATATCTTTGCCAAGGGTATTAGTACCAAAGTGAAAATAACAGCACGACTGGTGTTCGAACTCGCTTACTACGATGTCGCAGACTAGCAAGTTAGCCACTACTCTAATGAGGTGCCCCCATATATATGTGTGCCGTTGTGGATACAGTCACCTATAGACTCGTACATTTACAAATGCATGCAACCACGCAGGAACAAGTTCACAAACACTAATAGATAATTTCTTAACTTATTCTTGGCTGATACATATCCCAATTCAATGAAGGTAGGTTGTGTTGCGTCAGTCTTTTAAGAAAGGAAACCTGAAGTTTGTGTACATGATTGACCGTTTAGAAAAACAGCATCAGAAATCCTAACTTTGAACTCTCATGAAAAGCTTTCATATTTGCATCAGTTGAGAATACGCAATGTCTTTTACCATTGAGCAGGCAAACTTCCAAACGAACAAGTATATACGTGTAGAAACATGTGTGGCCTAAATACATGAAGGGATACACACAGGTAGAAAGCTCATCATTAATGCCTGTGGTATCTTTGCTCAAGGGTAAATGAGAGAGCTGATTGGAATTTCGAATCGGAATTTTGACCAATCATTGCAGGACATTTTGTATTTGAAGAATCGTTCTGCCAATCAGTTTGCTGTTTCTCATTTCCGGATAGCAGGCAAGGGAACAACGGAACAATAGAAACACACACGTGACACTTGAACAACTGAATTTCAATTTCTTTCTTTCTTTGATCAATCAATCAATATATTTCTAATTCTTTCTAATCTTTTTCTTTCTTAAGTTCCTTTTTTTCTTTGTACTCATCTATCTATCTGTCTATCTATCAATTTAAATTTTCTCATTCATTTCTTTCTTCCTTTCTTTTTTCTTTCTTCATTTGAGCTCAACTCTTCTCTCTCTCTATCTCCTTCTCTCTCTCTCTCTCTATCTATCTATCTATCTATCTTCTCAGTTTTTTTCTCTTACATTTCTTTCTGCCTTCTTTTCTTTCTTCATTTGGTCTCGCCACTCCTATCTATCTATCTATCTATCTATCTATCTATCTATCTATCTATCTATCTATCTATCAGAATCTTCTCATACTTTTCTTTCTTTTAAGTGATTACCATCACAGCGGACACTGCCACCATCAACTCTATCTCAGCCCCACCTCTGAGCCAAGTTCCCTGACTGATTATCTACATGGCGTGACACAGTCATTTAACAGTACAAACATCACATTGGATAGAAAAAAGGTAAAGCTTTACCTTTATTTATTATTTTTTCTCTCGTGATTAATAAAATCGCTTACTGTGATATGTTATTTGCTCACCGATTTCACTCGTTGCAGCTTGAATATCTGTTATTAAGTGATAATGAATGTTTAGAAGCATAAGTAGTCATTTTTCCCATGCTTCATACGGTGAAGGCGTCTTATTTAAAATATTTACTGAGCATTAATAGCTTTTTCAGTATTGTAGAAAATAAACACTTAAAAGACCTACCCGAACAAAATCCAGCGCAAAAAAAGCTGCATTCTCGATCTGCTAACAGTATGCACGGAGACATTTCTATTATTTTCTTTATTTTGATTCAGATATTTAAATTCAGTGGGACATTTGGGAGCGACGTTTACTTTTCCTTAAAAGAGTAAGTGATGTTTATCTAACGGGAATATTCCTGGAAAATTTGACTTTTATAAGCATTTCTTTACTTAGATTCGAACCAAAAAAAAAAAAAAAAATGACCAGAAGCAGAGTTTAGTATTTTTCACGTTTAATTCCAAATAAAACGGTAATGTCGGAATGAACTGAAAATTCAAACATGAAAATCTTAGTTTATTCAAGGCAAAAACGAAAGTGTTAATTGAAGATATATCAAAATGATATATCAAAAGCATTTCGTTGGATTAATCAGAATTTGGCTTTGTGTCAAATAAATTATCATTTAAGCAGTGGATTTTGAAATTTGCTAAAATACCGAAATAATAATGACGAATATATTTCGACTAGTCTGATTGTTATAGGAGTAAATAAAAATTTCTATCTATTTACTAAATGAAACTCACCTATAAAATCATGAGTTATATAAACAGTCATTTCATTGGCATATTGGGTTGAGTGTTCACTTATGGCCCGAGAGACCGGGGTTCAATCTCAGGTTGAGATATACCAAAGACTCTAAAAATGGTACTAGATATTTCCTTGCTTAATACTCAGAATTGTAAGGCACGTATCAAGAGTCAAGTGGAGCAATCCAGGGAAAGGAGTAGCACCCTCCCAAACGCCTCAGTGTCGTACTGAAAAGGGAGCCTTCGGAATGCCCTCGACTACGGTCGGCAACTTTACTTTATAGGATTGTATGATTGTATAAGTATTGATGAAATTAGGCGATGAAGAACTCTCACCATTTCATCGATTACTTATCACCGCTGTTTTTCGAACTGTAAATTCTACAGCCTTCATCGAATTTCCTCCACGTTTTCTGGTTGACTTTTGCTAAAAGTTCCTTTGGAATAATTGAAAAATCCGAATGACAGTGATTCGTGATTCATTTAAAATTTGTAAATGGCTAAAGAAAAATAATCTGAATGAGATTCAAAGAAGGCTGAATACCTCACTGGAAACTGTATTGGAATTTAAGATAAAATAAAGCAGTAGGAACAGCAGTTGGAAATCCATGGAATTTTAAGGACTAGTTGGCGACGTGGAAATTCCACGAAATACATTTACAATTGTACGAATCCTGCTTCATTACAAAGTTTAGATAAATATTTCATGTGTATTTTACTTTTCAAATATATATATGCAATGTGTTGTATCAAATTACAAATTTCAATGTCCGCCCTATTGACGAGGCTTAGAATTTATTTTCCTACTGTGTCCCCCTGCAGTTCAATACCTCCCCCAAAAAGGCGTGTCTTGTGCTTTTACACAAAAATGCTTCTGATGGTGAGGCTCTAGTTTTTGGAGATCTGGGAAATGTGGAATATCATTTCAGTGCCATTACTCCTAAGTCCACTCTGACCAGGAGAGGTAATACGCGTTATGGTCCCGTCTAGGGGTTAAATAAATCTACTTAAAAATCATTAGAATTTGATTGGATTGTTTGAAACGATGTAATTTTGTGCAAAGAAATGATTATAGACAAATAAAAAAAACTGCAATGAGATATTGAAAATATAGTTATAATTACGATCAAACATTTATAAATGAATCAAATATCGGCATTAAATAACCCATGAGGAGTTGATATTTCGTTAAACAAATAAATGTGATGGAACACTGAAAATATAGTTATAATTACGATCAAACATTTACAAATGAATCAAATATCGACATTAAATAACCCATAGCCACAATTAACGCCATGTGCGAAATAGACATATAATGTTCATAACGATAGAACATATAAAGAACATAGGAATCTCGAAATTCGAAAACACGTAACGACTTCTTGTTCAGGTACGAAACCTTTTTATTAACTTTGAGTTAAAGGTTTCGACATAAGGAGGAGAGACACAATCTTCTATGCTGTCTTATTCATTTGGCCCCCATCTCGAGCGGCCCCCATAGGGCGCAAGTTCGCCTCACGTCTGCGAGCTCCAAAAGTTGATCCTCCTCGTTTGGCGTCTAGAACTCAACTCTCTAACTTTCTTTCAATTCTCCACAAACCTCTGCGCGCTTCCGGTGCGTGACGTCATTCGCACTCCGTCACCCGTTTCGTCTCGGACTATTGTGACATCTCTGAGTGACACCTTCGTCCGCCCGCGTGCGCCCGCGTTAACACCTGCATCAAGATTTGCACCTAACTAACCCATGTGCTGAGCCGAAAGGTTCTCAGCCTAACTAAACTCTAAGGCATGAACCGAAATCCCTTGGCCATTACGTTACACCATGAGGAGTTGATATTTCGTTAAACAAATAAATGTGATGGAACACTGAAAATATAGTTATAATTACGATCAAACATTTACAAATGAATCAAATATTGGTATTAAATAACCCATGAGGAGTTGATATGAAATTAACCAAACGAACCTAACTAAATTTCAGTCCTTTTTGGATTTTAAAGAAGACGTAAAATTGAAATATCTGAATGTTAAGGAATTTCTAAAAACTAATTATTGCAATTATTTTCCTAAATTCCTGAGATGAAGCTTGATAATTATCATTACTTAGAATATTCGGACAATTGACTTCCTCTATATCATTTCACTCAAAACGTTTCGACCGATATGTCTTTCAAGTGACTCATGTCGAACTCAGGAGTACATACAGAATCTCGAACTGCATCCTTTATTTGAACCACAGGAGCAGACTATTCCAATTTTGTTAACCATAATCGTCTACAGGTGTAAAACTATAATATTGTTATTCTTACACGTTGGTGGGACTGAACCTGCGAACTCCAGATGATTCAACTCAGAAGCACCTTCTAACCAAACGCCTTATCCACTGCTCTATATGAATTTGCCGGACATTTTTTTTTTTTACTTTTAAACCTAATGTCTCCATCAACTCATGAGATCCTCCTCTCGACTATCATATCAGATGTTTTATATCATAGCTCATAACGCAATTTTTTTTTATCGAGCATTTTTGATTAATGGTTTCCCAAATCTCTATACTTGGTCAACTCAACATGTCATTGTAGCCTAACAAGTGCGCCACTTATTTTAGATGTCTTTTCTTTCAGTGTTGTTTTCTGTCAATAATTTTAGCTTGATCCCTCAAGGGCAGGTGATTTCCTTTTTTCTACGATATATGGTCAGCCATACCCGACTTTTCAAATTCTCCCTGACATACTCATAATAACAAATAATAATAATAACAAAGTTAATATCTTTGTTAGTTTGGGTTTTATGGCATATCAACCTTTGTAGATTATTTAAAGACAAATCCATTTTTATACATAAACAGTTCTATTTCAAACAATTCAGTTTAACATAAGTACAGAGTTTTAATGATGAACACAGTTCAAATGTTAAAACATTTCTACTTCAAGTAATTCAGTTTAGCATAAGCACACAGTTTAGTTCTATTTGATCCATAGATAGAACCCTACCTGGTGCTACCACTCCGGGCCAGAGTGGACCTGGGAGCGATGGCAATAAAGGGGTACACCCCATTCCCCGAGCCTCACCATCAGATTGTTTAGCATCGTAAACAGGACACTCGTTGGTAGTGGGGGTCCGTCTTACCCCTCTGCAGAGAAGCAGTCGGTGTATTCTACAGTAGCAGCCGATTAGGTAATTTATTAACTTTGTTACCAATGTCAAAACATGAAACGTTAATGAATTTTTATACTCTAAGTTATGTTATTATCAGATAGAACAGACAATCCTATAAAATCTGTGAATAGAAATAGAATGAAATCTTATTCATAGTCTTGGAGTTTAGTCAGAACAACTTAATTCGTAAACATAAATACGTTTAATGCTATTTGACAATTTAAGTCTTAACTTTCTTCAATCTATTTTCTCTCTTCGCCAATTTTTTTCCTTCGTTCCTTTCATTCTCTTCCTCAACCTTTTATATCCCAACTCTTATCCTATTCCTCCTCTTCAATATATCTATCTTTCTCTTTCTTTCTTTCCCTCTCTTCCTATCCTCCCAGACGTTTTTGAAGTGTTTAAATCCTAAAAAATGTCGCCAGCAAATCCTGAATATTTATAACTGAAAGTGTGACTAACACGAATTATAGATAGATAATAAGTTTCAAACAGGATTATAGATATATGAATACAAGAGGCACTTGCTCTATGGCTGAAATGTACATTCAAATCATGTTTTGTGTCGTCGGTCTGGAGACCTATATAAGTCAGAATTTCGAATTTGATCTTAAAGTCAGCAATTAGACACTCGTGACTTTGAAGATTTTCGCAATACAATTTTCCTTTTTATTTATTTATTTTATCTATTCATTTATTTCTTTATTCTACAATTTACAGTTTGGTTTTGCGTCGAAATTAAACTTCATAAAAGGTTTGGTGATACGAGTATTTACATACATTCTACTCAGAAACTTAAGAATTATTAGGTGCAAGTATTTATATCACGAGCAGATAAAAATTGCTTGTCTATACGTCGTAAGTAAAAGTAAAGTTGGCGACCGTCGTCGAGGGCGACGAGAAGGCCCCCTTTTCAATAGCTACTACACCGAGGTGTAGGAGGGGCGCTACTCCTTTTCCAGTATGTAAAGTTGGCGATCGTAGTCGAGGGTGACCCGAAGGCTCCCTTTTCAATAGCTTCTACACCCACGTGTAGGGGAGGGCGCTACTCTTTTCCCTGGATTGTGCCACTTTACCTTTGATACGTACCTTATAATGCTGAGTGTTAAGCAAGGAGGTATCAAGTACCATTTTTAGAGTCTTTGTTATGACGCAACCTGGGATTGAACCCATGTCTCCCGAACTATTGGCGAACACTCTACCCACTAGAACATTCTGTTAATCATTGGCTCCAAGTGCACCAACCACGAATGGCATCATCGTATTCCTCAATTCCACAGCTTGTTCAGTTCTCAGGCAAGGTCTAAATACTTGTCCCTTTTGGTTTCTTTTATTTTTCACTTTGTGGTCCGTTTGAAGGGTAAAATCTACTAGACGGCAAGTTCTCTCGTTTTTGTTTTGTCCTCACTAAGTCTGGTTTTCAGGCTGAGATTAGTAATTCGCTTGTGTCTCAAAATCCAAGAGAAGTTTATGCGTCTCATTCTCAAGAGCAGGTTCTGGTTTGTGCAAATACAATTTAGTGAGATGCTAAAATTGCAATTTCTTGCACAATTATCACTGGATTACCTTCCCACTCAATCATGCATAGTCTTGTATTCAAAACATTATTATTATTATTATTATTATTATTATTATTATTATTATTATTATTATTTACACCTTTAGAGTTTTTTTACATCAGTGTTAGCTGATGGTTTTTCACTGGAGTTTGAGTGACAGCAAGTCTCTTCAAGTCTCCAGGACTCGTCTCAGTATTCTGGCCGTCCTCAGCAATGCTGTCGTTTGGATAGTCTTCACCCGCCCGCCAATTTCCATGTCCTCCAGGCCCTTTAATAATCCTTTAGTTACTGTGCCTAACGCACCAATCACAATTGGCACAATCTTACTTTGATGTTCCACAGCTTTTTTATTTCTCTAGCGAGGTCGAGGTACTTATCCTTCTTTTCACTTTCTTTCAGATTTATTCTGTGGTCCGCCGGGACAGCAAAGTTGACAGTTTTGCAGATTCTCGTTTTTTGTTGATTATTATTAGGTCTGGTCTTCTGGCCGGGATTAAGTGATCCGTTTGTATGTTAAAGTCCCATAGGAGTTTATGCGAGTCATTTTCTAGGACAGGTGTCGGGTTGTGCAAATACCGTTTGTTGGTATGGTCGAATTGAAATTTCCTGCACATTTCCCAGTGGATCACCTTGCCGACCCAGTCGTTTTCAGCTTTACAAAACTCTACTGAGTCTTTAACCCTGACCCTGAATGAAGGAAAATAGTAAATGCATTCTATGTATTATTTTACTCTTTCCAGAGTTTTTCACGCCAGCTTTTTGCCCAGTCGGCTGGGGCTGTAGATTACACCGACTGCTTCTCTGCAGAGGGGTAAGACCCCCCACAACGAGTGTCCTGGATATGACACTAAACAATCTGATGGTGAGGTTCCAGCAATGCAGGAGCTTTGGGGAATGCGGAGTACTCCTTCATTGCCATCGCTCCCATGTCCACTCTGGCCCGGAGTGGTAACACCTGATAAGGGTCCTATCTATGGGTTAAATAGAACTACGTGCTTCTTTCACTATACTGATTGTTGCATTTAAACTGTGTATTTATGCTAAACTGAATTGTTTAAAATAGAACTGTTTTGACATTGGAACTGCGTACTAGTGCTGAACTGAATTGCTCGAAATAGAACTGTTTTTGACGTCTAAACTGTACTTATGCTGAACTGAATTATCTGAAATAAAACTGTCTGACATTTAAATCTGTATTGCCCAGTCGGCTGGGGCTGTAGAATACACTGACTGCACCTCTGCAGATGGGAAGACCCCGCCCCCAACGAGTGTCCTTGATATCACACTAAACAATCTGATGGTGAGGTTCATTGCCATTGCTTCCAGGTCCACTCTGGCCCGGAGTGGTAGCACCTGATAGGGCCCTATCTATGGGTTAAATAGAACTAACAGAATACTTATGCTAAAATTAATTGAGTAAACAAAATTGCTTGAAATTGAAACGTTTTTGACAATTAAACCGTACTTACATTTAAACTGCGTGCTTATGCTTAACTGAATTATTTCAAATAGAACTGTTTTTCGACATTAAAACTGTATTTACACTTAACTGAATAATTACATATAACTGCTTGAATAGTTTGAAATGGAAATGTTTTTGACAATTAAACTGTGTACTTATGCTAAACTGAACTGTTTTCAATAGAACAGATTATTTACATAAAAATGGATTTGGCGTTAAATAACCTACAAAGGTTGATATGCCATAAAACTAAACAAACCAAACAAACCAAACCACGCCAGCTTTAGCGGAAGGTTTTTCACAAGAGTTCGAGTGACAGCAAGTCCCCTTAAGTCTCCAGCACTCTTCTCAGTATTCTGGCTGATCTTGATAATTCTGTAGTTTGGATGGTCTCCACTTGTCCACTAATTTCCAAGTCTTCCAGTCTCAATACCAAACTCTGGGGGATTTTTCTGAGCCCACCAACCGCAACTGGTATCATCGTCACTTTCATGTTCCATTGTTTTTTTTAGTTCTCTCGCAAGGTCTAGGTAGTTATCTCTTTTGGCTTTCTTTTATTTTTACATTGTGGTCTACCGGGGAGGCAAATCCACTATTCGGCAGGTTCTCTTTTTTTACTGTCTCTGATTGAGACTTGGGGATTTATGTCTTTGATATGGAGTCATACCAAGTTCTTTTAGATATTAAGTATTTTTAGATGTTTCTTGCTATATTGCAGATTTCTCTATTAGTGCAATTTGTGTGGTTTCAGAAACTGCTCCAGTTTATTAGTTATGGTACCTTATGAACCAATAACAACTCATTTAATTTTTGTGAGACATTCCATATTCTTCTTGTCTTTCTGGCGAGGTTTTAATATTTAATTCTCTTTCCCTTCTTCTTATCCGTTTTAATTATATTAGTAGATACAGTGCTTTCTTTGAAGATCTTGTTAAAGATAATATTATGTCGTCTTTCTTTGATCTCATGATCAGTTCAAATGAGGTCCCATTCACTTACAAATAACACACACACACATACATACATACATACATACGTATATATATATATATATATATATATATATATATATATATATATATATATATATATATATATATATACGGAATTTGGTTTTAGATAATATAGAAAGAATGATACACCATTAAAAAGCCAACCAACCAACCAACCAACCTTTTTTTAATTTCCCATTCTTCAACCATAACCAAAATTCTTTTGTTACAGCTTCTTTCCTTTGTTTGAAGTGTTTGTTACGCAACTCTTTTCTCACGATGTTCCATTCTTGTCCTTCTTTTAAATATTCTTTTTTTAGCACATTCTAACATTTTTAGTCAATTTCCTCTCGCACTGGGGCTGTTGAATACGTCGACTGCATCTCTGAGGAGGGGCAAGACCTCTTCAGCATCGAGTGTCCTGGTTATAACATTATACCATCTGATAATGAGAGTTCCAGTCCTGGAGATGTGGGAGAAACTCTTCGTTGTCATAACTTCCAGGTCCACTCTGACTTGGACTGGTAGTACCTGTTGACCAATGGGTCAAATAGAGTTGCTTCACCAATTTAACCGAGTGGAAAAAAATTTAAATTGGTAGTTTTACATTGAAACCAACTCAGTGCAAACACATTACTAACACTAAATAAAATTGTTCGTATTAGATAGGAATACTTGAAACTATTTAACTGCGAGTAAAACAATTAACACAGACCTGTTTAAAATATTACCAACAAACTCTTCGTTTACAAATCATATATACTCAATATATATATATATATAGTATTTAGCATTAAATTGCCTAAAGGGTTGCTATGCCATAAAAACCAACCAACCAAACTATTCCCTACATATTCATCGAGGAGCAGTTCTGACATGTTCACCCATCAATTTTTAACCGACATCAATCAATTTTTCTCACCTTTTTTTAGTAAAACGACTGATCATCATAGTTTCTCAGGTGCAAGAATCTAAGTATTGTCATTAAGGGGCCGTAAGGAGTACAATTTATGCGTCAGATCTAGTGGGGGGGGGCATGATACTCAAATCTGTGAGAGTTCTGCTTTAGAAAATATATGAAGATTATATTAATATTATGTAAGACACACTGAAAAAGATAGTGTTTGGTTTCCTTGTTTCATGGCATCTCAACCTTCTTGGATTATTTAATACCAAAACTATCCTTGTAGAAGAATAGTAGTAATGCTATTTAACCCATAGCTGGGAGATAAAGAGGTTAATGCTTTACTCAAAGGTATTAGTCTAAAAGTGTACTCACTTATTATGATTCCACAATCCAGTACGTTTGCTACCATACTATGGGGACTCTCTCTGAAAAAAAATATATAATCACCATCAAGTGAATAATCTTGGCAGATTATAAATAGATATGATACAAATATATATCCTCGTAAAAGTCGATTGACAAAATAAAATGAATCAGTGTCCCCATTAGGCAGGTGAATCATTGCTTTTGTTTTTGTAGGGCATCATTATAGCGGCAACAGTTTCTTTGGAGAGACCGTATGCTAGAATTATTTGCTCTGAGAATGAAATCATAATGCCATGGGAAAATCTACAAAGTCACAGTGAGCATAAAAGACAGAAGATAAAGTTAATGAAATGAAAAACACCTTGAGAGCAAAACGAAAAGTTCCCAGCCAAGAAGAAAGACTTCAGAAGTGGAAAGAACATTTCAAGCATCTGTACGAAATTCCTCCTGAAATCACGACCCCACCGAAATAATCACACCCACTGAAGAAATAAATGGCCAACTAGACATCGAAGTTAGACTTTACGGAGGAAGAACTTTACACAGTTCTAAAAAAAAACTAAAAGCACAAACACTGCAAGCCATGAGAGAATACTTCCTGAAATATGAAAGACAAATAAATTTGATGACATTCGATTATGAAAAGCTATGCATAGACCAAACAAAATAAAAGAATAGATGAAAGGTGGTATCGTCTCTTTCCCGAAGAAAGGCGAACGCAGAGGGATATCGTTATAGCTGCTAAAGTTTATAATGTACTGCTTCTTTATCGTATCCAACCTAAAATTGAGAAAATTTTTAGAAAATTCAGAACAGATTTTTGAGAAAATCGATCCACAATTTCTTGGAACCTGACGATATGTCGAATCATCGAAGGAGTACGTGCCAAAAAAATCCAATGTTTGTAGATTTCTCCAAGACTATATATATATATATATATACATGTGTGAGGGAAAGAATTTTATGGGAAGCATCGATACCATGATTAATCAATTCAAATTTTTCATCAATTCAACTTTTTTGCACAAGGTTTCTGGAAAAAAAGATTTAAAAAACATGAACTATATCGCATCTTTAACAACTCATCACATTCAGTGATTCAAATATTCTTGAAATAATATAGCAAACAACACGTACGCATCACAGATGAAGAGTAAAAATTATCTTCTACACTCATAAGCAGATTGGTTCTGCATGAGTTGCAGTAATCTTCCCTCCTCGGGTCACTTATCTCTTAGGCACAATAAAGCAAACGCCCCGTCACCGGAACTGATGAGTTGACTGTTCTACATACAGCATTTTTTTTGTTTTCTAAGAATGAGAGGTTGAGCATTGATATTGCATTTAAGGATGATTGATAATAGTATCAAATATCTTTTATAAATATAAATAAATGCATGTATATTTTTAAGGATATTTCGAGAGAAAACCGAGGTTGCAGCTGTTCCACTGTGTCTATAGACAAGCCGCCATCGATCAGATCGACGCAAAGCTTTGTAAATAATAACAGTTACTTGGTTCGTCTATTGGTTCTGTTGACATGTTTTTTTTTATTTAATAAAGAAAAACACTACTTACAAAGATTTAAAACATTATCTTTCAATGATCTCAATTCTATTGAAAATTTTCCAATGTTGGTAGTCAGATTTTTGTCAACTTTGCATTTTAATATATCATAATCATAATTGACCAGGGAGGGTCTTTGATTTGTTACATTTATTTCAAGAGACATGTTACCACTCTCTTAACTTAAAGAACTGAATAATGCGAAATGTGTTATAATTAGCATTCCGCTTTCATCTTGTTTGAGAAATAATAAATATGATTACTAAACATCAAATTGCGTTCTTTATTCTCTAAGAACAATTTAATGTCAAGAAAAATCTCGCTACCATTGGTACATTAAGGTTACTAACATACATACGACACTTGGATCATTGTAGAGATAAATTCTGATGAAGAAGCTCTTGGAAAAAAATACCGTGAAATTAGTATGAGAAACGTAGATAATATGTAAACACACACACACACACACACACACACAAAACCGGAAGTTTAAATTTTCTGTATAATATTAAACTTGCCTCGAGGATTTTTAGAAAAGGAAAAAGCTTTTAAGATTGAACAACCACTTTATAGTTTGCGTTTTTTTAAAGAAAACAATAAGAATACTGCTTTGTATTGTTTTAACCCATAAATATACTTATAAAAAAAGAAAACGCAAGTGTAAATATAAAATATAGAGAACTCTATTGTTCACATAATATATATGCTTCGTTATTTATTTCAGAACATTACCTCAACTATTTTGGGATAGTAATGCATACACGGTTCAAAAATGAATCATTTGCGAAATTCGCACGAAAAGTCACTTTCAAATATTTCTTCACATTGATCGCTATAAAGATTACCTTAAGATGGGGAAAATAATTTCTTAGACAAGCAGACTACCCGTAAAAAAGACCAGGTTATTTAAGAAAAAGTCGGCACCTATGCAGAGAAAAGTGTCAGTGATCATGCCTAATGGAGGTGCACTTGCCGTAACTGTCATCGTCATAGGAAGTGGACTCGACTCCCCGAGTTTCAATTCCCGAACAAAGATGTTTGTATTTAACATTTTGCTAATACTCTTTGGAAAGGTATGAATCCAATTATTCTCTCCATCAATGGACGAACTATACTGAATATTCCCTTATCAACATTTTTTCCCCCTCACAATATCGTCCCCTTGAAATATCGTCCCCTTCAAAATATCGTCTCCAACAAATTTTCACTAACAAAAATCTACGTAAAATTTTCCTCTCAACAAATATCTCCCTCAAAATTTTTGCCATAAAAACTGAGAAGCTTGAAATGGAAATTTTTTTGCCAATTAAACTGTGTACTCATGCTAAACTGAATTGTTTGAAATAGAGCTGTTTATTTGTATGAATATAGATTTGACATTAAATAACCTACAAAGTTTGATATGCCATAAAACCCAAAGAAAGAAAGAAAGAAAGAAAGATACAAACAAACAAACAAACACCAACTAATATCGTCCCTAACATTTTTCCCCAACAAATATTGTCTTCATAATCTTCTCCCCAATAAATATCGTCCCCAATATTTTTCACTAACAAAAATTGACCCAACATTCTCTGAACTAAAAAAGATCGTCAGAAAATTTTTTTGCATAACAAATTTCGACTTCAACATTTTTGCAACCAATCGTTTTCGTGACCATAACAAAAAATCCTCCCTAGCATTTTTGCCTCGACAAATATAGTCCCCGACCCTTTTTTTAATTAAAATTTCGTCTTCATCATATCGCCCCTAACCCTTTCACCACAACAAATTGCCCCCCCCAATTTTCACTACTATAAATATCGTCGCCAACATTTTGGCTGCAACAAACATCACCACCAAAATTAACAACGAAAATTTTTGCCAGAAAAAATTAGGCTCCGTCCCCCAAAATCTTTGTCACAGCAAATATAGTCTCCAAAATTTTCACCCAAACAGATATCGTCCCGAATATTTTCTCAGCCATAAAAATCATCCCTAATGTTTCCTAAAATATTTCCAAAACTTTCACTAAAACAAAAAAATATCGTTCCCAATATTTTCACAGTCAGAAAATATCGTCTCCAATGTTTTTCACGATCACAACAAAATCGTCCTCAACACTTTCGCCCTAAAAATACCATCTCTAACTCTTTCACCAAAACAAATATTGCTCCCAAGATTTTCATAATAAAAATATCACCTTAACATTTTTCCATAAGCAAAATATATCGCCCCAACAAATATAATTTTGAATATGATGAACGGTGTTGTATTAAAATTTCCACTTTCACTATATATCGCCCCCAAACATATTCTCTACAAAAAATACAATCCCCAAATTTTCGTCACAAGAAATATCGTCCCTAACAAATTCACCTCAACAAATGTCATCCCTAAAATCGTTCCCAACATTTTCCCCGTTCACATATATCGTCTCCAGCACACACATACACATTCCGATCAAACAAGGCAACGTTTCTTCAAGATTCAGTAAGTTAGATATTGGCAATATTTGAATTTAAAAAAAACATGTATCGAAATATAGCTGTTTACATCATATTCTGCAAAAATATAGGGTATCACGTATTTATTCCCCTTTCACAAATGCTTAAATTCAAAATTTAATAAATAAATTTACGCCGACCCAGGAGTGTCCCAAAATTACGTACCCCTTTTCGTATATATATATATATATATATATAAATATATATATATATATTGAAAATAATTCCCACATGACTAAGAGCGTGTTTTTCGTCATTTCTTTTTTTACTAAATTTTTCCCCAGATATCAGTTTGTAGAATTTGCAAATTGTACAATCTCTTTTTTTTTTTTTTACATCAACAGATTTATAGATTAGATAAAAAGATTAATATATATATATATATGCTGGTGCTAAAGATTTATTAGTGGAATGGCACATTTTTTTTAGAAAATAAAAATGCAAGAAAATAAGAATGATTAAAAATTCAAATGGAAAGGTCAGGATGATTGCGGGTGTGGAAAAATCAACTTGTAAGGAAATGTTTCGAAATGCACTTTCTTTATATAAAGGATATTTTTAAGAGTATTTGTCTGAAAGTGAACTTAATAACGCGACTGGAGTTCGAACTCGCTTGCTACGCTTCTGCAGTCCATCACTTTAACCATTACACTACAAGGACCCCCCCTGTTCGGGTCGGGTCGGTTCGGTTCGGTTAGGTTGGGCTGGCTTTTATGGCATATGAAATATTGTTGGTTATTACACGCGAAAACTTTTTTACATATATATATATAATTTGTAAACACATTTTGTTGATTCAATCTGAAACGAGCCTGAGCAAATTGAATAGTTTCAATTACTGATATGTAACAGAAACAATGTAACATCAGTTATTTGTTTACATACATTTAAATGGATATACAAAGGATTTGTTAGTGAATAGTTTGTAGGTAATTTTTAAACCAATGCGTTTGCACTCTTGTATTGCAGTTGTTTCTATACAGTTAAATGATTTCAATTATTACTATGTACCAGTAATAATTCAATTCAATATTAATAATTTGTTTACACACTGTAAAGCTTTTACAAGTATTGATATATATGAATAACAATTCAATTAAACATCAGCCATTAATTTCCACACAGTTTTAAATGACCAAATAGTTCTATTTCTAACGATTTTATCTTGCATACGTCATTTGTTTTCATACTGTATAAATAGTCAAACAGTTCTATAGGACCCTATCAAGTGCTACTACTTCGGGTCGGAGAGGACCTGAGAGCAATGGCTATGTTTCCCAAAGCTCCAAGACTGCTGCCTTGCCATCAGATGATTTAATGTCATATCCAGCCGACTGGACTTGCATTCTTTTTGATAAATTGTACCAAAGAAAACTTTTTTTACATCGAAACTTATCTCTCTGTCTAATTAGTATGAATATCAAATTTGGTAAGTCTGCGTCAAATCATTTTAAATATTTATACGTATAATATGTCTCAATAATGAACTCATGTTTCTCTTTGGAAAACGACTGCTGACATAACCAATAATGGTTGCTCAAAAAAGGTTACTCGTTCGCTATATTTCCGGCTACCCACTCCTTAAAAAGCCTTAAGCCTTTTTTCATATACTTTGAGAATAGAAAGTAAATAATTAAACTCCAACAAGATTCAAACTCAGATACAGAATGTTCTGTAGTAGTCTCACATGGACAGAGCCTCACAAATCAAAACAAGAAAGTTCATCAGCCGATGATAGTCCGATTTACCAAAATAGTCATACGCTTTTTTTTGTTTAAGTACTTTATAACATTGTTCATGATGCCAACTTAACAGCTCGATAAAGCAAGAAGACGTAAACTGAACATTAGAATAAAAATATTACGGAATAGGTAGTTTATTTGGGAGTCGGATGCTTGGGGTTAAACTCGGGTCCCTAGATGTGTGTGTACGGTCCAAATGTCAGTTTAATTGTCAGAAGAATGTATGAGAGGACGCAATTGGTAACATCATTAAAAACGACGCGGGACTACACGCTATGATGCTTAAAGCTTTTTAGAGAGCGACCCACCAAGAAGAATTAACATTATATTTCACGTTTGTTCAAAATTTGGAACAAAGATCACGTTCCGTGACATTCTATTCAGTAATGAGTTTTAACGAAAAAGACTCAGTATATATATATATATATATATATATATATATATATATATATATATATATATATATACGAGGTACACACGATAAGTTTTCAGACTTTTTTCGTATGGGCACTTTAATTATTAGTACACACATGAAACTCTAGTCCCCTTCGAAGTAATCTCTTCCGGCTGCAATGTAGGCCTCTTGTGTGAGCGTGTCAATGACTTTCGTCACAGCCTCTTTCATCCCCTCAATTGTCTCATATCGACAGCCCCTGAGCTTAGGAAATTAGCAAAAGTCACAGGGAGCAAGGTCTGGACTATAGAGAGGGTGAGGAACTGTCTTGATGCCCATCTTGCTCAAATAGTCTGTGACAAGGATGGAGTTATGGACTGGTGTATTGTCCTGGTGGAAATCCCACTGGCCCGATTTGAAGAGTGCTGGCCTCTTTCGACGGGATCTCTTCCTGAACTCCCTTAAAACCTCAACATAGCGGCCCTTATCCTAACCGTAACCCTTTGGCCAATCAACTCTGGTGTATGAATTCCTTACTCCTCCCACACCTCTCATCATGCCTTCCAGACTCCCTGCCTTCCTTGAATCTCTTATGCCACTCAAAAACTGATGTTCGATTCATGCAAGATGGTCGAAAAGCAGTATGAAGCATTCCATACGTTTCAGTAGCATTTTTTCCACGTTTAAAACAGAATTTTATTGCATATAGTTCTTTTAAAGTGTCAGATTGCATTTTTGAAATTCACCAGCTGTGACAATCAGGTTTTAGTAGGGTATATTTCAATTCCTGCTGTAGCTGTTCATTTGAAGCTGAAATTATAAAAATTAGCCAGTCATCTCATAAGATGTATAGCAATAACATCCTGAATTTTCAAGAGTCTCAGACAATTTTAAATGCCCATACGAAAAAAGTCTGGAAACTTATCGTATGCAACTCATATATATATATATATATATATATATATATATATATATATATATATATATATATATATATATATATATATATATATATATATATATATATATATATATATATATATATATATATTGTGATAAGTATGGTGACACTGTGTCACACGCCGTACACAAATCTCGGAAGAAAGTTAAATTTTTAAACAAGGCTTCTATAACTTCAGTTCCTTTCTCCGATCGTCGCCGGCGTTTTTCTTCGCCAGTCTGGGAGATGCAATAAAAGCAACAAATATAAAATTAAGGTGACGCTTGTAGTGTAATGGTTACCATCGTAGGAAATGAACACGGCAATCCAAGTTCAAATCCTGCACGATACTGTTTATATTTCTCAAAACGCTATTACCTTTGAGAGAAGGAATGAATGCATCTATTCTTTCTCAGTTATGGGTAAATAATTAGGTAGATGAACTATTTAACTTTGTTATGGCAACCGGTCTAGGAGGAGGAAAACTCTGTATTCAAACCACGAAACGAATTGACCTTGTATCGCATCCCGCTTATACGGAGTAGTTTGATAAATATATGAAATATGGGGAAAACAAACAATTAAACAAGCTAAAATAAACAAATAAAAAACATTTTTGTCAAAGAAAATTTGAACAATTTTTACGATTGATTATTACTAGTTTTAAAGAACGTACAAAAATAACTCGAAAGAAAAACTAGTCAAAAATTAGTGATGACTAAACTTTATCTATGTCTTAAGGTCAAAGCTATGATTGTTAGGTATACAGAAAATTTATGATTGTTAGGTATATAGAAAAGTTATTAGAAAAAGAATGATAACCGTACGAGTAATGCAAGAAGTTTTGCATTTCAAACTGAATGTTATTTAGATATTAACCTCACTACTAACAGGCGGCATTAATAAGCATTTAATAATATTATATTGTAGTCTTATTGGAGATGATACAGATCCTTCACTATCATTTTTGCAAATAAAAGTAGAACCGCAGCTTTCGGTCATCTTAATCAAAAGCTAAAATATACTACTTCTTTTAATTTGATGACACTTGTCAGAATGATGTCATTATATGAATATTGCTACTTAGAAATTGACACTGATTTCATCTTGAGAAGCGTATTTTCACAATTTGATTTTTTTAAAGAGAATTCTTTCTGTAAAGAAAGATAGTAAATAGGTCGCACATATTGTGGCCGATCATCTGTTTTTTCGATATCAGTTTGACTTAGAATTAGTCCGCTGAAAATATCTGATCGGTTTGTTTAAATCTAGATCATCTTTCAACGATCAGCGAACTGGGATAGGACTCCATTTTTAAAAGACTTGTCAAAACTTAGGACAATGCTTAATCTAAGTCCTAAGACTATCGTAATAACAGTTTTATTGATAGAAAAAGAATCATTGAGCATTAAAACAAAGCCAAAGTTGTAGAATTTCACACCAAATTATTATCCTTTTTGGAAACAGATAATGTTTTTAATTCTTGTAGCGTAGATAGATCTTTAAAAAAAAAAAAATTCCAGAAAATTGCAAAATTGAGGGTATGTTCAAACATGCCAATTGATTATACATATATATGATGAAAACATTCGATGTCATTGTACAATAGTATAGTGCTGGGCCATTGGCCTGATGAGTAGGGTGTTCGCCAGTGGTCCAGGAGAGCGAGGTTCAATACCAGGTTGTCATACGAAAAACTAAAAAAATGGTACTTGATGCCGCCTTGCTTAACACTCAGCATTATAAGGTAAGGATCAAGGGTAAAGTGGTACAATCCAGGGAAAGGAGTAGCGCCTGCTCCTACACCTCGGTGTAGTAGCTATTCAAACGGGAGGCTTCGAGTCGCCAACTTTACTTTTACAATAGCATAAAAACAATAAAGCACAGATTTGTAATTACGATATTTTGCAAAACAACCTTTACACAATCAAACCGCACAGTTGGTTCTCCTAGCGGTGTTTATATGCATTAAAACTTAATTGGTCAACGAGCAGTAATTAGGAAAATTCCTTACATTGAGCTACAACAAAGGATAAAATATCCTCCAATCAGAAAAAGAGTAAAATGTTAACCTCATTTTCAAGAGTCAATTTTAAACTGCAGGATTTTGCCTTCTGCAAATTCAAATATATCAGTGATGTTTTGTATGGGTAATCAATGCTTGAATGTTTTTTTTAGTATTTTTATTCATTCCAGTATTTTTACAATATTCTGGAATAAATGAATAATGTCTGTAGGCACACCCTCTCACTCTTTTCCTCCTTTGCCTCTTTCTTTCCTTCGTTCACTCTAACATACACACTTCCAAACAAGAATATATATATAAAGATCGATGCCTCCCCACACACATACACGCGCATGCATACATATGCATTCATATACACATATACAGGATACATAAAATAAATTTTCTCAAATATTTCATGCAAATCTGAAAAGTACGAGAAATGAAGGGAATAGAGAGAGAGAGAGAGAGAGAGAGAGAGAGAGAGAGAGAGAGAGAGAGAGAGAGAGAGAGAGATTGAAGCGACTGAGATAGAAAGAAAGAAGCGACTGAATTAAATCGATGGATAGAAAGAAGCAACTGAGATTGTTAGATTGAAGTGACTGATATATATATATATATAGATTGGTAGAAGCGACAAGGAGAAGTGATTGAGATAAATAGATGGAAAGAAAGAAGCAACAGAAGAAGCGACTGTGATTGATAAAAAGGAAGAAGCAATATATATATATATATATATATATAGAGAGAGATAGAAACAACTGAGAGGATGTATAGAAAGAAGCAACAGAGAGAGAAAAACGATCGAGATTGATTGGTTGAAGCTCCTGAGATAGATAAACAGATTGGTAATAATAATTGGTAATATTGATTATAAACTTTAACGATGTATAGGTGTTCATATCCCTTGAAGATACCAATGAATGTGTCAATCAACTGACGTCGAATTGTATCGTTCTTTTTGTCACCTAAATTCTTGATATTGACTTTGATTTTGATTCTGCATGAATTGTCAATATTAGTCTTAATACTTCTTTTTGACTTTTGTCAGTTTTCAGATAATCATATAGACTCCCTCCCTCCCTCTTTTACTCACAAACATACGAGAGGCATACGATAAGTTTCCAGATTTTTTTTCGTATGGACACTTTTATTGATAATACACACATGAAACTCGAGTCCGCTTCGAAGTAATCTCCTCCGGCTGCAATGCACTTGTTGTACCGTTCCTACAACTTCTGGAAGGCCCCATGGAGGTCCTCATGTTTGAGATTTTCAATGACCTTCGTCACAGCCTCTTTCATCTCCTCAATTGTCTCATAACGACAGACTCGGAGCTTAGGGAATAAGCAAAAGTCACAGGGAGCAAGGTCTGGACTATAGGTAGGCTGAGGAACTGTCTTGATGCCCATCTTGGTCAAATAGTCTGTGACAAGGATGGAGTTATGGACTGGTGTATTGTCCTGGTGGAAATCCCACTGACCCGATTTGAAGAGTGCTGGCCTCTTCCGATGGAATCTCTTCCTGGACTCCCTTAAAATCTCAACATAGTATTCCTTGCTGACTGAACCCAGTACATATAGATAATGCCAGTGCTGTCAAAAAAAGGGATCATCAAAAGTTTGTGGGTGGATTTGTTCTGTCTGGCCTTTTTGGGTCTGGGAGAGCTAGCATGCTTCCACTGGGAACTCTGTCTCTTGGTCTCTGGGTCATAGCAGTAGATCCAGCTTTCATCGCATGACATTTTTCCAAGTTTAAAACAGAATTTTATTGCATATCGTTCTTCTAAATTCCAGATTGCATTTTTTAAACTCACCAGCTGTGACAACCAGGCTTTAGTAGGGTGTATTCAAATTCCTGTTGTAGCTGTTCCTTTAAACCTGAAATCATAAAAATTGGTTGGCCGTCTCATAACATGTATAACCATAACATAGTACATTTTCAAAAGTCTATGACAATTTTAAATGCCTGTACAAAAAAGTCTGGAAACTTATTGAAGGCACCACGTAATTTATTCGTATAATTCGCTATATTTACAAATAAAGAGTGCTTATTATTATTATTATTATTATTATTATTATTATTATTATTATTATTATTATTATTTACTCCTTTAGAGTTTTTCACATCAGTATTTGCTGATGGTTTTCCACTGGAGTTTAAGTCATAGAAACTCTCCTCAAGTCTCCAGGACTCGTCCAAGGATTCTGGCCATTCTCAGCAATGCTGTCATTTGGATAGTCACAACCCGTCCGCCAACTTCCAAGTCCTCCAGGCTTTTTAATAATCCTTGAGTTATTGTGCCAAAAGCACCAATCACGATTGGAAAAATCCTCACTTTCATGTTGCACAGCTTTTTCAATTCTCTAGGAAGGTCGAGGTACTTATCCTTCTTTTCACATTCCTTCAGATTTATTCTGTGGTCTTCCTTTCGTCTTCCTTTCTCCTCTATCTTATCAGAATTATTCTTTCCTCCTGTAATTTGTTTTTTATTCACGTCAGCATGAATACAGCAAGATAAATTTGAATATACTTCACTTGTATGTTCATTTACTTGGGATTTCGTTGGGTCTCTTTTCCTCTTCTTCCTCCAGTTATTGGACTACCATAACACAGAGTGAGATGTACGTCTTATTTCAGATAAGACCAAGATTAATTATCGTCTCTTTCATCGTGGAAAAGTCTTTTCTTTGGGTATTCGTTTAACGAGGCTAACCATACCTCGGGTATGAATTCATTCAAAGGAAAAGCTTTTTATTTTCTCTCAGTGTTCTCTGCACAGTAAACTTTAGAAATTGGGTTTCTTTTGTATCCCAAATTATGTGTCTTCACTCTCCGAAGAAGAAACGGCAACTAGTTAGTTTCCGTGGTTTGAAAATTTACCACGTGTTGGCTTTTTGACCGTTTATTCCTCTGCACTAATCCTGGTCGCAGCTCTGCCCTTCTCCACTGACGCATACATGGCTAACAGAGAGTGGGGGTTCTCTCATGATCATATCACTTAGTGCTTATATGGGAGGGTTGAAGAGAGACAGCCTTTCCACTGATACTATTCTTGGTTATTACTATAGTCGACTAACGGCCAGCATGTCGCACCTTCTTTCCCCACAACCCGTGAATGTATTAGGGTGTCGTATTTCCTCGTTGCAGTACCTGAAAAAAAAAAATGCCAGCATTCGTAGGATGACGATCAGGTCTCCCATGTTGGCTATCAGGAGAGCATCTATTTATTATTATTATTATTATTATTATTATTATTATTATTATTATTATTATTATTATTATTATTATTATTATTATTATTTCTATGTATTTATTTACCAATTTTTACCGAATTCTATTTTTTTATTTGGAGTCGTTTGTTTTCTGGTGGAAAGTAGGAATTTATATTCCTGGCTACATTTGAATATATGTTCTAATCATTTATGTAGACATGAAAATAAAATGTACATAATGGGATACCTACCACGTAAAAGTCATAGCCAATTGATCTAATGATCATATAAGGGAGTTTCTCCCCTATATGATCACAAGATCAATTGGCTATGACTGAAAATAACTGAGCGCTGATGACTCTGTGTTTACACTGTACTCGATTATATATATATATATATATATATATATATATATATATATATATATATATATATATATATATATATATATATATATATCAGCCCATGCTCTTGCATTCTTAAATCGTTATCATTAGAGATACCTCTATCTCAAACCCATAGATAAGCCAAAGTATCGACCAATGGATAGGTAATCCCTTCATATTTTGCATAGGAATGATATTAGTATATTTATTTGGGGGTTATAATTAGTATACTTATTCGAGGTATTTATTGCCCCGAGATAATTATGTACATTTTCATAGACGAACGGATTTTTCCATTCGTTTCTGTTATACTACTTTTTTTTATTTTCAAAGCCTCTGAAAACTTTCAACTATTTGCAATCGTTCTATAAAAATGTTAGTTCTTTTTAGTGATCAACACTAAGTCAAAAGTGTAAAGAGTCACTGTGTAAAAAGAAGGAAAAAATGTAATTGAAATAAACCAGACCCATATATATTTTTAATACAGGAAAGATATGCAAATGTAATTAAACAACCGGTTTTCACGATGCCTAGAATTCGAAAAGAATCGAACTAAAACCATTCTATTTCATTGTTAATAATATTTATATAGAATTGTAGAGTGAAAGGTAATTGTTTTGCTCACTCTACAAATATTTCTTTCAAGATTACACTTTGTTGATAATTCAGCTGTGAAAATGAATTGTTTCGGTTATTTTCATTTCGGTATAAATAGCCGCTCGGTTTCTTAAGAACAAAGCATTAAAGGGAGACAATTCTATGTTTTAAAGGGGTTTGGTTTGGTTGAGGTTTATGGCATATCAATTCTTGTCAGATATTTTATGTCAAATCCTGTTCATACAAATATATTAAATATATATGATTTGTAAACACATTTTATAGATAACATTTTTAAATGAGCTTGAGCTAATTTTTGGTGCACACAGCTAAATAGTTTCAAGTATTTCTACCAAACACGAACAATTCTATTTACTATAAATCAGTTGTTTGAAAACAGTTAAATGGTTTTAACTATTGCTACGTAACAGTAACAATTTAACATCAGTCACATTTAAATCGATATACATTTATGATTTGTAAGTGGTTGGTAATTTCAATTTTTAAATGAGTTAGAACTAATTTGTTTGTACACTAATATTGCTATTGTTTCTACACACTTTAATAGTTTCAATTATCGTTGTTTTGCACTAATAATTCAATTCTACATTACTCATTCATTTGCACACAGTTAGCTGATTCCAAGTATTTCCATGTATCACTAACAATTCAAATAGACAGTCATTTGTTTACAGACAGTTAAAAGGGCAAAGGGTTCTATTTCTAACAATTCAATTTAATGTAAGTAATCTGTTTACACCCAGTTTAAATGTTAAACAGTTCTATTTGACCCACAGATAGGACACCATCAGGTACTACCACTCCGAGTCAGAGTAGACTTGGGAACAATGGTAATGAAGAGGAATTTCACATTCCCCAAAGAATCGGGACTGGAGCCTCATCATCATATTGTTTAGTGTCATATCCAGGACAATCATTGGGGTGGATCTTATCCCTCTGCAGAGATGAAATCGGTATATTCTACAGCTCTAGCCGACAGGGATATTTTAAAGAGTAATTCCTTTTAGAACAATAATGTCAACAAAGCAGGACTCCGCTTCGCCGTGTAATTGTTTGCAAACTAATCTGGTAAATCAATAATTACAATGTAGTGGGTTCAATACTCGCAAGGTGCCTGATACTTGCGGTTGTTTGTCAAATCTAAACAATACTTTGGGTACCCCGTGTGATATAATGATTTACAAAATAGTCTAGCAGGCCATTACAAATCAATTCGATCCTCTTGGCGCACTCCCATACTTCTGATCTTGTGCCAAACTAATTAAATTTAGAAAATGACAACAATGCCAACAGCATTAAAGCTTTTAACGTAACGGTTTTAAAATAGAATTAGCGGTCGGAGTTCTAACCCTGAAAGAGGTTGTTTGCATTTCAATTTACAACTAATGCTCTTGACAAAAGCATGAATCCATCTGTTCACTCGCTAATTATGGGGTAGACTGGAATCTTTAGCCTTGAAAACGCAACCAGTTTAGAAAAAAGAAAACTCTGAATTCAAACTAGCTTTAGTCCATCTAAAAGTTGACCTTGTATTACAGCAAGCATGTGGCGGTGGGTTAGGTAAATAAAGACAATTTCCACGAAATCGAATTTGATATAATTAGGACTTGGAATAGTTGGCATATACTTAATTTTTATATTCAGTTTTTAAGAAAAGAAACAGTAATTTTGATTCGTTGAATTAAGTAAATTTCCAAAACGCATAACAATGTTGTTTGAGACGAAATGACTTGTTCTGACAAAATCAGATCCACCATTTCACAAACATAGGCTGGAGAATCGATTAGATTAAGGAAAGAAAAAAGCTGCAAGTGATTAATTTAGTATCAGAACTAGCTATTTTTCTGTTCCGTGAGGTATCATTGCATCGGAATTGCAATGAGAAAATAGGCGTTCTTACTTTACCCAATCCAATCATAACATGTTTCTTTTCAAGTGTAGCTCGCTCTTGATTCCGCCCACTTCTTTCTTTCTTATTAGAATTTTGGACGTTTTTTTTTTTTTTTGCTTTGCACAAATCCCTTAAAGATTACACCGATAGTACTCAAGCCATCGGTCGAAATAAATGTGGATGTCCAGAAGAACAGCTTTGAATTTTCTAGAGAAACCATTTAGCTAAAAGGATTTGGACACTTACTGAAGTTGCCTAATGGGAGTTAGTGATTCTCAATGAATTGTAACTAACAGGGAATTACACTCCTGTATTGAAGTGAAGTTCGTATTAACATATGCCTCTATCATTAGAAAAAGTGAAGCGATAGGGATTAATCTCGAATGAGGCATTATTTTATAATGGGTCTTAAAGTCTCTGAAGCATATCACCAACTACGAGGAGTAGAAGTTGACTGTAATGCCTGAAACTGATTTAAATGTTTCAACTCGATACTGGCTGAAATTATTCGAATGGATATATTTAAACTTTTTATTAATAAAATATAAAAAGAATAATAAAAATATAATCTCTGCACAATCCCAGATTAGTACAAATGTACATTATTTGTCAAAAGTTCAATCACATTGACCGGATGTTGATTAGATATATAGCAATTTTTGGCAACGAGCCATAAACCAGCCTGATTGGCCAATGGTCTGGGAGACCTGGATTCAATCCCAGGTCGTGTCATACCAAAGACTTTAAAAATGATACTTGGTACCTCCTTGCTTAACACTAAGCAATATAATGTTCGTATCAAAGGTAAACTTGAGCAATCAAGGGAAAGAAGTAGCGCTCTCCCCTACACCTCGGTGTAGTAGCTGTTGAAAAGGGAGCCTTCTGGTCACCCTCGACTACAGTCACCAACTTTACTTACTTTACTTATAAATGATACGATAACGTCTATTGTATTAAGGATGATGATCTGTATTTTGAAATAAAGCTCAGACGTGGATGATTATCAGTTGTCGAATTTGAAAGCTTTAAAACGGAAGCTAGGGTAACTAGCACTCAAAAACTTTCAGAACACCTAGAATCATCGAAAGCAACAAGTATATATATATAAAGAGTTGTACTTTGTACTTCGAAGGAAAAAAACATTTTTGAGTACCAAGATATCCAAAAGTTGCTAAGTCCAAAGACAGACCTCTTATCAATGTGTCGGTATCTGAATAAGTTCTTGTTGTGTCATGTGCACATGGACTGATTTGTATAATTTACAGCAAAAAATATTTAAAAAAAGTTTTGAAGGCGTATAAGGAGGGATTATCGTTAACTATTTTACTTTTTTTCTTTCTATGTCATTGCTTCTTTATTATACACGCAATCATTATGGAAAAGATCCATGTAAATCTACCCAATACCGACATCCAGCTGAAGATCTTGCTGTTCATTGTACGTGAAACTTTATGTCATAGGTAGTATTTTACATTACAATGTTTTCCTTTACCATCAGAAGTATTCAACGTGTCACTGTAGAGAATGAATAAAGTCAAACCGGGAAGAGATGGAGTATTTATTAACTCAAACCCTTCGCTGCGGACAGGATAGGACACAAGGTCAATACTTATTGAGCGATCCAGTCAGCTGTGGCTGTAGAATACGCCAACTGCATCTCTGTAGGTGTTCTAGATATGACACTATACCATCTAATGCTCGAGCCCTGGGGAATGTGAAGTACCCATTCATTGCCATTACTCCTAAGTTAACTCTGAAATGGAGTGGTAATACCTGATAGTGTCCCATTTATGGGTTAAATAGAACGGTGTGAAAACGAATTACTGGCGTTGATTTGAATTGTTAGTGTTACATAGCAATACTTGAAACTATTTAACTGTATGCAAACAATAATAATATCTAATTGTATGCAAACAAATTGGCTCTATTTCATGTAAAAATAAATCTACTTAAAACTATTCTTCACAAATCATTTATAACCATTTAACTTTGTTAAGGAATGAGTTCTGGCTAGTTAAAAAATATACCTAAAAACTATTATTTTTACGAATCGTATATATCTAATATATCTATGAAAAGGGTTTGGCATTAATTTGATGTGCTATAAAACTGTATCCACTAGACCCACCAAAAACTTGTTTGAATTCAGTGTCCTTCTCCTTGAGAGGTTGTTTAACCGAGACAATCGAACCTAGTATACCCAACTATTTACCCATGCATGGGGAGGGGAAGAATAGATGCATTAATACCTTTCCTAGGGGCATTATAGAAAGTGAAATGCTAATCGCCTCGTCAAGGGTTTGAAATTGGATCGCCGATTCTATTTCCTTTCGCAAAGCCTTGAGAACGATATAGTAGCTATTAAGTCGGAACCACGGAAGCCGAAAGTCTGCCAACGTATACCGGGTTCAAATAAAGTAGAAACCAAACTATCCCTGTAATTATTGTTTTATCTTTATTACTTCTTCCTCGTTATCACGGGACTGATACATTCCATAAAAGAATGAATGACAATTGTGATGTATTTCTTTAATAAACGCAACAGTTAATTTTAAGAGTTAGGGTGCGACAGATATACCTCCTAAATTTCAAACTGTTATCTATCTGATGCCAGAAAACTTAGGCAAGTGGCAATAAAAGCTCATTCTATCTAATGTCTAATCATTTGTTTTTCAGATACGATCAATTACGATTATGGCTGGAATCAGTGCTCACAAGTTTATTTTCGAAACATTTTTAAGACTGGTGAATCTGTAATTGTTACACAGAGAGCTTTTTGT
This sequence comes from Sepioteuthis lessoniana, assembly GCA_963585895.1. Lineage (NCBI taxonomy): Eukaryota > Metazoa > Mollusca > Cephalopoda > Myopsida > Loliginidae > Sepioteuthis > Sepioteuthis lessoniana. Next base: position 59,294,539 of record OY757911.1, on the reverse strand, counting down.
ACTCATTTCATGCTATGTCAGAATAATATGGTCAAGGCTTGGACCAGTGCACGCTGTGTATTTGCTATTGAAACATTTTTTAAGATTGGTGAATCTGTTATTACTAAACAGAGAGCTTTTCGTACGAATTTCATGTTACGTTTTGGGTTTGGTTTGGTTTTAAGGCATATCAACTGTTGTAGGTTATTTGATACCAAGTCTTATTCATACATATTAATATAAATGGTTTGTAAACACATTTTGTTGATAACATTTTTAAACGAACTTTAGCTCATTTATTGGCACAAAGTTAAATGTTTTCAAGTATTGCTCTGTAACAGTTAACAATTTAACATCAGTCATTTGTTTGCACATATCTAAATAGATATATGTTATATGTAAGTGATTATTTTGTTGGTAATTCAATTTCTAAATAAGTTAGAACTCATTTGTTTGCACTAGTATAACCATTGTTTCTACACAGTTAAATGGTTTCAATTATTTCAAACAATTCTATTTAGCATCTCATTTATTTTAACTCATTATAAATGTCAAACAGTTGTATTTGACCTATCAGGTACAACCACATCAGACAAGGGGTGGACATGGAAGCATTGGGATACTCTACCTTCCCCAAAGCTGCAAGACAGGAGCCTCACTATCAGATTGTTTAATGTCATATCCAAAACACTCGTTGTGAGGAAGGGTTCTTACCCCTCTGTTGAGAGGCTGTCGTTTTATTTTCAATCCTAGCCGACTGTGCTGATTTCGCACCAGGGTCATCGCATGAAGTACCAAAAAGGATGTTGAAAACTGGGATTACATTTAGCGGTTTGCGATTCTTTCTCAAAAACATGAATGCGAAGTAAATAGAAATAGTCAAGGCCGGAATTTGAACTCGTTTCGCCGATTTCATTTTTCCTACCGTTAACTGCAGTTTTCTGCTTTATATTTGTGCCCCCACCCACGCTATCACAACCTTTTTTGCTTATAGTAATAAATATCGAATGGCAAAAAATAAAGACTGTAAATTGTCGCGTATAAGTCGATCTTTTAAGCACCCCCACAAAATAAAAACACTACAAAACATGGGTTCAACAGTAGGGTTAAAATCCAGATCTTTACCTCAGAGAGGTCAACCAATAAAGGTTCGGATTTTAGCCCTACCATAAAAGTCACTTAATTTTGTAGAGATTTTTTAGGCTTAAAAGATTGATTTGCTCGACGTAATTTGCCGCAATTTTATTCTTTATAAAAGGAAATATACGGAGAAATTATCATATAAATAGGTATAAACATATCATTCAAATTATAATGTTATCAATTAAGATATTAATTAAATTCACTATTAAAATATCAATTACTTTCATTTATAGTATTGTGAATTATATCATTACACTAATCAAAACACCAGAAATTGTATATGTCCCAAACTCATAAATTCGAACCGATTTCTACGCGCGTCAGTCCACCCGAATTTTTCTAATCATGTAAGTAATGTAAACAGTACATAAATGATGACATATCCTTTATAAAACTGCATATTTGTAAGCCAATGTATTTGCGTTCAGGTATAAAACATTATTTAACTATATTAATTGTTATTTACAACCAGTCAATTAATATGACGGTGAATTATTTGTCAACAAAAATCGATTTCTAGTTCTAAAAATATCTCCGAAAATATACTTAGCGATTGTTGAAAGATTTAAAGCCTTTGTAAGGCTTTCGTTTCGACGTCAGCTTAGGTAAATTTGCAAGTAAGTATAAGCGTATGTCTCATGTATCAAGAGTAAAGTTCACGGAAGGAGTTTTTCATATGATAGTCACACACACACACACACACACACACATACACACACACACACAGATGTACGTGCGTGCACATAAATAGTAACTTTAAGGATTATCAAGGAGAATTTAGATGCATAAAACTTTATACTTTGTAATCGGTCTAGTAGCACCAATGAATTTAGTGTCAATAATATTTACGAACTGAAATGATTGTGTCATGTATTATGTCACGTTGTCTACCACTGAAAGGAGAGAAATAAGGAATTTCCCTTACCCTTCCGTGTTTGAATTAACAGACCGCCAAAGACTGACCGTTAAAAAGAGGAATAGGAATGTAGGTCAGTTACTCGCGGCCGAAGTAACAAATCCAGGTCAGAATGAAAGCCATCAGATGTTTGCATTCTGTGACCGGATGGTTAAAGAAAAAGGCCGAATGATTGGCCAGTACTCTAAAGCGGAAGTAGTACCCTTTTTTGTCAGCGGAAATAGGGATAAAGAATATCAGTTTAGTGGACGGCAGCCGCCATGAACGCATGGGCGAGTCTCATGCCAAACTCCGGGTGAAAAAGCGGAAAGAATCTTAGACAAGAGGAACTGATGCCTTCAAGCCAAAGCTGTAAAAAATCCCGCTAGCCCGTAAAAGAGGAAATACTCTCAGAAGAAACCTGTCGTCGAAAAGCTAAGTAAACCATTAAGACTGTTTCTCCCCACACCCTTCCCAAGTACTGCAATTACATACCCCCTCTCTCTCTCAATTTCAAGAAGGAAGAAAGAAAAGAATAAGGAAGAAAGACATTTGTATTTATGTATTATCCGCTGATAATATAGCCGACACGTTAAATATGTGTGTCCGCGTGTATTAAAAGCCTTGTTATATTTTAATGTCCCCATGTGTTGAAATTTATTCATTGTGTTGTCTGCCTATCAAGTTGTCTTTTGCATGCTCCCTTTTCCGCTTCATTCGCCTCAATTTATTCTCGCTCATGTCCTATTCGCCTTTTAAAAAATATTACACGGGAAACTGGAATTGTTGACTACTATAATTAATATTATTATATCTAAACCTAGAGGCCCATATCTTCCATTATCCCAGGGGTAGAAAGAGGTAGTGGTCTGGTGGGTGTGTGTGTAACGTGAAATTTGGAAACCCCTTGCTAGCAGCGGTCAGTCTAGCCTCAAATTAACCCCCACATAATCTGCCAGTTCCCCTACGCCCCAAAAGGGAATCTTAACTGGAACTTATTTTGCGAGGGATCAAGTACCAGGCTGCCCCGTCTTCACACGTGCGAAAAATAAACTCCCGTCTTGGGATAAATATTTTATACCGCGTCACAATTAGCTTAATTAGAGCATCCATTCTTTTGAAATATATACACGTAAAAAACGAATTTAATGTAAACCCTCCCAGTCTATACATCCCAACAAGACGACAATGATACTACCACAGGCAAAAATTATAAAATTAGCTCACTTAGAAGATGTTCACCTTTTTCTTTAGCAGTATATAAACTAATAACAGTTGTCGCTAACGATATTTCTTTAATAGCTGAACAACTTGGTTTCATGAAGTATACCTTAATCTATGTTAAATTATTCAAATTAATGTTATAATTTTTTTGCACCAAATTTTATACACAGCAGCCAGACACAACCAACGTCTTTCACCACACTTCTCTGTGGATTGCCTTTCTATTGTCTTAATTAACAGTGCTTTTGTTGGAGCCATGTTTTCTTTCAATTAGGTATGTCTAAGCACTTGTTGAGGTATGCAAGAACTGTCTTAATTGTAGACCGAATTGCTTATCTCGGCTTATGCAAGTATTTGTTTTTGAAATCCGAATTACAAGATCATTCCATAATGTTTTCGTCAATATTGGGTCATTCCATAATATTTTCTTACCTTCGTAGATTGGGTTGTTTACAAGTATCGTTTTCAGGGCAGCGACAAGAAAGTAATCATTTTAAAAATTGTTTTTCTTTTGAATAGACATAATAGAAACTTGATAAAAGATATGATTTGTGTGTTCAACTGCATTAAAAATATGTGGAATTATATGTGCGTTTCATAGCTCTTGATCATTCCTTTATAAGTCAGACCGAGAACTTTTCAGTACCCCATCATACAAAGAAAACATTAAAGCTTTAAAAATGGTTGTAATCTTCTGAAATCCCCTATGTGTGTGTGTGCGTGTGCGTGTGTGCACGCGCACGCACGCACAAAAGCTGAGTCTCTTAATTGTAGTTTCTCGTGACTTTTATTGATTTTATGGTTTTTTTAACACAGGTGTTTAGTTGTCTGGTGTCTGAAGTTTAAATTATCTTTTATTATTATTATTGTAGGAGAAATTATTCTGTCAGGTCAGTCCGTCGTATATGAATTATAATACATTTAAAATTGCAACAGATAAGGTATTTACACCTTGGTTAATTTCCTTATGACATAAAATGTTCGATTTGATTTAGATCAAAATAAATTAATGACAAAGAACAGGTGTTTGCGACACACAGACATAGGTGTGTTATGTAACATTTTATCATACACTCGGTGAATCGGAAAAATAGGTTTTGGTTTCTTTGGATGATGGCATATCAACCTTCGTGGGTTATTCTAAGTCAAAACCATTTTTGTAGAAGAACAGTCATGGTACTATTTAACCCATTGCTAGAGTGTGAAATAAAGGAGTTCATACCTTTCCCAATGGTATTTGTCCGAAATTAAACGTAATAGTTCGAAATCATCAACTGTGATGTCGCTATCCAGCACGTGAGCCACTCTGCCACGAGTACTTCCCTTTCGGAATAAGAGAGAAGAGCAATATAACATTACTGAATTCCTTATTACTTTTGCCCCATTTTTTTTTATATGGAGACGCTTGTTGCGTAACGGTTTTCGTTGAAGGAAATGGAAACGACTACCCGAGTTCAAATCTCGGACGATTCTGTTTGCATTTTAGAAAAAGCTGATACCCTTAGTAAAGATATGAATGCAACGATTCTCTCTCTCCAGTTATGAGTAAATAATAGGGCAGAGAAATCACGCTAGTGGCGAGAAATAGTCCCACGAAAGTCGAGGATTCTTGAAATGGGTCAGTTAGTTAAGTCAGTAACCAGGAAAGAACTAGGAATAACTTAAATGTTGGGACTATCCCCGCCCCACTTGATGTTTGGTGCAATTTAGCAGTTCCTTCATCGACTCGAGAAAACCAATACATGTCTCACTCTTTTTTTTTAACCAGTTCTGAGAGAGGCTGAAACACTAATGATAAATTGAGTGGTATTTTTTCTGAGACCATCTGTCTGATTTTTCCTTTCTTGATGTGAACACGTCGTTATTTTTTCTTTGTTACCAGCTACTTTCTTTGAGACTCCGCAAAGCCATGCCAACTTTCATGATGGATGGCTTTTTACAAGGCTAAGTAGTTCCTAATTATTTGCTGTTTACCTATAGCTGAGCAGAAGAGGCAAATTCGAGAGAAGAACTGACTGATCGATTTTAACTGCATGTAAACTTGACTAGGGTTATTTTTACCGAGAGTTTAAGGATTCTTGTTCATTGTATGTTCATATTTACATTTTTGTGTTGTTTTTTCTTAAAAGAATTTGTTTCTTTTTTTGTCAATGGTTGTATCGAATATGAATTATTTTTAAATAGATCTAACAGATACTATCACGTTGGAGCTGGTGTTGTATACACCTTGTTTTCTTTCTTATTCTTATCTGTCAGACCGAATTCTCTGGTCTTCTATCTGGGAATTCTGTCTGTGGCTTTTTCGGGTGGTCTTGGATTTATATTAATCTCCATGTCCACTTCAGTTTTTATAAATGAACACAAAGACTTTGATTTTCGACTTCCTTATTCACCCAAATTCCCATGTCAAACGCACGGCTGGAGAAATAGCTATTTTAGGCGATCGTTCGTTCGGGCGCCCTGGGCTGCTTTCATTAACTCTATCTAATTGATCCGTTCTCACGACTGAATCAACCAATTAGAAAACTGCTAAAAAGGTCTGCCAGAAGTCAAATATTGTCTATCATATCACTGGTTATTTTCCATGACTCTTCCAACGAATTATCTGGTCACTTTTGAATTCATATATTTTGAAATCTACTTTTACTTTACAAAATTAATAGGCAACCTATTCATTATGTAACAGCTGGGAGTGATGACAACGAGGGGGTACTCTAAACTCCCTAGATTTCCAGAACTGGAGGCTTGGCATCAGATACAATTTAGGGTCATACTCAGAAACCCAACCTTTTTTGGTTGAAGAGTGTTCTTACTCCTCTGCACGGAGATACAATCAGCGTATTGTAAGGCCTGTCGACAGGGAAGCCAAGAAAAAAAAACGGGAATTGAACCGACAATCTCATCTAGTATTTAGACTTTGTTCGTTGATTCCATTCTCAATGCCGGTATCCATGAAGCTACCAGCATCTCTATGTATGTGAAGGAAAAAAATCTCGAAGAGAAATGGGTAAAACATTCTTGAAGACATTCATACGTATATATTATCATTAATTGTTAATTTATGTATATATCTTTACTTTTTTTCTCCTAATGCAGTTATAGAAACTTAATAATTCACTGTCGGTTTTATTATGTGGACTTTCAATTTTCCAAAAATATTCATTTTTCACAAGAATGAATACATCCTCGCGGAGTTATCTCATTAAACTATTTTACTCTTAACGGTAAAATATTTTGAATAAATTCCACAGTTATATTAACAAAAATACCGAGGATAAAACTCTGGCAAAAGACGAATGTTGATCGCAAGATTCAATGAATATATCTTGAGGCAATATCCTCAAAAGTCTTCACTGAGGAATCCAAAACAAGTTGAATAATAAAGCTGAGTGTTTTGGTAATTGAAGCGGATATAATTACGTCTTAGTAACAGGCCATTAATTTACGTGAAAATATGTTCTGTATTTTAAAAAGAAAGAAGAAAAAACTGTATATATTTTGCCCATGGGTGTCAGTAACTATTAGACTCTGCCGAGTTAATAAGGACAACTGTAGGCTACGAGAGTATACGTTGTATAAAAATGGTTCGAAATGTTTTGTTGTTAGCTAATGAATTAACATCGAATGAGTGCGATTATGTCCTGAGTAGTTTTCCGTAGAATTCATTACTTATTTTTTGGTTTAACTGAAAATATCCGACGCTAAGATAGACGACATAAGCTCGAAATAAAAATGGGTTTATTTCAGGAAAAAATATGATGCTTTATCTATACAACTCAATGAGACTTGTCTATTTCAAAATTCTCTCTTCCCAGCGATCCTTTCCAGTTCTGAAATTTTTTTCTGAAAAAAAGTTTTGTGGTCAGACATTTTCTTCCATCCCTACTATCGTCTGAAATCGACTACCTTTCATTTTCACGAACAAAAATATTCCCAAGGGTCAAATCCGGAGGTTAGGATAGCCGTGGGAGTAAGACGACAGTTATCGCGTGCTTTGCCCCAAATTCCCAATGTGATCGTGTCTTTTTAACGTTGAAAGTCAGATTTGGAATCATCTTCGGTGGATGTTTTTGATTTAAAACCCGAGTATCATTCGTGATATTTGCGTACGGCTTAAATGATTCCCATCATAGGTCTGTAGCAATATTAGGAAAATCACGATAAAAGTTTTTTTTTCTAGTTTGAAAGAAAGTTTCATACAAAGGTTCTTTATTATTTAACTTTGGAAAAAACGAAAAACACATGCATTCACGTTTATTCAATTATTAACCAACATTGTGTGATGCAGTATTTAGAAAATTTTTATTTACTACTAATTACCCAAAGTTTCATGAGAAAAAATATACATGCCTTCCCAAAAGTAACTAGCGTGAACGTAAACAGCCCTCTACAGGATTTGAACTCAGATTGCCGAGTCGATTACATATATATTTCTACTGCATCCATTCATTTGTTGTTATTTTGCTCTATCACGTCATTCTGGATTTTAATACATCGCAAATGTTACCCCTGTCCTTCCTAACTTGTATTTCAGTCTTTGCTCGCAATCTTAAATCACTCACTGCAAATTTGTCTTTCCCTTTTTTTTCTTCTTGCTCTCTATCTTTTCGTTTTTCTTTAACTGTCTTACTTCGCACCTTTTATAGTACGCTTAAAATACTCTTGGAGAATAAAGCAATTTTCAGTTCAATCTGCAAATGGATGATAATTTTGTGAGGTCCACATTCGGGCGAAACGTCAGTTTTTAATCATTCATTTTCTCTGCATCAGGATGATAACTATAAAATAGTAATTGAAATCCTTGACTTCTTCTTAATATAGAAGCATAAATATTATTATGAAACACTATTACAACGGAAACCAAATAGTTGTTTAGTTTCCATTAAAATTAAAATTTGTTCACTATTCACGTGACTTATATTATCATATTTACCAACCCCTCCGCTCGGACAGGATATGACACAAGGTTAATTTTTAAGTGGAGTTTAACAGGTTTGAATTTAGAGTTTTCCTTCTCCTAGACTAGTTGCCTCACCAAAGCTGAAGAAATCAGTCTGTCCTACTATTTACCCATAGCTGGAGGGAGAGTAATTGGATTCATACCTTTTCCAAGAGTATTAGTGCTATGTGAAATGCCATCAGTCTCGTCCAGGATTTGAACAAGTGTCGCCGTGTCCATTTCCTACGATGATAACCATTACACCACGGGCACCTTCACGTTATTTATATTATAAAATATAAATCTTGTTTTTGTTATCATCATCATCATCATCATCATCATCAAGTCACACTGCTAGCACGGATTTGCTTGACTGTCTCGCTATCATCCATCGCTCCCGGCATGTCTTCCTGTGTTTGTACAGAGTTGTTGTAGGTAGGTTCTTGTTAGTTAGCCAACACAGACACGTCAATGTGAAAGGGTCAATCGAAGAACGTCACTTATAAGTTCGTCCTTGCCTCTCCAGCAGTTTCCCGCAAGTTTTGTTCAGCTTATTTGGATTGTTTTAGAGATACGAGGTGAGTGACCGTACAGCTACTATTTTGTGGGGTGTTGCTTCTGAGATTTGTTCCAATAGCTTGTAGCATTTTTGAGCTGTTCCCGTTTAGCGTTTTCTCTAGACGTTTTGTCAGCATCCATGTGGTATAACGTAAAGTAGTTTGACACAGCCGCTGCTTGGAAGAAATTCCGTTGAATTTTATCGGACAGTTCAGACTTCCATAAGATAAATAGCCTATCGAAAGCAGTCCACGGCTTCGCTAGGCGCATACTGATGTCATTTTCAGTAGATGCCGTTGAAGTACTTGAACTTGTCAACTAATTTCAGAGGACCTTCGTTTAGAGTGGAGATATCTCCTTTTTGATCAAAACCCATGTACTCCGTTTGTTCGCATTTAAGTGGAGGCCAAATCCTCCTGTTGCCTGCTCCTTGCTGTGCCGCAGGGATTTGGCTTGGGTTGGTGTATTTACAAAAAGTGCTATGTCATCTGCTTAGTCTGCATCTGTAATAGTTTCGGCGGTGTATCGTTTGCTTCTTGCCTTTTTTAGTGTAAAGCTATTTTCTTTCATTAGATCTATCAACATTCGAAGTACGTAGTGATCGCCGATTATCCTATTTACCTATTTACCAACCCCTCCGCTCGGGCAGGATATGACACAAGGTCAATTTTTAAGCGGAGTTTAACAGGTTTTAATTCAGAGTTTTCCTTCTCTTAGACTAGTTGCCTAACCAAGGCTGAAGAACCTAGTCTGTCCTACTATTTACCCATAGCTGGAGGGAGAATAATTGGATTCATACCTGTCCCAAAGCTATTAGTGCTATGTGAAATGCCATCAGTCTCGTCCAGGATTTGAACTCGTCTCGCCATGTTCCTTTCCTTCGACGATAACAATTACACCACGGGCACCTCCACAGTGATCGCCGATTAGGAACAGCTATAGTCCAAATGCATCGCCGTGCAGAATTCAAGCAACAACGTCGAAGAAGTCTGTGTCTCCATCCGGTGAGTGAACCTTGGTTTTGTGTTACTATAGAGCATCATTAAGGCTGTGACAGTTTTTTTTCGGGGAGACCATCGGTTAGAAGTATTTGCTCAATCTTCCCTGTGTAAAGAATCAAATTTCAGAGAGAAATCTACAAACAAGAGAGTCACTTTGAGGTTTTTTCTTTGATTCTATGTTTCGACGGACAGTCAGAATGTCTGAAGTTGTGGACCGATTTTTCAAGCAGATTATTGAAATGATCTTTTCACATCAGTATTCGTTCTTCTTGGTTGGTAGCTTTTAGTTTTGCTCTCGAGGTGCTCTTCGTTCTTCCTTTTACTCGCTTCATTAACTGTCTGTCACGCTATTCGAGATTATCTATCTTCTACTAAGTTAAGTTTTTATTGATCTGACCTTGAATGTATTCTATTTGTTCTTTTTATTATGGATCTGTTAGTTCTATTTGTTTTTTTATTATGCATCTGTTAGTTCTCTTTATGCCTTCTTAAGTTTCTGCACGTTGACATTAGTTGGGTTTCTTATTACATAGGGATGTTATTTTCACACTTTTTTTCCGAAACGCTAATGTTTTCCATGGAACTCAATGTTTAGTTCTCGGTTTTGTTGTTATGCAATCTGCTGCTGCTTCTATGAGGGCGTTGACGAAGTTTTCGTATTCGTCATTCGGAGCAGGTGCTTTGGATATTTCTTGAAGGTTATTAAATTTGTTTCTTACAGCTATCCTATATTTAATCTCTATTGTGAGGACAAGTTGTAGTGAGTGGTTTTAGCTGTCTGTAATGTATTCCTACGTAGGCTCAAATGTATCTTTGCGGTGATAATTCTGTGATTATAATACACCCCTTCGAATAAATAATATTCAGTTCAGAGTTCTATTAATCAATTTTCTATTAATGAATATGTAATCTATTTGTGCTCTAGCATTATTTGGGTTGGTAAGGTCCATCGTTTTCTATCTCTTTTCTGGAATTTAGTATTTTGGCATTTTAATCTGTTTTCGAGTAAGAATTCTGTTAAATGGTTGCTTGGCTGGATGGTTGGGTTTTATGGCATATCAACCTTTATTGGTTATTTAACGCCAAATCCATTTTTATGCAAATAGTCAATTCTATTTTTTAAAAAATTCTGTTTAGCATGAGTTCACAGTTTAATTGTCAAAAACATTTCTATTTCAAGCAATTCAGTTTGTTCAAACAGTTCTAACTCAGGTAATTCAGTTTAGTATAAGTAGAGATTTTGTCTACACATAGTTAAATGTCAAAACAGTTCTATATTAAACAAATCAGTTTAGTGTAAGTACAGTTTCAATGTCAAAAACAATTCCATTTCAAACAATTCAGTTTAGCATAAGCACGCAGTTTAAATGAAATTACGGTTTAATTATCAAAATTATTTCTGCTTAAAGCTATTTAGTTTAGACAAACAGTTCTAATTCAAACAATTCAGTTTAGCATAAGTATGCAGTTAGTCCTATTTAAACCAGAGATATGGCCCTATCAAGTGCTATCCTTCCGGGCCAGAGTGGACCTGAAGCGATGGCAATGAAGGGGTACTCCGCCTTCTCCAAAGCTCTTGTATTACTGGAACCTTACCATCAGATTGTTTAGTGTCATATACAGGACACTCGTTGGGGGATCTTACCCCTCTGTAGAGAAGCAGTCGGCGTATTCTACAGCCTCAGCCGACTGGGCAAAAATTCTGTTTGATGTTCACCATTTCTGTTGGACGAGTTGTGTTTGTAGAATTTGTTGTTTTCGTCTTTATTAATTCGAGCATTCGTTGGATCTCTGATGTTAACCGTTCCATGTCTGTGTCAGCAGAACAGATCAGAAACTTTTCTTCCCAACAAAAGCATCCACAGAATATAGATGGGGGCTCGAATCTTCTATTCTATTAAATATCACTCATAAATTATAATAAACAGAAACAATTATTTACTGTCAAAATTTTGCTGATTAGTTGAAACAAAGATATGTTTTTTTGAAAAATAGTTAGAAAACTTATTATGTAGAAAAATGTGCCGATAGCAACCATGTGGTTTGAACACGGATCTCTAGCCAACAAAGACAACTTCTGCTACTGGGGTCACGGGACTAGAAATAGAAAATATATAAATCAGTCGGACGACATATGTGAAATAGATGTGAGATGTAGCATTGCGAGTCAGTATTGCGTTAGCATTCCATACTCTGTATTCGGCATTGTACGAGAGTGAAGAGAATATAAAGTGTCGGCCAAACTTACTCCACCTCACCGAACATTATAAAAGTGGCGACGAGGAATCGTTTCGAACATTACAAAAAAAACAAAACATATTTGAGATTTTTAAAGATTATTTTTATCATTTCAGACAGAAATCTATTGGTCTATTTTATGTTATTGGAAGGCTTTTGTTTGTTTTCAAGGCTGATTTTAATTGACCTGAAATAACTAGCCACGTTATTTTTTCCTTCTTGTAACATTATTATGAACACTGTATATTTTATGTAATTCAACATGTTAAGTCTTGAAAATAAAACAAACCTAATGAGCTAACTCTGGTTTGGTTTTATGGCACATCAACCATTGTAGGTTATTCATGCCAAATCCATTTTTGTACGTATAAACAATTCTATTTCAAACAATTCAGTTTAGTATAAGTATAGTTTTTTGTTTACACTCAGTTAAATGTTAAAACAGTTCTATTTCAAACAATTCAGTTGAGCATAAGTACACAGTTTCAATATAAAATAATAGTTCAATTTTAAACAATTTAGTTTAGCATAAGTACATAGTTTGGTTCTATTTGATCTATCGATAGGACCCTATCAGATACTACCTCTCCAGGCCAGATCAGACCTGGGAGCTATGGTAATGAAAGGGTACTCAGCATTCCTCAAAGCTCCAGCATTACTGGAACCTCACCATCAGATTGTTTGGTGTCATATCCAAAACACTCGTTGGTGGAGTCTTAACCCTCTGTAGAGAAGCAGAGGGTGTATTCTAAGCCCCAGCCGACTGGGACACAGGACACTCGTTAGGGTAGTCTTACCTTTCTGCAGAGGTGCAGTTGGTTCTATTCAACACCCCCTGGCGACTCGACAATATTGAGTTAAAACAATTCTTTATGATAGTTCGATTCTGGACGTTGAAGGAAACCAAAATCAAGGACAAATGACTTGTTCCGAGAGAGTTTTATTGTTTCGAAATAGATATGATTGATTCATTTTAACGGCATGTCAACCTGTTTACACATAGAGGTTAGAGAAACACATTAATGGTACGTTGATATTTATAATTTTTGTGCTTCCACTGTTTTTACGGTAATCGCACGAAACGAGAGATAGACTGAAAGCTATGAATCAAATCATTAGAGAGGCAGAGGGTTTAATTCATGACAGACGAGACGAACAAATACAGACTTCATTTTCTTCGACCCGACCAAGCCTCATCCCAATTGGGACCGCTCGTCTAAACTGCCGACTGGACTCTAACTGGAACTACCCGACGCTAACTCACCGAGTGACTAACCAACTAACCCATCAGCTGCACTGTTTAGTTCTATTCGACACACATATAGTACCCTAATAGGTTCCTATCTGAGGGTCGAATAGAACTTTTTAACATTTAAACTGTGTAAACAAATGACTTGTGCTAAATGGTGGGTTTCGTATATATTATGTGAATACTATTTTTAAAAATTGATATACCGTAGAGAGGTGAACACTGATCATAAACCCAATTACCAGCTTTGTTCACGTGATACAAAAGCATAAAAACCCCTGGTGGGGTTTACTAGCCGTTAAAAACAATCATTCAATCAGTGAGTCAATTAATCAATCATCACAGATGAGGAAAATTTAAACTGGGATGACTCAGATGGCTTCCATTGCTCAGTCGGCTGGGGCGGTAGAATACACCGACTGCACCTTTGCAGAAGGGTAAGACCCTCCCCAACGGGTGTCCTGGATATGACACTAAAAAATCTGATGATTAGGTCCCAGTGATGCTGGGGCTTTGGGGAATGTGGGTTACTCTTTCATTGCCATTGCTTCCTGGTCCACTCTGGCCCAGAATAGTAGCACTTGATTATGCCCTACTTATGAGTTAAATAAAACTCAACTGCATAATTATGCTAAACTGAATTGCTTGAATTAGAACTGTTTTACTAAACTGAATAGCTTGAAATAGAAATGTTTTTGACAATTAAACTGCATGCTCATGCTCAACTGAATTGTTTGAAATAGAACAGATTATTCGTATAAAAATGGATTTGGCATTAAATAAGCTACAAAGGTTGATATACCATAAAAACTAACCAACCAACCAACCATCAGATGGCTTCCAGTATCTCTTGTATCACCCAAGATTATCAAGGAAAAACTTTGATCATCTATCTTTTTATTGATCTATCTTTTAAGAGAGAGAGAGAGAGAGAGAGAGAGAGAGAGAGAGAAGGCGAGACAGACAGACAGACAAGAGAATCTCTGTGGCATAATAGCTGTGCTGGACTGTGACTCGTAAGTACGTGAGTTCGAACTCCAGTCTTGCTACTGCGTTCATTTTCAGACTAATGCCATTGGGAAAGGTCTGAACCCTCTTATCTTCCAAACTAAGGATTAAATTGTATCATTGCTGTTATTCTACAAGGATAGCTTCAGTATTAAATAACCCACGAAGGTTGATATGCCTTTAAGACAAAGAAACTAAACCAAGTGACAGACAGACAGACAGACAGACAGAAAAAGTCACCGAGTAAAAACCATGAAGAAAGAGAATATGTGAAGACATAAGTAAATATATGATGATAATGATGTTTGGCATATGTCGTAAAGATTATTTTCTATTCTTAAGTGATAGGAAAGAAAATCCAAAGTGGTATTTCAATGAATTATAAAATAGGCTTTCCTTTGCGTGATTTCAACTTTTAAAAAGCATAGGGTTTTTTTTTAGATCAAAATGTCTAACTTGACAAGAATATTTCTTTTTACTTTATAAGAAGAAAAATTCTCCCTGATCAGTACTGATGTCATCGAGTTTTTTTTTTTTCAAATGTCAGTAAAAAACTAAGCCACATCTTCCAAACGCAAAAACCTGAGTGAAATAAGGATAGAAGAAGTACAAAAAAAACAAAAACAAACAAAAATGCAAAGAAACAAAACAAAAAAAAAACAACAAAAAAACAAAAAAGTAGAAATAAAAGACAAAACAAAAAAGCAAAAAAACCGAAGAAATTATTTCCTGTTAAAAAAAAAAAAAGACTATCAAAATTAGCGACATACTAGTCAATGTTAACATTCTAAATGAATATAAACTCTCGAGCAAGTCCCCATGGCGTAGTGGTTAACGTGCGACACTGCAACATCTTGGTAAGCGAGTTCGCTCTCTAGTCGCATTTTGTGACTGATGTCTTGGGGAAAGCTCGATCAATAAAAAGTGAACGGATGTTAGCTATCGATATTATGAAGATAATTTAATAAATAAAGAATCCTTTTAAGAGAAAGATGGCTGCACAGGTGGCATTTAAAGTGGATATAAATGAATCCTGAATCACGTGATATAAATAAAACGTCACGCCTACTATGATAAACGCATTATTTTTATTTCTTTCAATAACCGACGCTGGTATATTGATATTTTTTTTCGAACTTTTGCTTTGTTTAATACTTTAAATCATTTTTAAGTGGCCTTTCGAAATACTGTGATATCAGATGTGAATGTAGATATTCCGAAAGTTGACCTACAATGCCAATGACCTTTAGCTCGGTCCTTAATGGTATTCACAATATTAGAATTATTTACAAATTATATATCAAACTAAGATAACGGTAGAAAATACCTATTTATATATCCCTTATAGGTGCCTGCCATCAAGTGATGGCTAACGAGCCAGTTTTGCATGCTGTTGATAGTTTCCTACACACTGAGTGCTCTACAAATGTAACTCTATTTCAGACTATGGCAAAGTATATTTCAATTACTGTTACAATATTTGGCTTGGTTCCTTTGTTTAATGGCGTATCAACCTTCTTGGGTTATTTAATGCCAAAACCATCCTTGTATTACAGCAGTAATACTATTCAACCCACACCTGAGGAGATAAGGGAGTTCATACATTTCACAAGGGTATTAGTAGGAAAGTGAACGTATTAGCGCGACTGGAGTTCGAACTCAGATACCTCAAGGCCGCAGTCCATCACCTTAGCAATAACATCTCGTAATGGCATTTATAGAAAGCTCTATTATTATGGTAATTTTAAAATAATTAATCATTTTTACAATGTAGTTTGCCTGTTTCCACCGACTGACTGATGTTTCTCTTTCGTGTTGAGATTGTTTCCCCTATAAAAAAGAACTATCAGTTATCGGTTTTAGTGGAAGCTGTTCAAGTTGAGGGTCAGTTCCACAAAAAGGAGCAAGAAAAAGAAGAAGCAAAAACGAATTAAAAAATACACACGAATGGTTGTTTTTATTGATGACAATTTCTTTTCTGGTTTATTTTGGTCGGGGTTGCCATTGATACTTTAAAATATAGATTTGGGTTGCTGATCCCTCGCAATCACACTATAGATAGCAGAGGAAGACATAGTTTCCAATTCTATTTTGTGTAATAGTCAGTTCTTCACTCTGCTGTCTATATTCTTTTAACCAACAATAGTTGGCAGGGCAAGCCGATGCGATCCCCAGCACTATCACCACTGCCCGGTGTTGTGACTCCTCTTTGGAGAAGTTTCCACTCATCTAACTCCTGGTTGTTTCCTTGTATATGGGGATTCCGGGATTCCCAGAAAGACACATTTCCTTGTGGGGTCCTCCTTGAGCTAAAGTACTTGGGAAAATGATACCTTATGTACTGATATCTGACTGCCCTAGTTTTGAAGATATCTGTTTATAGCGGATATAAAAAATTGATCCTTTTATTCGCATCAAGTAATCTACCTCTTTTTATCTTATCATCTGCTAAAATCTGTAGATTTTCCTATCCGTTCAGATATCCTTTTTATATTTCTATACTCACTGACATCCCTGTACATATATACATAAACGCTATTTATATGCACATAACCGTACACATACGCTCACCCCCACATGCATATATATATATATATATATATATATATATATATATATATATATATATATATATCCTACGCCTACACGCATACATGCTCGTAGAGACACGCTTGCACTTATACAAATATGCATGATTGCACCTAAATTAGTGGCCCTAGGAGCAGGAGAGCTTATCGTGTCACACCTACATTAAATAAAAAATGCTTTCGCCTCATTAACGGTATTATATTTGTTGAGGTTCTGTACGATACGGAATTTATCAAGTTCTAAGAGTTTATCCAACTCCGATTATTATGTCATGAGAAACTAGGATGCCAAAAAAAATTTAGTTTCAAGAAGTATTTATTTCAAAGTGATTTATATTTGAAGAATGAATGCTAAAACGTCATCCTGCTAAGAAGACAGTGCGGAAACTTATAGAAAGTATACATATCTTTGGTGTTTCTTATTACAATTAAAATTTGCAATCAAGGTATAAAAATACTCAATGAATGCTAAAACGTCATCCTGCTAAGAAGACAGTGCGGAAACTTATAGAAAGTATACATATCTTTGGTGTTTCTTATTACAATTAAAATTTGCAATCAAGGTATAAAAATACTCAATGAATGCTAAAACGTCATCCTGCTAAGAAGACAGTGCGGAAACTTATAGAAAGTATACATATCTTTGGTGTTTCTTATTACAATTAAAATTTGCAATCAAGGTATAAAAATACTCAATGAATGCTAAAACGTCATCCTGCTAAGAAGACAGTGCGGAAACTTATAGAAAGTATACATATCTTTGGTGTTTCTTATTACAATTAAAATTTGCAATCAAGGTATAAAAATACTCAATGAATGCTAAAACGTCATCCTGCTAAGAAGACAGTGCGGAAACTTATAGAAAGTATACATATCTTTGGTGTTTCTTATTACAATTAAAATTTGCAATCAAGGTATAAAAATACTCAATGAATGCTAAAACGTCATCCTGCTAAGAAGACAGTGCGGAAACTTATAGAAAGTATACATATCTTTGGTGTTTCTTATTACAATTAAAATTTGCAATCAAGGTATAAAAATACTCAATGAATGCTAAAACGTCATCCTGCTAAGAAGACAGTGCGGAAACTTATAGAAAGTATACATATCTTTGGTGTTTCTTATTACAATTAAAATTTGCAATCAAGGTATAAAAATACTCAATGAATGCTAAAACGTCATCTTGGCACAGAAGACAGTACTTAGACTTACAGAAAATATGTAAAACTTTGGTGTTTCTTCTTACAATTAAAATTTGCACTCAAAACATAAAAAATCATTCCTAACTAGGAGAGGTGTCATTGTGAAAAGGGATGTAATATTTCTATCTAAAAATGAAGAATAATATCAGCAGATTTTATTCACTTTCAAAAACTTGGTTGGGGTGTGTGGTATAACTTTTATCACTATGAAAACTAGACACGGTGTCTCGAGTTCAAATCTTGGGCCAAATTATGGATATATAAAAGAGTAGACTTAACTCTTTAGCCTTGGTGTAGTAACCGGTCTATGAGAAGGAAAACTTGGATTTCAAACCGGTTGTCATTCGCTTAAAAACTAACCTTTTGTTGCACCTCACGCGCAGCAGAGGAGCAGGTTAAATACACACTTGCAAAAATGGAATTGGCTGTGGTGTAATGGTTATCGTTGTAGGAAATGGACACAGCGTCATGAGTTCAAATCCTGGAACTGACCGATTGCATTTCACAGCGAACTAATATACTTGGGAAAGGTATGAACCCAATTATTCACCCTCCAGTTATGGGTAAATAGTAGGGTAGACTGAGCTATTTACTCTTGGCTAGATAGCCAGTCTAGGAGAAGGAAACCTCTGAATTCAAACCTGTTAAACTCCGTCTAAAGACTGACTTCATGCCACATCCTGCCTGTGTGGAGAGGTTGGGAAATACATACATATATTGCAAAAACTTCTACTGTTTTTTACCATTTGTTTTCTTTCGAAAAAAATTTAAATTCATTCTTAATGTTATACCTGCTATTTCTTTATCAATTATAATAGATAATTATCGGATTGTCAAACAGTTAAACAATTGGAAAATCAAACTGACGAGAACAGTTCAATTTCCGGCTGAAATTGCGTTCATTTCGAGTTCATGCTTTTGAAAATTGGATGAATTCTACTTTTCTCTCCCATGAAATGATGGACCAAGTGCATTCATATTGATGTCAAAAATAGCATAGCTGTGGTGGTAAAATATGCACAATATTTTTTATGAATAAATAAATATATAATTATTTTACTCTTTGAGAGTTTTTCACACCAGTTTTAACTTGTGATTTTTCACTTAAGTCTGAGCAATATAAAGTATACCTAAGTCTCCAGAACGCTTCTGGGTTTTTTATTTGATTTCCTCCCCATCATAATAGCTCTATTATTTACTTGTCCAGTAATAGTTGTGACTAGCTCTTCATTTGTAGAATTTTGAAAAGGCTAGCTGTTAGGATCAAGCAACATGTATCTACTAAAATCCAGAATTTTAACTACCTTAAAATCCGGAATTTTAATTACCTTAGAATCCGGAATTTTAACTACCTTAAGTGCACTAATAAATTGGGTGTTGTTCTGTTTTCCATCCTAAGCAAGGCAGACGTTTTATTTCATTAAAAAAAATGAAACAATCTTTATTGGGCCTAGATAACCTTCTCTCTGTAAACAGAAGGATGTTTACCTAGACTTAATGTGATTTCTATCTAATTCTCCTTCTTCTTTTCATTCTCTGTTAACATTTTTCTCTTTCAACATATAGTGGCCCTAAATCCTCTTTTAAATCATTGTATCACCTTAGTAATAGCTCTGACGAGCGAGGTGTAAATCCAGTTAGCTACTTGTGTTTTTTTTTCATCTTTCATGTTTTAATTTTCACCATGATCAGTAAATATAGTCTTTTTAAAGTTGTTATAAAATTCTGTATCACGAATAAAATCTTCACATATAAAAATGTGAAGCTCTTCAAATGAATTAAGCACTCTGGTATCCGGTAAGGCAAAAATGTAAACAAACGAATGCTACAATATAATACCTTATAATTCCCGAGCTGACGTGGTTAGCTTGTTGGCTGAGCGGTATGATACTAAGTCTAACGTAAAGTTGGGCGGGTTTCTATCTCAGCTTCGAGTGTCCTACGTGTCTTGTCACACTGAAAAGTTGTGACACTACGAAACAGTCTGTTTGTGGATGACAATTTATATATATATATATATATATAAGAGAAAAAAAGAATTAAATCTGACAGTAAATACATCCTCTGAATATCCTGTTTTTTTATCTCTTCAGGTGCGCGCGCGCACACACACACACACACACACACACGCACACACACACACACAGATATATATATATATATATATATATATATATATATATATATATATATATATATATATATATAAAGGTCGGCTGAAAATTTCATAGGCTGACCAATATACTCTCATACAATGTGACCAAATGAGATTTATTTTTCAGCATAGTCCTGTTTGCTGTCAACACACTTCTTTCGTTGGTGTTGCAGTGCTTGGATCTCATTAGTTAAAAAAGTCAACGGTAGATATGACTTTTCTTGCATTAACTTTCAAACCCCTCCTCCCCCATATATATATATATATACATCTGTGTACATGTTCCATATATATATATATATATTCCATCATGTTCCATATATATATATATATATATATATATATATATATATGGAACATGTACACAGATTATTGCTTGTATATAGAATAAAGTTTTATGCTTGGTTACGATGTTGCAATGAAAATATAAGCGTAAATATATACTGAAATTCGGGAAATTATACATAAAAAAGGATTGAAAAATGCTTTTGGAAATGTTTTTAATTCAGCACTTTCATTCTACTTATAGACAATTTGATTAATGCCTGCATGAATGCCATATTCAATTATATATTTTATTTTTCTTTCCCGTAGCAACCTCTCAAAAAGATAAATATTAACAACCCACTCCGGAGTTGATTTATGTCACGTTTACTTGGTCTTTCTTGTTCATAAGTTTCAATGGTTTTTAACTTTTCGTGATTCAAACATACAACGCACTTTATATAGTAAAAAATGGAGAATTACCCGGAGGTGACCATCAACAGACGTGACGATTAGACACGTGTGGAAACACCCAGTGTAAAAATTCATTCTTATCTCCATAAGCCAATACTTATTCATATCATACATCACAAACACGCTAACTCTCTCTCTCTCTCTCTCTCTCTCACTCTCTCTGTGTGAACATATGCATCATAATATGAATGTGTGTTTGTGTTTGTTTATGTATGAGTCTGGGCCTGTTTATCAAAGTGCATAATGGAACGACAAGATCAAGTAATTCCTCGTCATCATAAAGTTATAAATCTGTTTATAAATTTGTTCTCAATCTTTTGAAAAACTTCGTACATATGCACACTCAGATTACAAGCTCAGAGCTTCTTCTACACCAGCTAGAAAGTGCTTATGGTCAGTGAGTTAATGTCAGAAGCCATTGTTAGTGAGTTCACTTTTCATTACGTAACTTTAAAAAAAAATCTGATCCTTGTGCCACACTACATAAAGCTTGATAAATATCTAGTTGTTGGCGACCTTAGTCGAGGGTGACCCGAAGGCCCCCTTTTCAATAGCTACTACACCAAGGTGTTGGGGAGGGCGCTCCTCTGTTCCCTGGATTGTTCCACTTTACTCTTGATCCTTACCTTATAATGCTGAGTGCTAAGCAAGGAGGCATCGCGTACCATTTTTTGAATCTTTGGTATAACTCGTCCTAGGATTGAACCCCGGTTTCTCGGACCATTAGCGAACACTCTACTCATTAGGCCAATAGGAGCAAAATAAACACTCATTTTAGAAATAACGGATGAAATATGTGAATGTTTGTTTTATTGTCTACTAGTTAGGTTTCTCGTTTTAATTTACACCACGCAGGAGTAGATTTTAGAATGAGTTGATTGTTCTACCCCCTGAGTGGTTAAGACACCACCTAGAGATTTCCTGCATCAGATGATGAGGTTCCTGTCCAGGAGATCTGGAGAATAAGTAGATTGTTCAAAGTATAAATTTACCATCAATGAACTCTACTTCTTTACCATTACACCCAAATCCACTCTGACCCGGAGTGGTAGTATCTGTTAGGATCCCATGTATGGATCAAATTGATCAGTTTAAAGATAATTCATAGATCAAATTGACCTTTTTAAGGATAATTCATATTAGATATAAATAAGTTATGTTATACAACCGTAAATTATTTGTACTGGGTATATATATATATATATATATATATATATATATATATATATATATATATATATATATATATATATATATGATACCCTTGTGACGGCTAATAACTACTAATGATTATGTTGTGTTCTTTTTTATTTCAGATTTGAAAATAGTATACTATAAAAATTATTAATCCTTGATCACAATACCTTGGACACGAGGGGAAAATATTTTGCGTCCTAGGAGACTAAATCATTCAAAACTATGCAAGTAAAATTTTGCAGAAAGTTTAATTTTAACAACTATCCTCAGAAAAGCCAAATTTATCGTTGAGTACAGAAATTTCAAGCCACACGGTCAGTAAACAACCTCAACAAGAAGGCAGAAAATCCCAGATCTGGTAGGAAAATGACTGCAAGATGTCCTGACTATGTGGACGCCGTGAGAGATCCAGACAAAAGAAGCCTGAAAAAGTCCCTCCGAAGATGTTCCCAAGAACTTTGTTTTTACGTGCATCATCGCAAAGAATCCTCAAAAAGGATCTTCAGCTGTACCCATATAGAATCCAGATCAAGCATAAACTTAAACAAGCCAACATGGAATATCTTGTCTTAGCAATATATCGCATTAAGAATAGTTAATTGAATCTATAATTTCTTCCTATAATTTCTACAATTAGTTACTTGAAACAATATAACTTAAAAACAAATGATAATTATTGAATAGGAATAATTGCTTGAAGTCAGATAAATGTGTATGAATTATTAGTATTAGATTGGAATACTTGAAACCATATTTCTGTTTGCAGATTATTTGTATTAGATAAAAATACTTGATATCATATAACTGTGGACCAAATTTAAAGAAAAAGCTAAACAAAAATCATAAACGTACAATGAACTCTATTTCTTAACCTTTTGGCACAAAATAGCCCTAGACTAGTTGACATGCTGTTAAAATCAAGAAATCAATCAATCGTTATAAATTACAGTTTTGTTTATATATAGAACATCACTTCTGATTATCTGTGTTGGTATCTGGGGAGTTAACAATGTGATAGATCGACAGAAATACTTTTAAATCACTTGAATAAGTAGGAAAAATAAACAGATGAAGAGATAATATAGTAAGAAAAGGAAAAAAATAAGAAAAGGAAAAAGTTAGAAGGAAAGAGTGAGAAGGGAATAAATTAAAATTAAGAGATAAACAAAGAGAGTTATTAAGAGTTAGAAAGTGAGCAGAAATTTAATAAAAAAAGAGAGAAGGAGATGAAGAAACACGAAATAAATCTAAAATGTAGAAAATTGAAGTGAAAGAAGAAAGAAGTCATAAGTAGATTGTTCAAAAAATTTTATACGTATTTTTAGATATTAATATAAACTGGTTGGTTTTATGTTTCTTCGGTATGAAATTTTCAGGAAAAATCCAGGATCTTTTCAGAAAAAAAAAAGCACAAAAAACCCTCCTCAAAATAAAACCTCCCAAAACAACAACAAAACAATCTTCTGTGTTTTCTGAATTATTTAATATACAAATGATGCATTTGGACAAAAATAAAACACACACACACACACACACACACACACACACAGTAGAGACAAGCAGGTGATTATTGTTCGTATAAATCCGCTTTATTAAGCTTAGTACTGTTCTTGAATAAATTTAGAAACTAGATGCTTGTGTTATAGAATAATTCTCTTATTGTTTTATACATATTTTATGGCGTCTTATATGTAAAGAGTTGTATTGAACTGAACCAAATTTGTATTTCCTTAAGGATACAGATGAATATGAATTATCAATTGAAAACTTCTGTTATTTACGTTTAAACCTGTCTAAATTTCCAAACTGAGGAGTTGTTATTTACCCGATTCGGACTAACGTCTACATTTTAGTTCTTATACTCATCTACTTTCAACCACTGTTCTCTCCAACTTTTTTAGGAGTTATTTCTCGCACTTGATAACCTTCAGTGAATTTTAAAAAGTTAAAGAATCCGACACATATGATATTTAGTTTGTTTGTTATAAATGGCACCTGCATTGTTTCATGGAACAATGTTTGAGAGGATAAAAGTCTTGGTTAAGAAGTTCCACTTGGAATCTACCTGGAAGTCGCGAGTTCGACTCCTGGCTCAGTGGAAGGAGATGAGCTGTTACAGCAGTGAAATAACTAGGAATGAGAAAGGAGATATTTCAAGGCAAGAGCAAAGAAATGAAGACATTGTGATTAAATAAAGGTTATGCTTTGAAATGACCTGAATGTAGCAACTACAACAAAAGACAACTAAAGTAGGCCGGCGGATACAGCGACCGAAACGTCGTGAGTATAACAATCGAGATGAAGATAATAGTCTATATAATGTAAAGTAAATACGTTTGTACAAGAAATATTTTGTCTTAATTTTCAATTCATAGCACTAAGTACCTACGCTTACTAATTCAGATTTTAGGTGAAACATTGCAAGATCAGTGCATTTTCTTTTGTAGCTAGAAGAATTTTGTTTTTTATCCTAAAAATGACTAAAGTGAAGGAGAATTGAAAGAGAGATGCCTGAAAAGTAAGGTACCAAGATATTTATTATTACACAAAGTAAACGTTGTTCATAGTTTAGTAATCTTTACGTAGTCACCGTCGAAATTGATACACTTATCTTAATGATACACAATCACAGAAATACCCGCTACAAAGAACAATTTCATCTGATGTGATTCTGTCATGTTTTCTTTTCTCGATACCACAAATCTGTTTTTTTAAAAATAATTTCAAATGACCTAGCAATGTCTTAATTTTAAGACTCTTCCATTATAATTGTATTTTTTAAATGTATTGGTGTCTATAATCAGTATCAATTCATTTTTTGTTGAAAAGGTTTCTCTTCAAACGAGATCATTTTGAATCATTCCTCCTGATAGGATTGCATATCCTATAAATGGCCAGCTAAGAAAGCAATCATGACGTCAACAGTCGATACTCTCGTATTTTCTATTTCTGTCGTTAAGTTTGATCAAGAAATCCTTTTCTGGATTGGTTGATAATGTATCTTGAAGGAATGAAATAACAAACTGTTAGAAATAAAACAATAAAAGTATAAATTAGCATAATAAAAATATGAAATAAAATCTCTCATAATACCTTTGACAGGAAGAACTATCAGTCAAGTAAAAAAGTATTCTTGGTGCCCAAAAGAAAATTATTTGTAAAGTTTTAACTTGTTTCTTGCTCCTTTGTTACACCTTAGTTCTTTTTCAACTATGCTTCACACAGCTAAAGAGGAAACATTTTTACAGAGCGTTTGGAAAAGAAACGTATACCAACCAACCCCCACAATCCCTCGACAGAGCAAAAAGTGTTTTCTTGAAAAAAAAGTATAATGTAATGGCAGTTTTGATCTCAGTCCGAGTAAACATTCAAGTTTTAAATTAAAAAAGAACCTCCCCCCCCCAAAAAAAAATCTATGTAACCAGACTCCATCTTGAAAAACTCATCTGTAAGCTGATATTGGAGAAAGTTGAATTCACAAGATTGAGTTGTATGCACCCCCCCCCAAAAAAAAATTCAGATTTTCATAAAAGTTTGAGGAGTAGAAATTAAGTAATAACTTTTATTTTCATGCTGATTCTAAAATATTCTTTTCAAAATGGAGTGATTTGAAATTATTTTCTCTATTTGACGTGGAAAATATCCTCTTTGTTAAAATGATTGCATTCGACATATGTTTACTCCCACACGAGGAATATATGAATCTTGTAGAAAATCGCATGTTGACTCTGATGGACCTGAAAATCTTATGGCTTTAATCTTATTCACTACCATCCGAAGTATCTGGGCCCTTTTTAATAATGGTATATCAAACTTTATGGGTTATTTACTACCAAAACAATCATTGTTGAACAATAGCAGTACTATTTAACCAATACCAAGGGGATAAGGGGGTTCATGCCTTTCTCAATAGTATTTTCATAAAAAAGAACATAATAGAACGACTGGAGACTTAACTTACTTACTACAAAATCAAAATCCAGCACGTTAGCTACTACATTGCAGGAACTCTCCCCTTCTATGGTTTTCGGTTAGTAAAAAAAAGACTCAGAAACTTAATATTATTGGCCTCCATGTCAATGCACACAAAACGGAATACATGTGCTTAAATCAAAGAGGCGACATCTCCACACAAGGCGGTAGCTCTCTGAAACTAGTTAACAAGTTTAACTACCTAGGAAGCTATGTCTCATCAACCGAAAAAGACATCGACACGCGACTAGCAAAAACATGGACAGCTATCGATAGATGGTGTAACGGTTAGCAAGTTAGACTAGCAAACCTACACGAGTGAGTTCGAGTCTCATTGGGCGCCCCATTCATTCGGCCTTGTGCCACATCAAAGCAAAGAGCTTTGTAAATTACTATCGATAGATTGTCGGTCATATGGAAGTCAGACCTGAGTGATAAAATGAAACGCAGTTTCTTCCAAGCAGCAGTCGTGTCGATACTGCTATATAGATGCACTACATGGACACTGAGTAAACGGATGGAGAAAAAGCTTGACGGCAACTACACAAGAATGTTGCGAGCAATTTTGAACAAGTCCTGGAGGCAACACCCCACAAAGCAGCAGCTGTGCGGCCACCTTCTTCCCATTACGAAAACTGTAAGTTAGACGAACCAGACACGCAGGACAATGTTATCATAGAGGGTACAGAAATAATCCTCAACAATAATTCCTTCCAATTTAACAATATTAACTATATCCAGACACTAGGAACAGCCATGGGAACAAAAATGGCACCAACATACGCTACCCTAACCCTAGAGTATTTAGAAGAAAACCTATATGAAATAATAGGTAAAAAATACGGCAACGACATAAAAGAAGACTTTACCAAATCATGGAAAAGATACTTGGATGATTGCTTCATATTCTGGATGTACTAATGGGGGGACATTAACGAATAGCCCGACCTACAACAAAACCTATACCCCAAAATAAAATTTACTATGGAACACTGCCTAAAAGAATTACCATTTTTAGACATCATCATAAAAAACGTAAAAGGCCAAATCATCACAGATATCTACCACAAACAAACAGACACCCAACAATACCTCCACTTCACAAACCACCACCCCAAAAACTGCTTAAAATCCACCCCTTGCACACTAGCACGTAGAATACACATAATAATCATTATCGGTCATATGGAAATCAGACCTGACCGATAAAATGAAATGCAGTTTTTCCAAGCAGCGGTCGTGTCAATATTGCTATATGGATGCACTATATGGACGTTAACTAAACGTATGGAGAAAAAGCTTGACGGCAATTACACAATAATGCTGCGAGCTGTATTGTACAAATCCTGGAGGCAACACCCAACAAAACAGCTGTACGAACACCTACCATCCATCACGAAAAATTATCCAAGTCAGACGAACCTGACATGCTAAACACTGCTGGAGAAGTAAGGACGAACTCATAAGCGATCTACTCCTGTGGACCCTTTCAAATGGACGAGCAAAGGCTGGACGACCAGCTAGAACCTATATACAACAACTCTGTGCCGATACCGGATGTAGCTTTGAAGACCTTGGAGCGATGGATGATATAGACGGGTGGTGAGAGGTCAGTGAGATTTGTGCTAGCAGGGTGACCTGATGATGATGACATGACCGGTTGATGTATAACGTCATGTCCCTAAAATATATGATCAGTCACTCAAAAAACAAGGAAAATTCTTCTCTCTGTTGGCGGGGGACGGCTAAGAATACGCTCACTACTCCTTACGGAGCAATAAGACACGTGCAAGGTCTGTCCTGCTATGACACTAAAACACGTCTTATACTGAGACACCAATTCTACAGATCTGGGGAGTATAGAGAATCTTTTTGCCATTACCCCATGTTTACTCTGACCCGGCGTAGTTGTACCTGTGTGGCAATACATAACCCTGTGGCATGCATTTCCAGCCATACGATCGCCTGACCTCTTTGTTATGTTTGGTTTCTCAGCAGGTTGGGTTGAAATACATGTCCGGGGCGATTCCACAAAGAAAGAAACAAGGCGAAAAAAAATGTTCGATAAATGTTTTGGAAGAGGAGAACAAGTGTAACCATTCGCCATGAAATCCCTTCACTAAAAAAAAAAAATTCTCGGCCTATCTTTTTTCGTATGGGCACCTTTATTCATAGTACACACATGAAACTCTAGTCCCCTTCGAAGTAATCTCCTCCGGCTGCAATGCACTTGTTGTACCGTTCCAACAACGGAAGTCCTTTTGTGTGAGCGTGTCAATGACCTTCGTCACAGCCTCTTTCATCTCCTCAATTATCTCATAACGACAGCCTCTGAGCTTAGGGAATAACCAAAAGTCACAGGGAGCAACGTCTGGACTATTAGGAGGCCGAGGAACAGTCTTGATGCCCATCTTGGTCAAATAGTTTGTGACAAGGATGGAGTTGTAGACTGGTACATTGTCCTGGTGGAAATGCCAATGACCAGATTTGAAGAGTGCTTGCCTCTTCCGAAGGAAACCTTTTCCTGAACTCCCTTAAACCTCAACATAGTAACCCTAAGCCTAACTGTTTGGCCAATCAACTCTGGTCTATTGACTTCCTTACTCCTCCCACACCTCTCATCATCCCTCACAGACTCCCTGCTTTCCTTGAATCTCTTATGCCCCACAAAAACTGATGCTCGATTCATGCAAGATGGTCGAAAAGCAGTCTGAAGCATTCCATACGTTTATGTGGCATTTTTTCCAAGTTTAAAACAGAATTTTATCGCATATCATTCTTGTAAAGTGTCCTCATGTCTAGATTGCATTTTTGAAATTCACCAGCTATGAGAATCAGGCTTTAGTAGGGTGTATTCCAGTTGCTTCTGTAGATGTTCATTTGAACCTGAAATCATAAAAATTGGCCACTCATCTCATACTATGTATAACAATAACATAGTGAATTTTCAAGAGTCTACGCAATTTTAAATGCCTGTACAAAAAATATCTGGAGACTTATTGAATGCACCACGTATTTCTGATTCACCCCTCCATTTGTTCTGTCACAGTTCTCTCAGCTGAACTTTGTATCTCAACTTTGTGTTGTAACGGACTCACTTCTTCTTGTCATCTCTGACTGGCATCTTTTCTAACTGCTCTGTTCGAGTTTCTTCGCTGATTGACTTCTGCGTCTTTCTTACTGCGTAGGTCTCCCCCCACTTCCGTTCGTATATTCCCTCTTTTTCCCTGTTCTTTGGTCGACCTCTGTTTCTCTCCATTACCACTTCCTGTGAGAGGTTACCTCTTTTTCACTGACCTCAGCTGTTCCCTATATGGACATACACATACACACACAATGCACACCCATGGCCAGCCCACAACCATACACACACATATACCTACACTCACACTCATACACATACAAAGAGCTAAGCCTGTATATAGTGACACACCTGTAAGGATTCCATCTATGTATTAAATAGATCATTTTGAAAATCATTTGCATTAGGTGGGAATTTTTGATACACAACTGTAAATTATTTGTATCAATAATGATAAATCAAATCTATAATTGCTTTCTAAGGACTTATAATTAGTTACTTACAACTATATAACTGAGTACAAACAAACGATTTTTATAAGATTTAAATAAAGTAGTAAAGTTAGCGACAGTTGTCGAGGGGGACACGAAGGCTTCATTTTCGATAGCTACTACACCAATGTGTAAGGGACGGCGCTATTCCTTTCCCTGGATTGCTCCACTTTACTCTTGATCTTTACCTTATAATGCTGAGAGTTAAGCAAGGTAGAATCTATAACCATTTTGAGTTTTTGGTATGACTCGACCTGGGATTGAACCCCGGTCTTCTGGGCCTTTGGCGAACATTCTAACCATCATGCCCATAATTACTAAAAATATGTGTATACATTATTAATATTAGATAGGAATACTTGAAACCATACAACTGTTTGCAAATTATTTGTATTTGAGAGGAATACTTGATATCATATAACCGTGTGCAAAAAAGTTTCAAGAAACTAATAAAAAATTATAAATATAAACGTGTGATAAACGCGATTCCCAAACCTAAACAGGTTAATTAATCAATAAATCAAAGAAACTTCTCGTTAGATCTGTAGTCATTCGCTTCCGAATAAATCAATTTCAAATGATTATTTATACTAAATGTCAATGTTTTGTGATCTAATAACCCGAAAATCGACATCTCAATCAACAGTTAGATTGTTACAGTTAAAGTAGTTTTTCGAATGCTTTTCATGGTCTGTTGCTTTAATAGAGATTGAAATGCCAAGATGAAGTCTAGACCAATTTCTTCATATCAGCGATAAGAGTTCACGTAGATTGAAATGACTTTGTCGATATAATTAAGATGCTCGTACAAATATTGACAAATGTTTAGTAGTTATATCTGCGCCAACGACCGAATAACATGCATTCTAGCATGTATTTAAGACTCTATCTTTTCTAATAAGTGATGCAACCAGCATGGCACCCTAAAAAAACAATAAATTAATATCTAATAGAAAGCAAACTTAGTTTATCACAAATACTGTTAAGAGGTAAGCAAAAGAAACACTTTTACAGTACATTCACTGAGGCAATGCACTTTTGTGTACATATTTATCAAATCCTTCTTTTAAGCGGAGTATATCTGGTCTGAATTCAGAATTTTTTCTTCTTCTAGACTGGTTGCCTAACCAAGATTGAATAATCCTATCTACCCCACTTTTTTTTTCAAGAGGGAACAGATGAATTCATGCCTTGTTCACATGCGAAGTGAAATGCAGAGAGCCCCGTCCAGAATTTGATATCGGGTCGCCGATTCCATTCTTTCTGACAATCAGTTACAGAAAGTTCACCTCTAGATTTCCGATGGTTGTATTCTCGATATAATGAAAAAGCCTGGTGAACATTGAGTATCCATCACTTTTGAATATAAACTATTGTCGTCTTTATGAAGGAAATGCCTATTCTCTATAAGTCGAGATTTTTAAATATCTGGTATATAAACAAAAATTCCGATACATTAATCCAGTTTTTTTACTAGCATAAAAGTGACGGACATTCAACAAAAATGCTTAAATTAGTATTTTAACACCAAAATCTTTGTGCAGCTTGTTAAAAAAAATGGCTAGAGAAATTTTTACGATGAAGTAGAACCGGTGATATTTGTTTTTGAAAAGTTGGTAGATTTTAACTTGTGATGTGTCATTAGAATTTCAATAGAAGATGTTTTTTGGCCCCAAAATATCTCCAGATCAAATTATTATTAGAGTCTAATGAAATTTTCAGAAATCATTCAGTTATAAAGATTTTTATTTTCATATTCAACCCTTCCTAAAAAAACTTTCTGAAAATAATTTTAATGTCAGTCAACCCCGCTACAAAGTTTATGAAATTGAGGTCTAACATGGCATAATTATTGTCAGACATTGATATATATATATATATATATATATATATATATATATATATATATATATATATATATATATATATTCCCTTAAAAATTATATTTCACTATCTATCTATCTATCTATCTATCTATCTATGTTCAAATCTATATTATTTTACTCTTCTTGACCTATTTTGAACATTCCACAACACATCACTCTGTCTATCAATATCGGTTTGTTTTATTATATCTCTCTCAATCTTTTGGTCTAACAATCTGTTTATCTATCTCTATATCTAATTATAATGTACAAAATGAAGCCAAATTATCTTAGATAAAGTATTTTGTAATTTTTCTGCACTTATCTGATTAAATAAGTGTAACATATAGGCCCTCGACCGAGCCATCAATCAAGAAACAGATGCATCCGGTCGAAGATATCGGGGTATCACCTTGACCTATGGACGGGTTGAAGTCGGTGCAATTGCGACGCCCACAGGAAGCAGGTGGACATCGAACAATTATATAACCATGTGCCACAGACGGCTTGAGTTAGTTGGAGTTCGAGTTGGAGTTCAAGGCAGTGAGAACCAGCTCCAGACAGAGGGCTTGCGGTCCTCAGTGATCCCCGGTTGAGCAGCCCAGCAGAATGAGGAAGAAGTGCTGCTATAGTCAGAGGAACTTGGGGTCAATATGTTGCAGTATGTTCCGTCTCCAACTCACCTCTCACACATAACCAATATCAACTCTTTCACAACCCTTTCGAGAATAAAATGTGAGAGCTATATTTTTCTAAAGAAGTGTGTTCGTTCGTCATTATTGTTGATTATGTTTCCGCCTGTATATGTATACGTACAGTTGTATCACGGTTATACAACATATTGAGACAAATTGAAAAAGCCAGGATTCTGCTTGAGAATCTAAAATATACAAAAATAATATATAAAAGTTAATAAAAATAATATAAATATATAAAAATAAATAAATATATATAAATATATATAAACAAATATGAACATAGTAGATTGATAGATGTAATATGATTTTTTTTTAGGAAATACGTTACATTTTTAAGATAAATTTTCGAATAAAAATTATATGACAGAAATATGAAGCAGAATGCCACCAATGGAAAGACAATGTTTAAAATTTTCTCATCTTTTCCTTTCATTTAAATATTCATACGCCCTGATAAAGGTTTAAAAACCGAAACGTTAACGTTGGCAAATAATTCAAACTATTGATAAAATAATATCTTGAAGACCTTGTGTTTTTCTACATTCGTACGTTTTCATATTGTCGGATTTATTTCCATTTTTCTCATATATATATATATATATAAAGTAAAAGTAAAGTTGGCGACCATAGTCGAGGGTGACCCGAAGGTTCCCTTTCCGATAGCTTACTACACCAAGGTGTAGGGGAGGGCGCTACTCCTTTCCCTGGATTGCTCCACTTTACCCTTGATCCGTACCTTATAATGCTGAGTGTTAAGCAAGGAGGCATCAAGTACCATTTTTTGAGTCTTTGGTATGACTCGACCTGGGAACGAACCCAGGTCTCCCGGATGATTGGCGAACACTCTAACCGCTTGGCCAATGCCCGGTTATATATATATATATTTGCTTAGAAAACATAGAAATGGAATCCTTTTTCTAAATTTCTTGTTTTTTTAACAAAAATATATGTTTTGCTATGCAGGTATATTATGCATTGAGCACTCTTTCTTTGGATATTCACACTCATTATTTACTTAGTGTATATATGTATATGTGTGCGTGTGTGTGCGCGCGCGAACGTGTATGTTCTATTTGTATTATAGATTATGAAAATATTACCTCACAATTGCAATAGTAATAAAAAAAGTAAACTTGGTGACCTTAGTCGAGGATGACCTGAAGGCTCCATTTTCAATAGCTACTACACCAATGTGTAGGGGAAGGCGCTACTTCTTTGCCTGGATTGCTCCACTCTACCCTTGGTCTTTACCTTATAATGCTGATTGTTAAGCAAAGAGGCATCAAGTACCATTCTTTGAGTATTTGGTATGATTTAACCTGGGATTGAACTCCGGTCTCCCGGACCATTGGCGAACAATATTCATTTGGCCAATGGCAATAATGATAATAAGGTATAACGAACGAAGTGTATATGCACAACCCCGAATCCGTCCCAAAGAATGAGATGCACAAACTTCTTTGAAATTTTGAGATACAAACAGATCAACTAATCTCGGTCCGACGACCAGACCTTGTGATAGTTAACGAAAAAAAAAAAAAAAAAAAAGAAAAATAAAGAAAAAAAGAACCTGCCGAATTATGGACTTTCTTGTCTAAGCAGACAATAATGTAAAATTAAAAGAAAGCGAAAAGAAAGTTAAGTACCTGGACCGTGCTAGGATATTGAGAAAAAATTGTGGAACGTGAAAGTGACGATGATACCAACTGTAATTGTTCCTCTTAGTACAGTCATCAAAGGATTGGTAAAGGGACTGAAGGGCTTGGAAATAAGAGGACGAGTGGAGACCATCCAAACTACAGCATTATTGATATCGGCCAGTATACTGAGAAGAGGTGCTCGTGGTGTAATGGTTATCGTTGTAGGAAATGGACACGGTGACACGAGTTCAAATCCTGGACGAGACTGATTGCATTTCACATAGCACTAATGCCCTTGGGAAAAGTATGAATCCACTTATTCTCCCTTCAGCTATGGGTAAATAGTAGGGCAGACAAGGTTCTCCAGCCTTGGTGAGGCAAATAGTAATGAATTCAAACCTGCTAAACTCCGCTTAAAAATTGACCTTGAGCGGAGGGGTACCTTGAGCGGAGTATATGTATACTGAGAAGAATCCTGGAGACTTGAGGAGACTTGCTCTCACTCAAACTCCAGTGATAAATTATCGGCTAACTTTGCTGTGAAAAACCCTCAAAAGAGTAAAATAATAATACACGAGAAATAGAAAGCGTAGATTCTGTGGTTATAGAGATGAAACAGTTAATAACCTTATAAGTGTAGACAGCAAATTAATACAAATGAAATACAAGAGTAAGCATGATTGGGTAAGAAAGGCGATCCACAGAAAATTTTGCAAGACGTTCTTGTTGACAAACGGTTTATACCCCCACCCCAGTATCTTCGAAACCAGGTCAGGAAACCAGACTAGTATTGATTTACTAGAAGAAAAGAATTTGCTATCTGTCGGACTTTGTAGTTTCAGTTGATCGCAGAATAAAAATATAAAGAAAGCGAAAAGATAGACAAATACTTGGCACAGAGCTGAAAAGTGGTTGAATAAAGCGACTGTGATACCAGGTGTTGTTGGTGTACTGGGAACAGTCCCCAAAAGCCTGGGAAAAGACAAAGGGAACTCGAAATGAGAAGAATAATCGAGATCACCTAGAATACTTGTAGGAGTTCTGGAGACCTGAGGAAACTTATTGTCACTCACACTTAAATTTACTTTGAGTGGGCTGGATTTTATGGCATATCCGTCATTTTAGGTTATTTGATACCAAATCATCTTCATACATGTATATTAAATATATATGATTGTGACCACATTTTTGTTCACATTCTTTTGTTAAATGGCTTCAAGTATTACAATATGTCACATTTAAGCATTGGTCTTTTGTTTGCTCACGTAGTTTGTTGATAATTTCATTTTTAAATGAGTTAGAACTAATTTGTTTGCCAAAAAATAGCAACAATTATGGGATAAAAATCTCCACAATAAGCTCTTTCAAATACAACCCATTTTAAAATAAAGGAAGCTGGATCCTAATAATACCAGAAGAGAAGAAACTACCATTACTCGACGACGCATTGGACACACTCATCTGACTCACTCCTTCATTCTTAAAGAAGAACCTCCCCCAAAATGTCCATGTGGAAACCAGTACTCAATCGAGCACATTTTAATAGAATGCACAAAACTCAACTACACCAGGAAAAACTTTTATAAAAAGTTTACACACTGTTAAATGGTTCCAAGTATTGCTATGTATCACTACCAATTCAATTAGTCATCAGTCATTTCTTTGCACACAGTTAAGTGATCAAACAGTTCAATTTCTAACAATTTAATTAAGCATAAGACTTTTGTTTTCATCCAGTTTAAATATCAAACAGTTTTATTTACCCCATAGATAGGACCTAATCAGGCGCCACCACTCCAAACCAGAGTGGATCTGAGAGCAATGGGAATGAAGGGGTACTCTTTATTCCTCAAAGCTCCAAGACTGGTGACTCACCATCAGATTGTTTAATGTCATATACAGGACACTCGTGGTTCCACTGCTTTGTAAAACTAATAATTCAATTTAACAGTCATTTGTTTGTACACAGTTAAATAGTTTCAAGAATAGTAAATAATTAAGCAGTTCTATATGACCCATTGATGGGACCCTAACAGACACTACTACTCTGGGTCAGAGTGGACATGGGAGTAATGACAATGCATGTGTTCACTCTCCCTAAAGCTTCAGAACCGTGGCCCCAAAATGAGATGGTTTATTGTCATATCTAGGACACTCAGAGATGCAGTTGGGGTATTCTACAGTCCCAGCCGACGTGGCTAACATAAAATTTAGAATGATGGTTGATTAGCAATTTTCACAAGACAGCTGCATAATTGTTGCTAGGTACTTCACTTGTAAAGTCCTGCGCCAGACAAGATTAAATCTAGCAGTTATCTATGAGAAGATTATAACTTTATTTGTAAAAATATTTGAATTCTCAGCCAAATAGTCAATATCTATATATCCATAAAATTCACATTATTTTAGTTGATACGGTATAACTCAAAAATAAATTAACCACTAACAATTTTTAAAATTTTCTCTGAAAATAACGATTTCATTTGTTGTAGAATATCATACTATTTAAACAGATATCATTGGGTGTTATTTCTCGATGGCATTGAAAGTCAGCACCTTAACCAAAGATACGAATACGTAGGTGTCTAAAAAATAATCAAACTCGTATTTATTTGTGCAATTTTATTTTTGATTTGAGTGTTTCAATCCTGTATAATTTGAAAATAAATATTACCTAATGATATCCGTTTTCGTTGTATAATATTCCACTAGATATAATAGAATACTTTTACTTTGGTTTACAGAAAGTTAAGTTTATCTTATTAATTTGAGAAATTGTTAGGAGTATAAATATCAATGAACAACACGAGAAATATATGTCACTGTAACCCGGCAGAAAGCGTACATCATAACGAGATCTATAACAGAGAAATACTCTTAAAATACTCTTAGATAATATGCATTTACTCAACCCCCACTACCACAGGCAGGGTGTGACGCAAGGTCAGTTTTTAAGTGGGGTAGAGCTGGTTAGAATTCTTCTAGACTATTTGCCAAACCAAGACTAAAGAACCCAGTTTGTCCGACTATTTATCCATTGCCGCGTTGGGGGAGGGGATAGAGTAGATAGGTTCGTGCATTTCCCCAAGGGAATCAGTGCAAAGTGAAACTAAACAGAATCGTCAAAGATTTGAACTTGGGTCGCCGATGATATTTCCTACAACGATAACTGCTACGCTACGTGCGCCTCCACCATATTCACTTCAATATACAACTAAATGGTAATATAGTGGGGTCTGAACGTCATTTAAAAAAAGCACCTAAATTCTCGATATAAAAAAGGTAACTATGATTTGATTATAAGAATCCTTTATTACTTCTTAATTAGAAACATCTAAATAATCATGAAATGCTGTTACAACAGAAACCCAATGAGCGCACGGGTCGTCTAGTATTAGGAAAAAAAATCAAAGTTTTCTTTAAGGAAAGATGATGACGCTGACAATCTAAAAGTTGTTAGATTTCTTTCATGAAAATACTTGTTAGAAGAGTTTTAATTTGATATATTGTATAGTGACGGAATATTTAGGCCATCACACTCAAAGAAAACAAGACCCTGAACTCTGAAAAGTCTTTGTCGTCATACAGACAGTATCGTTAATTACTGGAACTTTTATTTGATCATATCTCTTTTGTGAGATCCACCAAAACAAGAGGACCAGTTCAGTTTAGAGACGACGTCTGACTTTTTCCGAGTCAAAACCCTAGCCAAAGGATTAATTAAAGAATTAACTGGCGATAATCGAGTGCTTTGAACTAATCTGATTAAAGGCTTCCTCATCACGTTGCCTCTTTTGAAAAGAAATGGAAAGCAATATCTAGGTACAGGATTTGCGCATGCGTATGTCTCTTAGTTCACCGACGTGCAGTTCATATGTAGACTTATAATTAGGGAGTCTATGTATTTAAATATTAGTCGAATATAGCGGCAAAGTAGTATGATCGTAAAGTATTGGCTTTAACTTTGTTTTCTCTGAGTCTGTAAATATATATATATATATATATATATATATATATATATATATATATATATATGTGTGTGTGTGTGTGTGTATGTGTGTGTGTGTGTGTGTGTGTGTAAGTATGTATGTGTAAAGTGGGCGTGCGTGCGAGCGTGCGATAGAGAGAGAGAGAGAGAGAGAGAGAGAGAAAGAGAGAGAGAGAGAGAGAGAGAGAGAGAGAGAGTGTGTGTGTGTGTGTGTTTAACCCAGCAAAAACGGCACATAATGGTGAGATTTTTATTAGAGCAATACTCTTAAAATGTTCTTAGCATAAAACAATGTTGTGTCCAGTTTGTATTTATATGTGCAAGGCATGGAATTAACTTTCTATCTCCTTCTGTATATATATATATATATATATACGTAAGGATAGACAAATAAAAAATGTTCAAATTAAAAAGTTTTTTCTAGAGAAACGGGGACTGGATGCTGTTATGACAGAGTAGATATAAAATCGAAAATATTCGAATCATGAACACTTGAAGTCCATAACCTGAGGTTTCTAGAAAACTTCAAGTAATAGACTTCAAGAAATAATGATACGAATATATATATATATATATATATATATATATATATATGAATATCTATCTATCTATCTATCTATCTATCTATCTATCAAAGTTGGGGCTGCTGGATGCTGTTATGGCGGAGCAGATATAAAATTGAAAATATTTGAATCATGAACACTTGAAGCTCATAACTTGAACTTTCACGTAGATTTTCAGGTAAACCTTTAAGTAACAGACTTCTAGAGTTTATTATATATATATGGAGAAAAAGGGAGAGATAGAGATAGAGAGAGATAGAGATAGACCTAGAGAGACAGTCAGACATATTAATTACCGTATATTTATTATATGTCTGCATGCGAGGTGCACCCGTGTGCATATGTGGGTGCCTGCGTGAGTGCATGTTAGAGATTGAGACAGAGAAAGAGATAGTGGGTGTGAGCGCTGTGTATCCCTAAATCGTTCGTACACCATACACATGTATACACACGAAGGTTTTTTTTTTTGACTTTTGAAATTTTAAGTCTCAAATAGTTTTTACGATCATATTTTAAAATGTTTTATTTTAAATTTCATATTTTAAAATGTAAATAATAGGCTTCATCTCTTGGCACTTTGAATTCGCATTTCTTAATTATTATAAAAGTAAAGTAAAGTTGGCAACCATAGTCGAGGGTGACCAGAAGGCTCCCTTTTCAATAGCTACTACACCGAGGTGTAGGAGGATAGCGCAACTCCTTTCCTTGGATTTCTCCACTTTACCCTTAATACGTACCTTATATTGCTGAGTGTTAAGCAAGGAGGTATCAAGTACCATTTTTAAAGTCTTTGGTATGACGCGACCTGGGACTGAACCCAGGTCACCTCGCCATTTGATGAACACTCTACTAACTAAATAGAGCAAAACAAGTCCCTTTTTATTGCCACATGACATTCAGCTTCTCGTCATCTGTTTCCGACAACTATTCTCATAGTAAGATTTATATAGATAAGCTGGAATATCGGCATTTTCTGTTTTGCTGCATTGATACAAATGGTTTTGTGCATCCTTAAATATCTATGAACCTGTAAACGCTTTTTCGTTTCAGGTTTAGATCAAAGGTTTTTTTATGTGTACACTACTAACTCTCCTGCTACAAAATGTCTTCATGAGAAAAATCAAAGAGTAAGATAATTACCATATCTTGTTGAGTTAGTATAAGAGTAGTAACTGTAACCTCTTTATGAGTTTTTCACACCAATTCTAACGAGTTATTTTTTCTTAAATCCAAATTTTATCATACAACATTTAAAAGCACGTGTGATATCCTGTCGTCATCAGCCACCATCCAAGTAATACTAAGTTTCTTGAACTCCCTTCAGTAATTATGATATTTATTCTATTAATCAAATTACCATGACTAGAAAATTTGGCAAACACCTACATATGACAAACGGAACACTGAAGAGCTGCTTCGACCTTATTAAATCTCATCAGCAGTGCATACCGTGATCTCCACAACTGGAGATCGAACCAACAACCACAGAATGCAGAAACCGAAACTCTACCACTGGGCCACTAAATCATCTAGTCATAGTACTCTATGTAACTTTTTAAACTATTAGTAACTGTCTTGTTATCTTTTTATGAGTTTTTCACACCGACGTTTACCTTGGGAAAGGTAACAGCCCCTTTATTCCCCCACCTGCCATGGGCTAAATTGTACCACTACTGTTCTACAAAGATGATTTGGGCATTAAATAACCAATGAAGTTTGATATGCCATTAAGCTTAGAAATCGAACTGAAACCAAGCCTGAAGTCCAATTAATATCAAGTTTTTTCAAATCACCTGGACACCTGTTAGTATTGTGGTTGATCAACACAATGATTTGATCTAGATTGTCTCAGTTTTTCCTGATATGAAGTTTTCCTACTCTCTTTTTCAGATTTTTAGGTATTGTTCCAAGGGCTCCAGTTATAGTTGGTATTACTGTTACTTTCATATTCCATATTCTCAACTCTCATGCAATGTACAAATATTTATCCAATTCTTTATTTTAATTCTGTATTCCTCTGGAACGGCTCAATTTACTAGGTGACAAGACTCGATCAAGATAGGATATATTTTTTTGACTTTTTTTGCTGGTATGTAGTTTTTGGTAGACTATATGTAAGTCTGGTCTTATTTTATTGACGAGAATTCGGTCTGATCTTTTTCGTAAACAAGGAATAGGTCTGATATATTTGGTTGACTTAAAGTAGATATGATGTTTTTGGTTGATTAGAAGATTTGATCTTTTTGTTGACTAGAAGTAGGTCTGGTCTTTTTTGTTGATGGTAAATTGATCTGATCTTTTTGCTTGACTAGATGAAGATTTGATCTTTTTTGTTTACTAGAAGTGGGTTTTTTATTAACTAGAAGTGGGTTTGGTCTTTTTTGTCGTTTGAAGATTTAGTCTTTTTGGTTGATTAGAAGTGGGTCTGATCTTTTTGGTTGAATGAAAATAGGTCTCATCTTTTTTTGCTGACAAAAAGATTTGATCTTTTTAGTTGATTAGAAGTGGATCTGATCTTTTTGGTTGACTAGAAATAGGTCTAATCTTTTTTGCTTACTAGAAGATTTAATCTTTTTGGTTGATTAGAAGTGAATCTGGTTTTTTTAGTTGATTAAAAATAAGTCTCATTTTTTTTTTTTGTTGTCTAGACGATTTGATCTCTCTTCTGACTAGAAGAAGGTCTGATCATTTTTGCCTTGATTGGGTGATCTATTTGTATCTCGAAATGCTCGAGAAGTCTTTATCTTATTTTCCTGGAGAAATTCTGGTCTTTATATATACAAGTTGCCTCTATGGTAATGTAACGTTGCGCCCTCACCCCCACCACAT
Organism: Sepioteuthis lessoniana; assembly: GCA_963585895.1. Classification (NCBI taxonomy): domain Eukaryota; kingdom Metazoa; phylum Mollusca; class Cephalopoda; order Myopsida; family Loliginidae; genus Sepioteuthis; species Sepioteuthis lessoniana. The sequence goes on along the minus strand of OY757911.1, from coordinate 59,253,297 downwards.
TAGATCAGTCTTCTAACCATTCCACTTCTTACGGCCGGCCGGTGATCAACTAGTGGTCCGAGGGGGGTAACGCACATTTCTTGGTACTACAAGAATACGATCGGGGGGACAGGAGAAAATAAAACAGACGAACAAACACGAACAATGCTTGGGGTTAACCAAGAGCAGAAGGAGGATATGCAACACTACATGCATGTGCGGACTAAAACTAGCGTGGGTTACTTGCGAAAATTCCACAAGCAACTGGAATGCCAACATCCTGACTCATTCTTCTTCGCTGGACCCTATCTTCTCTGCTACTGTCTCCGGAGTCGACCGCATCTGTCCGTGGTTCCACGCCAACTCTTCTGCTGACTCGCCTCTCTGCTGTCCCGTCGCCAACTGCCTCTCAGCTCCTTTTTCCACTCAACTCTCTTTTCGTGTCCCCTTACCACTTCCGGATACGGCGAGATTTCAGGTCCAAAAATCCTTTGTCTGGTTTCGCGCCAAAACAGACAAAGGAATCGTCTGCTTTGGCAGGCCACCCATATAGTGCTACAGTAAAAGTTTATTTGCTTGCACAATTTTCAGCCAATCACTTTTTCTAGGCTGTAGTGCTTATTCTTATATTCTATATGCGCCATTAATATTTTCGTTGTTATTATTACTATCAGTATAGCGTCTCAAATTATAAATGTGATATATTATATTTACTAATAGAATTTATACAATACTTTATTACAAATAAGTCAGGGAAAGTGACCTCGAGCATTAAATAGTTACGACAATCATAAAGTTATAATAACGAGAATCTGCACACTATTGTTAAATTGCAAATATGATTTGAAATAATTAGTCAGTGAATAGTTTGTAAGAACATTTAATTTCATTGGGTCAATAAAGAAATATCGTTACAATGCACCATTTTTCTTTGTTGAGGTTATATACAAAAATACAAAATTCGAATCAACATATAAATTTATTATCATTTTATCATTTACGAACTTTTCACCTCAATTTTAACTGGTGGGTTTTCATGAAAAACAGAGTGGCAGCAAGTCTTCCTAGGTTTCCAGGAATATTCACAGTATTCCAGCTGACTTTAACAGTACTATAGTCTGAATGGTCTCGATTCTTCTTCTGATATTCAATTTCCCTACCCTCTTTCACAGGCCTATAAGGGCTGTTCTAAGGTTTCCGACAACAACTTCATGTTCCAGTTTTTCAGCTCTCGAGCAAGATCCAAGTATTTGTTTATCTTTCCGCTTTCTTTTATTTTTATTTAGTTGTTTGTCGGAACGCCTAAATCCACAAGATGGCAAGTTTTCTTTTTTATTCTTGTTCGTACTACGTGTATCTTTATTCTTATTCGTACTAGATGTATTTTTCTGGTCGGGATTCGTTGGTTCGTTTGTATCTCAAAATCCCAGAGAATTTTATTCGTTTCATTTTCTAGGATCTAATATGATAAGATATCTTGCTCAATTCCCGATGGATCACCTTTTCTATCCATTCATGCCGAGTCTCGGACTCTTTTTGAGTTATTTTGCTTCATTGAATTATTATGTGATTAACCGTTTAATCTGTATCTCCACATAAGTACCAATTATATAATAGCCAAAATCAATAATACGTAACAGAATAGCTAGAGTCTGTTGTTTTGTATTGCTTTTAAAAGAGATTCAGTTTCTTTCTTAAGGTTGCTCTTTCTTAGACCTGTTCGAGTCTTCTCGTATGCAATCTCGTTTGAACTATCCGTCCAGTTGTTTTTCTTGCCATTTCTGTTTTCTAGCTGTAGTTGTTTTTCTCTTTGTCCTTATTTTTCCACTGGTGTTACTGGCTGCTATAATTGGTCTTTCATTACTATTTTCGATATTTTTATCGCGACTTTAAATTTTGTCATCAACATAATTTTCAATGTAAGCAATGTAAGTTCCCTTTCTTTCTCTCTTTTTAAAACATAGTTTGTTTATATCATATCTCGTGTGTACGGCCTTTTGCAAAATTATCCATTTCCTTGTTTTTTCGTTCATTTGTCTGACTTTTTATCTTGTCCATTTTGATAACGTTTCAGAGTGTCTTACAAGTGGGGATGTGATGATCCAAATATAGTTGATCATTTATCGTTTTTGTTCCCTTGCGGCATCCTTTCCATTCTTCGGGAAGTTGTCCGTAGCATTCAAGCGAGTAATATATAGCATTTTCCCAATAATATGTAAACACATTATTATTATTATTATTCAATTTAACAGATCTTCCAAGTTAGGCTTTCTCATATATTTTAAAAATAGTTGCTCATTCTAAGGTCCAAATAACAATTAAGCCTCTTTGGCAAATTTGGAACAGTTACTGGATTGAATTTGGATAAAACTTCTTTTATATATCCTATCAAAATAAAATGAATGAATGACACAAGTTATTGACAATCAAGATCCGAAATTTTTATTGCAACCACTTTCGCTTATCTTTTCGCTTTATTCTTTGGATGAAATTTCTGCAACAGACTTTGTTTCGAGAATTTTTTTTCTTCTGAGGTATTCATTTTTACATTTTTTAGTCTATAATGGTGTCTACTTTTCTCCAAACGTTCTTATACTATTCCTATTTCGTAGTTCCATTCCTTCCGTTGTCTCTCTTCTCCCACTTTTCATAATCAGCGTTTTCGATTTTTAGTCTCATATTCCATAGTTATATCCTAGCCGTGTATTCTTATTTCTTGTATTTCTAGTTATTTCTAATTTTTGGTAAATAGCTTGACATCATCCATGTACATCATGTGGTTTACTTCGTCTTCTGATTTTGTAAATTTGTAGCCGCCTCTGTAATTCCCGAGTATATAACTGAGTGGCCACATTGCTATAACAAATAGCAATGGGGAGAGAACGTATCCCTGAAAGATGCTTCTTCTGATTTTCGCTTCTACTAGGGTTGGTTCCTGCTGCTAATTCCACTTTTTAGTTTTGATGGCTTTTGTGATGAAGTTTATACTTTGTTGGATGTTTTGTACATTTTCAGACATTTCATCATCCAAGTTGGCAGGACCTTATCAATCTATGCCATACTTACATTTTCTCGCCTTTTTTAACCTCCGTGGGGATGTGATGATCCAAACATAGTTGATCATTTATCGTTCTTGTTCCCTTGCGGCATCCTTTCCATTCTTCGGGAAGTTGTCCGTAGCATTCAAGCGAGTAATATATTGCATTTTCCAAATAATATGTAAACACATTATTATCATTATTATTATTCAATTTAACAGATCTTCCAAGTTCGGTTTTCTCATATATTTTAAAAATAGTTGCTCATTCTAAGGTCCAAATTACAATTAAGTCTCTTTGGCAAATTTGGAACAGTTACTGGATTGAATTTGGATAAAACTTCTTTTATATATCCTATCAAAATAAAATGAATGAATGACACAAGTTATTGACAATCAAGATCCGAAATTTTTATTGCAACCACTTTCGCATATCTTATTCCATAAATAAGTGCGTATTCGAGCTTGTAATAGCCAGAGAGTGACAGAAAAAATAAGTGTGTGTGTGAATGAAGTCCGTTTAAAAACTTATTAGCCTTACCCAAAAAGAAGATTCATAGCTGAACATCTTTGCTGTGGTAAAACATTACCATTTATAAGATTAGGAAAATTAATTCAGACTTCTGTCTTATTTTCTACGCAGGTGAGGCCGATATAAACGTGAGAGGTGTGCGACAAATCTAAAATCTGCGTGAAGTTTAGAAAATTTTGAACGAAACTCGTAAGGATATATATATATATATATATTTATATATGTCCAAAAGCATTTTAACTGTGTTGTGTTCGTTGGTTTGTTTGTTGGGTTTTATGGCATATCAATCTTTGTAGGTTATTTAACGTCAAATCCATTTTTATACAAATAATCAGTTCTATTTCAAACAATACAGTTTAGCATGATTATATAGTTAAATTGTCAAATACATTTCTATTTCAAACTATTCAGTTTATTCCAACAGTTCTAATTTAGCTAATTCAGTTTAGTATAAAGTATATGTTTTGTTTACACACAGTCAAATGTCAAAACGGTCCTATATTAAACCATTCAGTTCAATGTAAGTAGAGTTTCAATGTCAAAAGCAGTTCCATTTCAAGCTATTTCAAGCTATTCAGTTTAGTCAAACAGTTCTAATTCAAACAATTCTATTTAGCATAAGTATGCAGTTAATTCTATTTAACCCATAGATAGGGCTCTTTCAGGGGCTACCATTCCGGATCAGAGTGTATCTGGGAGCAATGGCAATGAAGGAGTTGTTCCACATTCCCCAAAGCTCCAGCATCACTGGAACCTTACCATCAGATCGTTTAGTGTCATATACAAGACACACATAGGTGGGGGTCTTACTCCTCTGCAGAGGCACAGTCGGTGAAACTATCCAGTGAAACTTTAGTGTGTTACCAATAGCTTCAATATACAATTTCCTTTCTTTATCTATATCACTAAAATTCTTATTTTGTCAGCCTCTCTCGTTTTCTCTCGCAGTGTATATAAATATATATATGTATGTATCTTTAAAAAGTATCGGCAGTTCCACTGTACTTACCTAAACAGAAATAAACAATGTTGGAAGCGTTATATTTTCTATAAAATAATCATCTGGGCATTCAACAACGAATTTACCCTTTGCCTAAGTATTCCTGAAACTTCTCTCATGATATTGTGTGAATCTCTGTCCTTTTATTTCTTTAAATATCCTCTAACTCCTCAAAGCTCACTCTTAAGATTAATTTTCTTTTTTGAAAATAAGAAAAAGTCGCATGGAGATAGGTCTGGAGAATGTTGCACATGAACAATTCTGTTTCCTTCGAACTAAACTGATCAAATTTTTCAGGAATTGACACTAACTTATAGTATTACGTAATGATAACTCGACGTCTAGATTTCACTTAGATGTCTAGACATCACTACGTTAATCTATAAATTTCACTGATACGCACGCATCTTCATTTAGATTTGAGATTTTTGAAATAGTAGAATTTAAAGATTAATTTTATAAATACTTTTTTCATCACTTTTATATGTCTATTTGTATCTGAGTTTCTGTGTCTGTGAATCAGTATCTGTCTCATGTATCTTTACTCTGTGTATCTGTATCTCTCAGTGTATCTGCATCTCTGTATCTGTGTATCTAATTTATGTATCAGTAATCTTTGTATCTGTATGTCTATTTGCACCAGACATGCAGGACCCTGCTGGAGAAGCAGGGACGAACTCATAAGTGATGTACCCTTATGGACCCACACACATGGCCGTGCAAAAGCAGGATGACCAGCACGAACATACATTCAGCAACTATGTGAGGATACAGGATGTTGTCCTGAAGACTTGCCTGAGGCGATGAACGATAGGGAAAAGTGGCGAGAGAGGGTCAGGGATATCCGTGCTACCAGCACGACATGATGATGATGATGATTTGCACCTGTGTATCTATAATCTGTGAATTTATATCTGTCTTTATCAGTGTATCTTTATGTGTCTCTTTACATATGTGTATCTGTAATCATAACCCAGAAAAAACAGAATGTCATGGCGAGAGTTTTATTATAGTAGTAATTTACTAAGCCTTTTGATTAGATGTGGCACAAGGCCATGTGAACTGGACACCCAATGAGACACGAACTCACTCGTGTAGGTTTGCTTGTCTAGTTTGCTAACCATTACACCACCTGAGGCGCCCAAGTTTTATTATACTTAAAATTATCTAAGAGAATAAAGACATTCCTGTACTATTTGCAACTAAGTTATAATTTTGTGATATCTGTGTTCGCATTGAACGCTATTTAATCATTCAAATTTTTGATATAACAGATACAAATATAAAAATTCAAAGGGAAATAATATCCGATAAAATTGTTAGAGAGAACTATGAATTCTAATTATAATCCTCCTAATTAATGAATCACTATAATACTGTACTTATGTTAAAACGGGAACCCAACAGATACACGGGTAATTTAGCTATTAGTTAAATTTTTCATTGAGTTATTTCCTTTTACAAATATTTGGTTTGGTTTATAAGTAATGTGTCAGAAAAAAAAACTATTTTTAAAAAGTGTATTGTCAATGCAAAAATGTGCAAAGTTCTGCCCTAAGTTAGTGGATTTATCAGAGATACTTAGTCGGCTGAAAAGTAAGAAGTGTGAAAATAGATTATTTCGAATGGAGGGTTGCAGCTCCAAACCGTTGACTTTAGTGTCTTAAGATTTCTTTTAGAAATTACAGACTTGTATACTTGAAGTAGAATAACACAGCAGAAGGAAGTCAGACGCTTCTCTTATCCACAAAAAAATTCGGAAATTGTTCTCTGGTCCATAAGAAACAAGTCAAAGTTCAGAGAAAAAGCGTGAAGATTGGTCAACGAAAATCAGTCGAATGGTTTTCTCAAGCTCTTCAAAAGGAAGCTAAAAATGAAGATAGACTGACCCAGGAAATTACACGCTCGCATACATTGTTACGATTTGTGCAGATAAGATAGTTATGTATTTTCTGTGTACTTGTTTGTGACAAGTTAAAAGTTAGTATTTCAAATATTGATTTTTCAAAGTCGGCAAGCAGATAAGTTAATTCTCTTTAATGGCATGTCAACCCTTGCTGGATTATTTCATGCCGAAGTCATTTTTTTGAACGAAATTGTGTGGCTTCAAGTAACTAATGATAATCAGTTGTAAACAATTTTGTTGGCTGACCGTAGTCGAGAATGACCCGAACGCTCTTTTTTTCAATAGCTACGACACAGTGGTGAAGGGGGAGGGCGCTACTCCTTGCCCTGAATTTCCTCACTTACCCTTGAACAATGCTGAGTGTTATGCAAGGAGGCATCAAGTAACTAGGTCACTATCGACGTCACAATTCCCTTAGTTATTTACGTTATATTCTCAATGATAATTGAATAATCATTATTTGATCCAAATTTTACCCAAAAAAAGACCATATTCTTAACGCGTTTAAAATCCTACAAAATGTGATATATATCACTAGAAATAAATGTTTATATAGTATAGGGTCTGGATAATTTGAATTCTTCTTTTAAAAAGACTAGGTTTAGTAAAAAGATTCTTTGGTGTTATTGATTTTTAATAATATTGTTATATTCTGAAACATATCAGAAGCAATTCGATGTATGATTTCATAAAAAAAATAATTAGGATTAAGTAAATTAAGACCAATCATTTTAAATGCGTTTTTATTCAGTTTCATTAACCTTTCTAATTTAATATTATATTTTATTTTATCAAAACCTAAATACTTGCTTTTGGTGGGTGCATATTTATTTTTGTTTATATAATAAAAACAATGAAAAGAAAATTATTTCTTTGTAATCAAATCCATCAAAACTATAAAGAAGATGAAAGAAAAATATTAAGCGTTTATTCATATTTCATATTGATGACAATAAACATATTAAATTCTTTATCAATTATCATAAAATTAACTAATCTTATCATCACTAATAATACTAATCCTAAAAATACTCTTACAAAATACCATCATTATTTATGAATTTTATGCTCATCTTGGAGAATGTTTCTTATTAGAATTGCTTTATTTTTTGGTTAAAGTGTTTCAGTGCTGTATAGTTAGGTTGGTTGGTCAGGGTTTTATGACATATAAACCTGTGTTGGTTATTTAATGCCAAATCCATTTTTATGCAAATAGTCAGTTCTATTTCAAACAATTCAGTTTAGCATGAGTATACGGTTTAATTGTCAAAAACATTTCTATTTCAAGCTATTCAGTTTATTCAAACAGTTCTAATTCAGTTTAGTATTAGTACAAGTTTTGTTTACACACAGTTAAATGTCAAAACAGTTCTATATTAAACAATTCAGTTTAGTGTAAGTCAAGAATAGTTTCATTTCGAACAAGTCAGTTTAGCATAAGCACGCAGTTTAAATTTAAGTACAGTTTAATGTCAAAAACATTTCTATTTCAAGCTATTCAGTTTAGTCAAACAGTTCTAATTCAAACAATTCAGTTTAGTATAAATATGCAGTTCTGTTTAACTTAGGGCCCTATCAAGTGGTACCGTTCCGGGCCAGAGTGGATCTGGGAGCAATGGTAAGGAAGGGGTGCTTCGCATTCCCCAAAGCTTCAGCATTGTTTAGTGTCATAAACAGGACACTCATGGCGGGGTACACCTCTGCAGAGGTACAGTCGGTGTATTTTACAGTTCCAGCCGACTGGGCAATGCAGACTTTGGTGATATATAATACATAACAATATCCTTTTGATTTTCAAATGATCCTCTAAGTAAAAAAAAAAAAATCTTGGTATCTTTTATGTCGAAAAAATTAACATAATTTTCCATAAAAAATGTTGGTTGAAAATACTTATTTATTTGGAATATATATATATATATATATATATACAAAGTTTGATTTTTTTGACAAAAAGCAAACTAATTTTTTTCAGAATTTAAACACTGCTTTGTTTGGAATTGGTTTATGGCGAAAATATTTGAATCTCACAAAATCATTTCTTTTGCGGCTATTCGAAATGGTGGAAAATCAAACAGACTTCTTCGAGTTTAAACAGAGGTATGACATGAAATCTTTGCATGCGGAGAATTGCAAACCATGTAAAAATAACTTAAGAATATTTGATTTGGACGGAGAAGCATGTTTTAGTCAAAAAACGTTTAAAAACTGGTTAAACATTGGTTGTGCACGACAAGCCAGAGCCAAAATGACAGTACATGGAGTGGGAAAATGCTGACTCTCTGGACATGAAAGGAATCATAATATAACTCTAATTTCCTTGAAAAAAAAAGTGCAACTCTAAACAGATTCACCTTATTTATTGAATGACCTACACACACACACACACATATATATATATGTATGTATATATATGTTGGTCATTCAATAAATAAGGTGAATGACATATATATATATATATATATATATATATATATATATATATATATATATATATATATATATGTGTGTGCGTGTGTGTGTGTTTGTGTGAGTGTGTATCTGTGAGTGCCTATCTGATTATAGAAAAATTTCAGACGTTTAGAGAATGTTAATTGATTTACTTTATAAATTGTCCAACTATTTTATTAGCTTGCTGACTCCGCTGTGTCTCGACAAAAAACGAAGAGCAAATTTAAATACAAAAAACATGGGTAAAATATATAATTAGAAAACAAGCACATGCAATATAAACACTTCAATACAAAATTCCTTTTTTTGTTGAACACATTCTCATAACTACGCAGTGTTTCGAAATTGTGGAAGCAATTTCTAATTATTGACTCTTTACACTGTGCCATTTTTATTTCTGAACAGTAATGTCACGTAATCAGCAATCCCGAGAGACAGGCAATCATATGCGCCCTCATGACAGACTAGCGTAACAAACAACAGGATTAACAGCATCCTTAATAAGTTTATATAATCAGCTTAATGACATGCAGCAACGTTAGTAACTGGTGGGGGACCTTGGGCGAGTCACATGGTTTTGGGAGTTGCCAAGTTTACTTGTTAATGGGCTATAGTATTGAATGGACTATAAAATTGACGACTTGAAGGTTTGTCTTCGTATATTCGTCGTATCTGAGTACTTTAACACATTGCTACAATTATTTGAGAATGGGAATAAATCGCTTCGGACACTTGTTGCTTAGGAAATGTATTATTGTTTAATAATTCCTTGTGCAAAACAATCCAAAATTATTCATAATATATAAACAACAACATATTTTATTGCCTGACCAAACTTTGAAGAATGTGTACAGAAATTACATGAAATACAATGAGTACATTATAGAGAAAAGCCTTGTTGTAGATAAATCTTTTGATATAAGTTAAGAGTCTTCAAAAGAATGTCAGTTGTTTTGTGAAGACTTACGTCAAGGCATGGTATCGTGCGCCATCTGACACGAGATCTGTTTGCTCACTCTGTCGTTTGGTTTTTTTTATTGCCAAATTCTAACACTTCAACTTGAAATAAAAAAGCAAGGTTTAGATTCAGTTGGGAAAAATAGAAAAGGATTCATTTTCCAAGAGTTCATCAGAGTACTGAACTCTAATTTTTATGTTGTATGTATTGGTTCGTTCCACGATCGTCTTCAGGTGACGAATCTGTAAGTGTGTGTGTGTGTGTGTGTGTGTGTGTGTGTGTGTTTGGGGGGGGGCAAAGTCCCCACGATGTAAAGACTGACAGGTTGGATTGTATCATCACAGTAAACGAGTTCGAATTCTAGTCACGTTATTAACGTTCACTTTCGGACTTTGGGAAAGGTATTGGCCTCTTTATACCCACACCCGATTGATAAATTAATATCACTATTGTTCGTCTGCAAGGATGGCTTTGACATTAAATAATCCATGAAGGTTGATATGCCATTAAAAAAGAAATCAAACCGAACTTAATATGTAATCAAAGACAGAGATTATCTAAAATATATTTTATTTGTAGAAAAAATAATTGGATAAAACTAGATGTTTACTGGATGAAACATATTCATGACATAGAGTAAAAGATAATTAATTGAAGCGTTGTGTTCAATATGTAAATTTGTCAAGAAAACTGAATGTTTAATCATTCAAAGAGAAGAGTGAATAAATTTATTTTTGATTTGTGAATCCTAAAACAGAATTTTTTACTTATTTCTAAGTGGGAAAAGAGAATAAAACCATTTCAGTTTGCTTTCAAAACTACTACTTAAACTCATCTAATGATGAAAAAAAGAAACTGATGGGTTATGGGTTCGTGAGAGAAAGTAACTCATATCTTATGTTAATAGTGAAAAGCTCCACTTTTAAACGTCCAGATTTTCGTCGCCATTCCTTGCAATCAACGAAGCATTTCTTGATTGGTTAAGCATTAAACCCCAATGGACAAAGCGGGGCACACATCCTTAATTACCAATGTGTTTTCCAATGGGCTGTCATTTAAATTTTACCCTTTGTACCGTTAAAGAATGATTTTATTTACCCATTATTATCTGTATTTCTGAGATAAAAGTACATTTAGAAGAAAAATGCCTTCGCTGTTGTTACTTGGACTGTTGTTACAAGGTAAGTTTGAAATGAATAAATAAAATTGTTAGAATTAGAACTGTTTTTGACATTGAAACTGTATTTAGGTTAAACTGAATTGTTTGAAAGAAAACTTTATATGTATGAAAATGGATTTGGCATAAAATAACCTACAATGTTTGATGTGCCATAAAACCAAACCAAACCAAACCAAACTAAGGTAAACTAATAATAAATAGATAAAAGCTGTTGAAACACAGAGGTTAGCAAAAGATGGCAACTGGAAAATTAAGCCTGAAAAACTCTTGTTTGAAATCTGGTTATTCGTCTCCGAAACAATTGGGGAAATGGTTGAGAGAGCCACGGTTCATCTTTTAACCAATTCTTTAAACGTATATGTTTTAAGAAATATGTTATACCTCGTGTTTATTTCAAAGGTTACTTGGTACCAAGTGTTTTTTCATAAAATTCCTTTGATTCGGAAAATGTGTTGATGAACATGGTAAAACAAGAAAAAGAAAAAAAATTGAGCTGAGAAAATGTATACATACATTTTACAAACATATTTTTAAAAATCTAATTCAATTTGGTTTTAATTTAAAAACAAATTTTTAAAAACAAAGATGAGGTAGTTACTAAGAAATTTGAATTTCTAAGAAATATGTATGGGAATACAATCTCTACAGTCGGCTACTTTATGAGCAGTAAAGATTTTCATGCTATGACTGCTTGGATAAATAAGACCTTTTACTTTTTAGGAAAAGAGATAATAAACGACACAAATAAAAGAAGGTTTGTTTCAACACATATCACATTTTAAAGTAAAAGAAAAATAGAAGGAAGGAAGAGACAGAAAATTCTGACTTAGAAAATGTGTCACCAGAAGGAGACATTGAATTTGGCTCTATTGGCATTTATATTCAAGATCACGTGCATAGCGTCTGTATGCAGTTCCTGTTGTAAATCTTTACAGAGCAGGACACTCTCACTGCTATTTTGTTTATCTATTTTTGTCATGTGTAAATAGATATAAAGGTTGTTTTTTCATAAAACAAGTAACGAGGTAAAGTGCTAATTTTGAGATTCTTTATCAGTTTACATTTATTAGAATTTTATCGACCGTTAAAGATTATTGCTTGCTATTCATAATAATAATTACGGATGCCCGATGGAGTAATGGTTATCGTGGCAAGAAAATAGACACGGCAACACGAGTTCAAACCCTTGACGAGACTGTTTGCATTTCACTTTGGGAAAGTTTTGAACGTTATCTCCCACTAGCTATGAGTAAATAGTTGGGCATATTGGTTTTTTTTGCCTTGGTTAAGCAACCAATCTCAGAGAAGGAACACTCTAAATTCAAATATTTAATTCCTCTTTAAAAATTGACCTTGTACTACATCATGTCCATGCGGAGGAGTTGGTAAGTTCATACATAATGATAAAACAAAATTATTATGTTTTTGTTAAACTTTGATGGATGAGATACACTTTTCCCGTTTTTCTTATTAAATACTATTACTTTAGAAATACAATTTCAAGCATTCCTATCCAACACTAATAATTTTCAAACATATCTATTTGACTGATAATTGGGACCAAAACATGGACAACCACTTCAGGTCAGAGAGGATTTAGAGGCAATGAAGAAGTATTTCACACTCTTCAGAGGTTCAGAACTGAAGCCTCACCACCTGTTTAATATCATATTCAGAGCGCCATTTTTGTGTAGGTGGGTTTTACTCTTCTGCAGAGGATGCAGTCAGTATATTCTAACGAAATGAACAGTCGTATGGTTTCCGTCTCTAATTGAACCCGTAGACCTCAACCGAGTATCTGTGTTTGTATATGTGTGTGTGTGTGTGTGTGTATGTGTGTGTTGCAGGTGGGTGACAATAAATGATCTAACTGGATTATGCTTTTCCAATTTGATGATGACAAGTCATCAGTATGAAATTTCATCTGCATCGAAACATTTTCTTGTGGCAATCTTGTCACGACAGCCTTTAATTCGGGATCGGCCACCCGAGACGTCGAGTTTCGCAAATTGCACAAATTCATTAAAGCAACAGTTGTAGTCGAAATTTGCTGGAATATCGGCCTACGCACAACTGAAGAATGTCTGACAATTGTAGCAACAAAACAAAACAAAACAGCAAAAATCAAACAAAAACAAAACTAAAACGCCGTGGACTTGAAGTAAGTGGAGTAAGTTAAGAAACAACTGAATTAAAAGTAGAAAACAAAGACACGACTGAAGCGAAGAATGACAAAAGTCAAGGGGAACAGCTCAGATTAAGTAATTGCTTGAGATTTGAATGTTAAGAAAAACGCTGAGATGCCAAATAAACGTGTTTATTTTTTTACTCTTTTCAATATATATATATATATATAGAGAGAGAGAGAGAGAGAGAGAGGGATACACTGAATGTTTCACACCTACTTTATAAAATCCATATTAAATGAAGACATTTCAGAATGTAAACACCATAATTAACAACAATTTAGACACATAATCACTTGGTATCTGTAAATAATGTGAACGTGTCTTTTTTTAGTTCTATTAGAGAGGTGTTATGCAGCAAATCAGATATTTTAAGTCTCTAAAGTTTTAAAACAACTTAAAAAAATTATCATTGTTTTCATAAAACAACGGTGAATACAAATTTATCCAAATACTCTTTTTATTGCCGTGAATATATCATCCAAATATATTTTGCCTCACTTTCTTTACTCGCCTCGTAACATGTTTTCGTCACGGGTGCGCTATTCATATAACGTGCTTTGGGCAGGAATTACCAGGCAGATTTTTCTTTCTTCTAAGCGAGTTGTCATACCTGTTGTATATAGGGAAGAACAACGATACTGCTGATTTATAAAAATACAATCTACTTCTTTTCTTGTTTTTTTTATTACTGAAAATACATATGGGCAGAGTGAGAGTGGGTCGGAGATAGCTGAAATTCACACAGAGAAGGGTGACAGAGCGGTGAAACATCTCTGCATTTCTGTTTCATTCTGCCGGAGTCGAAATCTTTCTTGGGTTATATAATTACCCGAAGCCCTCACAAAACTCGTGGTCACCCATCCCGCCGACGCGTTGCACGTGGACACACCTCCTGTCTTGCATGTTACCCATGCAACTTCCGCAGCACTTCGGCTGAGGAATACCAGCATTCTGTTTAATTTAGGAAACGGTTGCACTTCCTGTTATGCCACCCGCGCAACGTACGCGACATTTCCACTGAGGCATCATCCTGTTTATTTTAGGAAACAGGTGTACACCATGTTATGAAAACTACACAATTTATGTGGCGTGTCTGCAGGGGTATCGTCCTGCTCACTTTAGGAAACAGGCACCCATCTGGTTATGCTACCCACGCAACTTATGCGGCATGTCAAAGGAATCCAACACCCGGTTTGTCTTATTATTTTACCCATATCTAGGAGGAGAATACTTGGATTCAAAACTTTTTCAAGGGTATTAGCGCGATGTGAAATGCAAGGAAGAAACCCGAGTCCATTTCCTAGGAAGATAACCATTACACTACAAGAATCCAAATTGATAGATGAGGAAAATACATGATATGGATTTAGTATTTTTACTATTTGCATAAACTTTACTTCACACTACTTTAGTACGATTTTAAGTTTTCTTTTTTCGTGGTTATTTTACATGTAAACTAACGGCCCAGTTTGCGTAGCAGCTATCGTGGTAGGAAATGGAATCGATGACAATAGTTCAATTCCTCAACGAAGCGGTCTGCATTTCACTATGAATAATGCCCCTGGAAAAATAATGAATCCATGTTTTCTCCGCCCAGCAATGGTAGGACAAACTGGGTTCTTTAGTTATGGTAAGGCAATTTCAAAGAAGGAAAAATCCAACCAGCTGCATTCTACTTTTAAAATAATTGATCTTGTGTCGCATCTTTTCCGTAGCAGGCGTGTTGGATATATATATATATATTATATATATATATATATATATATATATATATATATATATATATATATATGCTTTAAAACCAGTTTCTATTCTCGTTGTTGTCGATATTCTTTACAACGTTTCATTAGATTCATTCTCTGGATTTCTTTTTCAAGAGCTTTTTCGGAAGAGTCCTTTTGTAGAGGAAAACATTTTGAATTTTTTAATTGATGCAGTTCTGGTAAACAAATCTAATTTCGATTCAATACCCAAATATATTAGACGAATATAGATTTCAAAGTATAACTAATTTAGCAATATTTAATACGATTTATTCGAGAAAAAACGCATTGACATTAAATACAAATGCACTTTTCATTCTTGAATTATGTTTTGATGTGTATTGAGGAGATTACGAACATTAGGTTGTAGGTTTTTGAGTTTGAGCAGCAAATCATCCAGTCCTATGTTCAAAGTGATTCTATGTTTGCTTTGTAAGTAATGTGCGTGGTTAAACTTAGATTCTATTATACACGAACTTTGAAAATTTAATAAAATGAGCTCAAAAGTTACAGAAAGTTTAGAATATTTTGCTTAAGTATTTTCGTTCATCCTGTAATATCCAATTCGTAATTGCAAACAAGCAAATTCATCCTCCGTGGCCATCGATGTTTTTATTTATCCTACCAAAATTTTATTTACCCTCAGGGTTCTATATGAACCACTTTAAGATGAATGGTGTAGATTTTCGATATTAGACTGACTTTCATATTAATAAACTGGTTTAAATACTATATTAACTAATGTCCTTATACAAAAACAGTGTGAGTCTACACGAGTGAAGTCGAGTCTCATCGGGTGCATCATTCATTTGGTCTTGTGCCACATCTGTTCTCTGACGAAAGTAACAGCTGGAAACATTCAGTTATGTAAGAACGAAATAAATAATTCTTAACAAATACTAATCTCTAAGTGGACCAATTCATTTTGACATATATATATATATATATATATATATATATATATATATATATATAAATATATATATATGTATATATATATACTGTAAATTTGATACTGTTTAATGTTATGAAGATGCTCATGGTGGTGAAAAGTTTATCATTGTAAGAAATGGACTCGGCTAACCAAGTTTAAAACCTGGACGAGATTGTTAGCTTTTTTCTGATAGCGCTAAAACCCCTGGAAAGATATGAATCCTGTAGTCTTTGGCCAAGTCTGCTTGGGCTGCAGAATACACCGACAGCATCTCTGCAAAGGGGTAAGACTTCCGCAACGAGTGTCCTGGATATGACACTAAACTATCTGATGGTGAGGCTCCGGTAATGTAGGAGCTTTGAGGAATGTGGAGTATCTCTTTATTGCCATTCCTCCCAGGTCCACTCTGACCGGAGGGGTAGCACTTAATAGGGTTTTATCAATTGGTCAAATCGAACTAAACTGTACTTATGCTTAACTGAATTATTTGAAATTGAACTGATTTTACATTCAACTGTGTGTAAACAAATAACTGTACTCATGTTAAACTGAATTATTTGAAATAGAACTGGTTTTGACATTTAAACTGAATTGATTGAGATCGAACTGTTTATAAGTATAAAAACGGATTTGGCATTAAGTAACCTACGATGGTTGATATGCCATAAAACCAAACCAAACTAAACCTATAGTCTCTCTCTAGCTATGGGTAAATAGTAGTGCAGACTGGATTCTTTAATGTTGGTATGGAAACTTCCTGGTTAGTTCATTGGATATATGCGGCCCGTACTTCAGAAAAGTAAAAAGTAAGTAAAGTTGGCGACCATAGTCGAAGGTAACCCGAAAGCTCCCTTTTCGATAGCTACTACACCAAGGTGTAGGGGAGGGCGCTACTCATTTTCCCCCACGAGAACCACCCAACTAAAGTACTTTAAAAACAATACCCTTATCTACTTACCTCTTATCGTACTAGGGCCGATTACTTAATTTTGTAATGGATATTGAAAAACTAACCCTTTCATCCCAATCAAAAACATTTCTTCCTATTTTTATCTATTAAAATTTTCCGACCTTCCTAATTTATTCAGCTATCCTTTGGATACTATAATACACACATTCATGTTCATACATACGTACATACATATAAGTTGCCTATGCCAACACCCGTTATAGACACGTTAATCCACTCACGCATTTACATACATGTATGCTACGCTTATATACATTCATATTTATTTAGACATACTCGTACCTATAGGCCCAGTCGACTGGGACGTAGAATACACCGATTGCATCGGTGCAGAGGCGTAAGATCTCCCACTCCCCGCACCAAAAATATACTAATACTAAATTGAACTATTCCTGTTAGAATACGAGAACCATTCAATTGTGCAAACAAATTAGCTCTAACACATTTAAAAATAAGATTACCTATAAACTATTTCCTCACAAATCATATGTATAACCATTTAACTGCATGGAAACAAATGAGCTCTGATTCGTTTAAAAATGTTATAAACAAACTATACGTTTATAAATCATATATAAGGAAGTTGGCGACCTTAGTTGAGGGTGACCTGACGGCTCCCTTTTTAATAGATACTACAAGAAGGTGTAGGAGAGAGCGCTACTCCATTCCCTGGATAGCTCCACCTTACCCTTGATCCTTACCTTATAATGCTGAGTGCTAAGCAAGGCGGCATTAAGTACCATTCTTTGAGTCTTTGGTATGACTCGACCCGGGATTGAACCCAGGTCTCCCGGACCATTAGCGAACACTCTACTCATTAGGCCAATAGGCTCCTATAAAGATGATTTAGCATTAAATAACCTACATCTTTTGATATACCATAAAAAACCCAACCTCCGTATATGCATATGTATTTTTGTACCGAACTATGTGCACCCAGGAGAAGAAGAGCAAAGAGTGTCGCACAATAACTACTTTATCTGCCTCTTCCCACTTCATTTGTAAAATTTGCTGATGTCCTTTTCAGATTTACACGTAAAACATCTAAACTGGTATATATATTAATTACAAAAGAAGGCTTTTCATATCTGATCACTTCATGCATATGCAGAGATTTAAATTGGTCGTTTATGTAAGTAATAAAAAGCCTCGAATGAAAAAGGAGACATTTTTTAAAGAATATAATTGGATATATTTTCATAGGTTGATATACAAATTAAAATACCCTAAAAGGCATTTTAAAAGAAAATATGAACTGTTTTTTAAAGTACTCAAAATGTACATAATCAATAACTTACATCGAAACTCGTGCCTTTGGTTCTGTGTGGTTAGATTGAATTAATTTTTTCTCATTTTTTATCCTCTTTCATTTTCACTCTTTGGTTCCGAGCACATCAATGTCTACAATATATTTCACAGCTAGATACATTTTTCCTGCTTAGGTATAATGGTCAGTCTGGGTCATTTTATTTATTAAGACGGCCTCTTATTTTTACTGAAAGTATTTGTTTAAATGATCGAATCCAAGTCATTTGCACAATTCCCAGTATATAGCTATTCCCACTCTGTCATGCTTGTTCTTTGTTTTAAAGCTGTATAGATGCATTCATCTATGCTATGTTCCTTCCGGCGTCGGGATTTATTATTTTTCCGTGTGTTGTGTATTTTTTTAATGTTTATTTGAGAGAGAGAGAGAGAGAGAGAGAGAGAGAGAGAGAGAGAGAGAGAGAGAGAGAGAGAGAGACTGTGTGTGTGAGAGAAATATATTAAAATAACTAAAAAGAAAAGGAAAACGAGTCAAAGATAGATTGATAGACTGAAAGAAAGAAAGAAAGAGAGAGAGAGAGGGGGGAAGTTAGTAGGATTACGAGAAACTGAGAGAGTGTACAAGGAGAATATTAAAAGGAGAAAACTGAAAGAGATATAGATAGATAGATAGATTGATAGAGAGAGAGAGAGAGAGAGAGAGAGAGAGAGAAGGAGAGTTTGAAGGATTACAGACAACTGAGAGAGTATGTAAGAAAAGTATTAAAAGGACAAAACTCGAGAGAAAGAAAGAGGGGGGAGGTAGTAAGATTACGAGAAATTGAGAGAGTGTATAAAAGGAGAAAAACTGAAAAGGGAGGGGAGAGAGAGAGAGAGAGAGAGAGAGAGAGAGAGTTTGAAGGATTACGAAAGAGAGTGTGTAAGGAAAGTATTAATAGGATAAAACTAGAGAGAGAGAGAGGGGGGGAAGTACCTGTAGTGAATATCGTTCAATGAACCATGTAAATTTCACTGTTCAATGTAATTAATTTATTTCATGTGTTAAGACGGACTGGACGTATGGAACGTGTGCCACCTGAATGTAAATATTTAAAACAAAACAAATTAATATCGTATCAGTGACTTGTGAAATAAGTAAATAACTGATGTCGATCGGTTGATATTTATTTCTTCTACTGACGATCTCATTAATTTTAAAGAAGACCACTTGGGAATTTGTAAATGCAAATTTTCTAGACGCTATTCACATTCATTGAAGATGGATCTCCCAAAATCAGTCATGATTATTGGCCGTGAAAATCGATCAATAAGTTAAAAGCAAATTCATCAAGACATCTGTTTCCCTACTCATTCTCTCTATGTCTCTTGGTCTCTCAATCAAACATACACACGTACACTCATAGCACATACACAAAGAGATAAGTCCAGACACGTATAAAAAACATACAAGGACAGACATTCGTATAATCTTACACAAAACGTGAAATACACGCATACATAAATACGCTCATGGCTACATAAGCACATACATATGCAGAAAGGATACTTCCTCACACCGAACCTGAAATACATACATACATACATATATATACACATGCATAAATATACGCAGACATATGCATAAAGGATGCCTCCAATAACATCATAGTTGGTAAAAATATCTTGAAGACTAATTTACTGATTTTGATCTTCAGTGGACGTTTCACTAATATTGGCCTTGCATCGAACGAAGGCAAATTTTGTAATCATGGTGTCTAATGTGGCGTAAGGGTTACGAAACATGTTTGCTGAATCAATTCATTTGTTTAGTGAGCTTGATTCTTGCTAGATCCCCGACCAATATGGCTTTGTACCCGACAAATATAAACAAATTCAGAAGTATACATAACATGTTAACATAGACTCACAGGTATTTGTGCATGAGGAGGCGTGGTCAGCTTCACAATTATTATTGTAGGAAATGGACTAAATCTGAGATGAGACTGTTTGCGTTACACTTCGCGATAATGCCCTTGGAAAGGCAAGAATCCACCTATTCTCCTTCAGCTATAGACATATATAAGGATAGACTGTGTTTTAGCCTTGGTTTGACAACCAGTCTTGGAGAAGGAACAGTGAATTAAGATCAGCTGTACTCTGTTTAGAAATTGATCTCGTGTCACATTCCCCCTTCTAACAGAGTGATTGGGTAAATACGTGAACAGGTGTTGGTATATATTATGTCGTGGGGTTGATGGTATTTTACGTGGTTTAAGATTGTTTAAAATAAATTTTTCTTTGATACCGTCTGTTCAAAAGTAGCAATTATTTTTGTTTGAAATAAGATGAAAGAAAATTAAAATTTGGTAAAATAGAGTTAAAAACCACGAGAGAAAAATATTAAAGCGCTAAGTGAAGGGATGAATAAAATTAAACAGATAAGAGAAGGGATGAATAAAATTAAACAGATAAGAGAAGGGATGAATAAAATTAAACAGATAAGAGAAGGGATGAATAAATTAAACAGATAAGAGAAGGGATGAATAAAATTAAACAGATAAGAAGGGATGAATAAAATTAAACAGATAAGTGAATTGATGTATAAAATTAAACAGATAAGAGAAGGGACGAATAAAATTAATCAGATAAGAGAAGGGATGAATAAAATTAAACAGATAAGAGAAGGGATGAAAAAATTAAACAGATAAGAGAAGGGATGAATAAAATTAAACAGATAAGAGAAGGGATGAATAAAATTAAACAGAAAAGAGAAGGGATGAATTAAATTTAAACAGATAAAATTAAACAGATAAAATCAATAAAACATTAAACAGATAAACAAGTTTTAACGTTAAACAGATAACATTAAACAGATATGAGTAAGTGACGAAGGAATAAATAAATGGCCTGGTCAAGTGACTCACGGATAAAGTAAAGGATCAGAATTTGTTGGGGTATTTGTGCAATTTAGACAATTTGGTAAAATCAGGTCAAAGGGTTTTTTTTAGTGCTGTTCATAGTAAAATGATAGCCCGAACCAAAGTTTAAAAAGATAATATATCTAAGATCTGAAAAGAGATTGGCCATTATCAATAAGAATTGGCCTGTTAAAAATGGAATTGGCAGGTGAAGGAAAAGAAAAGGAATAATCAAGAAAGAAAACTCTAGGGTTAATTTTTTTAGGAATTGTATATATATTGAATTTAGCCACGATGTATTCAGAGAATAGTTGATCTCTAACTCGAAAGTATAAAGGTTTACTTCCAAGGACGAGCTTCGAGGAAAAACTGTTAGGCACTCTCCCTTTTTCTCTCGCCCTACACTTAATCGAATTTGGCTGACTATCGACAGATGAACAATAAAGATAGCAATTAATAAAAAAATTCCTTGCGTTCCTGCCAGCTGTCTTAATGAGAAGAGGTGCTACCTACCACCTCCCCGAAAGAAATCATGAGCCTGCTTAATTTTTTGGAAGACGAAGACCGAGCCACTTCGACAACCTGGTCACTGAAAAGACAGGTACAGATCAAACTTGAATAGCATAGTTTCAGCGACTCAAATGGAGAGAAGAAAGCAATGAAGGTCATAAGTTTCAAAGTCGAGTAGTGTTTTGTTGATTTCATTCTTCAGCCGATAAGATAGACTCCACTGACATAGCAACACGACGTTGACCATCCAACAGGTATTCATTTGCCGCAGCTGGGGTAAAATAATTAGGAATTTTAGTTTATTATCTTAGTTATAAATTATTTTCTTAGCGACACTTTGAATCAACTCCAGTCAAAATAAGAATCGGCAGTTTGTTTTAGAATAAGTTATAAGCAAAATATATGAAGAAAAACATTAAGGTAGATATCTGCTGATATTTAGCAATGGCGTGCCACTAAAATGTTTTAGCAATTATATCTGATTAAAAGATTCGTTAGGGAATAATTTTTAGAAAATATATAAGAAGATTTCGAAGACGCATTCAGTCAGTCGGCAATCAGATAGAACAGAAGCAGAGAAGCTAACGGAGCCGAGAGGCCCCGGTGGGGTTCGGCCGCGCGTGCACCGGCGGTTGGTCAGCGAAATAAAAGGACCAATCTTCCACTTGTTATTCCATGTGTTCACCGAATGGACTAAAGTAATTTCTCCACTTTATCACTCTTTTTTCAGTGACTACTGGAAAAAGAGTAGTAGTATTAAAATTGTGTATCCTGAAACCAATAGAGCCGTTTCGTGTTGTGTTTAAAGGGTTGCGTTACACCGTTACTGCTGCACACCCCACTGCAAACATCCATTTGTTGTTGAGACAAAAGCAAATGTATCGATTTTGGCCTGTGACAACTCTAACCGCGTTATATACGTCGTTTTAGTAACGCTGAATATGTTTTTGACTTGCAGTTTCTTGGTTAAACAGTATATCAACTTTCGTGAGTTATCTAATGCTAAAGCTATTCTTATAGAAGGAAATTAGTGATACTATTCATCCCATAGGTAAGGGGATATGGAATTTCATACCTTTTCGAAAAGTATTTGTTCGAAAATGAATGCAATGGCGCGACTGGAGTTCGAACGAGTTTACAACATTGTCACACTCCATTGGGAATCGACCTTTGTTGTTTTGCCACCGTGACGTTACACATACACACAATAACACACACACGCACATATATGTATATATATATGTACATTTATAAATATATACACATCATATGTAGAAATACACGCGTTGAAGAACGTGCATATTGACGTACGCTATCTCATGTATACATTTATATACACACGCTTACGAAAGCGTTTATCTTTTAGGCTTCACAACTCCATTTTCCCCTTCAGTTATGAAACGTATTTTTACTTCCATCAGAATCACAGAGAGCAAACTCAAATAAGTCGAGTGTTCCATAAAAATCTCTTGATACGATCCGATGTTTATCGATCAATATTCATGATTGACTTTTCTGATCCCAAATATTTTGTTCTGTTTATCCTAAATGTCTTTGTTGTTTCTTTTTTTTTATACATGTATTACTTAGTTCATTCTTGATTAGGAAATAGTACGCATATTTAAAGCCTAGAAGAATTTCTTTGAAAAAGATAACATGGTATTTTAGTATTCTGTCTGCATTTGCATCTTTTGAAGTTTATAGAACTCTGTATCATCAACATGCTATGCAACACATTAGATAATTCATGCTTTCATCATAATTTTTCTGCTCATCTTCGTTTTCAAGGGTCGAAAGAAACACATTTTTTTAAAAACTCAGTTAATATCCTTATTCATTATAGTTGTTTTACATCAGCCTTACGAAAACATTTCCTATTGTTTGAGTTTGTATTTAAAAAAATATTTTGAATGATCACTCATAACATAAGATCAAATTTACAAAGATGGTTCTACAATTTACTCTCGGAAAAAATAAAACAAATAAAATTACAAGCAAATAAACAAACAAAAAAACAAAAAAACCCAGCAAAAACCAAAAAAAAAAAAAAAAAAAATCAAACAGAAGTTACTTTGAGAGATGCTTTCTAATTTCCTTATATGCATCAAGTCCGGTAGATTAGTACTGATATTGTGACAATACGGCCAGCCCCCACTATCTCAACTTCTTATATCAGATCATGGCCATTCGATAGTCTAGTGGTTCCTCTCATCTCCGGCCGGGAGCATTTCACATGTTTTTACAAATATACAACAGATATAACATATATAACCAAGAGTGGAAGAAAGGGAACAAACAAGCACGGACTTGGTTTAGTCCTAAGCGTAAGAAGGGAGAAGTTTTGGCACTTTTCTGGCATTCTGTGCATCTGTGGCTATCGCGAGCGTTTACCCTAACGAAATTCCCACTCAGCTACCAGAAACGCTTACTAGTCCCCTCGCGCTGGCTGAACTGGCTTCTGGGTCCACTAGTCTCAACTCATCGCTTCTGCAGCCGCCTCTCTCTGAGTGTCGGCTTTTCCTGACTAGCGCTCACCCACACCTACACCCGCAGAACGAATGCCAACCACACCTACACCCACAGAACGAATGCCAACCACCGTACCACAATATTAGAAGTATTCTAATAAAGAACCTGCGACTGTAAACTGGATTTTTGTTCTTCTAAACCGTACGGCTGAAAAATAATGACACTCAGCATCGGCATAGATATCGTTGGTTGGTTGGGTTTTATGGCATATCAACCTTTGTTGGTTATTTAATGCCAAATCCATTTTTATGCAAATAGTCAGTTCTATTTCAAACAATTCCGTTTTGCATTAGTACACCGTTTAATTGTCAAAAATATTCCTATTTAGAGCTATTCAGTTTAGCCAAACAGTTCTGATTCAAACCATTCAGTTTAGTATAAATACGCAGTTAGTTCTATTTAACCCATACATAGGGCTCTATCAGGAGCTGCCATTCCGAGCCAGAATGGGCCTGGGAGCAATGGCAAAGAAGGGATGCTCCGCATTCCCCAAATCCCCAGCACCACTGGAACCTCACCCTCAGATTGATTAGTGTCATATCTAGGACACTCATGGGAGGAGTCTTACCTCTCTGTCGAGGCGCAGTTGGTGTATATTGCAGCCCCAGCCGATTCAGCAATCAGCATAAATTATACTTCATTTATTATAATGATATAGTGTTTGACTTGTGTGAAACTCAATTATGATTTTCACATTTGCCTAATTAACTATGGCTTGTGAGTTTGAGGATTACCCAGTTATCTATATTGTATACAATGTATCGAGAGCACTCGTGGCAAAAAATTTACCGAGGGGTGTCCTCGCGGTGTAATGGTTAAAGCAATGGAGGCCGGAATTGTAGTAAGCGAGTTCGAACTCCAGTCGCGCTATTACGTTCACATTCGGACAAATACCCCTGGGAGAGGCATGAACCCCCTTATCCTCCAAACTATAGGTTAAATAGTACCACTTCTGTTCTTCTAGAAGGGTGGCTTAGGCATTAAATAACCTACAAAAGTTGATATGCCATTAAACAAAGAAACCAAACCAAACATAATAGCTACCGTTGTATGAAATGCCGACCCGAGTTAAAAAAAAACCCTACACAAGGCTGTTTGTTCTTTACTTCGAGTTGATACTCTTGAAAAATAAATCATTATTTTCTTTCTCTAGCTATGGGTAATTAGTTGGGTAGGTTGGGCTCTTTAGCTTTGGTACGGCAACCAAAGGGAAAGCAAACTGATTTAAAACCATTTATACTCCATTTACAAATTGACCTTGTGATGCATCCAACCTATTGCAGAGGAGATGGGAAAATACATACAATGTCTCGGGAAATGGCGGAATGTACCGACTAAACTGGTGCGAAGTTAAATAAGTACTTCAGGAATCACTCTTGTAAGTGGGTAAAGCAAGAAAAGCAGCTCATGGGAGTTGGTGGAAAATACTATTTGTTTGGGTTTCATGGCATGTTAACCTTTGCTGGTTGTTTAATGCCAACTCAATTTTTATACATAAAACAGTTCTATTTCAAACAATTCATTTTAGCATAAGTACACAGTTTAATTGTCAAAAATATTTATTTTTCAAGCTATTCAATTTGGTCAAACGGTTCTATTTCAAACAATTCAGTTTAGCATACAAAAAAGGTCCGTTTCAAGCAATTCAGTTTTGCATAAGTACGCAGTTTAAAAGTCAAAACAGTCCTAACTCAACCAACACAGTTTAGTTCTATTTGACCCATAGATAGGATCCTATCAGGTGCTACCACTCCGGGCCAGTGTAGTCTTGGGAGCGATAGCAATGAAGGGATATTCCACATTCCCCAAGCTTCAGCATTACTGGAACCTCAACATCAGATTGTTTAGTGTCATATCCAGGACACTTGTATGGGAGAGTCTTATCCCTCTGCAGCCCCAGCCGACAAGGCAAAAAATACTATAAGATGACCTTGTGTGAAGATGGGTACTATAGACGAGAATGTACCCAGAATACTCGAATAAAACCAGTAGATCGTTCTAATTCTGATAAAACAGGTTGTTAAGTCTTTCGCATATACTACATAGCAATATAAACATATAAAAGTTTTGTTTTTACAACATGTAGAGTGGGAAATTTTCTGAATCAATTAGAAATTTAAAATGCAGTTGAAGGTTTTGAAATGCGTGTATTAAATTTAACACAAAAAGCTGAGGATGAGATTCGTCGGCTACAAATTGTAACATACACCTGAAGAAAATGGGAAAATTGTTTGAAAAGAACAAAGATAATAATTATTTAGGTAATTCATATACGGAAGAATTCAGTTTGTTCAAGAAATTTCTATTTTGATTTGAAGGATATAAAAGTGAAAAAGAGACCCACAAATATAATAATCATTGAGAAAGGAAACTTGAACATTTTTGAGGAAACTTGAACATTTTTCGCGATATCAGCGTCAACATTGCTGATGTTTGCTTTACATGAAATTGAAAAAGAACTTTAACCTTAGTTTAATAGGCATATATATAAAACAAAAAAAACAAACAAACTCTTTATCAAATCATTTCTTTCTCTGCAGACATTTTAAACTATTGTTCTGCTATCCCTTAAAATAATTATGTCATAAAAAGAACTAAACAAAATTCGTTTTAGAAAAGCATGTTGACGTTTGGTTTTATAATTTGAATTACATAAGAAAAAGTCAATTATCGAATCTACTCTCGATTAAATAGTTTTCGGTGTGACAGCTACCGAGTTATATTTCGAGTAACAAGTCTCACTAACTCTAAGAGAAAACTTAGCGAGAAGTTCGGTTGTCTTTAAGCAGCCGGAAATGACAATTTTAAACAGAACTAATTCTGCCATTACTAGTCGAATTTATTAAAGCTGTCATAAAATATAGAAAGAAATGAATTTTTAAAAACTTTTCATAGATGAATCTGAGACAAGACTAAAATCTCTTTTGAAATATGGGTGGATGTTTCATTTCTGTTGATAACTTTTAAAATGAAGACCATCATAAAATTGTTTCTTTTTTGTCTCTCTTTTTAGCCACAAAATCCCCAGATTGAATGTATAAAAAGAAAGCTAGCGAATTAAGCTTCTGGGACACCCCGAAAAACCATGTTTGGCATTTAACTTGAAGCTTTGGGCGAATAATTGTTTAATGTTATCTGGTTTCAGAAATGGACAATCCTAAGATTTGAATCTGTGTAATTAAGTTTTGCATTGATTTTGTGAATTAACAATTCAAATGAGTCTTTCTAATATTCATTTATATGAGCAAAACAAAAAAATAATTGGAGACCAACAACATTTCTATCTCTTCAAGACGAGTTTTCAAATGATTTTGGCCCAAAATTCAATCAAATGCTTGATTTATTAATATCTCACAGAAGAAAATAAAACCATTTGAAATTTGTTTATTTGTTCTTGATTTTAAAAACATGTCACTTTGAAATTATTTCTTTGCTGTTCAAATTCGCCAGGTTTGTGATAATATTTGAAATTCTATATTTAGCTATTAAAAAGTTTCTAGAAAATTTATACTTGAAACTTCTTAAAAGAAAATCAAAATACTTATTTAAATTATAAAATGAATTTTTAAGATTTTAAGACGTAAAATTTCTTTTGAATTTTACATCTTTTATATTGAGATCCTCGTTTATATATATATATATATATATATATATATATATATATATATATATATATGAGATAAATATTTTCCATAAAACTATAATTGTGTTCTCGGTATGACACTAAACCGCATCCGATGGTGAGACTCTGATGCTTATATTATAGTATAAATCCAAAAAATTGAGATGAAAGATAATCAGTAGATAAATTAGCGAAAATTGCGAATATGGAATAACAAAGGGTTCTGCAGTTTGAGAATTTTAGAACCCACCGAAAATAACACATGAACCAATCACCAGAATAATTAGTAAACAATTGGACATTAAACTAGGACCGTTCACACAAGAAGAACTCGACTCGGTTCTCAGAAAAATTAAACAAATCTATCTTAAAAGCTGACAATGTTTGTACTTATACTCTGTAACTATTTCCACGATTTACTGTTGATTTCAATAGATTACTGTTTACCCTTTTTTAAAAAAATATATTTCATTTCCTATACTTTAAAACAAGAAGCTGAAATGCTTGTTCAGAAAAAATAAATAAGTTTTCCCGGATCAATTTGTAAATAAAAAGTTCAATATTGCAAGTGTTGCATTTCGAAGGAATGGATTTAATCCTTACCTGCTCAATACTACTTTGCTTTTACGATGTACATTGATCGGGCAGTAAAGTATAAGTCACAATTTCACTCAGTTAAATTTCAGAATATGAAGAGCTTGTCGGTGGGACAAAATACGTTGACTGTATCCACTGTAGAGGAGAGAAACCCGAAAAAACAGTCCTGAATATGACCCTAAAGTGTGTCTAGTGATGTGATTCCTGTTCTGGAGATCTAAGATTACCTCTTAATTACCATTACTCCCAGGCCCACTCTGGGAGTGGTAGCATTTATTAGGGTTTCATTGATGCATTAAATAGATCTGTTTGAAAGTTATTAGGAATACTTGATATTATAAATTGTGTAGATTATTAGGTGACTTTGGTTTCTTTATCTAAATGGCATATCAACCTTCGTTGGTTATTGAATACCAAAGTAGTCCTTGTAGAAGACAAAAGGTCCGGTTTAATCTATAGCTGTGGGGATAAGGGGTTCATACTTTTTCCCAAGGGTATTTCTCCGAAAGGTGGTTTTGTTGAAGGTTTGGGCATTTAGTTTCACTTGGGCGATCTTTCTCCATGTGATTTGGATATTTATCGCCACACCTTCTTTTGCAACCCTCTTTATGGTGGCCATATATTTGACATTTCCAGCACCTCAAATGTGCAGAGCTGTATTGTTTCATCTTTTCGAGGCAATATCCAGTTTTTACTTCTTCGGGTATTTTAGACTTAATATGTATGTATTTGTCTGAATTTCTTCGTCTCTTTTGATGGTTGTTCTTTTGTAGTTTATAACCCCTTGCTTCGAAAAGGCTGCTCTTATTTCTTCTGTTATTGTCTAGAACAGCTCCTTGCTCCTTATAATTCCTTTTTAGGTACTAAGTCTCTCGTACAGGAAGATCTTGCATTTTATTGTGTGGATAGTCTTCATTTTTTTAGACTATTTTCGGCATGCTTCGGGCTGTTTACCTTTACCAGAAATTTTCCGTTTTTAACCTTTTTGAAAGTCCGAGGGGTTGCTCAGCATGAAATACCTTTCGCTATCAAGAAGGGAGATAATTTGGCTTGGCAGGTCTATTCCAAAAGTTCAAGTACAATGAATCTTGGGAACTCTAGTGCATTAATCTCCAAACCAGATTCAGATTTTTGTTTATTTGAAGAAACCGTAAGTAGTGTTTGTTCTTTGCTGGTCGGAGTCGAACTTGAGATGGTAATTTATAAAGAGTGAAATCCATTTTCTCGGTTGAGTATACTCGAGCTGGAAATAAGATTATGAACCCCTGCCAATTTCAGGATTTCAGTAGACAATACTAATGGCCATAACATTCAACAGAGGTCAAAATCTTTTTCTCTCAACATAATTGAGGCCCAGCAACTGCCTCCTAGTAACTCTAAGATAAAAACGGCTAGGAATTGGCAGCACTTGCAGATTAAAGGATTCAGTCCGGACTAAACATGTTGTCATGGCCAGCCGATTTATCAGATAAGGACTTTCCGATCCCTCTTCCTAACCCTGTAAGGACCAAAGTGGAGTGTTGCAAGTCACTTGATCACACTGTTGTCGGGTTGAGGACTGCTCATTCAACAGGATCCTGAAGCATTGCGGGTCGCCAGCCACTGTTAACAGGTAGGTCATGGTGAGGGGTCTTGCTCCTATGTGGAAGTGCAGTCAGCGTATTTTACTGTGCCAGCTTACTGAGCAGTAAATAGAAATAGTTATTTGAAATCATATAATTATGTATAAATTAGTATTAGATAGGAATACTTGAAACTATATAAATTTGTCCAAATTATTTGTATTTGACAGGAATATGACAAATTAGAAAAATTTTTAAGAAACAAATACATAAAAAATGTGAAACAGACGTGCGATGAACGCAATTCCCTAACCATTAGACACAAAATAACCCCTGACGGGTTGTCACGTCATTAAAACTAATCGGCAAAACAATCATAGAACATGATGAAATAATGTGGAATGAATTACGAGAAATCAGGCTGAAGATTCAAAGAACCAATTTTAATCCGAATGGTGCATCAATTGTGGATAAAATTTCATCAAGTGTTATTTGTCATGATTGAAAAAGAAACTAGTGGACTAAGCAGCTTGTCAAATCAAAGTTGAATGTGTGTTCTCAACTGAAAATCGGGATAATGAAGAATCTGCACGAAGATAAACGTGTGGCTTTTGTGTATAATAATCTTGTTTTCAATATGTTCTCACTGCGTTCATTGTCAAAATCGGAGTCAAGCGTTTAATATATAGTGACTTCATTCGACTGAACATGACTCAGCTGGACACAATTTAAGCCAGAAAACCACATGTATAATTTGAAATCCTCTCAGCTGGTCTATATCTTTACCCAACCACTCAGCAGCAGGCAGAATGTGACTCAGTCAATCTTTAAGCTAAGTAATGCTAGTTTGAATTTAGAGTTTTTCATCTTCTTGACTGGTTGATTTACTCATATAGCTCTATTATAGAGTCATTGTTGGGGATGAAGAACAGATGAATTCATACCTTTCCCAGAAGGCATTATGTAATGCTACGGCACCGCATAGACGCGTGTAATACCACGGATCTAAATAGATTATTGGTATAACACTATCCTTTAAGTTTCAGTCGGACTTCGTGGTAACCTTCACAGTGAGAGGAAGTGACGAACACGCAAAACACTGTCTGTTAGTTTGTTTGATACAAAGTTTTATTTGTCGCAACGTTTTCCGAGTGGTCGTTGAAAAAAAAAGCAGTATGAAATGCATCAACTGCTTTAGATAGGTAAAGAGAAATAAACCGTCGCGATACAAGAGAAGTAGACACAGACCTTGATATTTTCTTTTTTGCTCTGGTTGTTTCCTGTATTAGTTGTCTAGGGTGCTCATTTTCATTGTTTTTCCTTCCTCACATTTTCAGAGCGAACGTCTGAGGTTCATTCGTTCTTTCAGGATAAAGGCTTTTTCACGATCACCTGGTTTAGTGCGTTGGTGTAAGTTGGCCCCTCCGGGGCACTTACCCAATATAGGAGCCAATTTTCCGGCACATCTTTATATCTTCGCAGCTCGTCTCAAACTGAATTCGTTGCCCTGTTTTCTATCCCGTGCCCTCACTTTAACGTCTTCGTTTTGGTTTATTTCAGCCAATCGCCGAGTCAGGCCGTATTGCTGCTGATACATTTTTTCGACTCGGGCGTCTGCTACTATCATGACCTGGAGTTCGGGAACCTCCTGTTCACTTTCCTATTCGTTTCTTTCTAATTGTTCAGGTAGCATTTCTCTCTCTGTATCTCTGTGACCCTTATCATCGTCTCTCTCTCTCTCTCTTACTGCCACCAATCTGATTCTCATATATGTCTCTCCATTTTCACTGTCCTCTTGTTGACCTCGTAGTCTAACAAAGAAACAACTTATTACTAAAACAATCAACCGGAATCCCTGATTATATTGCATTTAGCACGAAGTCTTGCTTAGGATTTGAACTTGAGACACCGATTCCCGTTCGTACGATGATAACTGTTCCGCTAACTGGAGTAATGACTTCAATTTCTCTTTTTTTTCCGGCAGTTTTTTTTTTTGAGCTTCCATAAAAACACTTTGCTCATACGAGAATGTGAGCAAATCCATCACTCTTTAAGAGTTTTTTTTGTCTAGTTATCAATACTTTCGCATTCATTTCCATACATTTTATGCTTTTCTCGAAACCCAATCCACAGGAAACGA
The DNA here is from genome assembly GCA_963585895.1 of Sepioteuthis lessoniana. Lineage (NCBI taxonomy): Eukaryota > Metazoa > Mollusca > Cephalopoda > Myopsida > Loliginidae > Sepioteuthis > Sepioteuthis lessoniana. The sequence goes on along the minus strand of OY757911.1, from coordinate 59,221,278 downwards.
ATAACCTTATTTATAAAAAACATTCACTTTTAAGGAAGTCATTTCTCGCCTTATATCCCTCAAAATGTTTGGTACTATCTTGTTCTTTCAGCATGCATATAGTACAAACGAGTTAAATTTTGGCTCTGGGTTCTTTGGTTTCTTTGTTTAATAGCATATCAGCTTTCATGGGTAATCTAATGCCAAAGTCATCCTTGTAGAACAGCAGTAATACTGTCAAATCCATAGCTTGGGGATAACAGGACGCAATTCGGACAGCAGAATCCTTGATGGGACACACTTCAGTCGCGCGTATGCTGCAGCGGCACGGATCTGGCCGGGTGTGTCTCGTCGGGGATTTTTTCCTCGAGCCTTTGGAGAGGGTTAGGTTAATTGCCTGGTGTCTAAGGCGCCTCTCTTTAGGAGAATGCCGACGGGTCCCGAGGCATTTTTGAAAATGCCGGGCGTATCTGGGCTCCGACCCTGCGCCCGGACCCACCTAACTCTAATAATGATGTGTCAATTACCAAATTAATATTTCAAGCAAATTTGAATTCAAATAGATTGTAGCAAGATAGTATTCGCATATCATTAAGTTAATCGAGAAATTAACTTGGGTACAACTCATTATTATGTACCTTCTCTAATACTTATATTAGACAACATAGATTCAAATATTAAAATAGAGACAAGGAGAATATACAAGAGATCCATTCCATTTGTTACCTTCCTTAAAATAAACAAAAGTATCGGATAGCAACAATACTTTGTGTTTATAAACTTGTTGACGATTAAAGGGTTTATCAGTAATTTTTGACCTTTGAAAGTAGTCAAGATATAAGCGACTCATCATGGTGCTTAGAGCAGCCATTTTTGTTGCCTGTTAGATTTAAGTTTTTCGTTTGAACGATATAGCCATTATTGATCGATAAAGCCACGTTTTCCTCTATCACCATAAAAATGCAGGCCACCAAGAAATACAAAAATTGTATTCAACGTATTAAAAACTAGGTCTACTTTGGTTATTTGTTCTTTTCCTTTGGGCAAAAATGATATTTTTTTTCTCTTTTAATGTATTGCATCGATGTCGGCTTCGAGGAAAGGAATGTCAGATCAACAAGAAAATTTATAATGGTGGATGTGATAGTCAATTTTCTCTATCAGTCCCCCTCTGTTGTACACATCTCATTCTTTCTCTCTCTCTGTGTGCTACAAGAATACTTTTGTCTAGAAATAAGATATCTGAAATACAAGGAGAAATACAAGAATCTGGGACTAGTTAGACTGAATGAAACACATATATTCAGTTATAAGACCCCACTGTCGTTGAGGCTTAGAATACGCTGCTGTGGGGTAAGATTCACGGGGTAAGACTCACATTTCTTAAAAAAAGATTGTTCTAGATAGAACACTAAACTGTATTCGGTGGTAAGACTTCAGTTCTGGAGTTCTTTAGAGTGTAGAAATCTTCTTCATTGCCGTTATTCTCCTGTCCACTTTGACTCATAGACGTAGTAGGTGTTAGGACCCCATCTTTTAGTTAAATATATCGGTTTGAAAATTATTTGTATTAGATGAGAAAAATTGATATCATGTAAATCGTGTGCAAAAATTTCCTGAAGCAACTACACACAAAAAAAATGTAAATATAAAAGTACAATGTTGGCAATTACCTAACCTTTAGGCATAAAATAATCTCACTCGGGTGAACATGCCGTTAAAATTAATCATTCTATCAATTTTAACAGACATATAAGCGTACATTTACATATGGTGACTGACAGTGAGATTATAATGCAAACAAGCGAGCCTCAGCAGGATATTTATATAGTAGTGGATTTCATCACCACAATGTACTCTAATTTTGTAACCTTGAGTCAGACTCAGCTAAGTGAGACGTGGTATGCTACCAAGAGAGGGAAAGGGAGGTCAATTCCCCTCCCCTTCTGTGTTTGAATCAGCAGGCACCAAGACTAACCGTTAAAAGGAGATATGAACGAAAGTCAATTGTTCGCACTCTATGACCTGCAGCCTGTTGAACAAAGAAAGGAATCCAGGTCATTCGAGTATCGTAACCGGATGGAATGGTGGAAGAAGGAAAAAGTCAAATGGTTGGCCCATAGACCCTTAGGACAAAATGCCATATTTTTCGTTAGAGAAAATTTGGAAAAAAAAGTTTAGTTCTGGACAGACATTGGCGAGAGAGAGAGACGCCAATTCAGCCAACTCCAGGGAAGTCTCCCGTAAAAAGAGTGGAATAGAATCTTTGGACAGAAGTCAGCAGAAAGATGCTGATTCAGCCGATTCTGGGGATGTCACTCGCCCGTAAAAGAAAGGAACCTGAACATTAAGCCTTGTCAAAGATAAGTACAACTTAAACTGTTTTCCTTCTACCCTTCCTAAGTATTGGGGAATTATATGTATCCAAAAAAGAAAGAGAGAAACTGAAAGGATTCTGTTTCATCATTAGCAAATTAGTGAATGAACTTTGTTACATGCTTCAGTTCGGTGACTTAGATACTTTCTCAAGTAAAAGAAAGAAAAAGAAAAAAAAAAGAAAAAAAGGAGAAAGAAGAAAAGGACTGTTGAGAGACATTTATGTTTGGTACTGCCTGCCGGCTTAATATAGCCGGTATTTTAAAAGGAAAAGAAAAGAAAAACGAACTGCCTCTTGAATCTTATCATTATTTGTTTGGTCGTCGCCTATTAAAGCTTTGTTATATCTTAAATGCACCCTTGTGTTGAAAACATTTGGTTGTGTTATTTCCTCTATCAATTCGCCTTCTGTTGCACATATTTGTTTCAGAATCGTATTGCTGTCATTAATTCTCACTAAACACCTTATTGCACCTTAAAATATTACAAGGGAATTTTAGGAATTTGACTACAGTTAATATTTTCTAAACTTGAAGTCCATTTTTTCCGCTATCTGAGGGGGTAGGAAAACGAAGGACTTGGTTGGGTATGTGAAAGTGAGTTGAAAACCCCCTTACCAGCGTCGGAGATCAGTCTGGCCCCACATTAACCCCCACATTTTTTGCCAGTTTACCATATGCCCGAAATAGGAGTCTTGACTATGACTTATTTTGCAGAGTGTCAAGTGCCAGATTGCCCTCGATGTCACATGCGCATAAAATAAACTCTCGTCCTGGAATAATTATTCATGCAGCGTTACATAAGCTAAGAAAATATTTAAATAGCAATGCTAACTTTCAAGGCACACATGCATTCATACAAAGTGCTCTCACCCACCATGAAGAAGTAATTCGCAAAAATTTAGTTTTTCAGGACTGTGAATTCGATCCTTACTGGGCCCCTTTTGTGTTTGTATCAGACAAACCTAACCTGATGAAAGTGTGTGGCCAAACGGTTTCTGTCATAGGAAATGAACAGGTCAGGGCGAGTTCAAATCTTAGACAAGGCTGTTTGTGTTTAACTTTCGTGCTAATGCCCATGGTAAAGGCATGAACCTGTCTACGCTTTCCAGTTATGGGTAAATTGTAGGGCAGACCAGGCTCTTACTTTTTAGCTTCGGTATGGCAACCGTTCTAGGAGAAGGAAAAGTTTGAATTCAAACACGAATGTGGGTGGTAGCCATATTCGTACACCAATCCCCAACAGACTCCACACCTAAATACACGGCTGAATGCTCATCAAGAGAGAGCGAGAAAAAGAAAAACCCAAGCGGTGTAAATTCTTAATCATCTGTGCTGTTTCCTTTATGCAAAGCACCTGCTCCCATGAAAAGGGTTAAAAGCAAGTCTCTTAGCCCACTCATTATTTCAACAGATTTCACATGTATGCACGTACATATAAACATACGATTATATATATATATAAATATATGATTATGTCTGTATAACTACCGTATAAAATCTATCTATCTATCTATCTATCTATCTAATGTTGAAAATAAAATACTTTTATTAATGACTAAAAAGCAATACATTTTAAGAGCATCAAATTTCAAAATAATTAATCGCAAAAAGAAAATATATCTTGCAGCGTTAAAGAAATTTATCCTACATATTTCGTGCCGTTACTTTTAAAAGAAGTGAGTTTAGTGTAACGGTTATCGACATAGCAATTGGATAATAGCAAGCTGCGTTCGAATCCTATTGCAGATTGATTGCGTTTTATTTCGAGCTAATGCATTTTGAGAAAGGTATAGATCCAACTGTTCCCTCCAGCTATCGGTAAATTTGTAGGGTATACTGGACTCATTAAACTTGTTAAGTCGACCAGATTAGGAGAAGGAAAAATCCGAATTCAAACTAGCATTATTCCTGTTGAAAATTGACCTTATGTTACATCCAGCTATTTGCGGAGGGGCTCGGTAAATATATCATTTCATGATGGGAATGAAACCTATAGGTAGTGTATGATTAGCCAGCTGACAATTATTATTGGATTCAATTCTCAGAGGATGCTGCGTATTTCTGGCATTGTGCAAGTAATTGGAATTAACATTTTGTTCTATATCCATCTCTCCCCCAGTTATAGTTTAAATAGTATAATTATTGTTCTTCAGCAAGGATGGCTTTGGTATCAAATTACCCACGAAGGTTGATATGCCATTAAGCCAAGAAAACGAAACCAAAGTAATATCTCTCTATAGTTTCGAGTTACGTGTTTTTATTCGTTTGTTCCCACACTTGGCAAAATAAGAGATTTATAATCTTTTATTTTTTGAAAAGCTTAGCGTGTAGTCATTTCCCTGTGTCTCAACGAGGCCCAGTCGACTGGAGCTGTAGAATACACTGACTGCGCATCTGCAGAGGGGTAAGACATCCCCCTCAACGGGTATCCTAGATATGATACTAAACAATTTGATGGTGAGGTTCCAGTAATACTAGACCTTTGGGGAATGCAGAATACCCCTTCATTGCCATGGCTTTCAGGTGCACTCTGGTCCGGAGTTGTAGCACCTGATAGGGTTCTATCTATGAGTTAAATAGAACAAAAAAGTGTACTTATACTAAATTGAATTGTTTGAAATGGAACTGTTTTGACATTTAACTTTGTCAAAATAAATGACCGCTGTTTAGTTGAGTTGTTAGTGATACAGAGCGCTACTCGAAACCATTTAAATTTGATGACTAAACTGAATTGTTCGAAATAGACCTTCTTTTGACATTTAAACTGCATACTTATGCTAAACTGAATTGTTTGAAATAGAACTTTTTTCATGTATAAAATTGGATTTGGCATTAAATAACCTACAATGGTTGATATGCCACAAAACCCAACTAACCAGCTAATCAATGTGTATCCACGATGCTGCAAAGAGGAGTCCTCTTTGCGTAGAGGTGAATATGCCAACATCCATTCCCTCTTTTATTTTCACTTTTACTTTCATTTGGGAAATGGATGAATCCCGTCATACCTTGAACCATGGGTTAAATAGAACCACGACCGTTCTTTTTCAAAGATGGATTTTGCATTAAATAACCCACCAGGGTTGATATGCCATTAAACATAGAAATCAAAGAAACCAAACCATACCGATGTTGCAGAAAATAATGTTTGAATATAACCCTTTTGACAGCTTAAGGCATTTTTTTCAAAGTAAAAGTTATGGGAGTTACTTTTACAAAAAGTAAAAATCATCGTTGTTTGATATTTGAACAGACTAGAACGATCCAGGGTTAAGTTTGGAATTTTATTGAGTATGAAATGTATTTCACTTTTGCAGCTAAGATTAACGGCCGAGTGACTTGATCTTATTATCTGGTCTGACGATTAAAAAGTTCATATCATTAAATTAAATGCGCTTGATTACAAATTATCTATGCTGACACGTCATTGTAAGATGAAAGAGTACGAATATCAAGAAAAGTAATGTATAATGTATAATGTATGGCTGGACGCACAATATTTTTATAGAACTATAATGTCGACGTTTTATTATTAACTTGGACTATGGTATAGCTAACTAAACATTAACCAAACACAATAAAAGAAAATATACGTAGATTTTTTTTGTTTTTGTTTTGTTTTGTTTTGTTTTACGGCATATCAACCTCAAAGGGTCATTTAATGCCGGGAAATATATGTAGAAGCTTCAAAATCTGGTACTTTTACGTGTTGATAGAGAGCCCCTCCCCCACAAAAAAAAACACGATCTTATCGTGAGGTACTATCACCGCGTCCTGGAGTAATGATAAGAATGCGAAACCTCTGTAATCATTCTTGGTCCCAGGGCGATCTGATTATCATTGGAGTGTTAGATATTGTTTGGAAATGCACCTGTTTTCAAAAGTAAAAAGAACGCCCGTTGTTCCGAGCAGAAATACAGCGTAATTAGAGTGGTAGGCATAACAAGAAGGGCACCTATCTTCTTAAGGAAACAGGACGCAGGTTGCTCCCCAATGGAAGTGTGACGTAAATTGCGTGGATGATATGCTAGAAGGAAGTGTGTCCACGTGCAACGTATAGACGAAAGTTATCACCAGGAGGATTTGAGTGGGCGTCCGAAAAATAATTCATAAACCAGAGACGATTTCAACCCTAGCAGAACGATGACCAACAGAAGTGTTACTAGACGTCACGTCACTCTGGGCTCTGGCCTTGTGCAAGAATTCCCAGGGTTGAGGGGAAGAGAAAAGCCTGAGATGTCCGAGACTTGTGAAATTAGAGAATCAAGGAGAGACTAAGATGATTCGACTTTTTGAAGTGGCCCTGTACTAGTCTCGCGTAAGTATTGAAGATTCATATCTTGCACCTCTGTATACATCTCAACTATCTTCGACTCTCTCTCTCTCTCTCTCATTCTACCTCTATGTTCATTTTGGGTAATAAAACAAAAGAAAAGAAGCAGATATTTTCATACATCAGCGTTGTTGTCTTTCTTTGTTATTCAACAGAAGCTACTGCGGCTATTTCTTCTGTTGTAGTTGTATGAAATTATATTCATTTAGCTATTATCTGGTCGTATATCTAATAAAGTAATAGCAAATGAAATGTTCTTACGTTAACTTTAAGGAAACATGATGGGGTGTCTCTGTAGCGTAGTGACTAACGTGCTGGACTATTGGATTGTAGAAAGCGAGTTCAAACGCCAGTCGCGCTATAATGTTCTCTTTCTAATACCCTTGGGAAAGGCATAAAATCTTATCCTCCTATCTATGAGTTAAATTGTAGCACTACAAGGAAGCTTTATCATTAAATAGCCCATGAAGGTTGATATGCCATTAAGCTAAGAAACCAAACCAACCAAAGAAAACATAGTTTGAGGTTGAAAAAAGTACATTTTTCATTGTTTTGTAAACATTTCAAAATCAAAACTGGTAAATTGTGTTAGAAAATAAAAAAAAATCTAGAAATAATTTGATGGTTGGTTGTTTGGTTGGTTGTTTGGTTGGGTTTATGGCATATCAACCTTAGTGGGTTTATTGCATACCAACGCCAAATCCATTTTTATGCAAATAGTCAGTTCTATTCCAAATAATTCAGTCTAGCGTTATTACACAGTTTAATAGTAAAAAAACATTTCTATTTCAAACTATTCAATTAATTCAAACAGTTCTAATTCAGCTAATTTTGTTTACACACAGTTAAATGTCAAAGCAGTTCTATATATAACAATTCAGTTTAATGTAAGTACAGTTTTAATGTCAAAAACAATTCCATTTCAAACAATTCAGTTTAGCATAAGCATGCAGTTTAAATGTAAGTGCGGTTTAATTGTCAAAAACATTCCTATTCTAATTTGAAATGGAAGTGTTTGCGTTGGCTTGGTAATTATCATATGTTGCTAATCACGTGGTGATATTCTAGTTTGAGAATCTGAATAAGATAGGAATTTTGCAGAAAGCTGTTTGCTAATTTATTGATACATATCTCGTTTAAGGAAAAAGATGGAAGAGACGGAAAGAGTTTATTTCTAATTTAAGTGAAATGGTTAGATGCATTTAGACCGGCTTCTCACCCTTGAGATTTTAATCCCTCGGGGCTACAGTAATATGGTCTTAACAGAGAGTTTCTCCTCCTCTGTAAAATAATTGTCTAAAAGGTCGGCTCTAAATGAAAATAGCAATAAATAAAGATATGAGATCAAGACTTAAACTCGTATTCATTAACTTCTTTCCGCCATCCGGATTAAAATTACGATCAACAGCTTTCGGTTCCTGTTTGGAATCAAGTTTCAATTTGATACTACCTCCCACGTCATAATATAATTAAAATTCGAATCAGTATGAATTGTCTTTGTACTATAAAATATTTATATTATTGCTATAAACATTTATTTCATCATCAAATATTACACATTTCTCCATTTATTCGTGGAAATGATGAACACCAATGTCACTATAAATAAGTGAGTTGTTACAAAGAACTGTAAAAATCCGACACAAGGAATAGATAAGGATTATTAATTCTATCTTAGAAAATCGTGAAATAATCCTAGTAGAAATAACCAAAATATTCTGTTTTTATTTAGATGCAGAACCAAAAGTGAAACTGTTCAGTATTTCATTTGTTCATCGTTGACAAGATACTTAATTTCATATCTAATTAAATGTTTATCATAGTCTTGGAAATATATATATATATATATATATATATATATATATATATATATATATATATATACTGAAATCTGTAGAATATAAGCAGTTTGTTTTATGGGTTAATAAATTGTATTGTTACCACGAGAATTAATGACTGGTAAAATCACTTATGCTGATTTTTAAGGCATTTAGGCAGCGTGTTGAAATTTGTAAATACTGCTCGAACATGATTGGCGGTTTTGAAGTTGTGCCGTTATCCCCCGCCCCTACTGTTATTTAAGTGAGACCCGCCAAGGGATCTCCTTCTTTTTTTGCAGCACGAGCAGAAAGCTCTGTCTGACTCACTCTTTTTGCTTTATAAGATCTTGTTTGTTCGCCTTCGACTTTAGGCAGTTTTTTCTTAAGCCGGGTAGGCCAAAGGTCGGGTCAATAAATTCGGTACATGCCTCCGTAGACTCAACAAACGAAAATTCGAGTTGAAACATAAAGATATCCATGTCTTGGAGGAGGAAGGGGTGGCCTACTCGAAGGTCACTTAAAGAAATAGTAAACTTAATTTTTAACAAGTCTACACAGGAAACTAGAAGAAAATAGTCGTTCAAGTTGATTCTATAAAAGAAGGAGACGCCGAGAAAACGAACAAACCCGAAAAATTGGCTTCAAATAGAACTTTGACATAAAATACCAAAGAATGGTATTTTGTCATTAAGAAAAGTTAAACTGACTGTAGATGGTTGACAGCATTGCTTCGTGCAAGTCTGTCGTTATCTCTTTTATACCCTCCTTCTTTTTTTTGGTTATAATATTGTCGTTACTTGAATGTTTGTTATTTTTGCTACCTTACATACTATGTTTTCGACAAGCACGGGGAAAAATATGCAAAGCGGTATTTTGTAAAGTTTATTTCTCTTGAAGTAAATTTCTTTGTGGGAACTGTTTGTTTTTATTTTTAAGAAATATAGCCACTCTTCTCTTTCCGGTAGCAAAAGTTAGCATTCCCATTCCCCTTCTTTGTCTACTTTATTTTTTTTATACATTTCTCCCCCCTCTTCGCCAAGCCTGATAGTTTCTACTAGATTTCTTGGGCTTGGCAGAGATAGTTTGCTTGGTAGTTTAGTTGGAATTGTACTTACTACGACCCACGCCACAAATTACACTTATCCCCCATTTATCGATTTGGTCAGGTTTATGGTCAGATTCCTCACATAATAGCACGATCAGTCACTTTTATTTTTTTGTGGCAATTGAACTTTTCAATCCATAGCGTATTGATACAAAAACTTGCAATCAAATCTATTTTCTTTTATAAAAAATTACTTTCTAAATGTATATACTTATACTACTAAACAACTTAATGCTCCCACTCATCGATGTAGGACTGGAGTTGCACAGTGTTTGCCTCTAAATTATTAAAATTGTTCCATTCTTTTTCTTACTGGAAGAGTATACTATGAAAAGGGGTATAAAAGTATAAAGACGACGATAGAAGTTCGCTCCTGCATACTGATCATTCATTTAACCTATTTTCATGCAAAAAAAAAAAAATCAAAACGAAATTTAAAATCATTGATAATCAAACGCAAACCGTTTAAAAATTCAAATCAAAATTGGGAAATAAAAATGTGAGATAATTTTCGCCAGTTTTCTACAAATTATTCTTATATAAAACTAAACGATCTGTGAATCGCTAGCGTTCCCGTTGTAACGACTGTTCTTGATACTTCTATTTAGCATTTCATAATTATCTCCATTAACTAGAGGGCTCTGATGATTAAGTAAAAAATAAAAAAAAACGACTTTCAGAGCGATTGTTGACTCCATAAAGTGTTAATTCAGTTGCTAATTAGACAGGAAAATACTTTATTCACTGGGAGGATTTGAAATACATTTTTGGTGTTACGGTTATACACATAATAAAATAACGAGCATTTTAACAATATATAGATATTTGTGTAACACCATTAAGGACAGAGAGCAAATGCTGCGCAAGTAACCTGTAATAACCTGCTTAACTAAATAGTTTTAAAATACGAAGATATAGATTCCAAACTTAAAAATACTAATGAAAGTTTGTAAACATAAGTAAATAAAAGTAAAGTTGGTGACCTGAAGTCTCCCTTTCCTATAGCTACTGCACCGAGATGTAGGTGAGGGTGCTACTCCATTTACCTGGATTGCTCTACTTTACCCTTGATCCTTACCTTATAATCCTGAGTATTAATCAAGGAGGTATCAAGTACCATTTTTTGAGTCTTTGGTATGACTCAACCAGGGATTCGAACTCCGATCTTCCGGACAATCACTGAACACTGTACCCATTAGGCCAATGGACCGGTTTTGTAAACGTAAAGAGATTTAATTTCCTTTTAATCACTTTACTTTCAAGTTTCTTAAGTTGAGAGAAAACAATGAAAACAAAAAAGAAAAAGCAAACAAACAAACAAAAAATAAACACGTTATCTTTGGTTCAGCGAATTAAAGAAAATGTCTTCAGTCTATTTTTGTTGCTTTTTTCTGAGAAAAAAAAAATACCCCCCTAACCCCACCCCCCAAAAAAACTGATTATTAAGAACGTAAACAGGAGAAATATCAATTAAATAAAAAAGGACGTGTATTCATTCTTTGGAGATGAGATAATGGTGTATTTACCACGGAATAAGAATCATGATTTTGTTCGACGATTTTCAAGGAATGTGGGATCTCTCCATTAAGCACAACACCATTTATTCTAACGACGTTTTCATATATTTGACTGTATACCTTCTAAATTCTGGAAGGACGAAAAGTGAAAAAAAAAAGAAGATTTTTTAACAAACTACGAAGTACGAACACTTTATTCCCCCATCTATGCGTTAAATAGTACCTCCGCACTCCTACAATAATGGCTTTGGTATAAAATAAGACACGAGAGTTGATATGTTATTAAAAAATAAGAAACCAAACAAACAGTACTGTAATGTAATCCACTCGTGTGAAGTGACTGATTCGCTTAATCAATGTATTTCGAACAGAATATCAACATTTATTGAATAATAGGTCAGTAGTTGCTTCCTTTTCGCATTCGTAGCTTCCATTTTCAATTAGAGGAAAAAGAAAATTTCAATATTAAAATGCATTATTCAAATTTGATCTCAACGTTAATTGTATAAGATTTTTGGCACTCTAGTTTTGCCACCGTATGCTTAAAGGCGTTAAGGAGAATTTGGATTAATCTAAAAAAAAAACATTGTAACATGTTAAAATGATAAAAACGGTTTTTCTGAACACAATTTTAAATTTGTGAAATATTTTATCAAAAAGGAATGAAAAATGAAAAATTGTTTGATTTGTTTTCTTTGTTTAATACCATATCAACCTTCGTAGGTTATCTAATACTAAAGCCTACCTTGTTGAACAGCAGTTATAGTGTTGTATACCGAAGATGAATGAATGAATAACCATAAAACTTGGTTAAGAAAATATAATTCTCTCTTTAATTTTTTCATACGGTTTAAAACTTCCTAAGCATGTGAGAGATCGGGAGACAAATGACACAGACAGACTGGTGAAAGACAGCTATAGTGACCTTTTCTTCTTAACCATGTTGTGCTTCCATATTCAGAGCCCCACTTAGAACTTGTAATTCTCGGCCGCCAAAAAATTAACTTTGTATTTTGTTTTACCTGTAGGGGATGCTCTTGTCACATTGAGGCTAATGTGTTGGACTGCAAAATCGTAGTGAGTTCGAGCTCCATTTGGGCTATTACGTTCACTTTTACACTAATAATCTTGGGAAATGTATAATGTCTCTTACCTCACAAGCGTTTGGTTGAATAATACAATTACTGTTCTGCAAGGATAGCTTTTGCATTAAACAAGCACCGATGCCCCCACTTCAAGGTAGGGGTAAAACGGTACCATTACTTTTCTTCTACAAGGATTTATTTTGCATTAAATAAGCCCCGATGCTCTGACCTCCAACTATGTGTTAAATAGTACCCCTACTGTAAAATCCCCCATAAGTTTAATATGCCGAAATTTAAAAATAAACCAAACTAAACATTTACTTTTAGCGGAAAGGCTTGATGAATACATACATTACGTTGACAAACTAACTTAAAATAATGAACAGATACAAAATTCTTTTTAGCGTGAACAATTAAATGAGAACTAAATAGCACTGAATTTTCGGGCGATAAGGCTAGAAGTCCCTCCTGACTTAATGGCTAACGTGCTGGACTGCTTCATCCTAGTAAGCGAGTTCGAACTCTAATCGTGGTATTACGTTCACTTTCAGACTAACTACCTAAGGAAAGGTATGAACTTTCTTATCTTTCGAATTATTGGTAAAATAGTCGCACTAATGTTCTCCTACAAGGATGGCTTTGACATTAACTAACCCAGGAAAGTTGATATGTCATTAAACAAAGAAACCAAAGAAATCAAACCAGATTGCTAAGTACTGTGGATATTACTATAACAACCAAGATGAAGACATTAGTCTTATTAAAATAAGACTATTAGTCTTAGATAGAAACACTTGAAATCATTTATCTGCATGTAGACAAATGAATTTGGGCTTGTTGAAATATAATGTTACCTACAAACTATTCACACACACACACACACACACACACACACACACACATATATATATATATATATATATATATATATATATATATATATATATATATTGGATGTAGCTTTAAATAACCTTCAAGGGTTGATATACCATGAAACACAACCAACTAACTTGATTAAATAACTATATAATGATGAAACAAACAGATGGATGAAATACAGAAGTTGACAAAATTAATTATATATTCAGAGAACTTGCTGCAGAAGTTTGTAAACCAATGCAGTATGGTAGCGAATAACATTTTTTGCAGAACTTATAAAATTTCGGTCCACTTTTTTTTATTCAGTTCCTAAAGGCAAAGTACTTCGTAAAATACAGACCAATTTTGATATAAGATTATATATATTACCATTAAAAACTATTCGTCATTTCCCAAAGGTAAAAGATTTTTTGTCAGAAAGTTTTTTTAATAAGACTTTTTTAACCAACACATTTGCTTAAGAAATTTATTAGTTCAAAGATATCCACCCAATTCCATTTAGGGTCACTGAACAGAAAAAAAAAAAAAAAGAAAAGAAAAGAAAAGAATAAAAGAAAAAAAGTATACTGCTCCGTTATTAATCTCTTCTTTTCGTTTGGCGTACCACACTATGATTTTATCCTCTAAGATACGTCAGTCGACAGAGGCAGTCGTGGTGTAACGGTTATCACCGTAGAAAATGGACTCGGCGAATGAAGTTCAAATCCTGGACGTGACTGTTAGCATTTCCCATCGGGTTACTGCTCTTGAGAAAGGAATTAACGTTACTATACACTCTTTAGCTATAAGTCAATAGTCAGGCATACTTGACTCTTACCTTCATATAGCGACCGGTCTGAGAGATGGAAAACATTGTATTCAACCCAGTTGTCCTCTACTGAAAAACTGATCATTTGTCACATCCTCTTCGTAGCTATATACACATATCAGTCGACTAAATTGATCCACACAACTTGAAAATAACATTTTCTTCTTAAAAGAAAGTCTTCCGTAGGATTCTTTTTTTTTTTTGAGAGATGTGAATAACGAGACACCTTTCGATGTTTATCGAATATACTTATCATAATCTGCTTATTCATCTTCTCTGTTATCGCACCCATATTTTTTCAATGGTAATTTTAGTTTTTTTTTTTAAATCCAGAGCTGGCCGACTGTAGCAGAGTGTGGGGGACCAGAGTTGTGCTATGTCGAGCTAAAAAATCCCAACAGAAAAAGCATGAATAATCTACTGTGAATGCGACGATCAGATAGTGCATTAGTTCCCTTAACGACTCTACACTGCTAACTAAATGATCTCTCTGAAGAGTGTTTGTTCATTCATGTGAATTAAAATCTTACCTGATTGGTTGTTAAATAATATCAAAGTTGCGTAACACATTCTCGAAATATTCTAAATAGAAAGATACGTTCAGCGTAAAAAGTCAATATCGATTCAGATATATTCATGGGTCGCGTGAGATTGAAGTATTTCATGAGTAATAATTGAGACTTAATAATGAATTACTGTTATCTGTTGTGAAAATCTTGAATTCTTATTTCTTGACGTCGCTGATGTCATCTTTAAGAAAAAATAAAGATATCTATTTATTTAAAAAAAATTGTTCAAAGTAGTCTTTTTTTTAGCTTAAGAAAATGAAACCTCACTATTCAGCGATAAACAATTGCATCTTATAATGTTTACAATTTTTAACTTACATCTTTAGAATTTAGAGAATCAAAATCGATTGTCATCGTCGATGATCACCCGGTACCCAATAAAATAAGATTGATAAAAATCAAAAATTAGTCATATATATGATTATATATATATATATATATATATATATATATATATATATATGTGCGTGTGTGTGTGTATATATATATATATATATATATATATATATATATATATATATATATAAAAATTTATATATATATATATATATATATATAAACTTAGAGTAATGAGAAATCCTATTGTTCCTTTGTTATAGCCACAATAATCTAGTAAACATTAATTTAGTAAACTGTAAAAAAAAAGAAAACATAGGAAGAAAGAATAGAATCATGTGGAGAAGAAAGTGAAGAAAGACTGATAAATAGATTGTCTGGTTTTAACGACATGTCAACTCTTCTTGGGGTATTTTATGCCAGCGGCTAGGGAGATGTGTTCATGCACATTTATGTTTACATTTTTTGTGTAGTTGTTACTCTTTTACACAGTTATACTATATCAAGTATTCCTATCAAATACAAATAATTTTCCCACAGTTGTAGGATTTAAAGTATTCCTTTATAATTTTAATCATCATCATTATAATTGTTATCAAGTCGCAAGGCAATACTAAGGTCCTTGACACTCTGTCATCATTCATCCCTATCATCTACAGCTCCTTGCAGGTCTTCTAGGTTGCATGCTGTGTCCGTACAAAGCTGATATAAGTATTGCAGGTCGGCCAATACTAGCATGCCTATGAGCAGGAATCCATGCGAGAACATCGCTTATGAGCTCATCCTTATTTTTCCAACTGTGCTCCGCATGTTTTGTTCGTCTTAGTTGAATGGCTTCTGAAATTGGAAGCAGGTGATCGTGCAGCAGATATTTTGTGGGGTGGTGCTTGCAGGATTTGTTCAAAACTGCACATAGCATTCTTGTGTGGTTTCTATCTAGCTTTTTCTTTGTGGGTTTTGTTAGTGTTCATGTGGTGCATCCATATAGTAGTATGGACACCGTAACAGTTTGGAAGAAATCCCATTCTATTTTATCGGATAGATTAGATTTACATATGATTGATAAGCTGTTAATAGCATTTCATGCCTTTGCAAAGCCTACATCGTCATCACTTTCAGTAGATGAGATGTTGCTGACGAGTTATGTGAACTTTAGAGGCTTGGCACTTAGAGTGGAGATGGGCACTTTTAAAAAAAAAAAGATTCCGAAAAAAGCTTTCATGTTTTCCTTTCATCCATCTTTGGCTTTGTGCCTGACAAAGATAATGAAAGCAAGTGTCGATTGATATAGGCGAAGAGTGTTCGCCAATGATCCGCGAGACAGGGGTTCGATCCCAGGTCGAGTCATACCAAAGACTCAAAAATGGTACTTGATGCCGCCTTACTCAGCATTGTAAGGATCAAGGGTTAAGCGGAGCAATTCAGGGAAAGGAGTAGCACCCTCCCTCGGTATAGTAGCTATTGAAAAGAGAGCCTTCGGGTCACTCTCGACTAAGGTCGCTAACATTACTTTTTTTATTTGTTAATAATATTTGCATTATTTTGCCGGAGATGCAGTGAGCTTATTTTATGTTTCGCCGAAGAGGTTAACAATTATGCGTCTATGAACGTATTTCCATTATATTGTGTAAGAAAATCAAATTGATGCTTTGTTTGATTACAAGAAATTTTGTTTTCTACTTTTTAAGATATATCGTTATCAAATAAGCAATAATAAAATAAGCAGAAATATTTCTTTTCGTTTTCGCTTCGTAGTAAATATCTCTTTTCATTTTGACAGGAGTAGAATTGAGAGACACAGAAAAGTCCAAACAATAAACCAATGAAATTCAAAGTATTTTTGCAAGAGATATTCCCGAATGTTCTAATTTTCTTTAATTCATGTTTTGATTTATTTGCTAACCAGCGTGGGAATTTATCACAGAAAACCTTATCTTGACTCGTAAATTTTTTTTTGTTTTTATATGAGACAAATAAACCTCTTTTTTTTTTAGAAAACAATACATAAACACTGTCGTTTGATTCAACCATGTAATATACTAGCAGCTAAAGTTTGCGAATCAAATCTAGTTACTAGCTCTTTGTTCGAAGGCAGCCATTTGCATCATGTCCTCTTTATATATATATATATATATATACTAAGATAATATCTACCAGCATTCACGGTACCAGAAAAAAAAAACCCGGCAGGAACAAGAGATAAGATTATCTCGAATCACCGCCCGGGGGGAAAAGAAAAAATATTATAGGTCAAAAAGAAAGAAAAGGCCAACCTCGTCGTATTGATTTTTTTAATTGTTTCTTTTGTTATGTAAATTTTAAGCTAGGTGGGTTTTTTGGTGAATATAAAACGGCGTTTTCTCCTTTAGCATTAGTCGGGGTTAGACTTCCTGATGATCCGATAAGGTGAAACTTTAGTAGAAGATTTCCGACTCGCGATTTAAGTTAATTATATATATATATATATAATCACAAACAAATAAATTAGGAGAATTACTCTCTAATTTAATATTTATTTTGATCAAGAAATTACAATGATCAGGGTGAGCGATATTGAAGCCAGACTCTATTCTACTTGCAAATTTGATTGGAAATTGCTTTATTACTTTAGTTCGAGTACGTATCACTTATGCTGTGTCATGATAACATCAATTTAAAAAATATCGAATCTATAATTAATACCTCGTTAGCGGTAGCAATTCTAAATATCACGTGGACTTTGATTCCTGTCTTTGATTATTGTCTTGAATGTCATTCACACATATATTTATAATTTTATGGTTACCCTGAGCATCACCACAAGGGTTTGAAATTTTTTGTACATATGATTAACAAGTTTTTGTCAGATGCATTACATCTATTAAACTTCGTACGTATGTTTCCTTTGGAATCAACCCACGTATGTTTCTTGATATTTTTATATTGATTTATTGATATATGCTTTATTTCCCTGTGCTTGTACTACATCTAAATCGAAAAAATTGCAGGTAGGCGGGTGCATTAACATCAGTACTCTGATAATTATATTCCCTGCTCTGCTTGTGCTAGAAAAATGAGTATCATATATACTGTGAGCCAATACAGGTGGCAGTTAGAGAACATGATTGTCCCTGGTGTTTTCCTGATTTATTCATACATCGATAGAAGGGATATCAACTGGAGGATGTCATAAGTCAGTCATTATCAACTGTACTATCTTTAGAAACTGCAATAGTCACAAGAAATGCTTTAAATATCCCCAGTAATGACTGTGTAAAAAATTAATCAGGTTTATCACTGAAGAATAGTAAAATAGTAAAGATAATGATTAGAATGCTAAGAACGAACCGTATCCATTTGATAAAAAGATTATCCATAAAACATTCTGACAGAATATTACCCGTTGACTTAGAACTCATGATTACCATGTATCCCACTTCCAGCCATCTAAGGAGAGTAGTTGAATGATTTTAATAGCATGGCGAACCATCAATGGTTATTTTATGGAAAGAGCATATATCTTATGGAAACTGCATGCGTTTCATGGAAACTGCATGCATTTTATGAAAACAGCATACATTTTATATTTATACTTACTTAGTTTCATATGATATCAAATATTCCTATCAAATACCAATAATTTTCAAACAGATAAATGGAATCCTAACAGATACTACCACGTCAAGTTAAAGTGGACCTGGGAGTAACAGCAACGAAGGGGGTGACTCTATATAACCAAGAGCTTCAGAAAATGAACCTCAAAGCTAGTTACAATTTAGGGTCATACTAAGGACACTCATTTTTGGCGGTGGGTTGGGGTGGAGGTATTATTCCTCCACAGGTGATATAATCAGTGTAGTCGAAATCTTGCAGACAGAGCAATACGAGAGTAGTGCATGATTCGTGGAAGAAAATGCTATTCATATGAACACCAATTAGCAGGCACTGTGTAGGGAACGGAGAATGTGTCTAGAATACTGTGGACAGCAATTATATCGGTACTGATTTTGGTATGGAATGCAAGATCATTTAAAGCCAGGCCACAGAAACGTATTCAAAATAAAAAAATAATCCACTGTCAGAGATTTATTACGGAGTAGAAGTAAGAAATATCAATATCTAAAATACATACAAAATAAAAGGCTAATTAAATGCAAAAAACTTTATACATATACCTTTTATTTGCACGCGAGCGTGCACTCTCTCTCTCTTTCTCTCTCTCTCTCTTTCTCTCTCTCTCTCTCTCACACACACAAAAAGGTATTCGATGACGGAAAAGCACATGAATCAACAACCTACAACATAGTTATTAGTTATTAGTTAATTAGTCGAATTTGATCAGTATTATGTTCGGTGTATATGATTAGTTGAATTTGATCGATATTATGTTCGATGTATACTAGTCTTCTAAAAAGATGGCTTTGGCATTAAATAACCAATTAGTTTGTTTGCGATTTAAGGATAAATCTCAAACTTAAGTCTAGCACAATTATCAGATGGTATATCAAACACGATAAACAGCACTTTAACTGTTGAAGGTTTACGTCAACGAATCAGTGATCTGAACGGTTGCTCTGACTTTAGTACTTCAAGAATTCAAGTCATCTGAACAGTTGCATAGATTATTAGTGCTTCAAGAGATCAAGTAGTCTGAACGGTTGCATTGATGTCGGTACTTCAAGAGCAGAACGTTGAATGACCAGACGTTCAGACAAACATCAACATCCACTGCCCTGGGTCAAACATCCAATGCAGAGTTCTAATATACAGTTGTGAGATTTATGTGAAACGACTTACACTGTGTCGTGATAGGAATCGGATGTTCCAACATGACAACACTTCCGGATCAAGTGCTTTGAAAACGTACTCTGTTTTGTGTCTCTCGAGTATGATCTACATATTTCTTTATTTGACGGATTTGGCTACCTAAGACTTATTCCTTTTTCTCAAGATAAAGCTCAAAATTTCATAAACGGCAGAAGAGCTGGAACGGGTGCAGAGCTGCATGTATGTCAGCATTAGCACACGCAAACACACATACACACACACACGATCAGGATATGACAAAAGGTCTATCTTAAGTGGAGTACTACTGGTTAAAATCCAAGCGCTTTTCTTCTCCTAGATTGGTTACCCTGCTCATTCTTCTCTACTATTTACCCAGAGATGTAAGAAGAAGAGATGGATTCATTCAGGATCTGAACTCTGGTTTCCGATTCCAGTTCATACGACGATAACTGTAACGCTAAGCACACCTGCATATATACATTCAAATAGGAAATTGGTATAACTCAAAAATCTATTCTTACAAAAAGCAAACAGGTTTTTTGGTGTAAATCTATTCTAAAATTTGTGCAGCCCACTTACACACACACACACACATACTCACACACTCACACACACACACACACACACACACACACACACACACACACACACACACACACACATATATATATATATATGTGTGTGTGTGTGTGTGTACGTGTATTTATATGTAATATTTATATTAATGTTTATATTTAAAATCGTAGCACAAATTTTATAATGGATTTTTATTAAAACACCTGTTTTTTCTTAACAGAAAGGAATTCTTGAGAAATACCAATTTCCTATTCTTCTAGAGCGTTGGAATTTGCCATATTTCCATGACAAATAATCATGGTTAGGAAGTGAGTTAGGAATAATTCTTGTCTCTTTGTGACTATCTCTTAATTGGGTTTAAAAATACTCCTCATCGCGTTCAATGGAAAGTAAACATCTTCTGTCTTTGACTGAAAAAAAAGAAAAAGAAAAAGAAAACTTCCACACCAAAAAAAAAAAAAGCAAACAAAACAAAACAAAAACAACCTATTGATTCATTTGACAAACGTAATGATTCAAGATTAAAAGTAGAGCCATTTCCTTTTTTGTTAAAGAGCATTCTAGCTCCTACTTGTAATGGATGGAGCTAGTAAACTGAAAAATAAATAAATAATGTTTCGAATTCAAAATCGAGAAAGCATGAACGAAAGCGAAGAGATTTTGGGAAATAAAAGTTTCTTAGGAAAAGAGAGGAGAGGTACTGAATAAAAAAAAAGATCATTGCTTCTTAATTGAAGAACTTATCGAAGAATTTACATTTGATAAGAACGAAATATAAATAAAATGATTAAGTTTCTTGATTTCTGTCAAAAGCTTGGATAAAAATAACTAAAAGTGTGTACAAAAAGTATTGGAACTGAAGTCGTATTTATAAAGGTAGAAATGAACAATGAATGAAAGATTAATGTTTTATGCCTTATAAACCCATCTGGGTTATTTAATGTTCAATCCTGTTTATGATTTGGTTGTTTCCCATATCAACGTTCGTGGTTATTTAATGACAAAGCTATACTTGTTGAACAGCAGTGATACTATTTAACCCTTAGTTGAGAAGATAAGGTACTACATACCTTTCCCAAGGTTAATAAGATTTAATGAAAGGCATGGGCAGCTATCGATAGGCTATCGGTCATATGGAAGTCAGACCAGACCGATAAATAAAAGCGCAGTTTTTTTTTCCAAGCAGTGGTAGTGTCGATACTGCTATATGGATGCACCACATGGACGCTCACTAAACGTATGGAGAAAAAGCTTGACGGCAATTACACAAGAATGCCACGAGAAATATTTAACAAGTCTTGGAGGCAGGACTCCTCAAAGCAGCAACTGTACAGACATCAAACACTCATCACGAAAACTATCCAAGTTAGACAAAGCAGACATGCAGGACACTGCCGGAGAAGTAAGGACGAACTCATAATCGATATACTCTTGTGGACCCCTTCACATGGACGAGCAAAGGCAGGACGATCAGCAAGTACCAATATACAACTCTGAGCCGATACAGAATGAAGCCCTGAAGACCTCCCAGGAACGATGGACGATAGAGACGGTTGGCGAAAGAATGTCGGGGAGATCTGTGCTGATAGCGCGTCATGATATATATATATATATAGTCATCCACAGACAGATCTGTTTCGTTCTATCAGAACTCATCAGTGTAGCTAGACAGTATCTTCCCGTAGCTGGGATCGAAACCCGGTTGACTCAAACGTCAAACCAAAGCTTCTAACCATTCAGCCACGAGGAGATATTAGCTGCGAAGTAAATTTTAAACGGTTATGAATCGCAATTACTATTGTTTACATACATCCTTTCAACGGTAGCCGAGACCTCAATTCAAATACGAAGAGGCTTGCAATAGACGCTAATGGCAACACGATTACTTCTTCGCCAGAGAACTCAACCCCACGGGGGTAGGGGAGTATATATATATATATATATGTAGTACAATTTGATGGAAACTCAAACTCGGTTAAGTCGTCATAATAAATCTATTTCGGCGGAGAATATTTCTATACTCTCCGTCTCGTCAGATGACTATTTACATGCTTCTCTTTAGTCGCAGAGTAGCAAATAAGGAGTTACACATCGTATTCAGAAGATAAAATTTTAAAAAAAGCATAAAAATAAGACTAAAAATGGAAATCAAATTACAAATTATTTCATTCATAGGCGTGGGCAGAGGGGGTGACAATTTTAGGTGTTAGAACGATTAAAAAACAGGAGTGGAATTAATCTACCGGTCAACCCTTCTCGATTTTGCGCTCCTGTAGGTTTTTTTCGTAGCAGGTGTGATTTTCCAAACAGACTAAGATCTTATAGCTAATGGCTATCTCATACATGATTTACATTTATTCCTAATATGTCTGTTAATTAACTCAGCTGTTGTCATCCTAGATGTTCCTTTTGCTTTAATTAGGATCAAGATAGTTAAATAAGATAAGGTAAAGACATTTTATATAGCTGTCAAGTGTTTTTAATTGACCCAAAAAATGGTCAGGGGGAATTAACTACTCCAGAATCACAGGCCCAAATTTTTGGATTAATATTCTACGTTCATCTGGCCCCCATCTATCTTTATCTTTCCTTGTCTCGGTGATATCCACTATCGAGTTAGTTGGGTTTTATGACATATCAACCCTTGTAGGTTATTTGATGCTAAATCATAGTTATACATCTATATCAAATATATATGATTTGTAAACACATTTTGTAGACAACATTTTGAAACGAGCCTGTGGTCATTTTTTTTTGCACACAGGTAAATGGTTTCCAGTATTGCTATGTAACAGTAAGAGTTTAATTTCACATCAGTCATTTGTTTGCACATATTTAAATATGATTTGTAAGTAATTTTATTTGTAAATGAGTTATGTATCACTAACAATTCAATTAGACATTAGTCATTTGTTCACAAAGTTAAATTGTCATTTGTTCATAAAGTTAAGTTGTTAAGTCGTTAAACATTTCGATTTATAACAATTCAATTAAACATAGATTATTTGTTTGAACGCAGTTTGAATGTCAAGGAGTTTTATTTAATCCAGGTGATACCACTCCGGCTCAAAGTGGACTTGGGAGAAATAGAAATGAAAAGGTTTTTTCTACATTCCCCAAAGCTCAAATATTGCCGGAATGAGATGTTTCTCTCTTTCTGTCAAGTCACAGTTGCTATTCTGTTACGTATTATTAATTTTGGCTTTAATATAATTGTTTCTTAGGGCGTTGATTTGTGTTCTTATGAGAAGATATTCGGTTTTTCCTTTAAGCTTTGCCTTTTGTTGCCATATCCTGGTCTTCTCAAGTAAGATTTCTTCTGTTGCCATATCCTGGGTCTTCTCAAGTGAGATTTCTTCTGTTGCCATATCCTGGTCTTGTCAGGTGAGATTTCTTCTGTTGCTATATCCTGGTCTTCTCAAATGAGAGTTCATCTGTTGCCATACCCAGGTCTTCTCAATTGAGATTTCTTCTGTTGCTATATCGTGGTCGTCTCAAGTGAGATTTCTTCTGTTGCCGTGTCATGGTCTTCTCAAGTCAGATTTCTTCTGTTGCTATATGCTGGTCTTCTCAAGTGAGATTTCTTCTGTTGCTATATCATGGTCTCCACAAGTGAGCGTTCTGTTACCATATCATGGTCTTTTCAATTGAGATTTCTTCTGTGGCTATATCCTGGTCTTCTCAAGTGAGATTTCTTCTGTTGCTTTATCCTGGTCTTCTCAAGTGAGATATCTTCTGTTACCATATCCTGGGGTTCTAAAGTGAGATTCTTCTCTTGCTATATCCTGGTCTTCTAAAGTGAGAGTTCTTATATATAATGGTCTTCTCAAGTGAGACTTCTTCTGTTGTTATATCCTGGTCTTCTTAAGTGA
This sequence comes from Sepioteuthis lessoniana, assembly GCA_963585895.1. Taxonomy (NCBI): domain Eukaryota; kingdom Metazoa; phylum Mollusca; class Cephalopoda; order Myopsida; family Loliginidae; genus Sepioteuthis; species Sepioteuthis lessoniana. Next base: position 59,197,254 of record OY757911.1, on the reverse strand, counting down.
GATTTCTTCTGTTGCTATATGCTGGTCTTCTCAAGTGAGATTTCTTCTGTTGCTATATACTGGTCTCCTCAAGTGAAATTTCTTCTGTTGCCATATATTTGTCTTCTCGAGTGAGATTTCTTCTGTTGCTATATCATGGTCTTCTCAAGTGAGATTTCTTTTGTTGCTATATTATGGTCTTCTCAAGTGAGAGTTTTTCTGTTACCATATCCTGGTCTCCTCAAGTGAGATATCTTCTTTTGCTATATCCTGGTCTTCTCAATTGAGTTTTCATCTGTTGCTATATTATGGACTTCACAAGTGAGAGTTCCGCTGTTACCATATCCTGGTCTTCTCAAGTGAGATTTCTTCTGTTGCTATATCATGGTCTCCACAAGTGAGAGTTCTGTTACCATATCCGGTCTTTTCAATTGAGATTTCTCTGTTGCTATATCCTGGTCTCCTCAAGTGAGTTTTCTGTTACCATATCCTGGTCTTCTCAAGTGAGATATCTTCTGTTACCACATCCTGGTCTTCTCAAGTGAGATTTCTTCTGTTACCATATCCTGGTCTTCTCAAGTGAGATTCTGCCCTTGCTATATCCTGGTCTTCTCAAGTGAGATTTCTTCTGTTGCTATATCCTGATCTTCTCAATTGAGATTTCTTCTGTTGCCATATATTGGTCTTCTCGAGCGAGATTTCTTCTGTTGCTATATGCTGGTCTTCTCAAGTGAGAATTCTTCCGTTGCTATATCCTGGTCTTCTCATGTGAGAGTTCTTCTTTTACCATATCCTGGTCTTCTCAAGTGAGAGTTCTTCTGTTGCTATATCATGGTCTTCTCAAGTGAGATTTCTTCTGTTGCCATATCATGGTCTTCCCAAGTGAGAGTACTTCCGTTACCATATCCTGGTCTTCTCAAGGGAGAGTTCTTCTGTTGCCATATCCTGGTCTTCTCAAGTGAAATTTCTTCTATTGCCATATATTGGTCTTCTCGAGTGAGATTTCTTCTGATGCCATATCCTAGCCTTCTCAAGTGAGAATTCTTCTGTTGATATATCCTGGTCTTCTCAAGTGAGATTTCTTCTGTTGCTATATCATGGTCTTCTCAAGTGAGAGTTTTTCTGTTATCATATCCTGGTCTTCTCAAGTGAGATTTCTTCTGTTGCTATATCATGGTCTTCTCAATTTAGATTTCATCTGTTGTTACTATGATTCCGCAGTTCATTGCTTTAGCCATAACACCACGGGGGCACCTCCCTTAGTTGTTTTATTCTTTCCGTTATTTGTATTTTTCTACTTTTCCTAAGACTTTGGCACATATTTTATATCAAATTCCCTTCCTATATTCTGGCTGTATATTTTTATTGGTTGTATCAAAGTCTCTAATTCTTTTTCACTTTTGGCAAACAATTTGAAGTTTTCCATATGCATAAGGTAATTAATCTTTTCTTGTGATTCGTAGCCCCTTGGGTATTTCCTAAGTATGTGACTGAGTGACGACATTGCTATTACAAATTATAATGAAAACAGCGCATCCCTCCGGAAGATGCCTCACTGGATTTTTACTTCTGTGAATGTTTTCCCTTCTGCTGTTAATTCTACTTCTTTGTTTTCAATGACTTTTACGATGAATTTTATTTTGTATATTCCAGCTGTTTTCTACTTGGAATAACAATGCAGTGATATTAACTCTCACTGCGTGCCACGTTCTTGTTGGCCTTTATCTAAGTATAAATGCTTGCGCTTTTTATTTTTTGGATGAGAAACATGCAACATTTTTGGAAGTGAAATCTCTGCATATCAAGATTTTCATAACTAGATTTTGTTTGGCACTTATCAAATAATGGTCTGTCGAATATTCAACCACGTGTGGGGTCTTGATGTCGTAGCTGGACTGCGGTTTCGAATTCAGTGAGTTCGAACTGTTGCGTTCACGTTCAGACTAATGCCCTTCGGAAAGGTATGAACAACCTTATCCGCCCAGCTACTGTTTAAATAGGATCACTGCTGTTCTTCTAAAAAGATGACTTTGGTATTAAATAATCCACGAAAATTGATATGCCATTAAACGAAACCTAACCGATATCTAATATCATCAAACAAACACAAACTCTGTGGACATTACATCTCCTTATTAGCACATTAGTTTGGTTTCTTTATTTAATGGCATATCAACCTTCGTAAGTTACTTAATGCAAAAGACATCCTTCTAGAAGAACAGTAGTGGTACATAATTAGGAGGATAAGGGGTTCATACCTTTCCCAAGGGTATTTGTCCGAAAGTGAACGTAATAGTGCGACTGGAGTTCGAACTCGCTCACTACGATTCTGTAGTTCAGCACTTAAACCATTACACGCCGTAGACACCTCTATAGCGAGCACATTGAGAAAGTCTACGAGGAAAGATATGCATCCAACTATTCTCCTTCCTGCAATGGGTAAATAGTAGGACACACTTAGCTCTTTAACATTGGTATGGCAACCGGTTTAGTGAAAAGAAAACTCGGATTTCAAACCGATTGAACTAAACTTTAGAAATTAAACTGGTCTCATATCCCGCTCGTGCGGGCGGAGTTTGGTAAATACGCATAAACATATTATCAAGTAGATATCATTCAATGTAAATAACACTGGTCAACAACAAGTTTGTTGTCTACATTTTTTTAGTTGATTTGGATGAATCTGATGCGCTGAATCCAAAAACACATTGGTTTTGCTCAATCAGGTCAATTTTTGAGTTATGGCCGCATGTTGTTTTATACGTTTTAGTTCACATTTACGCATGTGTGGAGCATTTTAGAAGAAGTTGGTGGGGGTAAAATGCCATGTCGAATAATTGTTTTGATTGGAAATGGTTTTTCTAATGACAAAAAGTATCCGGGTCCGATAGTTCGGGGTGATTATGTCGAAAAGGGATCAGTTTGAAGTCACAAAACCTCGAAATCTTCCAAAAATTGGTGCACCAAAGCATAAAGTTGGTGGATCAAAACTAAAGTCAATGGGGCAGACGCCCCAAGAAGTGTATAGGAAACTCCACCCGCGCATGTTCAGGTGTTTTTGCTTCATGTGTGTTGCGGAATATTTGCATTGTCGTGCTGGTGACGCCAAATACGGAACGCAGTGGGCTGCTGTGGCTCCAATTTATGACTAATTTGTACCTATTTTTGTTTTGCAGGTGAATGAAATGGCCTCGGCCAGAAGATCGTGCAGAAATAAGCCCGACGTGTTCTGCTATATATGTGGAGAATACACCATTGCTCCTAATAGGAAGCCAGTCACAAGTTTCATAACGCGTGCTTACCATACTTATTTTGGTATTAAACTTGCTGACCAGAATAAAGCTTGGGCGCAACACATGATGTGCAAGGCATGCACCGAGACTCTGCGTGGGTAGACAAATGTCGAGAGGAGTCTGCACTTTGGAATTCCCATGGTTTGGAGGGAGCTGACAAACCATGTCACTGACTGGTACATCAGCGCTGTTGATATAACTGGGATCAACGGAAAGAACCGGGACAGCCTCAAGTATCCTGATCTTCGATCATCCCGTCGTCCTGTAGCTCATTGTGATGAAATTCTAGTGCCTATCTTCGGAGAACTTCCGGACATTAGTGACGAAGAGGCCTCCACTGTTGAAGAAAAAGTGGTTCTTGAAGATAATACTCCACATCCATTTTCTCAAAAGGAGTTGAATTATCTAGTTCGCGACCTCAGCTTGTCAAAGGACTTTGCCGAACTGTTGGCATCCAGATTGAAGGACAGTGCTCGCATCAGCTTCTTCTGCAACAGGCATCAAGAATACCTCCATTTTTTCTCTACAGTGAAGGACTTGGTGTACTGTGCAGATATTGTGCAGCTTCTGCTCAAGCTTGGAGTGACACAGTACGAACCCAAAGATTGGGGACTGTTCATTGACAGCAGCAAGCAATCACTGAAATGTGTTCTGCTATACAACAGCAACCAGTTTCCCTCTGTACTCATCGCTCACTCGACTACAGTGAAGGAGAAGTATGAAGCGGTGAAGTATGTGCTGGGGAAAATTGATTATGATTAGCATAAGTGGTTTATTTGTGTTGACCTGGAGATGGTGAACTTTTTGTTGGGACAACAGTCTGGCTCACCAGCTACCCTTGTTTTCTGTGAATGTGGGATAGTAGGGACTGTGATCAGCATTACACGAAGAAGGACTGGCTTTTGCAGGAGGAATTAGTGCCTTGCAAAGAAAGAAACGTCATCAACGACCCTCTGGTGGACAGAGACAGAATACTCTTCCCACCGCTGCACATCAAGCTCAGCTAAATCAAGCAGTTAACCAAGGCTCTGGACAAGGATGTTGACTGCTTCACTTACTTGTGCCAGGCTTTTCCAGGATTGACCATGAAAAAGTTGAAAGCTGGCATCTTTGACGGTCCTCAGATCCGGCAGCTCATCAGAGATCCAGAGTTTGAAATCTCAATGAACGAAGAGGAACTGGAAGCGTGGAAGGCATTTGTTCTGGTAGTGAAGAACTTTCTTGGCAACAATAAGGTCAGAAACTACGCAGAACTTTCAACAACATGCTGACTGCTTTCAGAAAACTGGGCTGCAACATGAGCGTCAAGATGCACTGCCTATTTTCACATATGGACCGTTTCCCTGAGAACCTGGGTTCAATGAGTGACGAGCAGGGGGAGAGATTCCATCAGGATCTGAAAGAGATTGAGACCAGGTCTCCGGGTCGCTGGGATGCAGTCATCATAGCTGACTACTGTTGGAATCTGAAGAGAGACCTCCCTGCCGCTGAGAAAGGGAAGTTCAAGCCCTGAAGTTTGAACAATGGTGAAGCAACATGGAATTTACGTGTACTTACCTTTATCAACGCCCACCATTCAGTTTACAGTAATCGACGTTTCTATCAGGTAATCAATATATGTTGGCAAAACTTTTTTCTCTTAAAAACATATTTAGGATGATATGTGTTGACAAAAATTAGCTGATAATGCCACAAAAATGTAATCGATTTTGTTAAAAGATCTGATTTTTTTCAAATCAACCTCGCAAATAAAACCCGACCTGATGGAGAGAAACGGATGCCATTTCCTGATTCAGTAATGCAAAAATACCCTAAACCAGTTGTAGAAATCTATACAAGATTCAAAAAGTAAAAAGAATTGTTGCCCAGTGTAATCTTATATTATTTTTTTCTGATAAAATCCCGTACTTCACTCTCTACCGATTATCGTTTCAAATAACTTGACTGCTATAAAGGCGTCTTGGGCAATGATTAGCAGACTAGACAAACAAATTTTCACGTGTGAGTTCAAGTCTCATTGGGTGTCCCATTCATGCGGCCTTGTGCTACATCTAAGCAGAAAGCTTTGTAAAATTTCGACTTGACCGTCATAAATAAACATGTATCTGTCATCAAAATAAGTACTTCATAAAATCTTCCGAAAAGAATTCTGACCGAAAGACGCTTCAAAAGTAAAACGTATTTATTTCTTTGAAACCAACAACCGGACGATTGAGTAAATCAATACCGTTCTAGAGGAATGTTTTCAGCAACAAAACACTATTTTCATATATGCATATTTACTAACCCTTCCTCTCGGGCAGGATATGACACAAGGTCAATTTTAAGCGGAGTTTAACAGGTTTGAATTCAGAGTTTTCCTTCTCCTAGACTAGTTGCCTCACCAAGGCTGTAGAACCTAGTCTGCTCTACTATTTACCCATAGCTGGAGGGAGAATATTTGGATTCATACCTTTCCCAAGGGTATTAGTGCTATGTGAAATGCAATTAGCCTGGTCCAGGATTTGAACTCGTGTCGTCGTGTTCATTTCCTACGATGATAACTATTACACCTAGGGCATTTTCATATATAGTCACAACCGTTGGATATGCGTGTACATTTTCTTTTTTTAAGTGGAAGAATTATATTGAATTTCCATAGCGAGAAAATCTAGTAAACAATTGTGCGTGACATATGGAACCACTGGACAACTGTTCCGACCTTATTAAGCAGTGTATACTGTGATTTCCCCCACTGAAGATCAAACCAGCGACCACTGAATGCAGAGCCGAAACCCTACCACAGAGCTACTGATCCACATCGCGTACACACGATGCCAAATTAACTAGTCATGGTAAATCCGTGGCCAATTAACCTGGTGTAGTTATGTCCGTACTCTTACAGAGGACACGGTCACATCCAGTGCTACGTCTTCCCAAGAAGATTAGAAATTCGAATCCGCGTAATCATAACCCAATGAGCTAGGAGATAGATATACTTTTATCTTTTTTAAGTAGAGAAATTATATCATAAAATGAATTACCATGACCAGAAAATCCGGCAACCACTTGCACACGACATAAGGAACAACTGGACAATTGTTTCGACCTTATTAGGTCTCATCAGCGGTGTGTACTGTGATCTCTCTCACTGGATATCGAACCAGCGACCACAGAATGCAGAGCTGAAACAACTGACTTACTGGTCCACATCATACTCAACCAGGTTAGATCTCCAATGGAGATCTTCGTATACACCGCTGATGTGACCTAGTAAGGTTGAAGCAGCTGTCCAGTGGTTCTGTAGGTCGCGACCAAGTGTTTGCCGGAATTTCTGGTCATGGTAATTCAATTTACAACATTGGATATAGCTTTTTTGTACAGAAATGAAAAGATGATCTTATATGACCTATTCGAATAGGGCCTCTATGAAAGTAATCCTTTCAATTTATTATGTAATCGTATTATATCAGAGGCAGATGTTAATGGTACTGCAACATAGGATGAACTTTTCAGTTAGTAACCTGAATTTCTTCTTTGTAACAGATAGCAGTGCAAAATGGCGTCTGACACAAAAGCATTCCTTCGACACGATGAACTTGTTCCTATAGCATTTATTGACGTTTGCTTAACGTTTACGGACAGCAAAATTTGATATGAACTCACGCAGATAGTAATGCCTTTCAGCCGTGTTGACAATGATATAATTGAGAAGCCGTGTTAACACCACTTTCAAACCTCCAAGCAAGTACTTCCCAACCGGTGGGGAATGGTAATATTTTGGTGGGGCATGCAATATTTTGGTGGAGCTTGTTTAGAGACCATGTTAATAAATGTGTAAGAATTGAATATTACAGGAGGCATCAGAATTTTAGAAAAACCAAAGTGAGGCATGGTCTAAACGAAGACTGCCTCAATCAGTACGAATCGATATGATAAAAATGGAATCGCTTTTTCCTGTCAATGATACCGTTATCGCTTCAGTGAAAGTGGGCTGACTTCACTGGTACAGATTTTTTTGAAGACATTTGTTCATCGCTGGCGAAAATGCATAGTGTTAACGGTGAGGAAAAATACTGTGATCTATCTCATATTGCTTCTTATATGGTTCACTCTCTTACGGGGCTGGCATACGTCAGAAGGTACGTTTAAGATTTTCAGGGTTGGTGCCTCAAATAGTTTATCTCTGTCGGCATTTACATTTTTGTTCTCTTCATGTGCCAGATAATAATCTCTGCCCTTACTACTTTCGTCGTTGAAGCAGGTTCTGCTTTGGGAGAATGCCCCCATGAATGTTAGCTGAGTTAACACCACCCAACTCACTAATGTTCCAGGTAATTATTTGGCCATTCATTAATAAATAGGTGGATTTACGTTAAAAGATTCCTTTTAATAATCTCTAACTCAAGTAGGTTCCTATAATAGAAAGAATTTCTAAGATTTTCGAAGTATGTACTTTGTAAAGTAATGTATTCACGTTGGCGATATCCGGTTTTCCTATAAGATTTACCACATTGCAGATGAAGGATATTATTACACCAGTCATGCTTTAACATATCGACTTTCCGCTGAGGGAGAGTTAAATATCTTATGCAACCATATTGTATAGATCCTCTGTTAACAGCAGTATAAACATTACATTACATAAGCAAACTACCAAGGAAAATGTATCGGCTTATGCAAAGCTGCTAAAAGGCAAGCATGTTTCTTCTCAGATATTTATCATTCATGTCTGAAAGTTTATATTCATTAAGGTAATGGGAGTTCAAATACAATCCTATGAGCAATGAAAGAGTTCATTTTACTTAGAGCTTCACATAATGCTTTGAATGGCATCAGATAGAGAAGAGATCAATATCAGTGTTGTCAAACCACTATAACCTATTAGAATCTTGAAGTGATAGTTTTTTTTGCTAACTAAACAAGAGGGATCATTGTGAGTTTGATTCTAACAAAGTGCCCCATACTTTTGGCTAAGTGTCTCAATTAGGCTAAACTATGAATTACACTATTTTTCCTCAACTTTTGGTAATTCTATAATATTTTCCTCTGCATAGGTCGGAGAAAAGTTATACCATTAATTTAAATAGTTTGATCTAATTTGTTTCAGTAATATCTTAGAAAACCAGAATATTCAGCAATTAAATATAAATGTTTTGTGTTTTATTTGTTATTAATTTATTTACTGCTAAATAAAAAAAAAATCCCGAGATTTTCCACTAAGGATGGTAATTCCATAATTTTTGCTTGGGGTAGTATATACGAAAGAAACCAATGAATGCATAACTTGGAATGTTACAAGAACAAAATAAAAGTAAGAAAAAACCGATGCACTTTTAGAATTATGATAATTCCTAAAACTCCAGAAAGTTTTATTGCATACGAAATATATGCCTGGAGGAATTTGGTGAATAGATAGGCAAAAACGCTATTTTAATAACAAAAGCAACAACAAGGATCAAATCAGTCGTCGTCCGAACGACTGATAGAAACATAATGTCTCTTCTCAAAAATACACAAGGCATCTATCTTTATTTTTAATTTTACAAAATTCTTTTAAGATAAAGTTGTTTCACGTAGACATTTGCTTACTTTTATTTGTTGCTTAATTCTTACTGAAACACGACTCCAAATCACGAAATAAGAAAATGTGACACCATCAACATGGAACGGTACTGTTAATACAAAACAGCTATATGCGTTCCCGACAAGATTCATGTTGTTTTGCGACATTTGACGAGCGGAAAGAATAAAATTGGGGAACGCTATCCATGACAAAATTTAGTTTTTCTGTTAATTTAGTGGCGCTTAAATTTCCTGTTTCATCTGACATACACATGAGCGCGTACACACACACATACATACACACACACAAAGATACACACACACACACACATACACACACACACACATATATATATATATATATATATGTTTGGGTATGTGTGTGTTTGCATGGGTATGTACAAATGTAAGACAATCTTTAGGTAAGTAAACGTAACGTTATCTCATCGTCCACATAGACGCACACACTCAAACGAACACACATATGCAATACGCGGGAGAGAGAGAGAGAGAGAGAGAGAGAGAGAGAGAGAGAGAGAGAGAGAGAGGAGGTATCTTTAGTGTTTATATTCTGCTTGGATATATTTACCGGTGTATTCAAGTGTGCGTACACACACACACACACACACACACACACACATATATATATATACTCATATAAAGAAAGGGACTTATGAGTCATTGCTTGTTAATAAACATATAGAAAAAAGTGTACATACCCAATTACATTTAAATATGACCGTATCTGGGCATCTGTTTAGAGATGTATGTGATTACATATGCATACATATAAGTGTAAGCAATTATATATTTGCCGACAAAGAATCATAAAACCGTATGCTATTTATGCACACACACACAAACATACACTCACGCACACATATAACCCCCCGCACACATATTGAAGCGCGCGTGCACACACACACACACACACACATACACACACACACGCACATATATATGTATACATGACCGTTAAAATATTTTGCCATTGAAGTATAAGAGGACCAATAAAATACACACAAATAAAAGTACATTTTTGAATATGATCTGATGTCAAGAAAACATTCCCTCTGAAATATGAACTGACAATTATATACAAAAAACGTTGAAAAGTTTGCTTAATATTTTTATTAAGTATATAACATAAAATTCGTCCTCTTCATTGGCGTGTGCGATTATAAACGAATTTCATACAGTTGATCCATAAACTTCTGAGTATTTTCTCGTTACACACACACACACACACACACACACACACACACACACACACACACACACACACACACACACACACACACACACACACACACACAGACTGTCCAAGGGTGATAAGAGAAAGACACTAATCATAAAATAGAAATTAATAATAGAAAAAAAAACATCAAAATTGTTATTAGTAGATAATCAACGTATGCATTCTAAGATGATCTGGGGGGGGTGACATCTTTCTTAGTTCATCAGCTGTTAACGTCTTTCCAGATCAGTCCCATTCAAATACGTGATACAGCTGAAGTTAATCTCTTCCTAGATTGTTTCCCAGGAGTGATAAATCTAGAAGTTCTGCCTCTTAATCCAAAACACCCTTTAGCGGTTCTTAGAGTGTCCTTTTCAGCAGCGCCTCGTCACGGTCACGCAGTGAACACTTTACAATCATTCGACAGTCCACTTCGGTTTGTTCAAAGAATCATTACCAGCACCGATTCTTGCGTTGTTTCTCTAGTTCCAAATACTTGATGCATTCCCTTTCACGAGCTTCCGACGAATAACTTTGTCCCGTCCATGATGTCTAGAACACGCTCATTGTATCCTCTTACAGACCTTCATACCCACTCCAAGAAAAACAGGTGTGTCTTTGGCATAAAGCTAGATTGCGTCTGATGGTGAGGCTCCAGCGTGGAGTACAGCTTAATTGTCATTACAATCCGGTTCACCTTGGCCAGGAGGTGTTTTAATTGTAAGAATTCCAGTTCTTGATTAAATAAATGCTTGAAAATTATTTGTATTCGAGAGTATCCTGTTAAAAAAAACCCCAAACTCTTAAGAAATAGCAACTCTAAAAATATGAATCCATTAAACAATTGATCTTTTCAGGATACTGTCAATTATAACATTGTTACTTGTAGAAAAAATCGGAAACAGAAAAAGTCGATATTGTTTATGAAATAGACAATAAAATGAATCAAAGCAATTATGAGAAGGATATGACATTTTTGCTTCTTAATGGCAATATACAATGCAAGGATTATTGGGATATAGATTGATTAAATTACTAAGATTAGTTAAGTGTGAGTTTCTCATCTATTCATACAACACACTTTCCTTCTTTTGGGGGTGGGAGTCCCTGAGGCGTGATGGATAAAGTGCTGGATTGTGACATAGTAAACACGTTGATTTTCAGACTAATACATTTGGGAAAGGTATGAACCCCCTTATATAACAAGCTGTGGGTTAAATAGTAGCACTACTGTTCTTCTACAAGGATAGCATTTCAATTAATTAACCCACGAAGGTTAATATACCATTAAAACAAAGTATCCAAATCTTTTGCGAACAATAATGATAAACATTTGCATTTAAATCTACTTTGATAAATCTATTATATATTTTTAAATATCCAAATCAATGTTGATATTTCTTACTGTTATTAAAATATCTGTATCGATAACAGATAAGGACGTGATAACTAGAAAACTCACTGATTTTCGGGCCAATGAACGACGATATATTGATTCCTATCCTGCTATTTCGTTTGATTTGGTTTGGTTTTATGGCATATCAACCATTGTTTGTTATTTAATGCCAAATCCATTTTTATACATATAAACAGTTATAAACCAAACAATTCAGTTTAGCATGAGTACAGTTTTTTTGTTTACATTTAGTTAAATGTAAAAACAGTTCTATTCAAAACAACCCAATTTAGCATAAGTACGCAGTTTAAATGTCAAAACAACTCTATTTCTAACAATTCAGTTAAGCATAACTATAGTTTAAATATCAAACTGTTCTAATTGACCCATAGATGAGACCCCCTAGGGTGCTACCACTCAGGGCCACAATCGACCTGGGAGTGATGGGAAGGATGTGGTACTCCATATTCACCAAAGATCCAGCATTACTGACGCTTCACCATCAGATTGTTTAGGGTCATATCCAGAACACTTGTTAGTGAGGTCTTACCCCTCTGCATAGATGCAGTTGGTGTATTCTACAGCCCCAGCCAACTGGGCCAATCCTGATATTAATAATTCAAGTTTTAGACTGCCAAATCTTTACTATTCTTTTTTAAAGAGCTTATTATAATCTATTTCAACAGTTCATTTATTAATTTCTCTTCTTATAATATTTGTAAAAATATAAGTTCAGTTACCGCCCCACTTAACGTCGCGGCTATCATTGTAGGATATAGGATCAGTGACTATCGTTGAAATCCTTAATTAAACATTAAGAGTTTGACTTCGAGCTATGGCCTTTGAGAAAGGCATGAATTCATCTATTTGCCTCCCGGCTATGAGTAAACAGAAGGATAGACTAGATTTTGTTGCTTTGGTTTGGCAACCAGTCTACGAGAATGACAACTCTGAATTCAAACCAGTCTTAATCTGATTTAAAAAAAAAATTAGCTTGTATCACATCCAACTTTTGGTGGAGGTGTTGAGTAAATATCAACATATTTTATTTAAAAACTGAACAGTCTCAAAAATATAACATATGAAAATAGTATCACACTGTCTGGTTATATATGAAAGCTGAAAAAATAAACTTATATGTTTCACATAATAAAGGTATGTGATATGTATGCATCTAATCATTCTCCCTTCAGCTATGGATAGGGCAGGCTAGGCACTTTAGACTTGGTACGGCTACCCGTCATGAAGGAATCAACTGAAAAATGATCTTACGTCACATCCTGCTCGCACGAAGAGTTGGGTAAATACATAATGCACACACACACACACACACACACACACACACACACACACACACACACACACACACACACATATATATATATATATATATGTGTGTGTGTGTGTGTGTGTTTGTGTGTGAGTATATGTATTGACAAACAATGAACCGATTCTGTTGAACTACAGGATGAATATGTGGAATAACTTTTGTGTATTATGGTTCTTGGTTATTTGTTGGACCAAGAACTTTTCAGCTGAAACTCATGCATCAGTGTGGGCCAAGGATTGAAAATCTAGACCGCGTCGCACAAGACATAAATACTACTCTAAAGTATAACAGTAATTCTTTTCAAGAAAAAAAAACAAAAAACTTACGAAGTTATTAAAGATGAAAACCGTTTCCATATAATATTCTCAAAGAATGTTTGAAGACTTCACTTAAGAGATTGCAAAATTGATGACTTTAGTGAATAGAATGAATTTAATAAAAGTATGATTTGAAATATGCTGAAAATAAAAAAAAAAAAATATATATTTAATTCATGGATTTAGACTGCGACCCCTGGGTTTCATGGAGATTTTGCAAAACAACAATCATATATATATATATATATATATATGTGTGTGTGTGTGTGTGTGTGTGTGTGTTTGTGCGTATGTGTGCGTGCGTGCGTACAAACGTTTGAATCGCTACACCAGTACAATCACTTTCTTATTAATTAAACTTAATGCTGACGAAATCTGAAAGCTTTGTACTGTCGTACACATGAGAATGAATGAGGTATTTTTATTTATTGTTGGTGATGAAAATCACATAAGAATGACTACAGGACTCACTCTCGACAGGAGTCCGACATAAAATCCACTTAAATCGGAAAGACGGGAGATAGACTCACACTTAATGGATCCATCGCTTTGCATGCTTTTAATGTAATGCAATACAAATGAATTATGTCTATACATGAAATATCGACTGTTGACCAAAAATCTCCGTTATCAAATGTAAGGGCTATTTATTACTGTGTCGGTAATTTCCTCATAGAAATCCCGTGAGCAAAACTTAAGGCAGCAGTTTACATTGATATCAATGTGATTAATCAATTTTTATTTTCAGCAGATTTCAAATCATACTTTTATTACATTCATTCTATTCACTAAAGTCATCAATTTTGCAATTTCTTAAGTGAAGTCTTCAAGTATTCTTTGAGAATATTATATGGAAACGGTTTTCATCTTTAATAACTTCGCAAGTTTTGTTTTTTTTTCTTGAAAAGAATTCCTGCTATACTTTAGACTAGTATTTTGCCTTGTGCGACGCGGTCTAGATTTTCAATCCTTAGCCCACACTGATGCATATATATGAGTGTTGTTTTGCAAAAACTCCATGAAACCCAGGGGTCTCAGTCTAAATCCATGAATTAGATATATATATAGCTAATATATATTTATTTATTAATATTATTATCATATAATAGCTCTATCCTAGATATTGAGCACTCTCCATATTATATTGCACTTGGTTCGACACTAACCCACCCAGTGATTTAGTGACGACTAACACTTTTATATTGTATATATATATATATATATATATATATATATATATATATATATAATCAGCAGAAGAATTTACCGTTTGCCGAGATAAAAAAAAAGATTCTATACTAAAACACATTTGCAGGAAGCAAAATACATTTTATTTTCTTTCTAAAAGTAAGTAAAGTTGGCGACCAAAGTCGAGGGTGACCCGAAGGCTCCCTTTTGGATGGCTACTACACCAAGGAGTAGGGGAGGACGCTACTTCTTTCCCTGGATTTCTCCACTTTACCCTTGATCCGTACCTTATAATACTGAGTGTAAAGCAAGGAGGCATCAAATACCATTTTTAAAGTCTTTCGTATGACTCAACCTGGGATTGAACCAAGACATCCGGGCCATTGGCGGACACTCTAACCATTATGCCAAAGTCCGGTTTGCTTTCTACATTAATCTTATTAAGTTCCATTTTTCCTCTGAGTGAGAAGTCGCTCCTGCATATGACAATTCTATTTGCACTCTAAACGAATAAAAGCTTCCTGATCACTTTCGAGCTAAAATGTTCAGGACAATTTCAGGTACGAGATGTTGGTAGGGATCTCAAGTGCGCCCATTCTCCTGTGACTCTTCTCGCAAATATATTTACAACATTCTCTGATGACAGATGAGTTCCAGTGCCAAAATTGTCTTTAACTTGGTGGTAAAAAAAGTTTCTGCACTTATTTTACACACTGAGTAATGTTTTTTTTTGTCCAAAATGCCAGATACATTTTACACAAAATTTTACAGAAAATTTCTTGGTTTCATGTTTTTAGAAGTAAGCAAATCTCCAGATAAAAATATTTTCGGCTGACTTTTACGTGTGTGTATGTGTACGTGTGAGTATGTGTGTGTCTGTGCATGCAATTGTGTGTGTGTGTGTTTGTGCTTAATATAAAAGCACATTTATGAAAATGAGATAAATTAAGATCTATCATCCAAAATAAAAGAATAATGAACAATGAATAAAAAGAAATGGAGGTGCCCGTGGTGTAATGGTTATCGACGTAGAAAATGGACACGGCGACACGAGTTCAAATCCTGGACGAGAATGATTGCATTTCACATAGCACTAATACCCTTGGGAAAGGTATGAATCCAATAATTCTCCCTCCAGGGTAAATAGTAGGACAGACTGGGCTTTTCAGCGTTGGTGAGGCAACTAGTCTAGGAAAAGGAAAACTCTGAATTCAAACCTGTTAAACTCCGCTTAAAAATTGACCTTGTGTCATATCCTGCCCGAGCAGAGGGGTTGGTAAATAGGATAAATAAAAAGAAATGCTAGCAAAAAACAATATCTGAGCCAGCAGGCTGTATGAAGAAGCGAGCATTGATTGCCCGGTTGACTTAATGCAAATCTGATCGGTGTTTTCAGTTGAAAATACGTGTAAATACATGTAAATCCACCAGGGAAAAGAAAGTTTGGCTCAATGAAGCAGGAATCGTGGTTCAATATTTAATGCTAAACCTCGAATATCTAATTTTTTTAAAAAATTCACCATCATTATCATCAAGTCATGGTGATTGCACAGATTCCCTAGGATCTCTACTCACCATCTGTCTCTATTGGCCATCGTCCGTAGCAGGTAATCTTGACGGCATTCAGTGTTAGTCCAGAGCTGATTACTGTAAGTCTTTGCTAGTTGACCAGCACTGGAGTGTTCATGCGTGGAAGCCGCAGGAAAACATCGCTTATGAGTTTGTCTGTGCTTCTTCATTAGTGTCGAATATGTCTTGTTCGTCTTACTTAAATTGTTTGTGAGGCGTAAAGATGTTGTTTCGTGGTGTGGAACTTCTAGGGTTAGTTCAAAAAAGAGTTCTGAATCCTTTTGTAGTTCCTATCTAACCTTTTTCTCCTGACGTTTCCTCTGATCCTAGGTGGTGCAGCCATATAATAGTACTGTTACACTAATAGATTGGAAGAGCTCCGTTTTATTTCATTTATTAAGGGATCAGATTTCCATAAAGTCGATTCCTTTGGGTATGTTGACATATTTTTTTATGTAGATAAATTATTACGGCCGAAGTATGTGAAATGGTCTACCAATTTTAGAGGCTTGTCATTTAAAAGACATGAAATCTTTTATTTGAGTTCAGGTTGAGGCCAGAATCTCCTGCTTTCTACTCCAACAGCAAATATTTGGCTTTGCTCGAACTATATTTCTTCCTTTTCCTCTTAATGTCTTTATCAACAATCTACAAATTGATGATAATATTTTTCGCTTACATGTTGTTTCAACTTGTCATTTAGCCCTGTCAGCTGGGTCTGTAGAATGCACCGACTGCATCTCTACAGAAGGGTACGACTCCCCAAACGAGTGTCCTGCATATGACACTAAACTGCATCTGATGATGAGGCTCCAGTCCTAGATCTCTGGGGAATGCGGAGTACCCCTTCATTGCTATTGCTCTCAGGTCCGGAGTGGTAGCACCTGATAGGGTCCTATCAAAGGTTCAAACATAACTGTTTTATATTTAAACAATGGGCAAAGAAATGACTTACATTAAATCAAATTGTTAGGAATATAACTGTTTGATAATTTAACTGGGTGTAAATAAATGACTGATGTTTAATTGAATTATTAGTGATATATAACAATATGAAGAACAATTAGACTGTGTGTAAACAAATTAGTCATGTTGACAGTTAGATTGCATTAATTGAACCCATTTAACTTAGTAGAAACAATGGCAATACTTGCGTACAAAAAAAAAAAGGTTCGTTATAACTCATTTAGAATAAAATAACTTATGAATTATATTTAACGCTGTGCAAATTAAATTGTTTCTGTTAAATGGCAAAACTTGAAACTATTTAACTGTGTTCCATCGCTCCCATGTCCACTCTGGCCCGGTTTGTAGAACCTGATAGGGTCCTATCTATGAGTTAAATAGAACTAAACTGCGTACTTATGCTAAACTGAATTACTTGAAATAGAAGTGTTCTGACATGTACACTGCCTACTTATGCAAAACTGAATTGTTTGAAATAGAACTGTTTTGGACATTGAAACTGAATTGTTTTGATATTTACTTGTGGGTGGACAAATGCTATACTTATACTAAACTGAATTATTTGAATTAGAACAGTTTGACTAAAATGAATAGCTAGAAATAGAAATGTTTTGACAATCAAACTGTGTACTCATGCTAAACTGAATTGTTTGAAATAGAATTGATTATTTTTATAAAATAGATTTGGCATTAAATAACCCACAAAGGTTGTTATTCCATAAAACCCAAACAACCAAACAACCAATCATATTTAATATATATATATATATATATATATATATATATATATATATATATATATATATATATATATATATAAGCGGTATTTCGCACTAACTAACCTACAATGGTTGATATGCCTTAAAACCCAAAAAACTAACTAACCTAACCTTTTTTTATTATTTCAATTTTATCTGCACTCTAGTGTCGGATCGTATCTTATTCTTAAAATTTATGTTACGATTAATTGCTTATGAACAAAGAAATAAGTGGAAGAACTAAATAATTATCAATTAATATTTATCTTTCTTGGTTAATCAAAATTAGCGGAATGAGTGTAATCACATGTCTCGGTGTTATTATGAAGCTGTTGATTCTTTAAAGAATCTCTTATACTTACAAATATCTCGCAACGAATGTAACATTTTCCCTGTACCTAGATAATAGAAACCTACAAAAATGGATTATCAGGAGCAATGTTCAGTTGTTGAAAAATAATATTAAATATTTTAAGAACTCAAAAATAAAAGTATAGAAAATGACCATACCATCCGCTCGGTGGGGTTTAAAATACGCTGACTGTATCTCTTGCAGAAGAGTAAAACTTTCACCAACAGAAGTGATCTGGGTTTGACACAAAACTTTATTTTGGCCCAGTCGGCTAGGGCCGTGGTGAAACCAACTGCATCTCTACAGAGAGGTAAAACTCCTCCAACAAGTGTCCTGGATATGACACTAAGAAATCTGATGGTGAGCCGACCGTAATGCTGATGCTTTAGGGAATGTGGAGTAAGCCTTCTTTGGCATCGCTCCCAGGTCTACCCTGGCTCGGAGTGGTAGCACCTGAGGGGGCCCTATCTATGGGTCAAATAGTACAAACAAATGACTTATGATAAACTGAACAGTTAGAAATAGAACTGTTTGATTATTTAACCACGTGTAAATAAATGACTGATGTTTAATTGAATTATTACTGATACATAGCAGTAATTGGAATCATTTTGTTGACTTGTACTATATTAAATTGTTAGGAAATGGAAATGTGTGATCATTAAACTGTGTGTATCAACAAAACGTGTTTACAAATCATATATTTTGTATATATATAAAAACAGGATTCGGCATTAAATAACCAACAATGTTTGATATGCCATAAAACCAAACCAAATCAAACCAAAACTACATTTGATGGTGAGGTTCCTTTTCTAGAGATCTGGCGAGTGTAGAGTATCCCTTTCATTGAATTCACCTCCAGGTTCCCACAATGGTTGTACCTATTGAGGTTTCATTTATGGGCCAAACAAATTTGTTTAAAAAATCATTTGTGTTAGACAGAAATACTTGATACAATAGAACTTGATACCATATATAAATTATCTTCATGTTTTTATAAAGAATAGTTATTTGAAGCTTTGATTGTTTAATAACGATTATTATTAGTTATTCGAAACCAAATAACTAAGCAAATAAGTGATAATTATTAAGCAGAAATAATTATTTGAAACCGTTTGATTATTAATATAAAGGGGAATACTTGAAACCATAATACTGTGTGCAAATTATTTGTATTAGATATGAATACTTCATATGATATAACTGTGAGGAAAAAATCGAGGAAATAACTGCATGTAAAAATATGCAAGAATAAACGTATAAGGAACTTAATTTCCTAACCTCTTAACATAAAATATCACTCGATGTGTTGGCATGCCATTAAAATTAATCAAAATCAAAATAGAATTAAAAAGAAAACAGCACAATACTAGACATTATTAGCATATTGAGAAAAATATTACCGATTTTATGGTATCAGGCTCTTTAATAAAAATGATGACTGCAGAAGAGAAGAAAAACAAGAGAAATTATATCAATAATAATTTGTTAAATGCTACGAGGTAAACTGCATTATGAAAGAAAAGTGATCTCATTGATACAATTAAATATTTCAGACCGTTTATAAAATAAAAAAAAAAGTAAATTAAGAAATACGTATAATTATATATTAGATAAACAAACATGAGAATGAATAATATATATATATATATATATATATATATATATATATATATATATATATATATATATATATATATATATATATCAAATAATGAATACAAGATGAGTCAATTCAGCAAACTGACAGAAAAGAAATATGGCAAACTGGCATAAAATATGAAAGAAATTGCTGAAAAGGAAAACCAATAACATAGCTCAAAAATTATGTTGAAAATGGGCCGAAAAGGAATACATGAAGCCAACTTAAAAGAAAAGCTACAAAAATACAAATAATCTGCACAAATGATATGAAGGCAATTACACCACCCACCAAAAAACGCAATACGAAAATGGCTAAAAAGTGAAAGGACGTTAACGTTTTATTTTTAGGTATTTTACAATTAGTATTAGACTATTAACAATAAACAGTGTACATATCTATAGTCCGAATTAAATGTTCGGTAAGGGTAACGTGAAGCCGAATTTTTTTTAGACCTAGATGTAAGTATAACTGGGGAACAAGAAAAATTTTCATGCTCTTTACATCTCTCTCTCTCTCTCTCTCTCTCTCTCTCTCTCTCTCCCTCCCTCTCTCTCTCTCTCTCTCTCTATATATATATATATATATATATATATATATATATACATATAAAAGTAAAGTTGACCGACCGTAGTCGAGAGCGACCCGAAGGTTTCCTTTTCAATAGCTACCACAGCGAGGTGTAGAGGAGGGGAGTATTCATTTTCTTGGATTTCTCCACGTTACACGTACCTTATACTGCTGAATATTAAGCAAAGATGGATCAAGTACTATTTTTCGAGTCTTTGGTGTGACTTGACTAAAGATTGAACCCCGGTCTTCCGGCGAACACTCTGCCCACTAGACCAATGGGCTGATATTAATATAATTTTTTTTCTAGTTCATCAATGGTACCATCATCGGAAAAATCGGAAAAATAAGGTAAAAATTTTTCGACCTCACGTTACTCTTACCGAGCTTTTAATCTGGACGATTAGACACTGTTGGCATATTGTTGAACACTGCTGTAAAAGTGAAGTGAACAGTAGAAGTTGAGATTATGCCATATATATATATATATATATATATATATATATATATATATATATATATAACTCCTTAATCTCTTCCATCTCCCCCTCCACCCCACGTATCTATTCTGTTTTATTTATCCATTGGATCTGAAGAAGTCCTGTTATATTTTTCTTCGTGTTTTTGGTTTACACCAGAAACTGAAAAACAGGATGGAAATAAATTTATAATCCTAAATTAACCGGTCTTTGGTTTTTTCTTATATATATATATATATATATATATATATATATATATATATATATATATATATATATTGTATGGGTTGAAGTCGGTAGGGAATATAACTAGATTACGTTTGGATAAATAGACGTTTCAGTAAAATTAGACATTTAGTTTTCTAACAGGTGTGTGCAGGAGGAACCCAACAACTAATATGAATAGAGAAATCTGAAATACAAAAGCGAATAATTAAAGTGTATAGAAAAGACAGATATTCATTGCGGAAACGTGTTCGACTCGACTGTACAAAAAGATATTATTAATACCAACAGCATGATTGTTAGCAAATTAATCTGACTGGACAAATAAGTATCATAAAGAAGTAATCAAGAATAGTTTTATCCTCGTTCAGTGTTACATTGCTATGGTTTTGACAGACAAGCAAGCCTCTTAAAGAAATAGATAACCACGCAGATCCATTATTTATTGTCATCAATACGACAGTTTAGATTGTAGAACATAATATAATCGCAGTCTTCTTCCTTTAAAAATGACCTCTACGTTCAACTGTATTTCGTCTCAGTTCTTTAAACAGAAAAACGCTTGAGTCATTTGATCAACACTAAATTAAGATATATAAGTCAGAAATCAGACAATCTGATAACTTCAAGTGAGAAGCTCTATAAAGAAAACACTCAAAAGAAGCCATAAACAGTCAACATTATTCTCATGTAATTGCTGTCTGCAAAACAATTATTTCGAATATTATCAGTAAAATTTTTGATTTCAAATCTGGCATAATAAGGCAAATCCGAATATATTATTTTTAGTTCATTTTAATTAGAAAATTATTCGTAGTTGAATTTTATTTGCTTTATATTTTTATACTTTTTTTTCTGCATTGATATTTTGTGGATATCCCAAGGCTACTGATATGATCGCTACTATTGTCATCTTCAGCTCATAGAATCTTTCAGTTCTCTGGCAAGGTCCAGTTATTTAGAAAGTTTTTCGCTTTCTTTTATTATTATTTACTTGAAGTACTTATGCGTATTGTTTTCAAGTTGTAAGATGATCATTAATGAAAGTAGTGGATGTAGAGTGGATTTTAATGAAGGTTAGGGTTTGTTTTTGTCATTTTTTTTTATCACGGGTTTACACCAAGCGTGATGTACACAAGACAGGTGTAGTTTCGATCGGAGATATCAGATATACTTGGAAGCCACAAAAATAAATGAATGTTTAATTTTATTATTTTTCCAGACTTGAATGGCTAGTATTAACCTCATTAAAATAGATTGCTATTTAAAAAAAATGAAGCTTTGGAACTGTTTCAATGAATGGATTCCTATGTTGTAGGACACTCGGTCGTTATATGGGGAAGGAGTGTGAGACCAAGTCATCTCTATATAGATTTTGAATTGAGATATACAATAATTTTCTCTTTGTTGAAGACTTTTATGATTGAAAAAAATTACCGGTGATGTGATATATAAACAAAAGGTTTATAAGAGTTTTTATTCATCTATTTATTTGCCTGTGCGATGTTTTAAATGAAATGGATTCCTATTTAGCACAATATACAACCACGACTGGGTGAGAGAAATATGAATACGTATAATATCTAAATATAAATACATATAAATAAATATAATCTATATATAAACATAAATACACATGAATATAATATCCAAATGCTGGATGTCCTTGTATAATTTAAAACCTTTTCCGATAACGATTCACCATTTCCAGTTTCGTTGATAATCGATCAAAAGCAATATAACCTAATATCCTTGTAAAAGGCATGCACAACCTTATCCTCTAGTTATGAGTTTAATAGTTTCACTGCTGTTTTTTTTACTTGGATGACTTTAGCATTAGATGGCCGATAAAATTTGGTATGCCATTAAACAAAGCATTCAAAGTAAACTGTGTGCTCCCAACTACAGATAAAATAGTATCACTTCTGTTCTTCTACAAGGATGGCTTTGGCATAAGATAACCCACGAAGGTTGATATGCCATTAAACTAAGAACCCCCCCCGCCAAAGAAGAGAAACCAAACCTATCATACCCATAGATGGAGGGAGAATAGATGGATTCATGTCTTTCCTGAGGGAATTAATGAAAAGTGAAATATAAACAGACTCGTCTCAGAATTGAACTCGCGTCACCGATTCCATTTCCTACGATGATAGTTTGAACCCTAATCGCGCCTCTTTCAGAAATGCAATTGTAGGGCAACTTACTCTAATTGTCGCCACTTGTCAACCAGAAACGAATATCTGCTTAAGATATTTCTAAGGAAATGAAGATTTCAAGAAATTTTAACTAATATAACCACAAAATTCATATATGGTTTACCATCGTAGTGACAATATTTTCAGTTTGAAAAGTTCGTTTTATGGTTCTAGAAGCTTTTTCCATTCCAATTTCGGCTTTTAAGCTTCACATTATATATATATATATATGTGTGTGTGTGTGTGTGTGTGTGTGTGTGTGTGTGTGTGTGTGTGTGTGTGTGTGTGGATATACACATGTATATATATATAGATAGATTGATAGATAAATATTAATATGAAAGCAAATCTCTAAAAGTAATATAAAATAAGATGTATCATCCATAATAAAAATAATGAACAATAAATAAAAAGAAATACAAGCAAATAACATCATCTGAGCCAGCGGGCAGTAAGAAGAAGCGATCGTTGATTGCCCGGTTTAAAGGCGGTTGACTTAAAGCAAATCTAATTGATGTTTTCTGTTGAAATACAACGATACATGTAAATCCATCTGGGAAAAAGAAGGCTCAGCTCAAAACAAGCAGCGATCTTAGTTCAGAGAGACGAAAGGAAAAAGTGGGAATAATTTATTCGGAATCCTTTGTAGGCATTATTAACAATTCACTTGTCTAATGTTTGGTATCATCTCGTGAATGTGAATACCTACTTACTTGAACATCCGCACGCACGCACTAGCACGCTCCCCCATATAAACTTACACACACACTTGTATGTATATTTACACTCATAACTGCACCCATATATATGTATACATGTGCTTACATGCACGCATATTATGACATACTGATACAGTGATTTTATACTTCTTCTTCTTCTTCTTCTTCTTCTTCTTCTTCTTCTTCTTCTTCTTCTTCTTCTTCTTCTTCTTCTATAGATATTCTGCATATGAAATTAGGTATATGGACGTTTATATATAAACACATTTACTCCTTTAGAGTTTTTCATATCAGTGTTAGCTGATGGTTTTTCCCTGGAGTTTGAGTGACAGCAAGTCTCCTCAAGTCTCCAGGTCTCTTGTCAGTATTCTGACCGTCCTCAGCAATGCTGTCGTTTGGATAGTCTCCACCCCTCCGCCAATTTCCAAGTCCTCCAGGCCCTTTAATAATCCTTTATTTACTGTGCCGAACGCACCAATCACAATTGGCACAATCGTTACTTTCATGTTCCACAGCTTTTTTATTTCTCTAGCAAAGTCGAGGTACTTATCCTTCTTTTCACTTTCCTTCAGATTTATTCTGGGGTCCGCCGGGACAGCAAAGTCAACAATTTTGCAGATTCCCATTTTTTTGTTGATTATTATTAGGGCTGGTCTTCTGGCCGGTATAAGTGATCCGTTTGTATGTTAACGTCTTATAGGAGTTTATGTGAGTCATTTTCAAGGACAGGTGCCGGGTTGTGCATATACCATTTGTTGGTATGGTCGAATTGAAATTTCCTGCACATTTCCCAGTCGTGTCTCGTCTTATACTTCTTCTGTGCTAATTTGCTGCATTCGCTTAGTATGTGATTGATCGTTTCGTCTCAGTCACTGCATAGCCTACATTTACTGTTTTGTTGCGTCTGATCTATTCTCGCTTTGATATGATTGGTTCTTATGGCATTGTCCTGTGCTGCTATTAGGAGGGATTCCGTTTCTCTCTTAAGGTTTCCTTTTCTTAGCCAGGTCCAGGTTTTCTGGTGTGAGATGTTGTTTATTAGACGTTTAAAGCGGCCATAGAGTTGTTTTCCTTCCCATTTTTGTTTCCTAGTTGTTGTCATTCTTTCGTTTATCGTGTTGTCCGCATCGTTTCTGATGGTTGTAATTAGTCCTCGTTCGTGTTTTTCTATGTAGTCTTCGAGCCGTTGTATGGATGCGTCAACGGTGTCTTCGATGCTGGCAAGTCCTCTTCCTCCCTGTTTTCTAGATACATATAGTCAGTCAACATCGTCTCTGGGGGGTAATGCCTTATGCATGGTCATTAGTTTTCTTTTTCTTTTGTCCATTTGTTTAAGTTCCTCTCGGGTTCAAGTATTTATTCCTTTGATCTGGTTTCTGCTGGAGAATTTTCTCTCAAGTAGTTTTCGTGTTCTCTTGAGATATTCTTTTCGGATCTCCTCAAGTCTTCAGGACTCGTCTCAGTATTCTGGCTGTTCTCAGCAATGCTGTCGTTTGGATAGTCTCTACCCGTCCGCAAACTTCCAAGTCTCCTGGCCCTTTAATAATCCTTTAGTTGTTGTGCCTAAAGCACTAGTCACTATTGGCACAATCGTCACTTTCATGTTCCACGACTTTTTCAATTCTCTAGCAAGGTCGAGGTACTTATCCTTCTTTTCACTTTCCTTCAGATTTATTCTGTGGTCCGCCAGAACAGCAAAGTCGACAATTTTGCAAATGCTCTTTTTTTTTTGTTGATTATTATAAGGTCTGGTCTTCTGGCTGGGATTAGGTGGTCCGTTTGTATGTTAAAGTCCCATGGGAGTTTATCCGAGTCATTTTCTAGGACAGGTGCTGGGTTGTGCATATACCATTTGTTCGTATGACCAAATTTAAATTTCTTGCACATCTCCCAGTGGATCACCTTGCCGACCCAGTTGTGCCGAGCCTTATATTCCTTCTGTGCTAATTTGCTGCATTCGCTTATTATCATTATTATTATTATTGTTATTGCCTTCTTTCTTCCCCACAAACGTTGTCTGTCTATCTGTCTCTCTCAATATATATATATATATATATATATACATATATATATTATGCTGTTTATAAGCATGTACTTATGTATATGTATGTACGTATGTATGTTCTCTATGATGTTCTCAAAGCGTAAAAAACTCGAGTAAATTGCATTCATTTTAAAATCATTCTTTTTTCCTCATGAATTTTTATAATTGACTTCTATTTATTATCTAAAGATACCGATTTGATGCATCTGACCGCACACGCGCGCGTGTGTGTGTACGTTCACATGTACGCATGTACCTGTATATATTATGAATATATATCCTTCATTACAGTAGATATGTGCGAGAAATCTTCGGATCACACACACACACACACACACATATATGTTTTTGACCGACCATCAAAGGCTAATACATCAGCTCTGTGCGGACACTATATGCCCTCTAGAGGACCTGCCCAAAGCAATGAACGAGTCAAGGGACCCCGTAGTATCAGCATGACTTGACGATATATATATATATATATATATATATGAAAAAAAAAACGATTGTCGGGAAAAGAAAAAAAACAGCAATAAAAACGAGCAAATCCCAATACTGACTTCACCGTAAGAAATGATAAGAAACTAGAATCCTAAGATAATGAATATTGAAAATATACAGAATACATGCGTAGAACCGTTGTAGAGAACTGAATCAGTGACACAAGTTTACTACCCAAGTTTAAGCGAAAAGGATCTTTTTGAAAAATCTTTAAAAAGTGATTGGGACAAACGGATTCATATATACAAGGACAAAATAAAAAATACACTGGGGCAAGGATACAACACAAATCTTGACCGTTAACGATTGAGCAAGCGTTTATTTTTGTGCCTAAATCCGTTCAATAATCCAGATCTTTGATTCAACTCTTCTTCAAAAGGAGAATACATGGCAATAGACAGCTTCTCTTTCATACAGAGAAGGGAAAATTTATCACCCATTATGTAATTAGAAGCTTTTTTCACAATTTCTACTTCGAAATAGAGTTCACGCCATGTTTTTTTATGGTCAAGACATGATTACTGAGTGAGGTACAAAGTATGTATTTGGTATGTACAAAGCTGGTTTTATTATCATAAAACCTTTTATGAAAGTACCTTGAATAGAACCCAATTATAATTTGCTTTTATTTTTCCCATCTACTTGTATATTAGCGATGTATAAAATACATTTACTTTGACATTTGCTATTAAAGAGAACGCTTCATTTTATTATTGAAATTACGCTTATCTTTTTCGTTTTTTGCTTTTAATTAATTTACCCTAATTAATTTTGCTGATGTTACTAGCAACACTTGACATTCAGCTTTTGTTCAATCAAACAGCATTTTTTAAAACATTGGTATGTGGTTATTGCTTCTTTAATATTTTGAAAAAGTATCTTTCCAATTTTTTTAACTGCCAGGTTGGCGAAAACAATAAAATATTCCTCGATTTTTATTAGAATCATACACAAAACTGGTTCTATACCCACTAAGAGCTTTGCTCATATTCACCTTTATTGGAGTTGGATGCGTCGATATTTGAAGAATTACTTGATAATCTTGTTATTATACCGTTATCTTGTGTTAATATAACAAGAATTATGGATAAATTTTTTGAATGGAGATACATTGCTATCGTACAGGTTAAAGTAATATCTAAAACTACACTAATTTTCAAATGTCTTTAGATATCTAATCTCTGTCTCCAAAAATGACCATATATAGTATATGTTTGATATATAATCTAGTACATACATATTTACGTATTAGTATATTTTTCCTTCTCATTGAATCACACACACACACACACGTATATATATATATATATATATATATATATATATATATATATATATATATATATATATATATATATATATTATATATATATATTTGCCGTTTGAGCTCTGTAGCTGATTTTTCGAACGCTGGGGCCTGGGCTCCAACCTCAGCAGGACGCGCCCCTTTTTTTACCCCCGCGAAGAGCTATGCGGTTTGTGTATGTGGTTTGAGTGTGGGTCATAGTTATCTTTCGATGACTGTTACATTCTCTTCTACAGAAGCCACTCTTATAGAGAAGCAGCAGTAGTTCCCCGATCGAACTAACGATCCTCATAAGAGATGTACTCTTATGGACCCCCACACATGGCCCTGCAAAAGCAGGACGACCAGCACGAACATACATTCAGCAGCTATGTGAGGATACGGGATGTTGTCCTGAAGACCTGCCTAGGGTGATGAACGATAGGGAGGAGTGGTGAGAGAGGGTCAGGGATATCCGTGCTACCAGCGCGACATGGTGATGATGATGATGATATATATATATATATATATATATATATACATATATATATATATATATATATATATATATATATATCCTACGACGATAACCATTACACCACGGGCACCTCCACGAAATTTATTTATATATATATATATATATATATATATACATATATATATATATATATATATATATTTATATATATATATATATATATATAAATATAACCATTACACCACGGGCACCTCCACGAAATTTATTTATATATATATATATATATATATATATATATATATATATATATATATATATATATATATATATATATATATATATATATATATATATATATATATATATATATATATATATATATATATATATATATATATATATATATATATATATATATATATATATATATATATATATAATATATATATATATATATATATATATATATATATATATATATATATATATATATATATATAGATATATATATATATATATATATATATATATATATATATATATATATATATATATATATATATATATATATATATATATATATATATATATATATATATATATATATATATATATATATATATTATATATATATATATATATATATATATATATATATATATATATATATATATATATATATATATATATATATATATATAAATAAATTTCGGGAGGTGCCCGTGGTGTAATGGTTATCGTCGTAGGAAATGGACACGGCGACACGGGTTCAAATCCTAGACGAGACTGATTGCATTTCACATAGCAATAATACCCTTGGGAAAGGTATGAATCCAATTATTCTCCCTCCAGTTATGGGTAAATAGTAGGACAGACTAGTTTCTTCAGTCTTGGTGAGGCAACTAGTCTAGGAGAAGGAAAACTCTGAATTCAAACCTGTTAAACTCCACTTAAAAATTGACCTTGTGTCATATCCTGCCCGAGCGGAGGGGTTGGTAAATATGATATATATATATATATATAAATTTATTGAACAAATAAACAAATTTTATCTATAAAACTCCCTGTTCCTTCCCATACTTATACACATATACACATGTATACATATATATATATATGTATGTATATATATATATATATATATGTGTTCGGTATATATATATATATATATTCTGGTTCGACACACGCACAACAGGGGTGCTGATCCTGGCGTCGATGAAGTATTGCAAGTGCCCTGTCCATTTTGTTCAGTTAACAAGCCACTCAACCTGGCCTGACCGTATCATGTTCATCACGCTCCAAGTATCGATCTCCCGCTCCATCAAGATGATGATGATCTGATTAGGCGCTTAGTCGTGGCTGTGTGGGAAAAAAACTTCTGGATGTCGACTCAGTGGTGTAGTGGTTGTGCCAATCTTTCAATATAAATGTGCTATCTCCAATCTACAACTTAATAATCATATTTCTTCGCTCAGTGGCCTCTGAATTCAAGCAGCACATAGTACGGAAAATAAAAAGTTTCTTCTTTTTCTCAGCTAGTTCGCTTGTTTCGTGATATGTAATAAAATACAAAACAAAATCACATCTTGTTATCTAGTCACGTTTATTTTAGTTACATATAAATCCAAAGTGAACATTTTTATCTATTCAATCAAAATATGATATTTTACTGTGACTATATGAGTGGGTCATTCATCGAATAAGGTGATTGCCTAAAGAGTTGGCAGTTGGGAGCACAGTTTACGCTTGCACAGTTTTCAAGGAAACGAATAGTGATAGATCCTTTATGTCCAAGAAGACTTTCAACGTGAGTTTCCTTACAGACCGCTACGCCTGGAACTTTTTCCTCACTGAAGAGTCAGTTTGTTTCCTTTACGAGCCTGAGTCGAAAAGACGGTACATATCGAACTTTTCAACTCAGTCGTGTAGTTACAAACACATATTTAACCTATTTGTAAACATTTTTTTAATTATGACACACTTTTCTGTACATATCACACATTCTTCTGTAAATTTCACATGGTTTGCAGTTCCCAGCCACCAAAAATTCGAAGACAGACCTCAGTTCAAGCCTGGGGCACTCTGTTTTATTTGCACCATTTTTGAATGGTCTCAAAAATATTTCTGCAAGATTAAAATAATTTTTGGAATAAACCAATTCCAAACAGCAGAAAGTTTACACTTATAGCAATAAATCTGAAAAAAAAAGAGTTTGCTTTAAAAATCATCTGATTGAATGATTCTCTTATAGGTCAAATTAAAACATCCGATTCTAGAAATAGCCACTTTTACTAGATAAGTTGATTAACGGGTGATAATGAAAGTTCAAAATGTTTACAAGCATAAAAAGAAAAGTATACATTTATTCAATAACGCTTGCATAAGATCTAATAATCATTTTTTCATGGTCTTTTTTATAAACATATACAAACTGAATATGAAAACATAATTTTAATCAAATATTACTCAAATATTACAAAACATCCGAGTTAACATGAGAGATTTACTCTAAGATATTCAAATCTAAACTGAGTAGCGGGAAGGTAGCTGTATAAATGTGGGCAGTGATAATAAAATGCCTATTTATATCAAGTTTAAATTCCGTCAGTCCTAAAATAGAAGTGTGATTATTGTTTAAATTTTTCTCGATCCCTCAAATTCTTTATGTGTCTATATGTCCAAACATTAGAGTGAATGAACATTTTTTGTTAATTCTTTGATAAGTACGAGGAGCACACGATAAGTTTCCAGACTTTTTCGTATGGGCACTTTTATTGATAGTACACACACGAAACTCTAGTCCCCTTTGAAGTAATCTCATCCGGCTGCAATGCACTTGTTTTACCGTTCCAACAACTTATGGAAGGCCCCCATGGAAATCCTCTTGTGTGAGCGTGTCAATAACCTTCGTCACAGCCTCTTTCATTTCCTCAATTGTCTCATAACGACAGCCTCTGAGCTAAGGGAATAATCAAAAGTCACAGGGAGCAAGGTCTGGACTAGGTGGGTAAGGAACTGTCTTGATGCCCATCTTGATCAAATAGTCTGTGACAAGGATGGAGTTGTGGACTGGTGCATTGTCCTGGTGGAAATGCCACTGATACGATTTGATGAGTGTTGGCCTCTTCCCTGCGAATATCTCCCTGAACTCTTTTAAAACCTCAACATAGTAACCTTAACCCTAACCCTTTTGCCAATCAACTCTGGTGTATTGACTTCCTTACTCCTCCCATACCTTTCATCATCCCTCACAGACTCCGTGCCTTCCTTGGATCTCTTATGCCATTCAAAAACTGATGCTCAATTCATGCAAGATGGTCGAAAAGAAGTCTGAAGTATTCCATACATTTCTGTGGCATTTTTCCAAGTTTAAAACAGAATTTTATAGCATATCGTTCTTCTAAAATGTCAGATTGCATTTTTGAAATTCACCAACTGTGACAATCAGGCTTTAGTAGGGTGTATTCTAATTTCTGCTGTAGTTGTTGATTTTAACCTGAAATCATAAAAAAAATTGGTCAGTCATCTCATAAGATGTATAGCAATAACATAGTGAATTTTCAAGAGTCTCCGAAAATTTTAAATGTCCATACGAAAAAAGTCTGGAAACTTATCGTACGCCCCTCGTAAGTGTAAAAATTGTTATTAATTGCAATATCATTATATATATATATATATAATGATACTGTAAAAGATAAATTTTTTACACTTACTCATCAAAGAATTAACTGCAATATATATATATATATATATATATATATATATATATATATATATATATATATATATATATATTGCAATATATATATATATATAGATATTGCAAACGATAAAAAATTTTACACTAATTTATCAAATAATTAACTGCAATATATAGTGCAATTAGAAGGAAACTCAAACCTGGTTAAGTTGTCATTATAAATTCATTTCGCCGGAGAATATTATTATACTCTCCGTCTCATCAGATGACTTTTTACACGTTAGATTTGAGGTTGCGGAACAGTAAATGTGGAATTACAGTTCATATGTGTACGATGAAAAAAAAATTAAATTCTCAATTTAAACACACAGTCTTTGGACGCTGACTGGATATCACACACACACACACACACACACACATATATATATATATATATATATATATATATATATATATATATATATATATAAGTAAACTTGGCGATCTTAGTCGAGTGTGACCCGAAGGGTCACGTTTCAATAGCTACTACACCGATGTTTGGGGGAAGACGGTACTTATTTCCCTGGATTACTCCACTCTACCCTTGATCCGTACCTCATATTGCTTAGTGTTAAGCAAGGAGGCATCAAGTACCATTTTTTGAGTCTTTGGTATGACAAAATCTGGGATTAAACCCCGGTCTGCGGAGCCATTGGCAAACGCTCTACCTACTTGGCCAAGAAGCTGATATATATATATATATATATATATATATATATATATATATATATATATATGTATATATACATATATATACATATATATATATAAATATATATATAAATAAAGATAAAATTTTGATACTTACTCGGTTAAATAATTAGGAGCTATACGTAATATGATAGTAGGAAAAGATAAAATACAAATAAGAAGTGTGTTTAAAACGGCAGACTAAGTCTAAAATATCCAATTTATGTGCCGTTACTTAAAGTTTCATGTGAATCATAAATCGTCAGACGGAAATATGAGGAAAGTAGCTAATCAATCATATTTATGGTGTGAGGAATTCGTCTCATGGCAAGATATTTGTTCACGTGACACTCACACGGAAATTTTGTTATAGATTTTAGAAATCAGTGTAATCCAAATACAGGAAAACAATTTATGGAATTAGTTAGGTTATAAATGAGAGCTGCTGCTGTTTCCAGACGCAATACACCTGTGAACAAGTTATAATTTATAATTTTAGATATTCATTTCAAATATAAACATCTCTGTTTATATTATCATTTTTCAAACAGGCAACCTTGATAGGTATTTCCTCATTAAGTCAATTTTACGAAATGTTCCCTTATTATCTCAAAATATTTCCTCAAGACATACCTTATTTTCATTAATAAGAAAAGAAAATGAAGAAGAGAGAAACTCAGACTGATGAAACAAAGACCGGAGAAATTGATGACAAAGCACAAGGTTATAACGGACGAATAACGTTGAAAGAATCAATGTGGGAAGAAAAGACGGAAGAAGAAACGCTTGCATTAAGGATTATGTGGATGCAAAAATTCTGGGACACAAAGAATATCAGAAGAGTAAAGAAAGACTTATTATAGCATCCAGTAATAGCAATATCAAAAGAAATGACTTCAGGTCAAGCAGGGGCATTTTGGGTGGTGTAACAGTTAACACCTTAGACTCGCAAACCTTCACGAGGGAGTTCGTTTCTCACAGAATGCCCCACTTATATAGCCTTGTGCTACCTCTAAGCAATAAACTTAGTAAAATCACTAAGGGCATCCCGGGTGGTGTAATGGTTAGCAAGTTAAACAAGCAAACCTTCACGAGTGAGTTCGATTCTTATTTGGTGCTCCACTCATATGGCCTTGTGCCTTATCTAAGCAATAAGCTAAGTAAATTACAACTTCAGCTTAAACAGGAAAACAACAATTAAAGCAAATCTTAAAAAAATGTGAAGAAAAATATCTGTATGGATATTTTAAACAACTAGGGAAATTGCGCACGAACTGGACATGGCTAAGCTGAGGAAACCTCAAAAGAGAAACTGAATCTATCTTAATGGCACCGCAGAATAATACCAAAAGAACTAATAATCTGAAAGCAAGAATTGATAAGGCATATAAGAATAGCAAGTGTAGGTTATGTGGTGACAGAGATAAAACAATCATAAAAGAATGCAGCAAATCGGCGCAAAGGGAATACATGACTAGTTAGAAAAAGTGATCCACTAGGAATTATGCAAGAAACTAAAGTTTCGCCATGCTAACAAATAGTAAATGTAAAATCAAAATCCATGACCCATAAAGTTCTCTGATGCATCTAAATATAAACAGAACAATTTCCAACCAGAAGATTAGATCAATGAGTAATTAGCAAGAAAAAAAACTTGTTATCTAATGAATTTTGTTGTTCTTGTGGATCATAAGATGAAATTAAAAGAAAGTAAAAAGCTGGAAATTCCTGTATCTTGAGACCTGAAGGTGACTGTGACAAAAATTGTTGTTAGTGTTTTTGGAACACTTCCCAAAGTCCTGGAAAAGAGATTGGAAAAATGGGAACTTGAGATCAAAGGATGAATTAAGACCATCCAGATCATAGCATATGTAAAATCAACTGGAATAGTTTAAAGACTTCTCAGATTTAAGTTTTATTTAATAGTAATATCATGATCCAGTGTAGTTGAATACGGTTGGGAATTTATCATAAGTCTGATTGTAAGCTAGCTCAGTTGGCATGATAATCTGATGTTAAAACGTATCAATATTTGATCCTTACTGAATGATTCAATTATAGAGGTTCTCTTGAAGGATATTTCTATTCTATTTAATCTTATTTCGCCCATGAATTAATAATTGGAAAGTTGGATAATATGAACCGTTTCTTTTGATAGTCTGCCAACGTGCTGTGTCCAGTGAGCTGGCAAGTTGTAAAATAATAGATAAGGGAGATCGTTTTTTGATATATACTATAATATTTGAATAAGATCTTTGGCCATTAAACTAATGGAAAGATACAAGAGTCAACGAGTTTGATAGTCTCCTGTTCAATCTGAGACCATGGTTCTGATTGGACGTATCTGGAGTTAGAATAAGCTAGTAAGTTTGTAAGAAACACCTAATTGAGCGGCCAAATGGTTAGTCTTGCTCTTTAACTCCCCGTTTTGGCGAAACGGGTTATGAAGGCAGAAGTATCTGAGAAATAAGTAAAATGTGCATATAAAATGGTGGTCATGTTGTCATTTTTCTTCAACGAACGAAATCAAGGAAGGCAACACGAAGGAAAAATCAGAGCGACTGAGGCAACAAGACGAGCTAAGCCGAGAAGAGACAATTTAAAGGAAGAAAGAATAGAAGAGAAGGAGATCGGAGCCGACTGATCATAGAACTAGGCTCATATGATCTTAATGTAATGTATATAACATATACATGGCCAAACGTGCTCATAGAATAGACTATCATGAAGTTAGAAACGCATATAACTTATTGCCACTATTTCTATTTTAAGAAATAGGGCTTGATCGGTCATAGAAATATGCCCATGTTCATATAGAAGAATGTTCATCGTGAAAGGCCCATAGCGATATAACATATTAGATATTCATAGCAATGTTATATATATATCATCATCATCATATCGTGCTGGCAGCACGGATATCCCTGACCCTCTCTCGCCACTCCTCCCTATCGTTAATCGCCCTAGGTAGGTCTTCAGGACAACAACCTGTATCCTCACATAGCTGCTGAATGTACGTTCGAGCTGGTCGTCCTGCTTTTGCGCGGCCATGTGTGGGGATCCATAAGAGTACATCTCTTATGAGTTCATCTCTGCTTCTCCAGCAGTGTCCTGCATGTCTGGTTCGTCTAACTTGAATAGTTTTCGTGATAGGGGGCAGGTGGCCGTACAGTTGGTGTCTTGTGGGGTGTTGCTGCCAGGACTTGTTCAGGATTGCGCGCAGCATTCTTGTGTAATTGCCATCTAGTTTCTTCTCCAGCCGTTTTGTTAGCGTCCATGTAGTGCATCCATATAGCAGTATCGATGTGACCGCTGCCTGGAAGAAACTGCGTTTCATTTTATCGGTTAGGTCTGATTTCCATATAATCGATAGCCTATTGATAGCTGTCCATGCTTTCGTTAACCTCGTTTCGATGTCCTTTTCGGTTGATTCGACGCTGCTTCCTAGGTACGTGAATTTGTCTACTAGTTTAAGTGGGGTTCCTTCTAGAGTGGAGATGTCCCCCGTTTGGTTATAGCACATATATTCCGTTTTGTGTGCATTAACATGGAGGCCTATGCTTGCTGCTGCTCGTTCCAAACTATGCAGAAGTGTTTCGGCTTGGTCAGGTGTATTTGCCAGTATCGCTATGTCATCGGCGTAGTCGGCGTCGGTAATTGTTGTTGTGGGGTATCTTCTGCTTCTTCTCTTCGTCAGTTCGAAGCCATTCTCTTTGATTTTGTCAATCGATGTTCTAAGTACGTAGTCTAGACAAATGATAAAGAGGTACGGAGCCAGTGTGTCCCCTTGTAGTACTCCTGCTACAATGTCAAAGTATTCTGTGTCTCCATCCAGTGATCGTACTTTTACTTTAGTGTTTCTATAGAGAATCGTTATTGCCGCTACGGTTTCTTTAGGTATGCCGTACGCTAGTAGGATTTGTTCCATCTTTCCTCTAGTAAAGATTATGCGACAAAAAAAATTGGAGAGAGCTAATTCCTCTTTTGACACAGAAAATTTAACTTTCGGTAGGTGTAGGATGGTGGGATATCTTATTTTATTTTCGTATTTTATCATTCTTTAAAAAATAATTTAAAGTTTTTAGACTTTATTGATTCATGTATTTCAACATGCAGCAAAGTTTTGTGCCACGAACCTTATTAAATAATCAAGCCTAATTGTGCTTTAGATATAGAGAGCCATCCATTTAATATCCTGTATCCAATGTTTTAGATCGGAGAACGTAATGTAACCTTAATCTATATCCTATTAAGATTGCCTTTATGGTAACTGATTCCTTTGGATTTTTCGTCACAATACTTGAAGCAAAAGGAAAAGGAGCCGCTTGATCAACGGAAAGCGAAATTGTTGAATCAACCATCAGAAAACTAAAAGTAGGAAGCGCTATAAGGTAAACTAAACACTTAAGAGAGGCTCTGCAGAATTAGTCGGCTTAAAGGAAAACAAATCGCTTGAATTTAATAACTCGATATGCTTGGAACTGCCGCTTATAAAGTAATTGTGCACTTTCAGACAATCTATTATCGCGGATTGTGGGAACATATCCTTGGCTTTTTTTGTAGGCATTCCATGTCATGGCTACATTTTCTCTCTTATACGAATATATAGAATTTAATTTCAAATTCAAAAGTTGAAACATTAGATAATACTTCGATAATACGACAGACATTTTTGAAAATGCTTACAAACATGTAACAATATTCAGCATATCAACGAAAATTAATTTCAACATTTTCAGGTATGTTTTTGCCTTTTCGTTCTTCTTGGGTGCCGCCTTTTTCAACTATTTCTCTTATAATA
This sequence comes from Sepioteuthis lessoniana, assembly GCA_963585895.1. Classification (NCBI taxonomy): domain Eukaryota; kingdom Metazoa; phylum Mollusca; class Cephalopoda; order Myopsida; family Loliginidae; genus Sepioteuthis; species Sepioteuthis lessoniana. The sequence continues at coordinate 59,159,951 of OY757911.1, read as the reverse complement.
TAAGTTACGACTACTACTTCGACTACTAATATCTTAGCTATTGTTATCCGACTGATCATACATATTATCATTTATATACTGTCAAACAAGACAAAAGACTGTCCATATCGAAGATCAATATTGTTCAAATTTACGATGCACCGCGATTTGGATGTCATCATCTTTAATATTGATAAGTTGTAGTTTTAGAAGTGATAAAACATTTTGAATTGATTTTGCTTCGTCTAGAAACAAGATCAATCATTCTACGAAAGGTTAAAAAAAGGAAACTAGCGATTTAAAAATTTTCGACTTTTACTGACGTCTTCATTGTTTTCCCATAGTCCCAATAAAAATATCTTTCTTCGATTTTCTTTGTTAGTTCCTATAAATTATTCCCTTTAAGGTTTTTATTGTCTTCGTTTATTTATTATTCCGCATTATATTTGACGTTGCTCTTTTCTTTCTTTCTTTATTTTGTAATAAAAGAAATGTTCTCTTGTTTTCTCAAAGGGATAAATGAAAGGCAGACTCAGTAAGTCTTTTTAACAATTAACTTTTAGAAAAATGATTTGGAGAGATATTTGCACAGCATAGATTAGTGTAGGTTTTTCTTTTCGGGATTGTATGAAAACTATGTTCTTGTTTGCTTTTTTTTTTTCTTAAGTAGAAAAAATATTTACAATTCAGACTACTCAGTAGAATTCTATGGATAGATATCTATTCATGAATTTTAGATTTATATATACACCGTTCTGTGTAAATTACAGAGAGACTAATATATATCCTTGTTCATAATACTCCTTCCCACAGAGGATTTAGTTTTACCATGAATTAAAAGTGTTTTCACAAGCCTTTGTTAATTTTCCAGAGTTCCCGGAATATATTTTTTCATTTGAAATTATAGAATTTTCTAATTTCGTTTTCGTGAAATATTTGAGAATGTTCTTCTTATTAGTTGTTTAAAGAACTTAGGCGATATAATCAAAATTAATTTTACTAGATTTATTTATCAAATTGGTTTTGAACACATTACTCCACTTCCTGCATTATGTTATACCTACTGGTTAGGGAATTGCATTCATTGTACATTTACATGTCCATTTTTGTGTTGCTTGTTTTTTAAGAGTTTTATGCATACATTTATATGATATCAAGTATTCCTATCAAATACAAATAATATGCATACAATTGTATAGTTTCAAGCATCCTTATCTCATACTGATTATAATATAGTTTCAAGTTATTATTTCTTTTTAATAATAGTAATTTGTTTGCACACAGTTAAATGGTTTCAAGTAACTAATAATAATCCTTAGTAAACAATCGGAGCTTCAAGTAACTAATCTTAATACAAATAACCTACAGTTATATTGCATCAAGTATTCCTACCAAATACAAATAATTTCTAAACTGATTCATGTGTCTCATTGATGGGACCCTATCACGTCCTACCACCGCAGATCAGAGAGGACCAGAGAGAAATGTCAATGAAGAAGTACCTCTACACTTCCCTGATCTCTAGAACTGCAGCTTCATCATAAGATGCTGTTTTGTGTCATATCCGGGACATACTTATTTTAGAAAGAGGAGTTCTTATACTTACAATGTGAATCAAGTTATATATATATATATATATATATATATATATATATATATATGATATTATTCGGGGAGAGAGATTTAAAGAGTTACCTCATCGTTTTATTGAATTTCCGTTTTTTTATTTACCTATTTATTTTATTTTCAAAATTCTTCCGTCAGTTATAATTACGGTAATCTAACTTTTTTATTTACTTATTTAATTTTATTTATTTTCTTTTTCATGCTAAGTTCGATAATTAACTTTTAAGGGAAAAATTAATGCTTATATTAATTTCGATACTATTTATTTAGCTACCTATTTTTTCATTGTGTGTATATTGGATACGTTTTTTGTCTGGTTTTACTATTTATTTCTATGTTTTTAAAAATTTATAGTCTATAGTTTAAATTTAGTCCTATGTCTACATCTAGCAATTAATTCACTTCTCTTATTTAATAACTTATCAGGCAATTTATGTGTCAAAATATGTATTTTCTCTTCTAAGCACAAATTGCATCTGCGTCAAAACTATTTGGAGTATTTTATTTTTTCAAAATAGACCATTCTATCTCAGGGGTTAACCCTTTGTTTTTTAAACTCCAAAATTGTTTCGATAGTGCCGTATGGTGTTTTAGGTGTTCGTGAGAGAAGGTAAATTTATGGTTAGAATATCTCCCCTTCCATTTCGTGGAAGAGAATATTACAGATGAAAAAACTTTTATCGGGTTGACTTCCACGAAATGGAAGGAGAGATATTATAACCATAAATTTACCTTCTCCCACGAACACCTAAAACACCATACGGCACTATCGAAACAAAGTTTTATTTATTCATTGGATCTGAAGAAGTCCTGTTATATTTTTCTTCGTGTTTTTGGTTCACACCAGAAACGAAAAACAGGATGGAAATAAATTTATAACCCTAAAATAACCAGTCTTTGGTTTTTTCTTAAAAAAAAAAAGAATATATATATATATATATAACCAAAGGTCATTTATTCTCGAAATAAGTGTGAGTTCAAGTCTCATTGAGTACCCAATTAAAAAGACCTTGTGCCACATATGTTATCTGACGAGAGCAACGAGCTGGAAACATACATGTATATAACACGTATGTAAGAACAAAATGAATAAATTCAAAAAATACAAATCTCTTCGTGGACCTTCTTATTTCAAAATACTGTAGTTTTAAGATAAACTTTATACTACTGCTACCACTACAAAATATCTCGTGTGATGATTGCATACATAGTTACATTTTCGTCATAAATAAATTCTTATACTACATAGCTATATAATTTTACACACACAATATTGTAAGTTAACAATCACTGCTATTACACGAATCTTAGAGAAGAATATCTACGCTCTGACTTACATTATCTTTGCTTGGGAGACTCGGACAGTGTCATGGTTGGCAAGCTAGACTAGTAAACCTTCATGAGAGAGTTCGAATCTCATCAGGTGCCCCATTCATACGGCCTTGAGCCAAATCTATGCAAAAAGCTTTGTAACTTACTACATTATCTTTGCTTTCAAGAAAAAATGTTATACTTTGATTTTCTGCTATCTTTTCTCTCAATTTAAAGAAATAGAAATTATAAATTTGTTGATCGGATCTTTATCAATTTATTTTATCCTTTATATATATATATATATATATATATATATATATAAGAGTTGTCTGAAAAGTTTATTGCTTGATCAAGATACTCTCATGGAATGTAAACAAATAAGATTTATTTTTCAACGCTTGAATCCCACTGTTAAAAAAAAGTCATTACCGACAGATATGACATGTAAGCGTTTAACATCATTTTTGCTTATTAGAAAAGATTTTGTAATTTGTTTTAAAGCAAACTTTTCACTTAATTTAATGAATTAAAATTTTTAAATTTGTAGATAGGATTTTTATTCATTCATTTCCTTCTATATATGCAACAAATTGGTAACCCTGATATGATCTTAACTCGCAACCTTCTGACTGGCTGAAAAGTTCAAATGCAGCCAGACAACGCAAAACTCGAAAGACGCAGAATTAACTCCAGGAACGAGAGAGAATCGAATTGTTGTCTCATCCAGCTCCCTCTGTAAATTGTTCCGATCTACGGTTCACTTTTTGCATTCGTGAAGGCCAAGAGGAGATGGAAGCTTCAGTTAAGGAGTTCATCGCTTCGATGGACAAGAAAGGGTATCAGTGTGAAATCAAAGAACTATCAGAATGATTGCTTCAGACGATGGCCTTCATTTTGAATGCTTTGCTGCTTTTGTTGCTAAAAAAGGTGATATATTATAGAACCCCGGTCCCAGGTTCTATGAGATAACGTTTTTTTTTGTTTTTTTTAGCAGAAATGAAGCGAAAATATTTTAACATCCATTAATAATACTGGACTGTTTTCTGGATTTTAAAATTTCTCCAAATCAAGAAAAAATGTTGCCTTTTTTTGAAAAATATTCCATTTGATGACGTAATAAATTTTAAATATGTTTTCCCCTGTATTACTCGTTTTTAATAAAATCCAAAACCTTTACTCTGAAGACAACTTTTCAGCTTGTATATCTGACATATTTTCTATTATTCTTATTTTATTTTTATTTCTGTACTTAAAATAATTTCAAATAGAATACCTTGTATGAAGGCAAAATTTTAGTCGAAACTCGCGTCAGTAGAGTAATTACCATAAATCTTCATCCACACCAAAATATATATCTTTCTTCCGTTTATCTTTTCAACATATTTTTTAGATTCATTTCAATTTTTCTTTCACACACAAATACACACACGCACACACGTATATATATATATATATATATGCTTTGTTGGTATATCCTTGCTTTCGAGTAAGGTAGATACATACAAAAAGAAGCAGGGTGCGCAATGACATCATGACATTGGTAGCAAGGACAAGATATATTTTTTACAAATACATTGGTTCTCGCGTTTAACTGATCATGAGTTGCATACAACAGCAAGGAGTTAGAAATACCGTTCTGTTGTGGTACTTACGTCAATTTCATTTTTCTGTATCAAAATGTACGTCATGATTATTTGATGAAAGCATTTTGCATCGGTTTCCTTTTTCTCCAACATTTCCTGCTACCTTTTTTTTGTCTTTATCTATGATTTTGTGGTCAGTCAAATCGGATGTCGATTTTCATATTTCTCTATACGCAGAAACCTGTTGTGTCAGAATTACTTCACGAAAGCGTTTTTCTTTTCATTTTTTCTTTTTCGTTAACTCTACTAATATCCACAATCTTATATCTCAAAAGATTTAATGTATTATCCATATTTAATGTCAGATCATGTGGTTTCCTGAAAGCATATTATCTCCCCAGAGAAGTTGTTACTGTTATAATAATGCTGTACAAGAACACGAAAGCAGTGATTCGCTCAACCGATCGAAACACCGACTTCAAAAATGTCGCTGTAGTTTTTCAAGGAGATACATTATCACCATACATATTAACAATCTGCCTAGATTACGTACTATGAACGTCAATAAGTCGAATGAACGAAATTGGTTTCACATAAAAAAAGAAGCTGATGATATCCAGCAGAAACCATGACACAGACTACGCAGATGATCAAACGCTTCCTGCAAATAAATCTGCTTTAGTCCAATTGCAACTGCAGAGCCTGTAGCAGGGGGCAAGAAGCATTGGCTTCTACGTGAATGCAAATGAAATAGAGCGCATGTGTTTTAAATAGGAAGGAGCCATCTTCACTTTAAGAAATTAGTCGACTAGTTCAGATACCTCAGGAGCAATATCTCATCAACTGAAAACGATGCCAAAATACGTGAAAAAACTACGTAGACAGCTATTTGGCAGGTTGTCGGTCATATGGAAATCTGATCTCTCTGAAAAAATAAAACGAGAGTTCTTCCAAGTAGTGGCTGTGTCGGTGTTACTATATGGCCGCACCATCTAGAATCTAATGAAACGCATATAGAAAGAATTAGATGGGAACTTCTCAAGAATGCTACATGTTGTTTTGAATAAATCCGGGAAGCAGCACCCAACAAAACTGCAGCTGTACGGCCACTTACCTTCAACCTCACAAGTCATCAAAGTAAGACGAATAAGACATGCTGGTAACTACCTGGAAAGGACGAACTCATAAACAACCTTCACTTATAGACTCTTACACATAAAATCACTTGTGTTGGACAACCAGATGTCGTCTAGAGGGCCTATCAGAAGAGATAGACTATAGTTGATTTTTAGATTTTTGGTTTGATGACATATCAACCCTTGATGGTTAATTAATGCCAAATCCTGTTTATACATTTGATTTTTATGTGAATCGTGTACAGGTAACATTTTTTGAACGAGCCAGAGTTCATTTGTTTGCCCACTGTTCAATGGTTTCAAGCATTAGAATCAAACACTAATAATTTTATTTGTTCAAAGTTAAATGGTTCCAAATATTGCTATCTACTAATAATTCAATTTAATATTAATGATTTGCTTGTACAGAGTTAGATAGTTTAAAGTATAGTAAATGATTAAGCAGTTTTATTTGACCCGTACATGAGACCCTAACAGGCACTACCAATTCCAGTCAGAGTGGATCTGGGAGTAATGACCATAAAGGTTTACTTTACTTTTCCCAAAGCTCTATGGCTGTTGCTGTTTAGCATCATATACAGGACATTCGGTGGTCGGGGAGGTCTTACCAATCTGCAGAGATGAAGTCGACGCATTCTACAACCCTAAATGACTGGGCTGGATCGATTATGATGGCGTATAAAGAGCGTGCGTATATATATATATATATATATATATATATATATATAATATTTACCAGACCCCTCCGCTCGGGCAGGATATGACACAAGGTCAAATTTTTAAGCGGAGTTTAACAGGTTTGAATTCAGAGTTTTCCTTATACTAGCCTTGTTGCCCCACCAAGGCTGACGAACCTAGTCTGCCCTACTATTTACCCATAGCTGGAGGGAGAATAATTGAATTCATATATTTCCCAAGGGTATTAGTGCTATGTGAAATGCAATCAGTCTCGTCCAGGATTTGAACTCGTGTCGCCGTGTCCATTCCCTACGACGATAACCATTACACCATATATATATATTTGAACACGGGTCGTTGATTCTATTTCCTTCGATGTTGACTGTTACTATAAACGTGTGTCAATTTAGATGAGTAGAATCAAACATTTTGTTGGACGCATTGTACAATGCTGAAAACATTATCGTTTTCTTTCATTCTGGCAGCTTTTAGTTTTGCTCTGGACGTCCTTTTCCTTTTACTCACTTCATTTACTGTCTTCCAAGCTATTCGGGATTGTCTATCTTCCACTGAATTTCTAATAATATTGACCTGGCTTTGAATGTATTCTATTTGTTCTATTTGTTATGCGGTAATTAGTTCACTTTGTGCCTTCTTAAGTTTCTTAATTCGCATTTTTTGGGTTCCTTTAATAACGTATGGATGCGGTTTTCACGTTCTCTCGTTTTTTCTTAACTGCTAATATATATATATATATATATATACATATATATATATATATATATATATATATATATATATATATATATATTACATCATGCCTTACAATTTAAAGTGCTATTAATCCATTTATTTTTCAAGATAATGTAATATATATATATATATATATATATATATATATATATTACACCCTCCGGAATAAGAAATGGATTAATAGCTCTTTAAACAATTTAAAGTGCTATTAATCCATTTCTCATTCTGGAGGGTGTAATATATATATATATATATATATATATATATATATATATATATATATATATATATATTACATCCTCCTGAATACGAAATGAATTAATTGTACTTTAAATTGTGAGGCATATTCCTCCTTTGAAGTTGTGGCTTTCAATCACCGAATTGTCACTGCAAAGATACAACTGAGCCTACGCGGAAATACGACACGAATAACCAAAATGTTTGGTTGATTTGTTAGTGAATAATAGCAATACTTGGAACTATTTAACTTTATTGTCATGCTAAACTGAATTGTTTGAAACAGAACTGTTTTATCATTGAACAATGTTTAAACTAATAACTGATGTTTAATTGAATCATTAGTTATACATGGCAAGACTTAGAAACATTAAACTGTGTGCAAACAAATGATTAATCGTAAATAGAATTGTTCGTATTAAATAGAAATAAGTAAACCCATTTAAGTTTGTAAAAATGAGCTCAGATTTGTTTAAAACATTATCTATAAAGTGGGTGTAAAAATCATATATTTGTCATCTAGCCATTTACCCGACCACTCGATGTCTGACCTTCCTAGGCAGGAGATCAAATCTCAGCTGAATCAGTCGTCTTCTCAAGTTGTTAATTTTTAGATCCAGATGACTGGAACCACTGTTTACGCCGAAAGCCGAAATAACCGGATCGGCTGATCATTCAATAATAATATATAAAAAAAAGATGAAGTCCAGAGAACGAACAAACACAGAGTCAAATAACAAAATAATATTTCTAGTCAGAAAAAGAACAATTAACAAATATGAAATAACCGTGGTTGTTTCGATGTTTAATTTTCCGAAAATACGAAGCAGAATGTCTCAGAATCTATCGCCTATCTTGCGGCGGTCAGTCTAAGTCCACGGTCAATCTTTCTCACTTAGAATCACTAAGTATTCTCAATGCGTTACGTTAATCTTATTTTCAGCTCGTAGAAACAACTGAGATGTGAGAGAATCTGGTCATCGCGGAGTCTGGTGCAAGGCTCTTTCTATTGGAGCTCCTTCCCGCTTCGATACAACTCTGCAACAGTCTCTCGTCGCACTGCTAATTTTTCAGCAAAAACTCAGTTTAAATGATTGTTTATTCTTTTTCCAAGTGAGGTATTTCATTAACGGCCTTTAATTAATCTTCAACAATTCAATTTCATTCCCTCTTGTTCTCTGCTACCCCAATAGAGAACCTCTGCGCCTGCTACTAGAGTGGGGAGGTTGGTTGCCTCCATACAATTTCGGGTCCGACTGCTACAATTGGGTTTTGCCTCCCTCCCTCTCATCACGCCTCTTTATATCCTTTTCTCTGCAGAGAGCGGCCCTTTTCTCCTTACGTGATTCATACGTCATAAGTTTACTTACTTCCAAAATTTTCCATTTCGCAAAGTTTGATTTTTTCCCAGGTTGAATCCTCTGTGACCTCACTTTCTATTCAGCTATTGTTTTGACTAGAGGTTTCATCGATTTTAACTTTCTTTTCTTTTATTCTTTCTCTTGTTAGACAAATCAATTTAAATGTTTTTGTATTTTTCTGCTAGCCAAAAATTAAACAATATTTCTGCTTTTTTATGGCGGTAATATATTGTATCACTCTTAAAAAGAACTATTTTTCTTCTAAAATCCAAACTACTTATTGCTTCTTGCTTTATAAAAATAAAGCAATATCTCTGTTTTTTTTAAAAACCATTCCGCTTTTCCCAACTTACATTCATTCCGAATAACAAAAAACAAATCCTCGATTTGTCAGCGTACTGCCTCAATCTTCAAACCGCCCTCTTGGCTGGGGCTGTAGAATACGCCGAATGCACCTCTGCAGAGGGGTAAGACCCCTCCCATAATGAAGCCACCTGTTGGCCGTGAGTGGCGACCCGTAAGGCGCTAGGACGGATCCCTGATGGTTGAGCAGTCACTGATGCGACGACAGAGTTGTCATTGGCTTGCAACACACCACTTTGGCCCTTACTTGGTCTGACGGGCGGTCGGATTGGGCCCGACCCAATCAATCGGCTGGTCATGTCAAGCCCAATCACCAATATATTTTATCCCAACCGTACTTTTAAATCTGCACTTGCAGGAAGTTCCCAACCCTTATCTGTTAGTTGCTAGAAGGCGGTGGCTGAGGATCAATTGTGTTGAGAATAGGAATTTGACCAGTGCTGAGAACTTGAAATTGGCAACGGCTCGGAATCCTACCTACTCGAGTATACTGGTCGCGTATCACCCGTCTCAACCAAGGCGAATGGGCTACCCCCTTGGTTCATTCCCAACACAAGTTGAACTCCGTGCAGGGTGGTGGAGCTCAGGGCCAGTAAAAATATACAGCATATATGGCGTCTTCAAACAAAAATCTAAACGAAACCTTTCAGAATCAGACTCGGAGAACGAGGCAGCAGACTTACCCAGATTCATTGTTATTGAATCTTTGGAGGAGGTCTGCTTAGCCAAATTCTCGCCTTTCCTCATAGAAAAAAGTTATATCTACAAGAGCTAGTCCGAAAACTGTTAAGAAAACAAGGAATGGTAACTTGCTTGTCGAGGTGGACAGCCAGAGACAAGCAGAAAACATATTAAAAATAAAAACGTTTTATACGACCAAATGCAAAGTGTGCCCGCATGAGAAACTCAACACTTCCAAGGGAGTTATCAGGAGTAGAGAGTCGGCATTGGCTACAGAAGACGAGATAGCATCAGCCCAGGGAAAACAGAGAGATACAAATATAAAGAGAATCTCCATCAGAAAAGGTTAACAACGAATTCAGACCAACACTTAACATCCTAACATTCAATAAGCTCCGAACTCCAAAAGAGGTGAAGATCGGCTATTGTCTTGAGAGAGTTGAGCAGTACGCCCCTTCTCCTCTGAGGTGCTTCAAATGTAAAAAAAATTGGACACCACATGGAATCCTGTAGAGGACAACAGACATGTGTCAAATGCGGTGAAAAGGACCCGGACCATGCAGAGGAAGATTGCATGAAAGAAATTCGATGTGCAAACTGCTAACAAGATCATCCGGCTTACGCTAGAACTTGTGCTGTTTACCAAAAAAAAAAAAAAAAAGAAGAAATAATTGAAGTGATACGGAAGAGGAATGTTTCCTTCCTGGAAGCTAGGAGAATAGTAGGGAGCTATATGGGAGAAAGCAGCTACGGCTTCGTTGCACGGAGGGCGGATAGAACCAATGACGACACCAAATATAAAACACTCGTGGAGAAATGGATCAAGTTCGAAGCCAATGATTGGCCAAGTTTCAGGAGCACCTGAAAAAACTACACTTGGTTGAATTTTACCAAGCACCAGCTCAGCAACAAGTTGCGAATAGGGAGAGATCTAATGTTGTAGTCCAAACAAAAACACGTAGGATCTATGACTCCAATACGAACTTTTCCTAAAAGTGCAAAATCTCCATCAAAACAGCTGTTACATAAGTCACCAATCCGTCCACTAAAAACATTAAAGATAGACTAAAAAACTTGTCTCCCATAAGACCTGAACAACTGAAACAAAAATCACAACTCCCCATTAGCCAAACTGCAAAAATACAAATGAACGCCAAAGTGAATAAGGAAAGACCAGGAAGTACATTCAAAATACCCCCAACAACAAAGTCGCTAATTACAGCCAAACAATCCAATGCTCAACAACCAACAAAGCCTCTACAAAGGACGTATAGTATAGAGAGTATGGATAGCGACACAGACCGCCTAGTTGCCAGCCTTAATCTTGAAGAAATAATCAAAAACTACAATACTTGAAACCACTTAACTGTCGGCAAACTTATAAGCTCAATCACTTTTTTTAAATTGTTAATCTTTTACATATCATACGTATCTATTTAAATGTGTGCTAATAAATAACTGATGTTAAATTCTTATTGTTACATAGGAACTCTTGTAATAATTTAACTGTGTGCAAACAAATGAGGAAAAGTAAATAGAATGATTTATACTGCCTGCATATTTATGCCAAACTGAATTGTTTCTTCTACTAAACTGAATAATTTCAAATAGAACTGTTTTTTGACATTAAAACTGTATTTACACTAAACTAAATTATCTAACATAGAACTGTTTTGACATGTGACTGTGTATAAACGGAATATGTACTTATACTAAACTGAATTAGAACTGCTTGATTAAACTGAGTAGCTCGAAATAGAAATGTTTTTCACAATTAAACTGTACTTACATTTATACTGCCTGCTTATGCTAAACTGAATTATTTGAAATTAAACTGTTTTTGACATTGAAACTGTACTTACACTAAACTGAATTGTTATATATAACTGGTTGAATAAACTGAATAGTTTGAAATAGAAATGTTTTTGACAAACAGTGTACTCATGCTAAACTGAATTGTTTGAAATAGAACTGACTATTTACATAAAAATGAATTTGGCGTTAAATAACCTACAAAGGTTTATATGCCATAAAACCAAACCAAACTAAATCAATCTTCTAAAATCCACGCCGAATAGTAGGCCAGACTCTGCAGCCCCAGTCTGCTCTGTTACATATTTAATACATATGTATAAAAAAGATTTGGCATTAAATAACCTATAATAGTTGATATAACCAATCCAAACCAAACACGGATTTCTTCATTCACTCATTTCACTCGTTCGTTCGTTCGTTCTCTCCCCCTTCCCCTCCCCCTCTCTCTCTCTCTCTCTCACACACACACACACACACACACACACACTCACATACTCACTCTCTCCTTTAACAGCAAATAATATGAAAACACTCAAGAAAAGATAACGACCCAAAACAAAATGAACTCTCTCCAAAAGATTGACAGAATCAGTTTTACGATCCATTGTAACAATTGACATAAGTGGTGGGGGGTCACCGTAAACATGGTGGCTTACGAACTGAATTGTGATATCGTCCTAAGCAAGATCGAACTCCAGTCGCGCTATTACATTCACTTTTGGACTAAAACTCTTGGAAAAAGCATGAACACCGCCTATCCCCCGTAGCTATGAATTAAATAGTACCACAACTGTTCTATAACAAGGAGGGCTTTGGTATTACATAACCTTGAAGTTTGATATGAACTTGAATAAAGAAACCCACCCAAACCAAACCAATCATTTGACTGTTTGAAGTTCCTGAAATTTAATTGGAAGGTCAAAGAATATATCAACCATCAACGTTTTCATAACATACTCGCATTCCTTTACTTACTTACCTATCCCTCCTCTTTCTGTTCGTCTGCACGCGTGCGCGTGCGCACACACACACAAACCCCTCAGTCCCTCTCTCCTAACAACAAAAAGTAATAAGAAAAAAAGATACTAAACAAAAACCAAACAAGAAATAAAACAAAACCCCCCTAAAAACAAAGATAAAAAGACTAAAAAAAAAAAAAAAATCCAAAAAGCAAAAAACAAACCAATACGTTATATACTGTGCAATTTTGATTTTGTCCTCGTCTCTATTTGATCAGATGCACATGAATAGAATATAAATGTACGTATCTCTAGGGATTTTTTGTTCCGTGTAAATTTTTTTTTTAGTCTAATGTTTTTATTATAAGCCCTACAACATTTCCCCCCCCTCTCTCTCTCTTTTAGTTTTTCAAAACTCTCAGCTTTTTTCTTAAGTGATCTTCCGGCATAAGAGCTCCTTTCAACCGTAAAGAAAACAACTTGTTTGTATAACAACTGTAGGCGAAGACGAACTACAGACCTTAGCATATTTGTAAGTATTTTGGGTATTGTACAACAATATACGTATATGCAATTCCCGTGCAATAGCTAAACGTGCATTCGAGTCTTTACTTTGTTTCTGCTGACATTGCATCTTCTTACATGTGTAAAATCCGGGTTTTTAATAGACGGAATAGAACTACGTTCGATTTCGTAAAATTAAAGGTCGAAATTCAAACAAAATAAACCATGAAAAATGACAGGAAAACATCATCCATCTTTAGAGTTCACGGGGCAGAAAAGATTTATCTGACATCTTCATCTCCATGCTTGGAATGCTTCTCATCTTAAGCCTCGTCCGGTTTCATGTGAACAACGAATCACGAACCTATGAATAGAGTTATGCATATACGTATTTAGATAAAGGTTGACATATGGCTATCGCACGCGACACAT
>OY757911.1:59064030-59141530 GCA_963585895.1 Sepioteuthis lessoniana | reverse complement strand
AAACGCATTCTTTCATTGATCATGTATTTATCTCCTGATGAATTTAGAAAAAGGAAGAACGCTCTAAAAGAAAAATCAAAAGAATTAACAAAGAAAAGGCTTCATGATACGATCCACAAAGAGCTAAGACGATCATTGAAACAGACATAGAAGTTGTAATCAAAAAAGTGTTTAATTTCAAAGAAGATTCGCTTTCGAGAACGACATTGAAAAGAAAGAATTAACCAGAATTGTTGTAAAAGACCAGGAAGTTCCCTGTTAAAACAACTTGAATTAAAAATGAAATTATTAGCTAAAAACTTATGGTATAGGCATTTTGATTCCAGGAACCGATTTTTAATAATAGATATTTTTAAAAATTGCGATATTTAAACTTTTTTCATTGCTTACATCCGGAATTTTAAACAATTTCTTAGAATTTGATCACAAAATTTTAGAACAGTGCTCATTGGATATAAAGTTCCATCTTAATTACCTGTTAAAAATATATATTTCCCGAGGAATTACCGGTTTCCACTCGAAGCACTTCTAATCAATTCAGCACTCTGTAGCCGTTAAGCGTATATGTGTGAACAAAACAAAAGTGATACATATGCTTTAAAATCCCTTAGCTTATGCTGAGTTTACTGGTGGGGTGCGGTAGAATATCTGCCTGGCGTAAAGTCAACCAGGTTTCAATCCTAATTTCAAGCATCTTGCGTGTCTAGCCACGCTGATGAGGTGTGCGACAGAGAAATAGTCTGCCCGAACCGTCTTCAATACGTCTTTTATGATTTAAATTCTAATCAAGGAATATATGATACACAAAATGAATCTCATGCATCATCATCATCATCATCATCTCGCACCGATAGGTCTTCAAGGCTACACCCTGTATCGGACTAGAGCTGTTGTATGTAAGTTCTAGCTGGTCGCCCTGCCTTTACTCGTCCATGTGAAGGGGTACACAGGAGTATGAAACTTATGAGTTCGTCCCTACTTCTCCAGCAGTGTCCTGCATGTCTGGTTCGTCTAATTTGGATGGTTTTCGTGATGGGTGGTAAGTGGCCGCATAGCTGCTGGATTTTGGGGTGCTGCCTCCAGGACTTGTTCAGTATTGCTTGCAGTATTCTTATGTAGTTGCCGTCGAGCTTTTTCTCCATACTTTTTGTTAGCGTCCATGTAGTGCATCCATACAGCTGTATCGACACTACCGCTGCTTGGAAAAATGTATATATTTACGAATATGTTGATCTAAGCAACATTTGACGTGATGACACGTAGAAAAATTAAGACATTCTCAAATATACTCACCATATTCAGACACATATCAGGCGTAAAATCATAGTGGAAGATAATTTATGTAACATGAACTTTGTTTGAGAATATTGCCAATTTGCCCTGGGAAGGATGCAGTATTTGGTAAAAATTGTGATGAGCATTCTATCTTTCTATTTATCAGCCTCTTTCAGCTTTTTTTCATATCTATCTATCTAATCAAGACATTACACTAACACATACATATATGTATAAACAGTCGTGATCGGGCTGAAGATTAATGTCTCCCAAAGTTTTGTCAGCCTAATCAAATTTGAGCTGATTTAAGCTTCTACGTATATCGAAATAACCTTAAGCAAATAAAACGCGATAAACGATATTTACTATCGTTATTAAAAGAATATGAAAAAAAGCAATTTTACTCAATATGCTTTGTTCGTAGACTATTACCATTATACTCTTTGCGAGTGCACGCCAGCATTAGCTGATGGTCTTTCACTGGAGTCTAAGTGACTGCAAGTCTCCTCATGCCTCAAAGACTCTTCTCAGTATTCTGACCGATCTCAACAATTCTCTAACTCTGATGGTCTCGAATTGCCCTCCTACTCTTCCAACTCCCTTTCCAAGCTTTTGAGGTTCGTTCCAAGCGAGCCAATTTCGATTCGTATAATTGTCACCCTCACGTTCCACAGTTCTCTGGCAAGGTCAAAGTACTTGTCCGTTTTTTTCGTTTTCTTTGACTTTTATTTTGTAGCCCGCTGGGAGGGCAAACTCCACTATTTGGTAATATTTTTTTTGTAAATTAATACGATGTCTGGTCATCTGGCTGGGATTAGCTGATCCGTTTGTCTCAAATTCCCAAAGAATCTTTGGTCTCATTCTCTCGGACGTATTCTGGTTTGTGTGTGTATCATTTGGTAGGTAGTATGTTCAATTTTAATTTTTTGCTCAATTTCTACTGGATCCCCTTTCCCACCTCGTCGTGCCTTGTTTTATTCTCTTTTTGAGCTAGTTGGCTTCATTCGCTAAATATATGATTAATTGTTTCGTCTTTATTAACACATAACTTACACTTGCTTTTCTATGGCTTATAATCTATTTTCGCTTTAACATAGTTGGTCCTTATGGCGTTGTTTTGTGCTACTATTAGAAGAGATTCAGGTTTTCTCTAAAAGTTTCCATTCGTAGCCATTCCAGGTCTTCTCGTGTGAGATTTTGTCATTTTGTTGCTTGAAATACCCATACAGTTGTTTTTCCTTCCATTTCTGCTTCCTAGTTTTTGTTGCTTTGTTTATCCTTATATTGTCATTCATGTTACAACCTGATGCATTTATTCTTTTTAATGAAATCCTCGAGTCCTTGTATTGATGCATCTGTCCTATCTTCAATACCAGTAAGTCCTCTTCTTCCTTCTCTTCTCGACGGATATAGTTTGCGTATGTCATCTCTTGGATATAAAGTATTGTAAACCGTCATTAAATTTCTTTTCCTCTGGTTCATTTATCTGAGTTCTTCCCTTGCCCATTTTAAGAGTACCTTACTGGGGGTGGGGAGGACTACCCAGTTGTTTATTGCTTTGATGAGATTTCTGCTTCAGAGCTTGGTTTTGAAAAGCTTTTTCGTTTGTCTGAGGCACTCTTTGGTAATTTATTTTTTCATCTCCGCTTGTTTGATGGTGTCTGTTTCTAATATTCATAAGTACTTGTAAATTTCCTTTTCTCCGACCGCTTTGATTCCTTCTCTATTTAGCAGTTCTGTTCCCTCCGATATTTGCCTTTTTCCATTTTTCATTATGAGCATGACTCATTTTTCCATCCCGAATTCCATTCCAGTATCCTGACTGTATATTCTTATTCTTTGAATTGGAGTCTTTAATTGATTTTTATATTTACAAACAGCTTGATGTCATATTAGTTGATTAATTATAATTACTTTACTCCTTGTGAGTTTTTCACACTAGCATTAGCTGGTGATCTTTCATTGGAGTCTGAGTTAGAGCAAGTCTCTTCAGGTCTCTAGGAGTCATCTGTGTATTATTGCCGATCTCAAAAATGCTTTTATCTCAATAGTCTCAATTTTTTCACTGATTTCCAATAACTCCTGTCTTTTTTCCAAGGCTTTTGGGGCCGTTTCGAGCCCACCAATTACAATTAGTATCACCATGACTTCTAAATTGCCTATGATATGATCCTGCAAACTTTTATGATAGAATGTCTGAAAATGTACAAAATATCCAACAAAATCAATAATTTCATCACAAATACCGTGGAAAACTGGAGGGTGGAATTAACAGGGAGAAAACAAACCCCAGAAGAGGTGAAAATCCAGAGATGCACATTCCACAGACACACTCTTATATGATTCGTTATAAAAATCATCATCATCATGTCGCGCCATCAGCACGGATATCCTTGACCCTCTCTCGCCACCCCTCCTTATCGTCGATTGCTTCCGGAAGGTCTTCAGAACTACATCCCGTATCGTCACAGAGCTGCTGTAAGTAGGTTCGAGCTGGTCATCCTGCCTTTGTGTACACTATGACTGGTTATAACAATAATGCCACATAACTACGTACTTAGGAAATGCATAAAGAGGTACAAATTTACAAAATCACATTAAAATATTTTTCACTTAAAGTATATGAATGGTATGAAGGTATTTGATAAGAATAAAAAGAGCTGGTGACCCTGATATAAACAAAAAGAACACACAGCTATGAAATGGGAATAGAATTTTGCATTAAAAAATGTGCAACGCTGAAAATGAAAAGCGGTAAAAGAGAATCAACGGAAGGAGAAGAAGTAATTTTTTTAGAAAAAAGAACTTGCCGTCTAGTTGTATTTGTTGTTGAACTTGATTGTGCTGCTGGGATCTGTGATGGTTTGATTTTCAATATTTTGTTTTAATTCGTTTTGATAACTTTCTTAGAGTATATTCTTCCCGATTTACATGTCAACATATTTTTGTATCTCAAGGTTAGAAAATGAGCATTTAAAAAGAAAAACATTCTCACTTGGTCTGCTGGTCTGTGGATTGTTTTTCCTTTTTTTAATCAAGTGGATTCTAACCATATTTCCATAATCCTTTTCTATATCCTCTGTGTAGGATAACTTTTAAAATAACACTGGATTACAGTTTTGCTGTCTTCCATAATCCATCTTCCTTTGGTTTATTTAAGTTTAATTGCTGCAATGTCCTTTGTGAGAGTGAAATTAGAAATACTAGTATTTGCAGGATGCACAACAGATTGCTCATGTTGGTTATCTAGGGAGTACCTACCGATCATGACTCTCAAATCTGTTGTCTGGGCCCGCTTTGGATTTGGATTTGTCATGTATAATGTGGCTATACGAGACCCTGGGTTAAATTATTTTCTGTGCTCCTGTCACAGATGTAATCTGGTTCTCTTCTAAGAAAGACCAACCATCAGCGGGGCAAAAAATAAAACAAGACAAAACAAGCAAACACGTCTTTAAGGTATGTAAGTTTTAAGTTAGTAAAAGTCCACATAAAACTTTGATCATACAACATTTATGAATTGGTATTTCATCGTCATTTGTTATGCTCTTTTGCTTCTGATGGACTTTTTCAGTTCCCACGTATTTCCTAAAAACTGTTATATGGATCGTAAGATTTCTAATAAATTTAGTCACCAAATTCACATAACTAGGTCATTATATTATTAAGAAAGTATTGGCAAATTAGAGTGACATTAAAAACCTTCAGAATTTGATTATTAATTTAAAAAAATGAGTCGTCTCAGCGGTCTTTAATTTTATACTAGTCTTCGGATCGTCTTTCTAATCATATTGACATATATTTCGGTTGCATCAACTTACAGTTGTCGTAGGAATAATCCTTTTTTTTTTCAGGGTGAGCTAATTCCATTTGGTTGGTAGGTTGGGAGTTTAAGATTTTAACAAGATAAAAGAGTGCAAGATGCTATAAAAATTTCGACACTGGTCACCAAATTCACTCAACTAAGTCATTATATCATTAAAAAATATAACCGAATTAGTGACAGTGAAAAACTTAAAAATTTGATTAAGTAACAGCAAGTTTCCTGAAGTCTCCCGCACTCTTCTCAATATTCTAGCCAATCTTAATAATGCCGCATTTGAATGGTCTCCACTCAAGTCCTCCAGTCCCTGAGCCAATCTTTTAGTGATAGTACCGAGAGTACAGAGAGCACCGATTACAATTGGTCTCACCGTCACAGTCCTGTTCTGTAGTTTTCAGTTCTTTTGCAAGGTCTTGGTACTTATCTCTGTTTTCGCTTTCTTTCAGTTTTACCTTGTGGTCAGCTGGAACGGCAAAGTTCACTATTCGGCAAGTTCTCTCTTTTGTTGACTATCACTTGGTCGGGTCGTCTGGCTGAGTTTAAGTGATCCGTTTATATCTCAAAATTCCAGAGAAGTTAGTGCATCTCATTTTCCATAACGGATTTTGGGTTGCGCATATAATTTTTTTTTGAATGGTCAAATTTAAGCTTGCAGCACAATTCACAGTGGATTATCATTATTATTATTATTAATTCATCAATCAGTTTCGAGGTTATTTGGACATAGGAAAGAAAATTAGTTTTCCGGCTGATGATGTTAACACCGATCATCATCATCATCATCATCATCATCATCATCATCATCATGTCGTGCCGCTAGCACGGATATCCCTGACCCTCTCTCGCCACTTCTCCCTATCATTCGCTCTAATGACAATGAGAAAGGCATGAATCCATCTAAGAATAAACCGTTGGAATAGACTGGAGTCTCTATGATTGAAAGAAAGCAAACTTATCGAGTTGGAAAAAGTCTGACGTCATGATACAGATGTAGCAACAACACAGCATATAAAATACCGTTTGTGGCTGAAACCTTGGCAATATTACTGATGTGGTATGGCTGTCGTTCTATCTATCTATCTATCTATCTAAGGAAAAATGGTGTATCTACTAAATCCTATTTCAATAATGGTTATTGCTATTATGAAAATAAAGAATTGTTTTGATTACCTTTAGTTTTCAGTGACTTATGATAAAATAAGCGATCAGCTTTTTCAAAAGCGAGTGTTATATTTCTTGTTACATTATTCTTTTTACCAAGATAAAACATGTTCATGATATTTATTATTTTTCTTTTCAGATTTCGAACAGCAGGTGCAACACTCAGTCTTATCGCAATGTCGTAAACGTTTTACTGAGGAAGAAAAGAATTACCATTGACAAAAAAAAAAAAAAAAAATGCTGCATACCAAAGAAAAAAAATCATGCAAAACATCTTCCAGTTTACCAATTTCCATTTCAATTATTCAGTCTTCTTTTAAGGTTTGGTTTCTTTGTTTAGTGGCATATCAAGCTTCGAGAGTTATTCTTCTTTTAAACTAAAGCTATCAAAACAAAAGGTTCACAACTAAATTTTATTTTCCTATTTCCATACGATAAATAATGTTTGCAACAATATATACCAACAAGAGCAGATTTCAGAAATGTAAACCGTAGATAATGTAACTGTAAACGAATGCTACCGGAATGTGAAGAGAAAAGTTATCAGAAAACGAGCCTGCTGCTAAGTTGTCAAGGTTCAGTAAGCTAGTTGTAACAAGATTTGTTTAATTTTGCGCTCAAGACTGCAAACAGCAGTTCATAAGTTCCTATCGAGGTCACAAGTCTCGATCGGCCGTCTAACTGGTGGCCGCGGGCTGGCCAGAGAGTTGTCATCCAGGTGAGGTGAAAGTGGGGTTTAGATGTACTATGAACCCAGGTATACGATGACTGATTCAGCGATTCGCCTTTTCTATTAGTGGCTAGGGAACGTGAAGACAAGCGTTCGCGACAACGGAGAATGAGGAACGATTAAAAGATACGGAAACAGATTGTTACTACTAGAATGAGGAAGCACATTGTGTCGGTAATTTATTTTCTTTTAAGTCCATAACCTCAGTAGCTAAACAGACAGAATAAAGCAAGAGAAGTCCTAACGCTTGAACCAAGTTGTGTTTTTGTGTTTCTTTTCCTGCATCCGCCGATTAGCCATTACCATCAGAGCAGTCAGCAGTGAATACACTGCTATAAATAAAAACTTATAACAAATTAAAATTGTATGACAAGCCGTGTTAGATTTTAAAAAAATAGTTGCTGCAGTAGTTTTAAACAGCTTCGAATAAAATTCGTACCAATTTAATTTGGTTTGGTTTCTTTCTTTTCAATGGCATATCAATCTTTGTGGGTTAATTAATGCAAAACTAACCCTTGTATATATTTACCAATCCTTCTGCACGGGGAGGATGTGACATATGGTCAATTTTTAAGTGGAATTTAACAGGTTTGGATTCAGAGTTTTCCTTTTCCTAGACTGGTTGCCTAACCAAGGCTAAATAACCTAGTCTGCCCTCAAATTCATTTATAGCTGGAGGGAGAATAATTGGATTCAGAGGTATTAGTGCAATATGAAATGCAATCGAACTCGTCCCGGATTTGAACTCGTGACGCTGTTTCCATTTCCTATGACGATAACCGTTACACCACTGTCACCTCCACTATTTGTCAACCCCTCTGCACGGGAAGGATGTGACTCAAGATCATTTTTTTAAGTGGACTTTAAAAATAGAAGTGGTCCTATTTAATCTACAGTTGGAGGGGTAAAGAGGAAAATGAACGTTACAGTGTGACAGAAGTTCTAACTTATTTACAACGATTTCACAGAGGAAAATAATTAGGGATTTCAATTAATTACTTAAGTAGTTAATTCTTTTTTTAGAATTTGGAATTTAAAGCCGAGTTGCAGGATTTCAACTTTGATCTTGGTCAAGGCTGAAATGGGCATTTGTTTATAAACCAATATTTGGGAATGTCAAGCATGCAGTAAATAATAAGTGTTACATATATATAAGGTCGGGTTCTGAGACGAAGATAGAGGTAGGGAGACACACGGAAAAGAGAGACACGGAAGAGAGAGGCACGGAAGAAAACCAAAGGGAAGTCGACGGAAGCAGAAATCTCTCTTTCTCGCACACACACACACACACAAAGCACGGAACAGCCGGTGGGCAGAAAGTCAATTGGCGTCCTCTCTAATTTTCTTAATTTTCGGCTGACTACTACTAGAAACGGTCTCGCAACAAATAAATTTTCGTACACGCCGAACGAACGGAACGTTTCGTGTTGGCTTTTTTTTTTAAACACAGTCAGGTTAACTCGAAAGTAGGTTGAGATTTTTAAGAGTTATCAGTTCAACCCCTTAGAGGATAATGTAAAGGAACACATGTCTAAGTAGTGATTTAGCGTTACAACATTCCTGAACCTTAGCCACTATACCAAAGAAAATCCCTATTTAATTAGGATGATTAAAAATGGAAAAGTTGGTCATCAGTTCAAACCTTTTTTAAGGAGTAAGATCAGACATTTTTAATGTTCTTATCTTTTAGGTCATTAGACCATCCCTTCTTTTTTTCAGGTCATAAGATCAAACCTTCTATTCATGGTCATAAGATCAATATTTTTTTTGGTCATAATACCAAACCTTCATTGTTAAGGGCGTATAATCAAACATTTTTTTAGGTCAGATGATCAAATCTTCTTTTTTAAGGTCGTAAGGTCAAATATTTTTTGGGTCATAAGACCAAACCTTCTTTATTAAGGTCCAAAAATAAACCTACTTTTCTAGGGTCATAAGGTCATAAAATCAAACCTTATTTTTTAAGGTCATAAGACCAAACCGTCTTTTTATGGGCATATGATCAAACTTTCTTTTAAGGTAATAAGACCAACTCTACTTTTTCAAAGTCATAAGATCAAAACTTCTTTTTTAAGCACGTAAGACCAAACCTTCTTTTTTATGGGCATATGATCAAACCTTTTTCTTTTAAGGTCATATGATTGAACCTTTTTCTGTTAGGGTCATGAGATCAAACCTTTTTTAAGGTCGTAAAATCAAGCATTCTTTTTTGGATCATAGGAACAAACCTTCCTTTTTAAGGCCATAAGATCAAACCTTTTTTAAGGTCATATGATCAAAACTTTTTATCGTCAGGAAGATCAAATCTAATTTTTTAAGATCAGACCTTTTAAGGTCATGAGAACAAACCTTTTTTTAAGGTCGTAAGATCAAACATTCTTTTCTTATCATAAGACCAAACCTACATTTTTAAGGTCGTAAGGTGAAACCTTGTTTTTTAAAGTCGTAAGATCAAATTAAAGTCATTAGACCAAATCTTCTTGTTTAAACAAGCAGATTTGGTCTAATGACCCTAAAAAAACAACTTTTTTGAGGTCATAATCTCATAAAATCAAGCTTTATTTTCTTAAGGTCATAAGATCAAACCGTCTTTACAGTCATAAGATTGAAAGTCTTTAAAGGTCATAAGATCAAACCTTCTTTTTTAAAGTCTTAAGGTCAAACATTATTTTTTATGGTCATAAGTTTAAAACATAATTTTTTAAATATCATATGATCAACCCTTCTTCTTTTAGGGTCATATGATCATTCTTTTTGAAGGTCATAAGATCGAATCTTCTTCTGTTTAACGTCATAAGATCAAACCTCCTTTTTAAGGTCGTAAGACCAAGGTCATGAGATCACATCTTATTTCTTTTAGCTCATAAGACCAACCCCACTTTTTTAAGGTCCTAAGATCCAACCTTTTTCTTTTAAGGTCGTAATGTTTTATGTTTTAGGTCAAATAATCAACCCTTCTTCTTTTAAGGTGATATGATCATTCTTAAGGTCATAAAATCAAACATACTTTTTTAAGGACACAACCCAAGCCTTCTTTTTTATGGGCATATGATCAAAACCTTTTTCTTTTAAGGTCATAAGATTAATTTTTTAAGGTCATATTAATCAACCCTTCTTTTAAGATCATTCTTAAGGTCATTTTAAGGTCATAAAATTAAACCTTCTTTTAAGGTCATAAGATCAAACCTGATTTTTTATATCATATAATTAACCCTTCTTCTCTTAAAATCATATGATCATTCTTTATTTTTGAAGGTTTTATCTTATGACCTTTTAAAAGAAGGCTTTATCTTATCTTTAAAAAGGTTAAAGATCATAAGATATCCTTTTTGAAGGTCAATAAGCTCAAACCTTCTTCTTATGACCTTAACTTTTTTAAAAGAAGGTTTAATCTTATGACCTTTAAAAGGAAGGTACCTAGTTAAGGTCATAAGATAAAACCTTCTTTTTTAAGGTCTTTAGGTCAAATATTCTTTTTGAAGGTCATAAGGTCAAACCTTTTTCTTGACCTTTTTATGACCTTTTTAAAGGTCATAAAAAGGTCATAAGGTCATAAAAGATCATTTTTTAAGGTCATAAGGTCGTTTTTCTTTTTAAGGTCGTAAGATCAAACAATCTTTTTTGGCTCATAAGACCAAACCTTATTTTTTAAGGTCATTTAATCAAGCCTTTTTTTTTAAGGTCATAAGAGCAAATTTTATTTTCAAGGTCAATAAAATCAAATCTTTTTTAAGGTCAATAAAATCAAACTTTCTTTTAAGGTCATAAGATCAAAACTTTTTTCTTTTAGGGACATAGGTTTTAAGGTTGTAATATTAAACCGCCTTTTAAGGTCATTTTCTTTTAAGGACATGTGATTAAGCCTAATTTTTTTAAGGGCATATGCTCAACCCTTCTAGGCCATATGATCATTCTTCATTTTTTTAAGGTCATTAAGTCTAACCTAAGGTCATAAGATCAAACCTTTTTCTTTTAAGGTCATAAGATCAAACCTTAATTATTTAGGTCGGAAGATTAAACAATCTTCTTTAGATTTAAAACCAAACCTTCTTTTTTGGGGTCATTAGATCAACCCTTCATTTTAAGATCATAGGTTCAAACATACTTTTAAGGTCATAAGACCAAACGTTCTTTTTTATGAGCATATGATCAAACCTTTTCCTTTTAAATTCATATAATTAAACCTTATGCTTTTTGGTCATATAATCAACCCTTTTTCTTTTAAGGTGTATTATCATTCTTTATTTTTTTAATGTCATAAAATCAAACATTTTTTAAGGACATAAGACCAAACCTTCTTTTTTATGGGCATATGATCAAATCTTTTTCTTTTCAGGTCATAAGATTAAACCTAATAATCAACCCTTTTTCTTTTAAGATCATAGGATCATTCTTTATTTTTTAAGGTTATAAAATCAAACCTTCTTTTAAGGTGAAAAAATCGAACATTCTTTTTGAAGGTCAAAAGATCAAACCTTTTTTAAGGTCATAAGATCAAACATAATTTTTGAAGGTCATATGATCAACCGTTCTTCTTTAAGGTCATTAGATCAAACCTTATTTGTTAATGTTGGAAGATCAAACAATATTTTTTGGATCATAAAACCATCTTTTTTTAAAGTCAGTAGATCAAACATTCTTTTAAGTTCATAAAATCAAACCTTTTTTAAGGATATTAGACTAAACCTTCTTTTTTATGGGCATATGATCAAACCTATTTCTTTTAAGGTCATTCAGATTAAACCTTATTATTTTTCGGTCATAAGACCAACTCTACTTTTTTAATGTCATAAGATCAAACCTAACTTTTTCAGGTCTAATGATCTACCCTTCTTCTTTTAAGGTCATATGATCAATCTTTACTTTTTGAAGGTCAAAAGATCAAACCTTTTTTTAATGTCGTCAGATCATACCTATTTTTTTTAAGGTTTTAAGATCAAACATTTTTTGGGGTCATAAGATCAAACCTTTTTTAAGGTCATAAGAATCAAACCTACTTTTAAAATTCATTAGGTCATAAGATCAAACCTTATTTTCTTAAAGTCATGAGATCAAACCATATTTTATTAGGTCATAACACCAACCCTACTTTTTTAAAGGTCATAAGACCAAATCTTTTTTATGGGCATATGATCAAACCTTTTTCTCTAAATGTCATAAGGTCATAAGATCAAACCTTTTTTTAACGTCGGAAGAGCAAACATACTTTTCTGGGTCATAAGACGAAGCCTTCTTTCTAAGGTCATTACATCAAACCTTTTTTAAGGTCGTATGATAAAATACTTTTTGGGATCACTTTTTGAGACCAATCATTCTTTTTTAAGGTCATTAGAATCAAACCTACTTTTTTAAGGTCATAATGTGAAAAGATCAAACCTTATTTTCTAAAGGTCATAAAATCAAACCTTCTTTTAAGGTCATAAAATTGAACATTCTTTTTGAAGGTCATAAGATCGAACCTTTTTTTAAGTTCATATTTTTTTAAAAGTAAAAGTAAAAAGTATTTTAAGTATTTTATTTTTAAAAAATAAGCTCATAAGAGCAAACCTTCTTTTTCATGGGCATCTGATCAAACATTCTTTTTGAAGGTCGTAAGATGAATCCTTTTTCTTTTTAGGTCTTAAGATCGAACGTTTTTCTGTTAAGGTCATAAAGTCAAACATTCCTTTTGAAGGTCATAAAATCTACCCTTATTTTTTAAAGGTTGATGAACCCTCTTCTTTAAAGGTCAACTTATCATTCTTTTTGAAGGTTATGAGATCAAACCTTCTTCTGTTAAGGTCATAAGATCAATCCTTCTTTTTTAAGGTCAATAAGACCAACTCTATAATTTTTAAGGCCATAAGATCAAAAGTTTTTCTTTTTAAGGTCGTAATATCAAACCTTATTTTTAAGGTCGTAAGATTAAACATTTTTTGGGCTCGTAAGACCAAACCTTCTTTTTCAAGGTCAAAAGAATCAAACCTTTGTTAAGGTCATAATGTCAAAAATTCTTTTTGTAGGTCAATAAGATTAAGCCAAATTATTTTATGACCTATAAGATCAAACATTCTTTTTTATCGACATATGATCAAACCTTCAATTAAAGTCATAATATCAAACATTCTTTTTGAAGGTCTTAAGATCAGTCCTTTTTTCAAGTTCATAAGATCAAACCTTCTTTTAAGCTCAAAAGATCGAACATTCTTTTTGAAGGTTATAGGATCAAACCTTTTTCTTTTAAGGTCATAAGATTAAACCTAATTTTTTAAGGTCATATGATCTAACCCTTCTTCTTTTAGGTCATAAGATCAAATTTTATTTGTTAAGATCAAACATTCTTTTTTGGATCATAAGACCAACCCTTCTTTTTTAAGGTCATGAGATCGAACTTTATTTTTTTAAGGTTATATGATCAATCCTTTTTCTTTTAAGGTCATATGATCATTCTTTATTTTTTAAGGTCATAAGATCAAACCTCTTTCTTTTTCAGGTCGTAAGATTAACCTTTTTTTTAAGGATCAAACATTTTTTGGGGTCATTAGAACAAACATTTTTTTAAGCTTATACGAATATAACCTACTTTTTAAAGATCATTAGGTCATAAGATTAAACCTTATTTTCTTAAGGTCATATGATCAAACCTTATTTTATTTGTTCATAACACCAACCCTACTTTTTTAAGGTCATAAGACAAACCTTTTTTATGGGCACTTGTTCAAACCTTTTTCTTTTAATGTTATAAGATTAAACCTTCTTCTGTTAACGTCATGAGATCAAACCTTATTTTTTTAAGGTTGGAAGATAAAACATTCTTTTTTGGATCATAAGACTAAATCTTCTTTTATAAGGTCATAAGATCGAACCTTATTTTTGTAACGTGATATGATCAACCCTTATTTTTTAAGGTCATAAGACAAACCTTTTTCTTTTAAGGTCATAAGATAAAACCTTCTTCTTTTAAGGTCATATGAGCAAACCTTCTTTTAAGGTCATAAAATCGAGCCTTTTTAAGGTTATCAACCGTCGGTGATTATTTTCAATGATATTTTATATAAGAACAACGTAAACCTGTTATTAGTAGTTGGTTTTGTACCTGTTAAAATACAGTAGTTGCATTTACTAAGCATGGAATATAATCTACTGACCTTGTTAAATTGATTATCATAAAGGTGTCTGCAAAGGTGTTTATGAATTATTAAAGAAATAACATTCAGCAAGGATATATTCGAGAACAAAACGCCAGCAATAACAGCAATGCGGCGAGTATTAATCACAATACAGGTGTTCTTTGTTATAGCACAGTTCTGGATATAAAGTGGATGTATGTTGGACTCAGTAAAACAGAATAAGGAGAATAAAAAGAATGTCTTTAAAGAAATCTATGCACAGAGTTAGATTTAAAAAAACTTTCATTATTTATCTCTTGATTACTAGAATATTTTCTAAAAAGTTTTCTTTGTAAAAAGAAAAAGAATAGTGGAAATATATGTTTTTTTTTATATTTTGTAACTCCACTTTTTTTAATTTTATGACATCTCAACAAATATCAAACCAAAGCGAAAAGTGTTTCGTTTACATTGTAGAAATCTCATAAGAATTTTAATCCAGTTTAAATAATTTTGGTATTTGATTTTAGTTCTTTTAGAAAGTTTCAAAACATTAGAAATATGATTTTGATCTTTCCTCAAATGAGTGGGTACTTTATGGAGAGTCCATTTACTTTTAAAAAGCTGCAGATACGTTTAAAATGGTATTATATAATGATAAAAGACGTAGATTTATATCATTTGATTCACCAACTATCCATTTAAAAAAATGCTTCTAAAATTTTTATATTCTAATTTCACCAAATAAACGTAGCAGCTAAGATGCTGGATTGCGACATCGTAGTGAGCGAGTTCGCACTCCAATTGCGTTATTACGTTCACTTTTGAACTAATACCCTTGGGTAAGATGTGGAATAATATTCCCTCAGTATCACTGCTGTTCTTCCATGAGGATGGTTTTTGCATTAAGTAATCCACGATGGTCGATATGTCATCAAATAAAGAAACCATAATTACTCATGCCTCGTATCTATCATCATCATCATCATCATCATCATGTCATGCCGCAAGCATGGATATCCCTGACTCACTCTCTCTCGCCACTTCTCCCAATCGTTCATCGCCTCTGGCAGGTCTTCAGGGCTACATCCCGTATCCTCACATAGCTGCTGTATGTATGTTCGAGCTTGTCGTCCTGATTTTGCCCAGCCGTATGTGGGGGTCCATAGGAGTACATCCCTTATGAGCTCGTCCCTGCTTCTCCAGCAGTGTCCTGCATGTCTAGTTCGTCTAACTTGGATAGTCTTCGTGTTGGGTGACAGGTGGCCGTATAGTTGGTCCTTGTGGGGTGTTACCGCCAGGACTTGTTCAATATTGCTCGCAACATTCTTGTGTAATTGTCGTCTAGCTTCTTCTCCAGCCGTTTAGTTAGCGTCCAAGTAGTGCATCCATACAGCAGTATCGATACGACCACTGCCTGGAAGAAACTGCGTTTCATTTTATCGGTCAGGTCTTATTTTCATATGATCGATAGCCTATCGATAGCTGTCTATGCCTTCGTTAGCCGTGTGTCGATGTCTTTTTCGGTTGATGAGACACTGCTTCCTAGGTAGGTG
Source organism: Sepioteuthis lessoniana (assembly GCA_963585895.1). Classification (NCBI taxonomy): domain Eukaryota; kingdom Metazoa; phylum Mollusca; class Cephalopoda; order Myopsida; family Loliginidae; genus Sepioteuthis; species Sepioteuthis lessoniana. The sequence continues at coordinate 59,125,897 of OY757911.1, read as the reverse complement.
AATTTTTCTTTGTAATATATACATTTTACTGAGAAAAGTTATATTCACAAATTTTTTCCTTCTCTTTGACGATTAAAAAACCCACAAAGATTTATATGTCATTAAAAAAGAAACTGAAACTCGTAATTTTGGGTTATAGGAGCTTAATTAAACCATCTATACTTTCCACAATGTAAAATACCCAATTACTCTTAGAAAAGGTAATATACTAAGCTTACTTTAGTTTGTATTTACCCAACACATCTGCCACATGGTCCAGTCAGCCTGGGCTGCAGAATACACCGACTGAATCTCTACAGAGGGTAGGAATCTCTCCCTACGAGTGTCCTAGATATGACTCTAAACAATCTGATAGTGAGGCTTCAGTAATACTTGAGCTTTGGGGAATGCGAAGAACCCCTTCATTGCCATCGCTCACAGGTCCATTGGCCTAGAGTGGTAGCACCTGCTAGAGTTCTATCTATGGGTCAAATAGAACTGAACTGTATGCTTATGTTAAACTGAATTGTTTGAAATAGAACTGTTTTGGCATTTAAATTGCGTAGTTATGCTAAACATAATTGTTTGAAATAGAAATGTTCTTACATTTAACAGTGGATAAATAAATGACTGATGTTTAATATAATTGTGAGTAGTACATAGCAATACTAGGAACCATTCAACTTTGTTGAATAAACTGAAAAGTTTGAAATATAACTGTCTAAAGTGCATACCTATGCTAAACTGGACTGTGTACTGATGTTTAATCGCATAGTAAGTGATATATAGCAATACTTGGAACCATTTAACTTTGTTGACATGCTAAATCGAATTGCTTGAAATAGAACAGTTTATTCATTTAACTGAGTGTAAACAAATGACTGATGGTTAATTGAATTGTTAGTGATATATAGCAAAATTTGGAACTATCTTACTTTGACATGCTAAACTGAATCGTTTGAAACTGTACTGTTTGATCATTTAACGGTGTAAACAAATGACTGATGTTTAATTAACTTTGTGTAAACAAAAAAACAAAAACAAAAAAAAACAAACAACAAAACTGTGTAATTATACTAAACTGAATTGTTCGAACTAGGACTGTTTCATCATTTGACTGTGTGTAAAACCATTTAAATGTGGGAAAAATAAACTCAGGCTCGTTTAAAAATGTTATCTACAAAATACGTTTAGAAATAATATATTAGATATATATGTATAATTGGATTTGTCATTAAATAACCAACAATGGTTGATATGCCATAAAAACAAACCAAACCAAAACCCATCCGCCACGAGCTGGATGCGACATAAGGTAAATTTTTAAGTGGAGTACAGCTGGTTTTGGATTCAGAGTTTTCTTTCTCCTATTCTAGTTGCTGTGCCTAAGTTAAAGATCCCAGTCTGTCTAGCTATTTACCTTTAGCTTGGGTGAGGAGAGATTTATTAATAGCTTTCCCAAGGGCATTAGCGCGAAGTAAAACATAAATATCTTCATCAAGATTTGAACTCGAGTCACTGCCTCCATAATCGTTACGTCACGCGCGTTTGACATAAATATGTAGCATTTAGTGAGAAACCGTATAGAAGATACTTATATCAGATGTGTAAATAAACAAAACAAAACAAAACCACATATGGAGATATCTGATTTACTTTTATCCTATTTACCAACCTATACGCTCGGGCAGGATATGACACAAGGTCAATTTTTAAGCGGAGTTTAACAGGTTTTAATTCAGAGTTTTCCTTCTCCTAGACTAGTTGCCTAACCAAGGCTGAAGAACCTAGTATATCCTATTATTTACCCATAGCTGGAGGGAGAATAATTGGATTCATACCTTTCCCAAGGGTATTAGTGCTATGTGAAATGCAATCAGTCTCGTCCAGGATTTGAACTCGTGTCGCCGTGTTCATTTCCTACGACGATAACAATTACACCACGGGCACCTCCTTTTATTCTTATAAACTAAAAGCAACAACATTGCTTCTTTCTCAATAAATATTAGTTTATTGTCTTCAAATCTAGAAAAAGTTTATCAGAAGTGATCACAGAAAGAACTAAGATCTATAAGCAGTAAATTCCAAAATCAGATTTTATCATTAAGTCGTACAGCTGCACGAATTCCTTTGAGACACACTCTCCCGTCATCCGTCCCTATTGGTCATCTCTCTTGGTAGATCCTCTGGGCTAAATCCAGAGTCAGCCCAGAGATGATATATGTAAGTCTTTGTTGGTCGCCCAACATTCGTGTTTCCTTGTGTAAGAGTCCACAGAAGAACGTTGTTTTTGAGTTGATCCCTGATTCTGCAGCAGTTGCTAGCATGTCACGTTCGTCTTATTTAGATTGTGAGATGGTAGATAAGAGGCCATACAGCTGCTGCTTTGTTAGGTGCTGCTTCTGGAATTTGTTCAAAACAGCACCTTGCATTCTTGTGTAGTTCCCATCTAGTTTTTTGGAGTGTTTCACAACAATCCAGTTCGTGCATCCATACAAATGTTCTTATATGGATACAGCTTGCAAGAATTCCCGTTTCATTTTTTCAGAGAGAACAGAATCTCTTATGATCACCTGTCGATAGCAGTCAATGTTTTACCGATGCATATGCTTCCATCGCTTTCTGTAGATGAGATATTGCAACCAAGGACTGTGAATTGATCTACTGATTTCATAATGTGAGGAGGCTCCATTTTGTTTCAAACACATGAAGTCTGTTTTATCTAAGTTCACATTGACACCAATAATTCTAGTTGCCTGTTGTAGGCTATTCAGCAGGGATTCGATTTGTCTATCTGTTGTATTTCGAGAAGCATTAGATCATCTGAATAGTCTCTCCGTAATTGTTTCTGAGAAATAGCGTCTGCTTCTTACCTTTTTTTTATTTTATTGTCAGACCATTTTCTTTCATTAGATCTATTGACGTTCGTAGTACGCAATCTAACCAGATTATTAACATATATGTTGCTAGTGTATCTCCTTGTATGAGTCTAGCAACAATGTCAAAAAGTCAGTGTCACTATTGTGTGACAGAACGATTACTTTCGTGTTTTTGTAGATCATGATTTGTGGAAATTACAATATTCCTGGGATAAGATTATTCAAATAACAAGCTTGAAAGCGATAAAGTTACCGGAAACAGCATACATGAACCTAATTGTCACCTGTATAAATCTGACCTCTTTGGATATGAGCACGATGTGAATTTACTGACTTGTACAATAGAAAAAGTTGGTATATTATCCAACTCATGGAGGCACTCGTTGTGTAATGTTAAGCGTCGAAGATAATGGACCCAGCAAACCGAGTTCAAATCATAAGCAAGGCTGTTTGCATTTCACATAGCGCTAATACCCTTGGAAAAAGTATGAATCCAACTATTTTTCATCCAGTTATGGGTAAATTGTAGTACAGACTGAACTATTTAACTTTAGTATAGTAACTGGTTGAGATGAGTGAAAAATCTGAATTCAAACAAAAAAAAATAGACTTTCTGTCGCATCCTGCTTGTGCAGAGGGGTTGGTACTCTCTCTCTCTCTCTCTCTCTCTCACACACACATTCATATATATATATATATATATATATATACACACTGGAAAGCCGTTAACCAAATATAGCAGAGTAGATAAATATTTACAAATCACAAGAGTAACTCGATATAGCCACGTAGATAAGTGTTGTGTATGGTTCAAATTCAGTACTGGGACTGAGGGAGTTGTTTCCCTTGTTTTTGTATGTTTATGGTTGAGCGCCGTCTTTGATAAATATGTTTTTATACCCTTTCAACTTTGTCCGTTTAAATATGCAATGATAATACTGACGACGAGGATTAAAAATGAACTTTTAAAAAACTTTTCAAAACATACACTAAGGTGCCTGGAGAGAACCGTAAAAGAAAACAAAGTGTGACTGCTGAAAACAAGTAAGAAAATTGTTATAACTTTTTGTAGCGATCGCTAACATGGCGAAAATGATTTTGACTTGAATTCGTTGTTTTGTTTGTTTGTTTGTTTGTTTTCCTCGGTGAAGCAGGAGTAGAAATGGCTACGTATGGTAACATGGAATATATAGGACACGAAGAGTGGTCCCAATACATGGAGAGATTAGTATTCTTCACTGCGAACGCCATAGATAATACACCGGATAATGCCGGAAGACGGAAAGCAATTCTACTGAATGTAATCGGAAGTAAAAATTACGAACTTGTTCGGAATTTGCTTGCTCCAAAGAAAATAACAGATGCAAGTTATCTAGAAATAGTTGGAGTTTAAAAAAACAAACATTTCCGACCAAAACCGTCTGAGATTGTCTAGCGCTATAAATTTTACACCCGCTTTAGGAAAACGGACGAGACTGTATCGAGAACTGTAATTACGGTATCCCTTTAGAGACAATGCTACGAGACAGAATTGTGTGTGGAATAAACGACAGAAGCATCCAGAAAAGATAACTATCTGAAAACGAATTAACTTTCAAGAAGACCTTTGGAATAGCTCAAGAAATAGAGGCGGCTCCCATATATGTCTCGGATGTAGGGGATCGAAATCTTGCGAGTGATGGGAAAGAGGACGTGTGGTACACTAATAGGAGTGTTAGGAAGGACAAAAAAACAGTCGACAGCCATGGAGTGTCACATGCTATCGTTGTGAGGAAAACCACAAAGCGGAAGAGTATCTGCATAAGAAAAAATGCTATCGCTGTTGGAAAATAGGAAATTTGATTTGTTGCTGTCACTATAAACAACTGAATCAAAGTGATAGTACACCACGAAATGAAAAGAGATATACACAGCCAAATGCAAACTCTCGATATAAACCGACACACCATGTGGCTGCAACAGACAAAGAATCGGATATGGAACGACCAGAAATGTACATGTTCCAATTTGACGAAAAAGCTGGTAAATCAAAACCGTACGAGACCAAAATGCTTATAAATGGGAACGAAATAATTATGGAAATAGGCACAGAAACAACAGTAACTGTTATAAGTGAAATAACTTTTTCAGCCATGAAAAATCACCCATCATTTACAAAATTCAAATACCCAACTGCACACCAATTCAGGGGATAGTTTGAAGGTTATGGGTTCCATGGAAGTAGACTTTTTTTTATGTAAGTCAGCAAATTACCCGTAATAGTAGTAGCTGGTAAAGGTTCTAATTTGCTGGGACGGAACTGGTTGAACATCATCAAATAGGACGGGAGCCAAATGTTCTACATAGGAGAGAAAAATGGTAAACTCTGGCAACAGGTGATAGACAAATACACACATGTGTTCCAGGATGAACTGAGCACTATGAAAGGGTTAGAAGCCCATATACACGTACCAGAAAGTGTGACACCAAGGTACATTAAATCCAGACCAGTGCGAGGACCAGTGCTCAGAGAAATTGAGCGACTTCAAGAAGTTGGTCTCATAGTTCCAGTGACCCATTTTGAGTGGGCAGCACCCATTGTTCCTATAGGGAAGGGAGATGGGAGCATTCGGATATGTGGGAATTATAAAGTCACTTTGAATCAAGTGTCAAAGCTGGATAATTCCTAAATACCGAAAGCGGAGGGCTTGCTAGCCAAAATTGGGAGAAACCGGAAGTTTACAAAACAGGATTTAAACCATGCATATGAACAGTGGCAATTAGATGGTGTTAGTCGTAAATATCCAACTATAAATACCCGCAAAGGACTATTCAGGTATACCAGATTACCTCATGGTATCTTACATAGCCCTGGTATTTTCAGCGAGTAATTGAAAATTTGTTGGCAGAAATCGCATAATTGTGAGACTCAATGACATCCTGCTCAGTGGCAAAAATGATGCAGAACATCTGAGGAGCCTGGAAGAGGTTTTGAAACGACTCTCCAACGCAGGGTTAAGAGTAAAGGAAAATAAATATGTTTTCATGGTAGTAGAAATAGTATACTGTGGATACAAGGCCACTGCAGAAGGCGTCACACCAGTACAAGCAAAATAGGAAGCATCATGATTGGAAAATACTAGCCAGTTGTTGTTATATTTTGGTATGATAAACTATGATCATAAATTTCTACTAAGGTTGTCAACCTTACACAAACTGTTAGCCAAGAACGAACCCTGGAATTGGTTTTCTGAACAAGACCGGGTATTTCACAAATCAAAAGATGGTGACATCCTATACACTACTAGTGCACTACAGTAATACTAAGGAAGTAGTCCTGCCATGTTGTGACACTATGAGTTGGATATATGCACATATATGTATACACACGTGTGTGTGTGCACCCATACCAGTGTGCGTGTGCACCCATACCAGTGTGCGTGTGTGTGTATGTGTGTGTGTGTGTGTGTGTGTGTGTGCGCCCACACGCACCTGCATGCATGCACGCGCACGCGCACATATACACACATATATATGTGGCGAGATGAGTTAGATTCGGCCTGGGTATCGAATTTCAAATGTTAGGAAAACCCATTAACTAGATTAAGGAAATCTAGATAAGAAAATGTTTATACATATAGTTGTGGACGTGTTAAGTACTTGTCAGAACTTAAAAGGGTCTGAATTTAATGTCCCTGTATCGGAGACGGCCAGTCTAGGAACTAATTTTATGTCCAGTTTTTTTAAGAGAGAATTGGCTCCCCAAAAAGTTATGGGTTTATTCGTGGGTGTTCCATTAGCCGGAAATAATAATGAAACATTCTGTATATATACAGGTGCATTTTGGGTCCGAGAGTCAGACTTAGTTTGGGTTCGAAGGGAGTTGATTAGACCGGGACAAAGAAATAACGAACAGCGACATTACCAGCCGGACCCAGTTAGTTAAGATAATCTTTTGCCAGCCGAAACTCAAACTAGAATTAATCATCCACTAAGTGTTACACGCTTCTCAACATCCCTTGACGTTTTAACCACAAGTTGTTGTTTTGTCTTGTTCTTTTCTCTGTGAACCTGCTTCTCGCTTGATCCGGCCCACATAAGTATTCAGACGAGGACTCAATAACTTATGCAAACTGCAGAAGCGGGTATTATCACAATGTGATGCATCACCGTATGGCATTAGTGCTGCAATATCTCACGTTATGGAAAATGGAGATGAGAAACCAATTGCATATGCTTCTTGTACTTTAAAAGCGGCAGAAAAATATGCACAGATAGACAAAGAAGGTCTTGCGGTCATGTATGGTGTAAAAAATATCCACCAGATGTTGTATGCTCGATCATACTGCATCAAGTGGAATTTTCACAAGCGCAGATTTCAAGGAATTTATGACCAATAATGGTATAAAACATATCACCTCATCTCTATACCATCCAGACACGAACAGTACAGTAAACCTTAGTACAGTTACCGGTCTAGGAGTAAGAAAACTTTGAAGCCTCTTAAACTCTGCTAAAAAATTGACTTGTATCACATCTTGCTCGTGACGTAAATGATACGGGGAAAAGATTGCTCATAATATTTTTTAAGGTCAACTTAAATTCACCGAAAAGTAAATCAAAACATCGCACCCCCACAATATATATATATATATATATATATATATATATATATATATATATTGTTGTTGGTCCAATGAGAGAAAGAGTAGCAATTTTCTAAGTTTTTTGCTCAAGACATATGAATGAGCGACTCAATGAAACTGGAACTCACTCCTCTTGCTTGCTAGTCATTACACCAACCAAAGTGCCCCCAATGAGAGAAAAATGAATTCTTTAAAATGAATAGGTCCACAGGAAGATTTATTTTCTCTATTTTTTTATTATTCTTCAACATGTCTTCCTGGAGAAATATACTAGAAACACGCGTTGAAGGCAAATGAATTACTTAGAAAGTAGCTCTGCCTGTGAACCTATTCATTTTGAAGTATATATATATATATATATATATATGATTTTACTGGATACAAAATGGTGAGAGTTATTTATGGAAACGTTTAATACACGTTTAACATTTATCCTAAAGCATGTACTACACTCATATACTAGCCTTACGATGTCGCATAAGCTTATACATACACATGTTTAGTGTAAACATAACGACACTTTTTTTCTAATATTTTGAGCAATTTAATTTGTTCAAGAGAATGTCTCCATAACGTCTGCCAGTTATATCTTTCATCTCAACAGCACATTCTATGCGTAAGAAATACGCTTGTTTGATAAAAAAGGCCCTGGGTGGCGTCATCAGTTATATCTTTTTGCTGCGTCATTGCGGGGATTTCAGGTCTTTCAACTTTATCCTCCCTCGCCAGCAGGACCTCATTCGGGTTGATCAATCCCGGTTCGCAACCCCCAAATCAAGATGCTACAAACCAATTTCGCCTTTTAAAGATTTGCGAACGTTGATTTTGAATTCAATGCTTTTGATTGGCTATTGTTTTAGCCAACCAGTTTGCCAGAAAGTTGATTTAACTAGTGTGCGTGGCAGTGACACTTTTTTCCTCCTCTCTCTTGGATAGATTCGGATCTTGCTGTTAGTTTCTAATTCATTTAAAAATTTTCGTTAAATGTTTACAATTCTAGGTAGACTGTAATAAGATTTGGGTCCCGTGGTGAGTTTCTAATTCATTTTTCGAATTTTTCCTTGAATATTCACTATTTTTAGTGGAACGTAATAAAAACACTATTCACACATATACGCACACGGACTAAAACTCCGCCACCTGTATTTGAATTAGCTGAAAGAAAAACATAAATCTGTATTCGGTTGAAATTTGAAGGAGCGTGAAAGAGAAATATAAGTAAAGTTGGCGACCTTAGTCGAGGGTAACCAGAAGGTTCCTTTTTCAATAGCTACAACAACGAGGTGCAGCGGAGGGCGCCACTCTCTTTCCTAGATTGCTCCACTTTACCTTTTATCTTTACCTTATAATGTTGAGTGTTAAGCAAGGGGGCATCAAGTGCCATTTTTTAAGTTTTTGATATGACTCGACCAGGGATTGAACCCCGGTCTTCTGGACCATTGGCAAACACTCTACACACTTCTAAAATTGAATATATTTCAAAAATATAATCTAAATAAATCGTTTAACAAGCATATAAATATAACTATCCACACACACACAAAAAAAAAACAAACGTTAAAAATACTGATTTTATGCATCTAAGATCCGGATCATTGGCTAAATGAGTAGAGTGTTCGCCAATGGTCCGGAAAATCGGGGTTCAATCCCAGGTCGAGTCATACCAAAGACGTAAAAAAATGGTACTTGATGCTACTTTGCTTAACACTCAGCATTATAAGGTAAGGATGAAGGGTAAAGTAGAGCAATCCAGGGATTGGAGTAGCGCCTTCCCGTACACCTCGGTGTGGAAGCTCTTGAAAAGGGAGCCTTTGGGTCCCTCTTGACTAAGGTCGTCAACTTTACTTATGCATCTAAGAACAAATGAATAAAGAAAATCCCCTAAAAAGTCGTATCAAAATATAAATAAATCCTAATTCGAATGAGTCTAGCAGAGTGTATGAAGATATCCATTTCTGATACTAAATTAATCAATTAACAATTAGGACAAATACCCACCCATAGAATTAACTCAAATACAAGAAAAACTATATATCTAAATCAGAATTCGGATAAAATATGAAAAAAACGCCTAAAAAAATGTACACTTCTAAAATGAAATATATTCGAAAAATATCTCAATATGTCGATTAACATCTATGAAAATAACTGTCCACACATTCGAACCAATCACATACACCTCCCATATATATATATATATATATACCCCTCGAATTACTTACATATACACGCACCCAATTTTGTGCCTCGAAAAACAATACTGAATTTTCAAATCAAAGAAAAAAACGAAACTGATTCGAGAAGATACTATTAAAAACACTTATGAGAAAGTTTAAAAGTTATCTTTTTAGTTTGAACACAGGATTTAATAAACATAATTATCTATTCTCTCTTTTTTCTTTTGAAGGTGGAGTTCTTCCTTTTAATTTGTTTTTCTCGCTTCAATCTCAGCCGATGGAAAGGGTATTTATCAGAATTATCGTATCAACTATTTACAAAAATTAAAAATAAATACTCACAACACGATCCATTTTAGAATTAAAAAGGCATTTATAATACAAATGTACACGTGTTTGTTTAAATTTATAAATTAAGGCTGTACAATGTTTTCGAATTGCGGTCCAGACTTTAATTTTATCCCACTCTCGTCTTCACACTTTCCAAATTCATTCATCTAAATAGAAAACCGACTTTAGTTTTGCTTCTCCCAAGACCTACTGCGTTTTATCCATAACCATTTTGCTGTCCTTTCGACTTTGACTTAATTGATCTATTTTATGTGGCACCTCTTGCGTCCACCTCTACATGGAGCCTTCCAACCATTACTTCAACATTGCCCACGTAATTCTTCATATTTCTATTTTTTTCTTTCATGAGCCTCCTCGATATGTTTTTCCCATGGGAAAATTAATTCCCACGTTACAATGTCTTTTAGTCTATTCAAGAAGAATATTAAGTCTGGGCGCTAGGCTGTTTTAATTATGTGCTCTGGTAAATTTAATCTTGTTATAACATTATCTCTTAATTCCCTGTCTGTTGAAGGTGACAGAATGTTTGATTTGGGCTTTACCGTTTAGGTTTCATGCCCGTCTTGAGGGACGGTATCTCTCTATTCCCTGGATCAAATTTATTTGTTCGGATGGCTGTATAAACCATATCCGCAATAGCTTTTAAAATCTGATCATGCCGCCATCTGTAACGTCCTTCTACAAGTGCTGTTGGGCAGCTGCTCAGAATATGTCTTAGTCTCTTGACCATTGCATAATGGACATAATGTAGACTCTGATTTATTCCATATGCGAAGGTTTGCAGGGCTAGGGAGTATATCGTAAACTTAGGAATCTAACGCTCGCATGATCGTTCCATATTTCTGTCTATTTGATTTTCCGTTGAATTGTGGAATTTCAGTTTTTCCATGCTCCTTGTTGTTTTAATCCCACCATTTTTGTTAACCTATTCTCGCCTTCTCCATTGTAAACCCCATCCTGTATAAGTTGCCTCTTACCTTTATTTGAGGACTTATCATCTCTGATAGTAGGACAAAACCCTAGACCTGTGCGCCCTTTTGCGACCACTCCTAATATCGCTCTTTCACGAAGTCGCTCTTCTGCCACGCGGAACTCCCTAGATTCTTTCCACTTTCTGCCTGAACAGACTTCGATGCCCGCTTCGGCCACTTTTGCATCTTTGGATGACTTATATAGTAACGCTGTTCTTATTTTCGTTTCTTTAAATTCTTCAATTAAACTTCTGAAGAGAAGATGTAGCGCATTGGAATTACCATATAAGGCTGCGCTACTGAGGTATTTCGGTAGGCCCAACCATCTCCGCTATCGAGAGTTGATTTTTCTTTCCATCTGGTCTATGTGAACTGCTGTAAATTCATAGATTGATAGAGGCCACAGTATTTTCCCGAGAATTGCGTGTTGTTAAATCCAGGTAGATCGGATTTATCAATTTTTGTCAACCATTTCTCAAGGTTGAATTTTGTCTCTTGTATTGCTACCATATCCCCTAGGAAGTGGTCAATGCGATTACCCAGGCTCTTGATTGGCTTTTCTTGTATTGTTGGGATAATTTCACCTGATAATTTACAGCGCTCTTTCTCCCTTCTTAAGAACGAGTGACTGGGACTTAGTAGATGTGGTGGTAATCGGCATATCATCCATATAAGCCCTTATTGGCGGCTGTATCTTTCCGGAACAGGTGACGGGGTCTCTACTTTTCAACTCTGCAGTTTTTATCAATAGCTTCATTGCTAGTGTGAATAAAGTTGCTGAGATGGTGCAGCCTGTTATAATTCTCCTTACTAGAAGAAGATATATTTTCTCAGTTATCTATTATTCTTCAACACGTCTTCCTGATGAAAGTAAAATACACGAGAAACGTTGAAGGAAAATGAATGACTTAGAAAGTAAATCTCCTTGTGAACCTATTCCTTTGAAAGAACACACACACACACACACACACACACACACACACACACACACACACACACACACACACACACATATATATATATATATATATATATATATCTCGCCATATTGTCTTTATATATATATATATATATATAAAGACAATATGGCGAAAGATATTTATGAAAACATTTAATGAACATTTATTCCAAAGCATATACAACACTCATACACTAGCCTTTCGTAGTTGCATACGTTTATACATACACATATATGCTGTAAACATAACGACAATCTTTGCATTGAATAATAATAATAATAATAATAATACAAAATAATACAAAACAGTAAATGTCAGCTATGCGGTGACAGAGACGAAACGATCAATCACATAATAAGCGAATGCAGCAAATTAGCGCAGAAGAAGTATAAGGCGAGACACAACTGGGTAGGCATGATGATCCACTGGGAAATGTGCAGGAAATTTCAATTTGACCATACAAACAAATGGTATATGCACAACCCCGCGCCTGTCCTAGAAAATGACTCGCATAAACTCCTATGGGACTTTAGCATACAAACGGATCACCAAATCCCGGCCAGAAGACCAGACCTCATAATAATCAACAAAAAAAAAAAAAAAAAAAGAAGAGAATCTGTAAAATTGTCGACTTTGCTGTCCCGGCGGTCCACGGAATAAATCTGAAGGAAAGTGAAAAGAAGGATAAGTACCTCGACCTTGCTAGAGAAAAAAAAAACAAACTGTGGAACATGAAAGTAACGATTGTGCCAATTGTGATTGGGGCGTTAGGCATAATATCTAAAGGATTATTAAAAGGCTTGGAGGACTTGGAAGTTGGCGGACGGGTAGAGACTATCCAAACGACAGCACTGCTAAGAACAGTCAGAATCCTGAGACGAGTCCTGGAGACTTGAGGAGACATGCTGTCACTCAAACTCCAGTGAAAAACCATCAGCTAACACTGATGTGAAAAACTCTAAATAATAATAATAATAATAATACCAATTGTAATTGGTACAGTCATCAAAGAATTGGTACAAGGACTGGAGGACTTGGAAATAACGGGATCGGTGGAGACTGTCCAAACTACAGCATTGCTGAGATCAGTGAGAATACTGAGAAGAGTCCTGGAATCTTAAGGAGACTTGCTGTCACTCCAACTCCAATGGAAAACCATCAGCTAACAGTGATGTGAAAAACTTGAGGGAGAAACTGATAAAATTACTTACAAGAAAACCTGGACACAACTACAAAAGGGAGATCTCAATCTCTTTTAGTTGCAGCAGAAAACAACAACGCCATTAGAACCAATTTTATTAAAGAAAAAATCGATTATACGCAACAGAATAGCAAGTGTCGGTTATGTGGACAAAAAGACGAAATGGCAAATCCAACAATAAAAGTAAGTAACAAAATAGAACAAAAGGAGCAAAACATCGCACACAACTGGGTGGGAAAGTTGATCCACTGGGAATTAGAGATTGAAATTTGACCATATTACCAAATGGTATATGCACAAACTAGAATCTGTCCTGGAGAATGAGACGTATGAAATTCTCTGGAATTTTGAGATACAAATAGATCGCCTGATATCGGTCAGAAACCAGATTTCGTGTTAATGAACAAGAAAAAAGAACTTGTTATCTACTGCAATTTTGTTTTTCCAATGGACCATCATCATCATCAGCATCATCATGTCATGCCGCTAGCACGGATATCCCTGACCCTCTCTCTCCACTTCTTTCTATCGTTCATCGCCTCTGGCAGATCTTCAGGGCTACATCCCGTATCTTCACATTGCTGCTGTATGTATGTTCGAGCTGGTCGTCCGGCTTTTGCTCGGCCATATGTGGGGGTCCATAGGAGTACATCACTTATGAGCTCGTCCCTGCTTCTCCAGCAGTGTCCTGCATGTCTAGTTCGTCTAACTTGGATAGTCTTCGTGATGGGCCGTATAGTTGGTTTCTTGTGGGGTGTTGCCGCCAGGACTTGTTCAATATTGCTCGCAACATTCTGGTGTACCACAGAGTGAAAATAAAAGAAAGCAAAAAGATAGGCAAATACTTGGATTTTGCCAAAATATAAAGAAAACTGTGGAACATGAAGGTGATGGTGATACTCTTTGTAGTTGGTGCCTTTGGAACGGTTCCCAAAAGCTTAGAAGAAAGAATTAAGGAATTGAAAATCAGAGGAAGAACCGAAACAACCCAGACCACAGAATTGTTAATATTGGCTAGAACACTGAGAAAAGGCTCCTGGAGACGCAATGAGACTTGTTGTCTCTTCAGTCAAAGACTTGCGAGGAGTAAAATAATAGTACGAGTAATGTTGCTCCAGAATTAAATTACTTGGAAAATGCATTGCATGCTACAAATTTGCTAAATCACAGAAGATAAAACAGTTTATGTATATGAATGATATCAAGATATTTGACGAAAACATAAGAATACACAGACTGTAAGCATTTAGAGAACTATGAGAATATATAGTCAGAATATACAAGTGGAATTTGGGATTGAAAAATGTACACTGGTAATGAAAAAAAGGTAAAAGAGAAACATCAAAATAAATCTAGAAAGAAGCCGAACATTTGGAGAAAAAACCCCACAAATACGGGGATATGCTAGGACCCGATAAAACAAAGATGGAAGAAAAAGTAAGAAAGAGGTATTTTAGAAGGTCTAGAAAACTTCTCGAAACCGAATTCTGCACAGAAATCTCATCAAAGATGAAATACTTGTAAGATAGTCTGGACCAATCATAAAGTGGCCAAGGGACTCAGATAGATGGACCAAAGGACAATACAATTGATGACTGTACAACAGGTTTTACCCCTTGGGAAGGATAATGGCAGCTTCAATGTATCGAGTAAAAAGAGCGAGTAGGCCTGTCAGCATTGAGAATTGCGTAGGTGCGAGGAATATATAAAACGAGCAAAGAAAGACAAATTACTGCAGTCACTAACAATGGCAACATAAGAACAAACGGTAGAACAAAAAAAAAAAATTGAAAACAAAAAATAGGAAGAAAATTAAAAGTATGGATATTCCAAGCGATAAACTGTTGAGATGACCTGGATATGGCTACAAAAGGGAAATTTCTAAAGAGAAACTGAATCTCTTCTAATAGCAGCTTGTAATAACATAAGGACCAATTATATTAAAGCAAAAATTAATGATATACAACAGAATTGAAAGTATAGGTTATGTGACGACAGAGATGAAACAGTTAATCGCATATTAATAGAATTAAGTGAATCGCATATGCAAAAACCAGAATCTCTTCTACAAAATGAGAAGCATAGAATTATCTGGGATTTTGAGATACAAACGGATCATCCAATCTTGACAAGAGGATTAATAGAATTTATTTTAAATGAAATTAGGTAAGGAACTTGTGAATTAGTCAATTTTAAGTTCTCCCGGATCAAAGAGTTTTAAAAATATGCAAAAACTACACGAAAAGGTAGATTTTGCTAAAGAGTAGAAAAAAACTCAATATTGAAGGTGTCGCGAATACCAAACGTTGTTGAACCCATTGAAACAGTCCCCAAGAACCTGGAGGACAAAGAAATAATTGAGAAGACCCATCATATGGACGAGTAAAGGCAGGACGACCAGTTAGAACCTACATACAACAGTTCTGTACCGATATAGGATGTAGCCTAGAAGACCTCTCGGAAGCAATAGATGATAGGGAAGGGTGGCGAGAGAGGGTCAGGGAGATCTGCGCTGGTGGCGTGACATGATGATGATGATGACCCATACCCCAGCGCTGCTAAAATCAGTTAGAATAGTTAGAAGAGTTCAAGAGATCCGAGGAAACTTGCTGTCTCTCTATCTTCAGTGAAAACTATCGGTTAAAACTGGTGAGAAAAATTCGTATGGATTAAAATAATATCTTTACTATTAAAGTCAGAAATGTATTCAGTTTATTTTATGCTATTTTTTTACTTCGATTTTTATAGTGTTTGAGTGCAAGAAGATGTACTCGATTTTAACCATTTCAGCTTACCTTTCAACATTTTTTCTAAATAAAATCTTCAGAACGAAACATTACATCAAGTCTTTCCTACTTAGTACCATGGAGCTTCAGTTTTCGTTTCCTGTGATTCATTCCTTTAAGTATATTTTATTATTTTTGTATTGACTAGAATTAAATACAACATATTCTATTGAAGAAGTACAACTTTATATAACAATGAAATAATCCAATATATGTTACACACATTTTAATATTTTATTTGCTTATTATTGTGAAGTCTAATCTTAGTAAAACTTTTATTTCTAGCACTCGTGTTTATATTTCCTATTCACACTGTCGTTACAGATTTTCGTCTGATTAATTCTTCAGTCTTCTTCCAATAATGTATTTACATCATATTCTACGTTAACATTCTATGAACAACTAAATTATTCAAATTATGATACATGAAGTAAACACGTGATCTATCTATCTATCTATCTATCTATCTATCTATCACAATTTCCTAATTTTTGAAATATCTTTAAATTTAGCCATTAAGAATCATATACACATATAACACTTTTAAAAATTCAATTTTCAATCAATATTATTGTTCTCATCAAACAAAACACATTTATATCATTGTCCCTTTTTCAATTAATTCGAAAATTTCAACAGGTTGATTCCTTGAAGCAGGCATTTGCTTTCGCACTATACAAGATTTCTTCGTTATCCTGGCAGCCTCGTTGGCTTTAATAGCCACTCTAGAAAACCTAATTGCGTTCGATACATGTGCCAGTGAATCTTTTCAAGATTCAAGTTATTAAATTTCTTTTTCTCTCTTAATCATAAGGAAAACTGTGCAATTGTATAATTTACATGACTTGATATAATTGGTAGAATCAGTCTGTAATTATGTCCACAACATTTGTCATATGCATTCGTATCTTCTGCTTCTATCTTTTTCTCGTTGGGCTGCGGTTGTGTTTAGTTTTATGATGCGCAAAGATTGATGTGAAAATGCAAACATCTTTAAATTGAAATTCCCAAAGAACATCAGATATTAATCGTTAATCATTTTAATTTATTTGGGAATACGCAACCCCCCCTACTTTTTACGGTTAGTTTTAATCTCTGTCAAGGTTGATGTTTATTCAATGGCATATCAACTTTCTTGGGTTATTTAATGCTAATTCCCCCTTTCTAGAAGAACAGTAGTAGTATTTAACCTATAGCTGTGAGGATAAGAGGGTTCATACCTTTTCCAAGGGTATCAGTCCGAAAGTGAACGTAATGGAGCGACTGGAGTTCGAACTCGCTTACAACGATAGCGCAGTCCAGCGCTTTACCCATTGCCCCACAAGGACATCATGTTGCATACATAAATATACTGGATACATACCGACGCAATGATAACAGACGCAAGAATAAAGGACGCAGGAAGGAAAACGCATGAAGACTTCTTTACAATTATATTCACCTCTCACTTTATTGCAAGAGTTCGAAAGGGTTATTGAAGGGTTGCATGTGAGAGGATGCCGGAGACCGAACGTAAACTTCATATTTTGACCCCACTGTTATGACCATCACGTTGTGTCTTTCTTGTTCTCTTAGATGCTCAACCAGAGGTCTTGGGGTCCACTTTTCCGAGGGCCCCCTCGGTCTGGTGTGGCCTCCCCTACCACATCTCGTCTCTAACCTTCTGGGAGTCTGCTGGCAACTGCTTCGGGGGGTTTCCGAGTGCCCCCTCGGTCGGGTGTGGCCTTCCCTACCACATTTGGTCTCTACTGTCTGGAATTCGACTGGCAACTGCTTCGGGGGTTTTCCGAGTGCCCCCTCGGTCGGGTGTGGCCTTCCTTACCACATCTGGTCTCTACTGTCTGGAAGTCTGCTGGCAACTGCATCGGGGGTTTCCGAGGTCCCCCTCGGTCGGGTGTGGCCTTCCCTACCACATCTCGTCTCTAACTCTCTGGGAGTCTGCTGGCAACTGTATCGGGGGTTTCCGAGGGCCCCCTCAGTCGGGTGTGCCCCCCCTACCACATCTGGTCTCTAACTTTCTGGAAGTCTGCTGGAAACTGCATCGGGGGTTTCCGAGGACCCCCTCGGTCGGGTGTGGCCTTCCTTACCACATCTGGTCTCTACTGTCTGGAATTCTACTGACAACTGCTTGGGACCCAAACTCAACTGAGTTAAATAATAACTCAACGCCCACACGATCGCCTATTGGATCTTTGAATCGGATGTTTAATCGTCATCAAGCGGAAATAACTGTCATGCAGTTCAGAGGTTACTCTCTTCCGGTGCATGACTGTAGTGGCACAATGAGACCTTCACCTTGTCCCATATCATAAGCCTTAATCCGCCCACGCGATCTCTTTCGATTACTGGCCGTTGGAATGTGTCATTTCCTTCCGGTGTATCACCTTGGAATAGCATTTTTAGGCCGGGGCGAGGGGTCAAAATATAACAATCACACCTATCAACCTTGAGTATCGAGTTAAAGGTCAGGTTATTTGGTTTGATAGCATACATGTTTTATACCAAATCCAGTTTACACACACACACACACACTCACACACACACACACACACACACATTGCATTTTAAAACAAGCCAGAGCCCATTTGCCTGCACACAGTTAAATGGTTTCAAGTATTGCTATTTATTGTTTGCTCACTGTTAAATGGTTTCAAGTATTGCTATTTATTGTTTGCTCACAGTTAAATGGTTTCAAGTATTGCTATTTATTGTTTGCTCACTGTTAAATGGTTTCAAGTATTGCTATTTATTGTTTGCTCACTGTTAAATGGTTTCAAGTATTGCTATTTATTGTTTGCTCACTGTTAAATGGTTTCAAGTATTGCTATTTATTGTTTGCTCACTGTTAAATGGTTTCAAGTATTGCTATTTATTGTTTGCTCACTGTTAAATGGTTTCAAGTATTGCTATTTATTGTTTGCTCACTGTTAAATGGTTTCAAGTATTGCTATTTATTGCTTGCTCACAGTTAAATGGTTTCAAGTATTGCTATTTATTGTTTGCTCACAGTTAAATGGTTTCAAGTATTGGTATTTATTGTTTGCTCACTGTTAAATGGTTTCAAGTTTTGCTATTTATTGTTTGCTCACTGTTAAATGGTTCCAAGTATTGCTATTTATTGTTTGCTCACTGTTAAATGGTTTCAAGTATTGCTATTCAACACTAATAATTCTGTTTGATTAATCTGTAATTATTTCCACACCATATGTCATGTGCATTTGTATCTTACCTCTTTTTCTCTTTAAGCTGCTATTATGTTTAGTTTTATGACGAGTCAAGACTGTTGTGAAAATGGAAACTATTTTAAATTGAAAATACATCTCGTGGATTTCTTAAAGAATATCAGATATTATATTATACTATATTATATTATATTATCATCCGATTACACACAGTTAGATGGTTTTACCTATCGTTATCTAACACTAATAATTCTATTTAATATTAATCCTTTGTTTGCACACATGGTTTTAAGTATTGTAATCTAATACTAATAGTTCTATCTGCACACAGGTAAATGATTTCAAGCACCATCATCAAATAGTAAATATTCTATTTAGTATTAATCCTTTGTTGTGTTCGCCAACAGTCCGGGAGACCTGGGTTCAATCCCAGGTCAAGTCATACCAAAGACTTTAAAAATGGTACTTGATACCTCCTTGCTTAACACTCAGCAATATAAGGTACGTATCAAGGGTAAAGTGGAGCAATCCAGGGAAAGGAGTAGCGCCCTCCCCTACAACTCAGTGTTGTAGCTATTGAAAAGGGAGCTTTCTGGTCGCCCTTGACCACGGTCGCCAACTTGCACACATTTAAATGGTTTCATGTATAGCTATTTATTGTTTGCATAAAATAAAATAGTTTCAAGTTTTGTTATTTAAGACTAATAATTCTACTTAATATTAATGATAATCCCTAGTAAAAGATTAAAGAGTTCTATTTGACCCATAGATGGGACCCTAACAGATACTGCCACTCCGGCCAGAGTGGACGTGAGAGCCTCACCATCAGATGCAGTTTAATTTTATCACTGGGACACTGTAGATTGAAAGAAAAAAAAATAAACGACGAGAAAGATTGTTTGCTTTGGTTCTTTTGTTTAACTGTATATCAACTTTCGTGGGTTATTCAAGGCTACAGCCATACATACAGAAGGACAGTAGTAGTATAATTAACCCATTGCGCGCGCGCGTGTGTGTGTGTGTGTGTGTGTGAGAGAGAGAGAGAGAGAGAGAGAGAGAGAGAGAGCATGTCATCAGTAGAAAAGGAGGAATAAAATGTTTTTGATGGTTTTTTTTACAAAAAAGTCAAGACCAAAGTTAACATGAAAAATATGATAAAAGAACTGAGTGTATCCGGTTAAAATATTCAATATTTAAGATAGGTAGAAAGAAAAGGACATGGTTGATTGTTCTCGGGAAAGGTAATCAAATGGCACAGAAAGGCTTGAGTAAACCAGTGTCCGAAGAACTATTTTTTTTCTGGAAGCGAGGGTTACTAGTTTAATTCTAGGTGTTACAGACACCTCGTTTCAACGTCGGTTTCTGGTTAGAGAAAATGCCCCAAATCGCAATGAAAATGCTCGAAATAAATGCAAAGAAAAGAATCCAATAAGTATTGACAAGTATTTTCTTTCATCCTAATGTTTAAGCTTATTTTTTATTTTTTATTTTTTTTTGCTACTCAATCGGTATGTCAATCTACGACAGTGGGGAACAGCACAGATTATAAATAATGAAATATCCTTTAGTGAAATTCGAACTCATATTTACTTTGTTCTAGGAAACCCAATAGAAGGCACCAGCTATTTGAACCAGGAGATCAAAGGCCCAAGCAAGATATGATTTAATGATTGACTGATTTTAATGGCATGTCAACCCGCATAGGGTTATTTTATATCTAAGGGGGAAGCAATCGCGCCCACTGTGCGTTAATATTAAAATTTTTGTGTAGTTTCTAAAGGGTATTTTTGTACATAGTTATGTGATATCAAGTATCGAATACAAATAATTTTCACACAGTCGTATGATTTTAAGTATTGCTATATAATACTAATTTATACACAATTATTTGGTCTCAGTTAATTAACTTAATAATAGTAATCATTTGTTTGCATACAGTGATATGGTTTCAATTTACTTATTATAATAATACTTTGTAGATAACTATAGTTACAAGTAACCATACATAATTAATCGTGATATGCTATCAAGGAATAACATTATTTTTGTCAAGAATCATCACTTCGGTTCAATGTGGACCAGGGATCAATGTCAATGAAGGGGCACTCCACATTCCCCAAATCTTCAGAACTGGAACCTTACTATCAGATGCAGTTTACTTTCTTACCCATAAGACAGCTTTTTGGGAAGAGACGGTCTTACAGGTGATGCAGTCAGAGTATTCAAAGCCCCACCAATAGTGAAAGAGTTACAATTAAAAGAAAAAAGCAACAAAAATTAGGATGAAAAAATACTGGTAGAAAGTTAAGATTGATAAAGTTTCATTTAAAAGTGAAAATGTATAAAAGATATTACTAATCATTCTAAAAAAATAAACAAAAACAAACAAGCAAGACAAAATAACAAAACCAAAAACTAAATAAGAATAAACAAACAAATATGGTGGCGGGAGAGATAATAGAATACACATTTTTTAGCCTTGAAATAATCAACCCCCAAAACATACATAAGAACATTCTAGAAATTTCGGATGAAAATCGCATTAATATTAAAGTTACATTTTTATATTTTTCAACCAATCAGCTAAAAACACAAAATAAGAACATTCTAGAAAATCCGGCTCATGAACTAATTAACAGAAAAAATATTTAGGCTCCAAAATAAATAAGTAAAAACGAATCCGATTGGTCAAGAAATGTCTGCGCGCTTGAATTTTATGACCCGCAATAAAACCTAACAAGATCCTATTTTTGATTTATTTTAGTGACCCCCAAAAGTATAAATAACGAAGAATTTGATTAACTGGGCCATTCCTCCACCAAAAAGACTCTCCACTACAGGCGGCCAGAACGGACAGAAGAGAGCCACGCCATAAGACTCAAAGGGAAAAGGTATATAACCTTCTATTACCGACTAACAGAATGAGACACGTTGTCGCCAAAGATGATAAAAACGCACGTGTGGACTTAAGAAAACAAAAGGCACATACTTACGGCCCATCACTTATATACACACACGCATACACATGTATGTAAGTAAAGTCAATTTTTTTATTTTCTATACTTCGGCCAACTATGGATGCATTGTTTTAATAGACTTCACTAACATGTAAACACACTCACAGACACACACGGGCGAACAATGTTATGTTCATTCAACTGGCCATAGCTGTATTTTCTACAAAGGCCGCTCGTACATAACATGAACCTTGTATTTCTAATTATTTTATCATGTTTGTTATGATTATTAGATTGTTTGATTCTTAATGTTCGTTGTTATCATATTCTATTTGTTTACGAGCTTGTAAAATTTGTGTTGTATTTGTGGTGGAACTAAACCTGAAAGCAACTCCCGTAAATTACGGAAGATACTCAGTACTCACTCCCACTACAAGATATAATAGTGTAAAAAATAGGTTTAATGGGTTTGATTACGACTTTTTTCAACCAATAGTTCTTTGTAGCTCAACAGGCTCATCTTAACGAGTTTTATCTTATTCAAAATGTCTCTGAAATTGATATGCTGATATTTTATGAAACTACACAGTCGTATTTCTAGTAATGTTCTCCATATCCTCAAATCTTATTATTTCAGTTTAAAGAAACAAAATAAAATATTTCACAGAGCTGAAGATTTGGTGAGTCTCAAGGGTACTGAGCTTTTATAAACCTATGTTTTGCCCAAAACCGCATAATAAATTAACTGATCTAAAAATATTGAGAATAGACACTGATTCCGCTCGAGACATCATCACTTTATTAAATAAGTTTCTCAGCTGCCTAAACATCTAGACTACAATCTAGATATCTACACATAATCCCTTTATTATATAAGTTGCTAAGCAGTGCGTACACCTAGACAGCAATCTAGACATCTAGATATCATCACTTCATTATATAAGTTGTTCATATCGAGACTAATCTAAACGTCTAGACATCATAACCATATTATATAGGTTGTTCAACTGCTCACACATCTAGACAGTAAACTAGACGTGTAAACATTATCCTTTTTAATATAAATTGCTCAGACACGACTTTATTCAAAATACTAATCATAAAAAAATGACAATTCAGTCTTCATAATTTTTATCAAACTATAAAAGAACTTTAAACATGTTCAATATTCTGACAATATTTCAAAATTAAAAAAAATGAAATAGGATTATTTTGTTAAGAAAATTGAATTTCCCGATATTTTGATTCAAATATGATATAAAGTTAGGTAATTAATTTTGTGCTTTTTTAAAAAATGATTTTAGTTATTCATTATATTTTTACTTTTACTTTCTAATAAGCCAATATAAAGAAAATCTGTTCTTTGCGTAGTGACAATTAAAAAATAAAATCCTAATTAAACATATTGGATAGGCTACGTAATCTACAGGATATTGTACCTACTGGCTACGTCACAATTAAGAAATGGACGGATGAATTCAGCTGAATTGAAAATGTGATAAGAATGGACATTGCTTAAGGCCAAAAGAACATTCTATCATATATTGATGATATACATAATATGAATATAGCCGGTTGAAAGCTGAGCATTTGGTAAAAATGCAAAATTTATAAAGTTTTGGGATCATAGCCGTTTTGAAAGTAGAAATACAGATATATTAGAATGTGTGTGCCCATTGTTTAATAAAAATAAACATGATAGAGGTTGCTTTTTACATTGCTTTGAAAGGTTTATCTTCAGCGTATACAGGAGTTCATAAGAAGAATAAGGTATTTAAATGAATCAATTTCCGATACCAATGTAGTGTCGATATGCAGCTGATAAAGAAATGAAGAAATTGATAGATGAATGGTGACTATGTTTTTTCTTTTGTGTTTCTTCTACTAATTAGATCGACTGTTCTCTTCATCTAGTGGATTATTTGGAACCTTTCTGCTGAGTAAGGTTAAAATTCAAACATGATGGCGTGGACTGCGAGCAATTTTTAGCATTCACTTAATGGTTTTGTGACTATAAATCAAGGGTCGATGATATAAATAATCGATTTTTACACAAGTATATATATATATATATATATATATATATAAAGGCGTTTTTGGTTTAAGAGTTGTCGTCTTCGGAAATGGACACGTCGATCAGAGTTCAAATTCTGGACGAGGCTGCTAGTATTTAACAGAGTGTAAATACCCTCGGGAAACGTATCAATCCAACTATTCTCTTACCAGCTATGTGTAAATGTTAGCCCAGACCGAGCTCTTTAACCTTGGTAGGGCAACCAGTCAAGGTGAAAGAAAATTCTGAATTATAACTTGTTAAACTACAGCAAAAGTTAATTTTGTGTCGTATCCTGACCGTGAGGAGAGGTTATATATATATATATATATATATATATATATATATATATATATATATATAATATTGATTAAACTGTAAATTTGAGGAAATACAATATAAGTATTTGGATTTAACGATTCTGCTAAATAAAAGGTCGGAGATGGTAGCTAAATATCACCATGAAAGCGAATATTTGCTTATAATTTCACAGCAAATTAAAAAAAACGGGATTTATTATGTCATCCACATAATAGTCTCATGGCCCAAAGTTGAATTCAATACTAGTTCACCCGAGAATCGGCAAAATGAAATTTAGATTCATGATGCCTTATTCTTTTTTAAATGGTTCTTCTATTCTATTATTGAAAATATTGTGATATATATATATATATATATATATATATATACACTTAATGCATTCAATAAGTTTCCAGACTTTTTTGTTCAGGCATTGAAAATTGTCAAAGACTCTTGAAAATGCAGTATGTTATTGCCATACATCTTTTGAGATGACAGGCCAATTTTTATGATTTCAGGTTCAAATCAATAGCTACAGCAGGAATTGGAATACACCCTACTAAAGCCTGATTGACACAGCTGGATCTGGACGTGAAGAAGAACGATATGCAATAAAACTGTGTTTTAAACTTGGAAAAAATGCCATGCGATGAAAGCTGGATCTACTGCTATGACCCGGAGATCAAGAGACAGAGTTCCCAGTGGAAGCATGCTGGCTCTCCCAGACATAAGAAGGCCAGACAGAGCAAATTCACCCACAAACTTTTGATGATTCATTTTTTTGACAGCACTGGCATGATCTACATGCACTGGGTTCCCACTGGACAGGCAGTCAACAAGGAATACTATGTTGAGGTTTTAAGGGAGTTCAGCAAGAGGTTCCGTCGGAAGATGCCAGCACTCTTCAAATCGGGTCAGTGGCATTTCCAACATGACAATGCACCAGTCCACAACACCATCGTTGTCACAGACTATTTGACCAAGATGGGCATCAAGACAGTTCATCACCCTCTATATAGTCCAGACCTTGCTCCCTGTGACTTATGGTTTTTCCCTAAGCTCACTGGCTGTCGTTATGAGACAACTGAGGAGATGAAAGATGCTGTGACGAAGGTCATTGACACGGTCACACAAGAGGACTTCCATGGGGCCTTCCAGAAGTCGTTGGAACGTTACAAGTGCATTGCAGCCGGAGGAGATTACTTTGAAGGGGACTAGAGTTTCAATAAAAGTGCCCATACGAAAAAAAAAGTCTGGAAACTTATTTAATGATCCTCGTATATATATTGAGATCGATAGTTTGTTGATCATAATGAAATTTGACCTATCTGATAAAATATAAAGCAATCTCTTTCAAACAGTGGTTGTGTAAATGCTACCGTATGGGTGCACAGTATGGACACTGACTAAGCGTATAGAGAAAAAATTAAACGAGAACTGCACAAGAATGCTACGCATTATATTAGACAAATCCTGGGAGCAATATCCCACGAAACGGCAGCTGTACGGCCACCTACCTCCCATCTTTAAAACCATCAAAATAAGAGAAACAAGACATGCAGGACACTACTGGAGAAGTAAGGGCGACCTCATAATTTACCATCTCCCATGGACCCTTTCACACTGATCTGTCAGTTGGACGACGAACAAGAACTTACAACAGTTCTGCGCGGGCACAGTATATAGTAAAGACCTGCCGGAAGAGATGGATAATAGAGATGAATGGTGAGAGAGAGAGAGAGAGAGAGAGAGAAAGAGAGAGAGAGAGAGAGAGAGAGTAAGTGAGTCATAGAAATCCGTGCTCGCAGCGTCACATGATATATATATATATTTTGCTATGTTTCTAAATCAACCTGGCGTTACTGTTACTGGAATTAAATGAACGATCAGCGAACCGAATCCAGAAGGAGTGTGAGACTGTTTATATTTATTATCATCGCCGTGCTAATTGCACCAATTCTTTTGACGCTCCCACAATCCATTTCTCTCATCCATCGCTCTAGGCAGATCCTCTAGATTGAATCCAATAATCGCGCCAAGCTGATGAACAGAAGATTTTGCTGGTCCATACATGTGAAACCATTTGATGACTTAACTTATGATTTCAATCTTGCTTCTCCAGCAGTGCTCTGCAGGTCTTGGTCATCTTACATGGATGGCTTGTGAGATGGGAAGTAGGTGGTCGTACAGCTGCAGTTTTGTCGTGTATTGCTTCCAGGATTTGTTCAAAACTGCGTTCCAATGTAGCTTTTTCTCCAATCGCTTCAATAAAGTCCAGGTGGTACAGCCATACAATAGTACTGATATAGAAACAGCTTGAAAGAATTTTTATTTCATTTAATCATGGAGATTAGATTTTCATATGGTCGACAACCAGTCAGTAGCAGTCCATGCCTTTTCTATGCGTATGTTGACAGCGCTTTCAGTAGATGAGATATTGCTACCGATGTTTATGAAGTGGTCTACTAATCTTAGAGGCTTGCTATAAAAGTTCATATTCACTTAGCCTTGATATTCTGAACAGTTATTTATCCAAATCCCAGACTCTAATACTCTGTTCTATTTTCAAAACACATTAACGAAAATACATTGTTTCTGGCGAATTTTTTTACACGTGATTATGTTTATAGACGACTGATATAAGTAAAACTTTTTGTTTATTGAGTCATAACACTTTTCTGTCACTTACCTAAATCAAGCTTTGCTAACTTCGCTCTGCTGCCAAAAACTCCAGACGAACATTAACGACAAAAGTTAACAGATTATCAGCAAAAATATTCTTCATTCTACCTATCTATCTATCTATCTATCTATCTATCTATCTATCTATGTGTGTATGTGTGAGTTTATATGTGTGTGAGTGTGTGCACATCTGAACGCCTGTATGTACATTACTATTGGTGAATATTTATATTCTAGACATAAAAGATATATATTAATTATTTTCTGTTAAGCGCTCGTCTTTTGAAAACCGTAAATGTAAATCAGTTCTATTTCAAGCCAATCAGTTTAGCGTAAGCACAACTTCATTCTTTTTAAGCCATAGGACCTACCACTCCGGGCAATAGTGGACCTGGGAGCCATGGAAATAAAGGGGTATTTCGCATTCCCTAAACTTTCAGCATTACTGAAGCTTCACCATCAAATTGTTTAGAATCATATATCAGGACACTCACTGGGGGAGTTTTACTTTACTGTATAGATGCAGTCGGCCGACTTGGCCTAAAAAATTATGAATTCGATCAAAATGTAATACCTTGAAGAGTTGATATTCATCTTAAAGAGAAATCTTTTATCATTTTTTTATGCTTGTGATTACAACATTTTCGTCGATACGCTTAGCGTAACGGTTATTGTCGTAGGAAATAAAGCCAATGACCCGAGTTCAAATCCTGTACGAAGTTGTTTGCGTTTCAGTTTAGGAAAGACATAGATCTATTACTTCACCGTCTGCCAAGGTTTGAGTAAATAGTAGGGCAGACTTCGTTTTATATGGTTAGTTAAGCAACCAGTATTGAAGGAAAACTTCGAACTCAAACCAGCTCTACTCCGCTAAAAAATTGACTTTGTGTTACATCTTGTTCCTGACGGAATGGTTGTATGAATACATACGACTACATTTTCTTTATTCATTCTAATTTGTAACACACTTTTTATTCTTTGAGAATATACCTAAGTGATATGAAATTTGACGCAAGCTAGGTATATAGAATATATAGTTAAGTTGTGGCTGAAAGCTAGAAGTATGAGGCACACAGTGAGAATCGAGCCCATTGGTAATGGTTCGCTAACCTAGCAGATTACACTACGCGATATGCTCCCCCCACCAAAAAAACTATAATAAGTGCCTCATTACGCGGTAATAACTGGTCTGCCAGACTTGCTTGCTAATCATTGTAACATAACTGGGTGCCCAATGAAAGGTGGAATATATCGAGAATAGAATTAGTGGTGAAAGTTGTAATGACTTTAGTGATAAGGAATTACTTAGATTAGTTGGCGGTAAAATTTTGATATCATTAATTGTTGAAAGAATTTAGCAAAGAGAAGTGAAACTGTTTGGATAAAGATTATAATGAAATTAAGTAACAGTGAAAATTAATAGATGAATAGCATAATGAATAATTATCTTTAAGCCGTTTTGGAATAAGTTATATTGTTCAATCTGTTTCTAATTTCAACGCTCTGAACATTCGAATGACAGTACGCAAAATTTCGGGAAATGAACCGTAGATATTTTAATTAAAAGCAAGATATTGTAAATGTTTTTGTCTTACCGAGTAATGATCCGATTGAATTTGAAATGAAGATGACCAAATGTATAATTAAAAACTAGTCAGGAGACAAGACAGTTATAAACAAATGGAAAATAAAGAGAAACGAAGGAAATAAAACGAAAGAATAAAAACGAACAAAACAAAAGGAAAAATATATAGAAAGATCGTATTAATAAAGATAAGTGATAATATGATAAGGAGATGAGAAGAAATTTAAAAGAATTAGAAAGCGGTGTGGGCGGATATAAAAGCAGAGAGAAAATGGCAGCTAAAAAAAAAAAAAAAGCGAGAGAATGTGAAGATGATGTTAGCAGTAGACATAATTATAGGATGTATCAAAAATATTTTCGCATTTCAATCAACTAAGAGTTCGTTGGAAATTCTTAAGGGTTCCTTTATATTGTGGAAGCTTATATAATATTCTACATAAAGTATTTTTGAAGGTTTTAGAATGTTGGTGGCTGGCATGCTTATTTTAGTTTTAAAGCATTATAATTAGCAACAGATAACCATTCATTCCTTGGTTGCCCAGAATACACCGACTGATTCTCGGCAGAGGAGTAAGATCCCCTTCCCCAACGAGTTTCCTGTTATGACACTTCATTGCCATTGCTCCTAGGTCCACTCCGGCCCAGCGTGGTAGAACTTGATAGGGCCCTATCTATGGGTTAAATAGAACAAACGGCATATTCACGCTAAATAGAATTGTTTGACTAAACTGAATAGCTTGAAATAGAAATGTTTTTGACAATTAAACTGTATTTACTTTTAAACTGCATGCTAATGCAAAACTGAATTATTTGAGATGGAACTGTTTTTTGACATTGAAACTGTACTTACACTAAATTGAATTGTTTAATATAGAACTGTTTAGACATTTAACTGGGTGTAAACAAAATCTATACTTATACTAAAATGAATTAGCTGAATTAGTAATGTTTGAATAAAGTGAATAGCTTGAAATAGAAATGCTTTTGACAATTAAACTGTCTACTCATGCTATGAAATGTTTGAAGTAAAACTGATTATTTGTATAAGAATGGATTTAGCGTTAAATAACCTACAAAGCTTGATATGCCATAAAACCCAACCAACAACCATTTGTTGGTTTTGTTTTTAAAGGAAAAGTAATTACTCTTAAAATGAAATAATATGGAATAACCTGCAATCTACAGATATGTAAGAATACTGGAGTCTGATTTAATTGAGTTGAATGAAAGAAAGATAAGATTGAAAAAAATATATGGAAAAAATGAAAGAAAGCAGATAAAAGAAAATGCCAAAGAAAAAACGGAATGAAAGAAAAAGAGATTAAAAGAAACAATTAAAAAACGGAACGAAAGAAAAATAAAAAAAATTGCAGGAAAACAAATAAACGAAAATATGAAAGAAAAACAGAACGAACGAAAAATGAGAAAATCTTAAGGATGATTAACGGAATGAAAAGGATATGGAAGAAAAACAGAATGAATGGCAAATGAGAAAAAATCAAAGAAGATAAACGGAATGAAAAGGAAATGGTAGAAAAACAGAATGAACGAAAAATAAGAAAATCTTAAGGATGATTAACAGAATGAAAAGGATATGGAAGAAAAACAGAATGAATGGCAAATGAGAAAAAATCAAAGAAGATAAACGGAATGAAAAGGAAATGGTAGAAAAACAGAATGAACGAAAAATAAGAAAATCTAAAGGATGATTAACAGAATGAAAAGGATATGGAAGAAAAACAGAATGAATGGCAAATGGGAAAAAATCAAAGAAGATAAACGGAATGAAAAGGAAATGGAAGAAAACCAGAATAAATGAAAAATGAGAGAAAAACAAAATGTATGAAAAATGAAAGAAAAACAGAATGAATGAAAAATGGAAAAAAAACCCAGAATGAATGAAAAATGAGAGAAAAACAGAATGAATGAAAAAAGGGAAAATCTGATTGACAAATAAATAAATAAAAGAAAAAACGAATGAAAGTAAAAGTAAAAAAAAAATGTCTCAGACAAAGAAAAATATTTTGAAACAGAGATTCAAAATTAAAAGTAAAGATACAAAAGTAATATTTTATTCTATAATTAATTCCCGTAATTGCTTATTTACATATCAATCTTTAGCATAATTCTCGTAAAAAATAACCAGATTATTTACATATGGATTTGTATTTTTGTTTAGAATCAGAACTGTACCAGTATCTTAGAAAAACTATACCGATAAACTAAGCAGATAAAATGAGTTATTATTCAGAATCATATAAAATGTAATAAAATGCAAATTCACAAGAAAAAATCGTATAGATTTACGAGACTTACACTATTCCTTTCTTGGTGAGGTTCACAACGTTTCTGGCTCTGTAAACTTGCCTTCTTCAGGCAACTTTTGTTGCAATCAGTAACCTTAAGGGATTTTCGAGACAAACCCTTTATTCATTTCATAAGGGTAGACTGTTCTCATTTGCTGTTCATGATGTAATTCCCTATGTTAGTTCTTTTGTCTTGGTAATATTGCTTTTGTTTCCGCTGAATCCGGTCCCAGATATTGGCCTCACGATATTCAGATATGCTTTAACTCGAACTACTTGACCAATGCTTTCATTCTCTAGGATATCCAAAGATAAAGGTCGTGTATATAGGGTAAATAATAACAATACCCCGTCTCAAAAGACGGCTATGTAAGTGAATATTATCAAAAATATAATATTTTTGTATATCTGATTATATTTTCCAAGAGTACTGAAACTACACCCTGGTTCTTGACAGAAATGCCTTCGGGAACAGTTTGATACTAGACAGGGAGCACATATACTCTACACCCATCCGAACCAAAGTTACAGATAGGAGAAGTAAAAAGCAAACAAAAAAATCATGGCATTCAATATATAGATTTGTGCGTTAGAATGGCTTCACTAAATATTGTTCTACAGTCAAAGGTGTCGTTTTACCTCCCCCACAACACACAAAGCGAGGAATAATATTAGCAGCAGAAGATGATAAGTGAGTACTGTGAAAATCTCGACAATTTAACGTGTTTCTTTTCTCGCTAAAATGTATGAAAATTGCTCAGTAAAATGTCTCTGTAGTGTAATGGTTGGACAGCAAGATTGTAGTATGAGACTTCGTACTCCAGGCACGCTATTACGTTCACTTTTGGACTAATACCATTGGGAATTGTATGAAACCCCATTATCTCACTTGTTATGGGTGAAATAGTACCACCACTGATCTTCTACAAGGATGGCTTTGGAATTTAAATAACCCACGCCATTAAAACCAAAGAAATAAATGTTGTATACCAGAATAAGAAGACACAATAACACTTATATTTAAAAATATTTATCTCTCTTCTTTATTATTGCAAAATAGTCGAAGTGATTAGCGAGGAAAAAGAGAGAGAGAGAGAGAGAGAGAGTGTGTGTGTGTGTGTGTGTGTGTGTGAGGAACTTCTAAGATGTACACCAGGTTGAGATACGCTATATTTAGAGAATCTCACTTCATCGCTCTGTCTCCACGAGACTGGCACAGGGCTGACTAAAAATATTCAATCATCTTCGTTTCTTCTTCGTTCAAGGATCATACTAGCTTTCGATATTAGCGAGTCTTGCACATTTAGACTTTTCTCTGCCACTCAACTCGGGGCCATCTGCCACCTCCTTGGCCAACGTCTAAAACGGCGTGACGTCTGCTCTCTACCCACTGCTCTGTATCACCACGCTCGGAGTTGAAAACTTCTGTCGTTATATATTTTTCGGACGCCCACATTCTTCATCCGGCATTCCACCTACCCAATTCACGTGGCATTCCCGCTATCTTTTGTTTCCCATAAGATGTTGCTGCATTCTGTTTTTGAAATCTACATTCACCGAGAAAATTTTGAAGGAATTGATATCAGCTGATTTAATTTTTGAGGCTGATTGTGATTTCACTTATATAAAGTTTTGTTCTTTTATTTCAATATTCAATATTCAAGCGAGTACTTTCAAGGCGATATGTTGGCAAGGACGTAATCCAGGTTTATAGGGGAAGTCTTCGTGGCGTAGTGGCTAACATACAGGACGGCGACATCGCTATTTTCGAGTTCAAATTCTATTTGCGGTATTATGTTTTCGGACTAATACCCCGAGGAAAGGCATGAACCTTCCTATCAGCGACAGCTACGGGCTAAATAATGGTACTGGTGTTATTCTACAAAGATGGCTTCGGCATAAAATAACCCTCGAAGATTGAGATGCCAATGGAACAATGAAACCAAAGCTCACCTAATTAGGCTTATAATTTTGAATATATTTCTTTTTTGACAAAGTTAAGGACTTTGAAGAATAGAAGTGCTATTATAAAAGTGAGTAATATTTCATAAATGTTCTCTTTCACAGCAAATCTTATAAAAACTCCATAAGTACATATATACATACATCTATAAAAACATACATACGTACATACAAACACGTAAATACATACATCTATACACAGGTACATACGTTCAAAATATTTACATACATACATACATACATACACGTACGTACTTACGAGGGTAGACCGTTCCTTTGATGATGTCATATCTGCCGTTGATGGCTTTTTTTGATGAAATTCAAGGCACTGGGACAACAACAAACTGCATGGACGGCAAGGGAGACTATGTTGGCCAAATTCCATGCGAATATCTTGGTCATCAGTCAATAAACTTTGCAGCTGACCCTCGTAAATGTTTTCTCTCTCTCTCTCTCTCTCTCTCTCTCTCTCTCTCTCTCTCTCAGTGTCTGTCTGTCTGTCTGTCTCTCGCACGCACACACACACACACACATATATATATATATATATATATATGAATATGCATATATAGAGAGGGTTATGGATATCCGTGCTAGCGGCACGACATGATGATGATGATGATATATATATATATATATATATATATATATATAATTATGATTAAAGTTTGACCATGAAAGAGTTATAAATCGATAGAATTTTTACAGTGCACTATACACAAAAATACAGAGCAATATCACAATATTTTAAAGCACGAAAGAAAAAGTAATACAGCAGGATAAAAATGCGAGTTTTTATGATGTTTTATCATTATCCTGTTATTTTATACTCAAAATATTGCGCGCGCGCACACACACACACACACACACACACATGTAAAATAGTATTATATATATATGTGTGTATTTGTGTGTATGAGTGAGTGTGTCAGTGTATGTCTGTGTGTTAGGCTCCTTAGATTATTCTTGGAATATCGAGTTTACCAATTTTTAGGCGCCAGAAATTATCCACGTAGGATTGGTTAAATTTAAAGAAATATTAATTGAGAGATTACAATAATATCAGCAATTTTTTTAACAGAATTACGACAAGGAGAAGTGTATATGATGGCAAATGAAAGGAAAGAATATAAACAAGTACTAATTGGTGAATGTAACTGAAGCCCGAACATTTTTTTATCAAAAAGTCTAAAATATTTTGTATTTCAAGAATGTATTTCAAGCGTATCACCATTATTTGACATCGGTCTAATTTTCCTCTGGTAGCGAAGAAGATCGAATTTAGCAGGTGACAAAAGAAATGATATTTTGTTTCTTGGCAATTTTTATTGAAGAATTTAACATAGAGAAGCTTCACTGTGTATCATATGGAATTTGGTTCATCATCCACGGACAAGGGTCTTTAAGGAGGGTCTGAAGAATGGCTGAAATAAATGTTTTCTCTTATCTCGGCGACTGAAAAAAAGAATAGTTTTGAGAGTAATTTAGCATTCTCTATGCAATATGATAAGGGACGCCGAGGTAATAAATAGAAATCGATCAGTAGCAAATCTAAAACGAGTTCTGATTGGTTGGAAGAAACTCAAGCGAAAAAGCCGTCAGGGAAGTGGGCGCTGGAGAGAAAAAAAAGAAAAGAAAATGGTCAGTTGATGACAAGACGCGAATATGTAAAGACGAAAGTTGAACACTCATCACGACGATGTGAAGACGTTACTCATTTTGGGTGAGCTCCTGCGAAGCTGTTAAGACGGAACCAGCAAGCAAGCACGTGTTAGGACTAAAAAAGAAAGCAAGAAAGCTAATTCAAGGTGTGTCTGCTCTCTCTTTTCTCACGACATTTTATTTATCTCTGTCTATCTAAAGAGGTGAATTCATTTTTCATACGCTGTTTCTGTCTTTTCGACGACTATCAAAATGTGTTGAAGCGAATAAACTTTGGTATTAACGAACCCAGGCGGTATTTTTGTGTGTTCGTCACTTCTTCTTTTCATGACGTTTAAAGTTACCACGAAGTTCGACTGACACTCACGACAAAGTCCTATACGCATAGACCCGTAAAGCACATGGTGGTGTAAGCACCTATGTGTTGTAGTAGTATTAGAAACGTCCATTCAAAAACCGTAACATTTCAACCTTCTATTTGAGCTGTGTAATATTATAGCTATGTTATCGTCAAACACATAATCTAAATGAGAGAAAAGAATAATGGAGAACAAAGAAGCTATTTCCTTCCAAAATGACTCTGAGCTGAAACCAAAAGTCAAAATATCATATTAAGATTTTTGTTAAAAAAATAAAACTGGTGGCTGATATGCACAGTGAAACACTGTCAGATGTTCTTTATTGTCTTCATTACATCACAGTAATTAGATGATTGAATATAATCAACCAGCTTCTTATTTTGGGAACCTGATATCCCTACCCCAACCATATTACCCCTTTACAACTCTTAAGACAATGTAGTTTCAGGTCAGATGTAAATTTACCCTTTCATATTATTAAATAAATTACTTTATTTGATTAGATTTTATTTTTCAAATTTATCCACCGGCTTATAGTGTTACATTAATTGGTTGGGTTTTATGGCGTTTCAACCATTGTAAGTTATTTAGTGCCAAAACCTGTTTATACATATATATTAGATATATGATTTGTAAACACATTTCAAACGAACCTGAGCTCATTTTTTGCACATGGTTGAATGGTTTCAAGTAACAATAACAATTTAATAGTCATTTATTTTAAATGAGTAAAAACTGATTTGTGTGCACGTTTGTATTAGTAGTGTTTCTACACAGTTAAATGGTTTCAATTATTGCTATCAAACACTAATAATTCTATTCCATATTAATCATAGCTACAAGTATTGTTCATCATTATCATCATCTCAGCCAGCACGGATCTCTCGCCACCCGTCTCTATCGTCTCTTGCTCCCAGAAGGTCTTCAAGGCTATATCCTGTATCGGCACAGAGCTGTTGTGTATAGGTTCTAACTGGTTGTCCGATCTTTGCTTGTCCATGTGAAGGGGTCTACATAAGTATATCGCTTATGAGTTCGTCCTCACTTCTCCAGCACTGTCCCGCATGTCTGTATCGCATAGCTTGGACAGTTTTCGTGATGGGTGGTAGGTGTCCCAACAGCAGCAGCTTTGTGGGGTATTGCCTCCAGGACTTGTTTAGTATTGCTTGCAGTATTCTTGTCAAGCTTTTTCTCCATACACTTAGTTAGCGTCCATGTAGTGCATCCTTATAGCAGTATCGAGACGACTGCTACTTGGAAAAATCTGCGTTTTGTTTTATCGGTCAGGTCTGACTTCCATATGACCGATCACCTCTCGATAGCTTTCCATGTCTTTGCTTGTCGCATGTTGATGTCTTTCTCGGTTGATGAGACACTGCTTCTTCTATTTAACTCTAATTATTCTATTGAACGTTATTATTTCATTTCTTCACAGTCAAATGGTTCCAAGTATTACTAAGTTATATCAATAATTAAATTTAGACACTGTTAAAGAGTTTCAAGTATTGCTTTACATTACTAACAACTCATTTATATCACAGTTAAAGGATAAACAGTTCTATTTCAAGCAATTCAATTTGTTTGCACACAGTTAAATGACAAACAGTTCTATTTGACCCATAGATAGGACCTTATAAAGGTTCTACCGCGCCAGGCCAGAGTGGACTTGGGAGCGATGGTAATGAAAGGGTACTCCGTATTCACCAAAGCTGAGACGGTTTAGTGTCATATACTGGACACGCGTTGGGATGGGGTCTTAATCCTCTATAGCGATGTAATCGACGCATTCTACAGCCCCAGCCAAATGGCAGGAAGATAAATGAAATCATGAAAAATATGAAAAGTACAAAGTACGATACTTCTTTTTTTGGGGTCCGCATGAGTATATCGCTTATGAGATCGTCCCTACTTCCCCAGCAATGTCCTGCATGTCTGGTTCACCTAACTTGCATAGATTTCATGATGGGTGGTAGGTGTCCCTACAACTGCTGCCTTGTGAGGTATTGTACTTGAAAAAGTTTACCGGTTAATTACATGACTATCAATAAATAAAAACACATATAACGTTCTAACAAAAATATGAATATGTAGAAATACCAAAATTTGTACAGTTATTATATAATGGACTTTTATTTTTGGTTGTAGAAGTGTTGCAAATTATGTTTTTGGTTACAGTTTGAGACCTGTCAAGTTTAGGAATAGATAATATCTAATTATATCCTTTTCGATTGTAAGATGTTCCACAGAAATAATAAGATCCTATGATGAATAAATCATTCAAGTAAGAAGAACAAGACATGGTGGTCACTGACAGAGAAGCAGGGACAAAATCATAAGTTGCGTTCTCATGTTGACTCTCGTACATGGCTAGATGTAGCACTAGGCTGTATAAACGAAGCACTTAATGAGACGAATTGACTCGAGAAGGTTTGCTGGTCTAGTTTGTTAACTATTATACCACCCGAGGCGCCCGACTCTTATACATGGGCACATCAGAGTTGACCGACCAGTTAAGATTTATATTCATCAACTTTGCCGAGTCTTGGGAATCTGCAGAGAGTGATCGCTGATAAGGACGAATGACAAGAGAAAGTCAAGGGAATCAATGATATTTGCACGAATTGATGTTGATGTTGAAGAAGAAATACCACCTTTTTACTCGAAATATTTGGTATTACTTATTTTAATTCGTTAGTTAGAGATATACTCATTTCTGTGAGATACTGTATTTCTACTCTTGAGGAAAAGTTAATATATCTACCTATAGTGGCACTTAACATATGTTCACAATACCCAATATTCGTCTAAATAAATGAAGAAACAAGTTATTATTTGATGTCTGTTGCAGTAAGTGAGAGTTCACAATTCTTTCCCCAAATAGGAAGATATAAAAACGATATTTCATCGCATTGTATATCATGAGGGTTAGTATTTCTACATTAGATTAAGGAAACGTTTTTATTCATAGTTGTTCTACAAATTCTTTCACTTAAATATTGAAACTTTAGGATTTTATTTTTGCTAGTGAAGGAATCAATCAGAGCAAAGAATTTTTTCCAGTTTTCGAATAATGTTATATGTAACAATCTATGGAAAATAACATTGTCTTTCTTTTACCAGGCTCGATTTGCAAATGTATATATTATATGAAAAATAAACAATTTCCTTGCTTATATTTAGAATTGAAAATGAGAGGATCTAAATTAAAATCTACCGATTTAAATATATCATGTATTATCTATATTGGAACATTCGTCGTATCTATCCACAATTCCATTAATTTAACTTGATGTATCGTGCTTTTGATTAAATCTACTGTCACTTTTGAGGTTAGAGGTCTCTTAAAGATAGCAATTCAATCTATTCTCTAAAAAATAGCACTTCTAATAAGTGTCAAATATCCTTTAATAAGTATAAATGATCTAAGATTTCACTTTCTTCACTGAATATAGATAAATCAAAATAAACAACAAGTAAGCAAAACTTTTATATTGTGTAAATTATTGACGGAGAAGATAATTAAAATTTGCTAATTAATTTTGGTTACTATATTTCGATCCGCTTGGCTTTCGTAATTTTTTTTACCTTATTTATTATATAAAGGATCAATTTTCTCCAGAATCTTAATTTCCAAGAAAATAGAATTCATTGATAAATGCTTATGTTTAGACTATAAGATATTGTCAATTTATTCTAGATGCTGATTCTCAGCATTGAAATCTAATGGATAACTTCTACATTAATGGAAATCAAGCAAAGCAGTAAAATGAAGCGTGGGAAAACCAATACGTTGACGTCATATATTTTGTATAAATTCTACTGCATTTTTGAGGATAAAGTTACACGGTTTATAAAATAGATAAAGAAAATTTTTAAACCAACTTAAAGACAATAAGTGGTCTAATGAGCCTTCACGAACTAAAATAAAACCGAAGCTAAACCAAAATTACATTAATTATTTTCATCTGACGCTTACTTTATTTTTGAGAGGTTTTCCAATAAAAGCAAGCGTTAATATGCTATGTTAAATAGTGAGAATTCGGCATAAAAAGGTGTTTAAAAAAAATGAAGCCAAAGTCGCGTTTTTGTTAATAGGGGTCTATTTTTCATCCGAAGTAATAATGAATACTATATAATTATTTTACATCTCCAGCTTGAAGAGCCGCTGACAAACAATAAGTAATGTTCCGTTAAATATGAATAAGACGACTAACCAATAGCTTTTTTGTTAGCAGATTTATGTCTTTCGTAAATTCAAAATTTACGTCAAATCTACTGCTACAAACGCTAATTATTATTATAAAAGATAAAGCTACGTAAAAAAGGATTTACCAAATATATATTTTATATTATGAATATCTTAATTTGATATTCTTCTATGAAAAATATCTGACGGATTTTTTCTTTAAATATTTTTATGTGAGTGCCATTTAAACAATCTCCGTTAACAATTTTGTTTTGATTGGGATTTCGTTTTTTCGAAGTAATATTATCCAGCTTATAAACATCAGTGACTATCTTAAAAGCCATATATAATATGACTCAGTACTACTAGTATCAACGCATGATAAATTAGTCTCTTGTGTTTTTGTTCGTGTTTTTTTTTTGACGCTGAAAGGATTTGGCCTATTGATGTAATAAATACTCATATAACCTCCATAAATTACCGCGGAGAGTTCTTGTGGCGTAGTGATTAACGTGGTGAACTGCGACACCGTAGCCGATGAGTTCGAACTCCAGTCGCACTCTTAGTTTCACTTTCGGACTGATATAGTTTGGAAAGGTATAAATTGCATCACTACAATTCTTTGACGACTTTGGCATTAAATAATTCATGGAAGTTGATATGTCATTAAACAAAGAAATTTAAACTTTATGGATTTTATGTCTTTTTTTTCTCTCTCCAATAAATGCATATTTCAAATGTATAAACATTTGTTTATAAATATGCAACTTTAAGCGGCATGTGTTTCGGACCTGACCGATAAAATAAAACGAAGTTTCTTCCAATCGGCGATCGCGTTGATACTGCCGTATGGATGCACTACATGGACGCTAACTAAACTCATGAAGACGGAGCTTGACAGCAACTTCACAAGAATGCTGCAAGCAATATTGAACAAGTCATGGAGGCAGCACCTCACAAAACAGCAGCTGTACGGTGACCTACCACCCATCACGAAAACTATCAAACTTAGACGAACTAGAAATGCTGGGCACTTCTGGAAAAGTAGGGACGTGTTTATAAGTGATATACTCCTGTGGACCCCTTCACATGGACAAGCAAAGGCAGGACGACCAGCTTGAACCTACATGCAGCAGCCGATACGGGATGTAGCCTCGAAGACCTGCCGGAAGCAATGGACAGTAGAGAGGGGTAGCGAGAGAGGGTCAAGGATATCCGTGCTGATGGCGCGGCTTGATGATGTTTCTCTTATTCTCCAACCAATAAAAGTTAATTTTAGATTGATTGTTGTCATTGTAAATTTCCTTTTGTGTTATAAAACTTTACTGTTACCATGCATCTATACAGGATTGATGATTTATTTGGCCTCTAATATTCTAAACTTCTTACAAAAAATAGATTTGATCCTTTTCATATGGTCGGTATTTATTCTGTATAATTAGAATAAAAAGATCTTTCATATGTACCTTTTGCGAGTAGTGATGTTTTATTATAGAATTATTGTTTGGCTGTATTACTTTTTGTTAAAGGAATTAAAATTTATTAATTTCTACAAAGTGATATTCAGCATTAAATAACCCAAGAAAGCTGATATGCTTTTAAACAAAGAAACCAAACTAAACCAACAAACCAATCATATATAACAAAAAACTATCAAAAATGATTCGAAATCAACGTAAGTCAAATATCGCTGGTCGTAAACGTTAAAAATCATGTTCAAATCAGAATATTTTCTATACTTTCTTTTGAATAAAACAGTTATTACAAAATTACTTTACTTGACTTTAGATTTTTTTAATAACATATCGCCTTTTC
Source organism: Sepioteuthis lessoniana (assembly GCA_963585895.1). Classification (NCBI taxonomy): domain Eukaryota; kingdom Metazoa; phylum Mollusca; class Cephalopoda; order Myopsida; family Loliginidae; genus Sepioteuthis; species Sepioteuthis lessoniana. The sequence continues at coordinate 59,084,920 of OY757911.1, read as the reverse complement.
ATCAAACGTGTGTGGATGCAAGAATTACTTAAGTATGATTACATATTTTTCAAATTTTTTCTACACAGGATAAAAATGTCCTTGAAATTTTATGAAATTAAATTTTATTGTTAAATTCTTTTATAAGAAGAAAGACTCGAAAAAATTCTGTCATGAAATTTATTTGAGTAAACTTTATAGAAGCGGAGATATGTGTGATTGATCGGTATTAAAATCATGAGTATCACTGGTTCTGTCACCTGGTCCAAGGAGCGCTATTTAATTTGCGTGTCTTGGGCAGGAATAGCTAGCTGGAACCAGGGTTGCCAATGGTATGAATTCAGAGTTTTCTTTCCCTGGTTGCTATTGCAAGCTTAAAGAGCCCAGTCAGTCCTACTATGTCACTGGAGGGAGAATATTTGGATTCATGCCTTTTCCAAGGAGATTAGCACTATGTTAAATGCCAATTTTTTTTTTTTTAGTTTTAAGGCATTTGTGTCATGGTTATCTTAAAACTAAAAACGGCACAATATCAATTAGCAGGCATATATATAAAGGAACAGACAGAATACATTCAAAATCAGATAGATAAGATTAGAGACTCGGTGGAAGATAGACAATCTAGAATTGCCTGGCAAACAATAAACGAAGTGAGCAGAAGAAAGAACACGGCCAAAGCAAAACTTAAAGCAGCAAACCAACAAGAAAGAATAAAACTGTGGAAACAGCACTTCGAAAACTTACTTGGAAACCCACCAAAAATAACGCCTGAACCAATCACCAGAATAATTAGCAAACAATTAGACATTAAACTTGGACCGTTCACACAAGAAGAACTCGACTCGGTTCTCAGAAAAATTAAAAATAGGAAAGCTGCAGGACTGGACGAAATTCCCCCGGAAGTATGGAAGACCAGACAATTCGACGACATACTGCTCCGACACTGCAACGCAGTATACAATCAAAATCCGATAGATAGATGGACGAAGGGATGCATACTCCCCTTCCCTAAAAAGGGGGACCTCGGATTAGCCAAAAACTACCGAGGCATAACACTTACATCCATAGCTGCCAAAATCTACAATGCCCTACTACGAAACAGAATAGAACCCAAAATCGACAACATACTTAGAAAAAACCAAAATGGCTTCCGAAGAAATAGATCTACGACCTCACAAATATTAACCATCCGCAGAATCCTTGAAGGTGTACGGGCAAAGAACCTACAAGCGACATTAATATTTGTCGACTTTACCAAGGCTTTCGACTCCATTCACAGAGGAAAGATGGAACAAATCCTACTAGCGTACGGCATACCTAAAGAAACCGTAGCGGCAATAACGATTCTCTATAGAAACACTAAAGTAAAAGTACGATCACCAGATGGAGACACAGAATACTTCGACATAGTAGCAGGAGTACTACAAGGAGACACGCTGGCTCCGTATCTCTTTATCATTTGTCTAGACTACGTACTTAGAACATCGATTGACAAAATCAAAGAGAATGGCTTCGAACTGACGAAGAAAAGAAGCAGAAGATACCCCGCAACAACAATTACCGACGCCGACTACGCCGATGACATAGCGATACTGGCAAATACACCTGACCAAGCCGAAACACTTCTGCATAGTTTGGAACGAGCAGCAGCAAGCATAGGCCTCCATGTTAATGCACATAAAACGGAATATATGTGCTATAACCAAACGGGGGACATCTCCACTCTAGAAGGAACCCCTCTTAAACTAGTAGACAAATTCACGTACCTAGGAAGCAGCGTCGAATCAACCGAAAAGGACATCGAAACGAGGTTAACGAAAGCATGGACAGCTATCAATAGGCTATCGACTATATGGAAATCAGACCTAACCGATAAAATGAAACGCAGTTTCTTCCAGGCAGCGGTCACATCGATACTGCTATATGGATGCACTACATGGACACTAACAAAACGGCTGGAGAAGAAACTAGATGGCAATTACACAAGAATGCTGCGTGCAATCCTCAACAAGTCCTGGCGGCAACACCCAACAAGACACCAACTGTACGGCCACCTGCCCCCTATCACGAAAACTATTCAAGTTAGGCGAACCAGACATGCAGGACATTGCTGGAGAAGCAGAGATGAACTCATAAGAGATGTACTCTTATGGATCCCCACACACGGCCGCGCAAAAGCAGGACGACCAGCACGAACGTACATTCAGCAGCTATGTGAGGATACAGGTTGTTGTCCTGAAGACCTACCTAGGGCGATGAACGATAGGGAGGAGTGGCGAAAGAGGGTCAGGGATATCCGTGCTGCCAGCACGATATGATGATGATGATGAAATGCCGATTGTATTTTTTAGCATTTTAACTCGGGTTGTCGTCCCCACTTCCTACAGCGATAACCGTTTGACCGTGAGTGTCACGAGCGAGTTTAAAACAGTGTAGTCCATTAATTTGATGGGGAATATTTCTAAATGAAAAACACATATAGTTTTGAAGTTTATCAAATTCGCTGAAGCTGTTCAAAGAATACGAGAAGTGGAAGGAAATGTAGCCGTATCTGACTTCTTTTTAAGGTGCAAATTAGATATAAAACTTTGTTTTATAATACATTTTGCTTGGTATTTTTGAAAGCCAGATTAACTTACCTATGTTCTTCTGCTATTTATTTTATCTTATCACTTTATTAAACTTTATTAAGCAAATTATTTTATCGTATTTAAAAAAATTTTTTTAGTAAAGGTTTGATAACGTTGAAATGAGTTTTAGAGATAATGTTTTTTCTCTTTTGAAAATATATTGAAAATCAACATTTTTTTTAAACGTTCGGTTTTACTTGGGCTCGATCACTGGCGTCACTGGAAAATAAAGAATTATTGTAGTCATGCAGCAAGCCACAAGAGTTATTTATGTTTTTACCCAACCCCTCCATCACGGAGCGAATTAGACAAAAGGTAAATTTCTAAGTTGATATCAGCTGGTTTTGAATTAAGAATTTTCCTTCTCTTTGACTGGTTGCTTAAGTAAGGCTAAAAAAGCTAGTCTACCCTGCTATTTAGCCATACCTAGCGAGAAGAACTGCTGGATTCATGCATTTTCCAAAGGCATCAGCGGGAAGGGAAACGTAAACAGTATCGTTCAGAATTGGAACTTAGATCGTTGATTCAATTTCTTACACCTATAACCGTTATACTAAACGTGCCTCAGGAGTTATGTAGAGAATGCTTCTTGTTACTTTCATTCGCTACAAAAGCCACAAAATAGATAAATTGATAAACATGGAAAATGACTCTATAAATAGCACAGATTTATGTTCTTTGAGAAATCAGTAATTTTGAATGAGTAGGAATTCTGAGCCCATAATATTATTGTCAAATTGCACTGGACATTGCTTCATTCTTTACGTTAAATCTTTTTGAGGGTATTGCGCTGACAAAAGACACGCAACACTATGCTCTTTTACGGTAATAAATCCATATGCATACACAAACTGGATCATTATAACAGTTATTATCTTAACTTAGTTCGTTATTTGCTAAGCTGAGTTTAGGTTAACTAAGAGCCAGAAATATTTCGTAACCACAGAAAATGGCACTTGTACTTGGATATTTTGCTGGGCTGTCTAGCGTTTGTGTCGGATAAGGGTATCAAGTTCAATGATAGATTCGAGGCTGAATGGCCCTCAGCTTTGACTGAGTCACCTTCGGGTGTGCAAAGAATCATTGACAAGCACAGCATAGAACTAGACGTTCGGGTTTTGTCCAAGCTATGAGCAGGCATAAGTGCCGGACTCACATTGCCCTTATAGAGTCCAAGTCCATCTTGGTCACCTGACTCCCATGCACCCAGTGAATCTATGACCAGCATAGTCCTGCCGGGCATGAGCCGAAACTCGTACCCGACCTTCTCTTTCACTAAAATCCTCATGATAAAAAAGACCTTGTGTTAAATCCTGTCTGGTAGGAGGCAGTGATAAATATAACTACTAATGGTCAGCATATCTAGTTTGCAAAGCACAACTCAACACTGTGTGCTCAGGATATTCTAATTGTAATTTCCGCATTGAGAACCGAACTCATGGTTCAGAAGACCAGTGTTCTAACCACCGGGCCATGGAGGTGGGCTGGATTAATATAAAACAATTATAAATTGTGTAAAAGTGTCTTTTTATGAGTCTTATAATATGATCAATTATAGACATTTTAGAAAAAAATATACTACATATGAATTTATACTTTATCGACAGTTTTTGAGAACTTTTAATATAGAAGAAATCTTGTTCAGGTGTGGGACTTTGTATTTTTGATTTCCATTTCTCAAATTCCCCCAACAAAAGTTTAATGAATAATTCATAATGGCACGGTTTTCCTTTTCCTTGCCTGTATGTATGTCTTAGATCTTTTCTAAATTACTAGCTGTATCGTAAAAGAAAATATAAATTCCATTGAAACAATAAAGTCTTCAGGGATTTGCCAACAACATCAACAGAGGATATTAAAAAAGATCTTTCTGTCAGTTGAAAATATAACGTGATTTCTGGTTGTAACTTTCAGATATGAATTAGATTTAATATAAACAAAAAAGATAGCGAAATAAAAAGAAAGAAAGAAAGAAAGAAAGAAAATAACCTTTTTTTTCTGATTTTGTCTCACTGGAAAATTTCTTTTATTACAGATGTTATGTACTTCCAGAACTGGCTCTGTAGTTATATATTTTTAAGAAATAGTTATGGTATTAGTATTATTAATAATTCTTATTTACACTATTCCTCCATCTAAGATCCTGTTTACTGGTTTCAAAGCGTGACATGTGTTGAGTCCTTCAAAGAAAGTTAAAAAAAAGGAGCCGAAAAATTTGTACATCTCTAACAATTTTTTTAAAAAGTTAATTTTCTTCTAAATCAAGTGTAACTGGATTTTATCCTATCTAATGTAAAAATTTCGAACCAAAATGGTTAATATCAGGTATTACCAAACTCCACACAATTGAACCTCTATGACCAAAATATCTTTATGCAGCAATCCAAAAGTAATTACCCCCCTATCTCTCTCTCTCTCTCTCTATCTCTCTCTCTCTCTCTCTATATATATATATATATAGGCAATCTTGTTTTTGGTGATTTTATTTTCAACTATAAAATTTCAGTTTTCTTTAGATAGGTTTAATAATAATACGTTTGAATATCCGTTTTTATTGTATAATATTATTCCAGATATAATAAAACTATAGTATCTTTAACAATGTTTCGGTGTGTATTAATGGCTGATATCTATCTATCTATCTATCTATCTATCAAACTTTAAAATAAGTACTATTAACTTTCGTTGATAAAGTAAAAACTATAATGACAATATCATAATAAAATAGTTCACAACAGTAAAAAAAAAAAAAAATGAAAAATTCAACAATGTCAAAAGAATCAGCCAAATTTCTATCTTAAATTTCAAAATATTTTGGTAATCAGGTAAGTGTGACTATATATATATATATATATATATATATATATATATATATATATATATATATATATATATATATATATATATAACCGTTTAAAGTCTTCGGACAATTTAAACTATTGTAAATTTCTACTAACTGCTAACTTATAAGCAGATGTTTTGCATTGCGTTATTTACAGACGCAACATTGATCCTGTTGTGGTAATTTCCACACCTAATCATTATATTCAATAGTACAGTTCTGAATAAGAGAAGATCCATGACCGACCCCCCCAAAAAGACGTGCAAATGTTTTCGGACACTTCAAATAAATCAATATAGATACAAAGTTTTAAAACGGAAAATATCCCAGTGCTAATAAGCAAATATTTTTCTGTAACACCTCCGATTTCTTAAAAATATACTGAAAATTTTAACATTTAAAATCATGGCAAAAATTTCAAAAGAAATAAGGGTGAAGATAGTGAAGCTAGACAAGAATATTAGCCAGTGAGCAATAGCTAAGGAACTCACAATTCTCTCGAAGTTTCAAGGCACTGGAAGCGTTTCGGATCGACCAAGATGTGCTCGCGCCCGAAAGCTGCATTACAAGATGGTACGTAAACTGATCAGGAAAGTAAAAGTTGAGTCAAAGAAAACTGCAAGACAAGTAATTTATGAGCCCGACATGTCCAATTAGATGTCAGTAGATACCACTAACCTCATCCTTCAAGAACATGAACTGAAGGAGTGCATTGCACCCGAGAAGCCAGCTCTAACCAAAAAACTTTTGATGGCAATATTGAATTGATCAAAGAAGTATGAGCTATGGTATGTTGATGCTAAGAATAAAGTAATATTCAGTGATGGAGCTATGGAGCTGCATTCTGATAAGCGAGAATCTGTCAGAAAGCTTCCAGAAAAGCGAAACGAGCCATGTTACACGACGAAAATGGCGAAGTTTGGAAGTAAGAGTCGGATACTTTGAGGATGCAAAAGAAGTAATGCTTCAAGAAAGTTGGTTAAAATTGACGATACTTGAATAGTACGAAATACACACAGTTGCTGAATGAATCTGATATGGAAGAAGGTTAGATTTTTTAGTTTGACTGATGAAGGGGTGACCGTATTAAGAATTTGTCTAGTTCAGAGCACTGACTTAAATATCATCCAGCAGATGTAGATAGAATTAAAGACAAGAGCTCTTCCGAAGAATCTATGCAATCTTGAAGAGTTGGGGAAGTTCAAAGAACTAGGCATTTCATACGGGTGGAAATGGTGAAGGATTTGTACGTATCTCTTACCCGGCACATTGCATCGATTATTCAAGCTAAGGGAAATCACAAAAATTATAAACAATGTACTGTAAAATCTTGAAATGAACATTTCAAAATAATATTATACAAAAAATTTTCATTATTGACATTTTTCTGTTTTATAACACTTTATCAAAATGTAATGTTTCGGGGTGCAAATGACTCCAACAGGACCGATGTTTCATCTGTAAAAAACAAACATACTTTTGAATATATATATATATATATTCAATCATCCACACGTACACACACACAGACACACGCACACACACACACATATGTATATATATATATTTATAATTATCCACACCTACAGGAAAAATATATTATATATATATATATATATATATATATATATATATATATATATATATATATATGTAATATTTTACATTAAGACTTACATTAGAATAACTAAAAAAATACAGAAGAGATAGTGCTAGTGTTATATTTTAATATGTTGTCTGTCTATGATATAGAATTATGGAGGGTAAAGGTAAGCAAGAAATATTAGATATTTTCTGGCTAACCTAATCCTAAAATTATATGGATCGTTTGTGGAATATCCAGTATTATCGTTGATCGGAAACACACCACTAGACAATTCAGAGACAACATTGAAAAGAATAACTTTGATATGATACGGCTGTCAGCCCATTCACTTGATAACCCGATCCAGAACACAAGTCATAACGTCGAAACTCACGTCAGAAACATTAAGTACATAAAAACGAATTATGTGTAATATTATGGTTGATTTTTGAGAAAAAATACATTTCAAAGGGGTAAAGATTATGCCTGCATCAATACCCCGTAAATGTGATATTGTTGTTAACGTTTTATTAATGTTCATTTTTTTAAAATTCTCATATTTTTCTGCTTGCGTTTTATTTAAAAGAATAACAGTCATCATTATTATCAAAGCGTGAAAACAACAAGGATTCCTTTGAATATCACACACCATCCGTCCCTATTGACCGACGCTATTGGTAAGTTCTTTAGACGGCACCAAGTGACTGCACAGAACTGTTGAATCTAAGTTTTTGCTGGTTCTCCAAATGTTTCGTTAAAGTCCAGTCAGTGCAACCATATAGTAGTACTGACATAGCTACAGCTTGGAAGAAATCCCGTGTCATTTCATCAGAGAAATCAGATTTACATATGGTTAATAACCTTTCAATAACTGTTGATGCCTTACTTACGCGTGTGTTGACATCGTTTAAAGTAGATGAGATATTGTTACCGAGGTATATAAAGTGGTCTTCTAATTTCAGATCGAATTCTTTTTTTTAAAATGCAACTCTGATTTGTCTAAGTTCAAAGATCGTAAATGTTATTAGTGCCAATGTATCTTCTTCCAAAACTACAGAGACAATGTCAAAGAAATCAGATAATCGAAAATCAATAAATTCATAAATAAGGAGGAAAACTGAATTTATTCTGCTCAATAAATATTTATTTTTTAGTTTAATCTTTTACCTTGTCAACGCACTTAATCTAATGGTGTATATTAGTCGCATAGATCTAACATTTTATGGGGAAAACTTTCTATCAAATTTCTGCAAGCTAAAGACTTACTGAAGCACTCTTGGATCTAGATACTATTCATGACCATCACGTTTATAAAAAAAAAGTTTAAATGACAAAGCAAAATATTATCAGAGTATGACTAATTGATTTTCATGGTCTGGCAATCCGTCTAGGATTTTTATGCTCTTAGGTTAGGGAATTGTATTCATATTTGCTTTTATTTCTGCAATTGTTTCTTACGAAGTTTCTTTGTAGCAAAAGGTCCTATCGGATACGAATAATTTTCAAATAGAATTAATATCTGTCAGGGTTCCATTTATGGGACTCTGACAGGTATTACCACTTAGAATCAATATGGACGTAAGAGTAATTGTAGTGAAAGGATTCTCCACACTATCCAGTTCTCCAGAGTAAGAGCCTTACAATCAGATTACAGGTGAGTGTTAATTTACTAAGCTTTTTTCCTTAGATGTAGCACAAGGCCGCATGAATGGGGCACCCAATGAGAATCGAACTCACTCGTGTAGGTTTGCTAGTTTATCTTGCTAACCATTACACCACCCGCGGTGTCCCAGATTATAAGTGAGTGTCATACTCAAGACTGTCCTTTTTTGGGGGTGGGGTCTTACCCGTCTACAGGGGAAACAGTCAGCGTACTCTTATTGCCAACGACAGGGCAAGAATTTGATTTTCTGTCGGAAATCTGAACTTGTTAAGTATGGAAGCTCTGAAAATCTGTAAGTCCTGACATATTTTTAGTTCTAAGACTAACGAAAATAAATTTTCTTTGCTTCTTCTGAATACATAGCAATATCGAACTACCACCACCGGATTCTTTCAAATTCCTTGATTATATTCTGTCTTGGTTCTTTTTAACGGCTGTGTAAATTTAGAGCAATTACCTGCCTTGTCCAGTGAGGCTTTGGTTGCCAGTGCAGATAAGCGCTGATTACCACAGATTATATCGGTGGAGCGATGAGGAAATCGATCGATACATAAGGCGAAAACTATTGAATAATACGAAGGCTATGAATATAATAAAGATATCGAAATGGATAAATACAACCGGCCAAAGTAAACAAGTCCAAACTTTTTGCCTCAGTGCATCCTTCTGCCAGATATAAAGGCATCTAGCCCCGTTGTATAACGATCAGCAATCTGCAAGGGTATAATAACAATCTAAAATACTAATTTGATTATAGCTACGTTCGATATAATCGATAGTCCCATCTTGTTGCTTTTAACGTTCCGCAAAGAGGGTACTTCAATTATTTGATTCGAAGCCACTGGTTGAGATTGTTCCACAAGTGAAAAGAGTGTAATGGTCAAAACAAACTATTCAAGTTTGTAGTGTTATCACCCAATATAAATTCCTCCGAATTGTGGCTCAAATAATTCAGGTTTTCAGACAATGCTTATATATATATATATATATACTTCGAGACAAACTATAAATAAGACCAATTTATACAACATGATTTGGGTCGCTTGAATTTTATCTGAATTAAAACTTAGTATGCATAATTCCTTATATATTTTTCTCTGCCTTAGACACCTGGTTAACGGACGATTAAGTCGATTATCACAGGGGGTCAAGTGCTTGTAGTTTTTTTTGCTAATCTTATTAAATTATAACTCTTTGTGTTTATTCCTTCTCTCATTCTCTCTCTCTCTATATATATATATATATATCTTTAAGAAAAAAACCAAAGACCGGTTAATTTAGGATTATAAATTTATTTCCATCCTGTTTTTCCGAAAACCAAAAACACGAAGAAAAATATAACGGGACTTCTTCAGATCCAATGGATAAATAAAACAGAATAGACACGTGGGGTGGAGGGGGAGTTGGAAGAGATTAAGGAGTTACCTCCTCGTTTTATTGAATTTCCGTTTTATTACTTACCTATTTCTTCCGTCAGTTATAATTACGGTAATTTAACTTTTTTATTTATTTGTTTAATTTATTTTCTTTTCATGTTAAGTTCGATATTTAACTTTTAAGAGAAATATTAACGCTTATATTAATTTCGATACCATTTATTTAGCTACCTATTTTTTCCTAGTGTGTATGTTGGATACATTTTTTTTTCCCGTTTTACTATTTATTTCTGTTTTTAAATTTCTTGTCTATAGTTTAAATTTAGTCTTATGTCTACATCTAGCAATTAATTCACTTCTCTTATTTAATAACTTATCAGGCCATTTATGTATTAAAATATGTATTTTCTCTTCTAAGCACAAATTGCATCTGCCGTCAAAACTATATATATATATATATATATATATATATATATATATATATATATTTTATTGTATGTGGAAAAGGGTAAACGGACTAAAGCAACATATTTGGTGTAGTAGATGATATATTCATTATTTATTTATTTATTTTATTTCTACCAATGCGTTTCGACTTTAACATTTTCCCTCATATGAATGCATTCCATTTAAAATTATTTTAAGAATGAGAATATAATAATCGTAGTAGAAAATTTTTTTTTCAGGCATGTCTAAAGTCTTCATTCCCTCTCACATATATTAATGTATATATATAGGTCTGAATTCCATATGACCGATAATCTATCGAGAGCTGTTGATGACTTTGCTATTCGCGTATTTAAGTAATTTTCCGTAGTTAAGATGCTGCTTCCAAGGTAGTTGAATTTGTCCCCTAGTGTAAGAGAACCACCATTTAGTGAGGAGATATCTTCTCTTTGATTATGATTAAAGCAAATGTACTCCGTTTTGTCCGCATTGACATGGTGGCTTATGCCACCATGCTACCTTCTGCAGACTATGCATCAGGGATTCGGCCTGGGCGGGTGTACTTGCCAGAAGCGCTAATTCATGTGTTGTCCACGTCCGTAAAAGTTTTTGCGTAGTATCGTCTGCTTTTTGCTTTTTCCAGAGGAAAACCACTTTTTATTTAATCTTTTGACGTTGAAGTCAGTCCTATCCAATAAAATAAAACTGATTTTCTTCCAAGCAGCAGTTGTATCCATACTACTATATAGATGCACCACACGGGCAGTGACTATGCGTAGAGAAAAAGCTTGAGAGCAATTGCACAAGAATACTACGAGATATATTGAACAAATCGTGGAAGCAACATACCACAAAACAGCAGCTGTACGGCCACTCACCCCCATCTCTAAAACCATCCAAATAAAACGAACAAAATATGCTGGAGAAGTAAGGACAAACTCATCAGCAACGTTCTCTTGTGGACCCCTTCACTCGGACGAGGAGGCGTTGGACGACCAGCTAGAACATATCTACAACGGCTCTGTACGGACTCAGGATTTAGTCTAGAGGACTTTTCTGAACTGATGAACAATAGAGATGAATTGCCAGAGAGAGTCAGCGAAATATATGCCAGAGGCTCGACATGATGATGATGATGATGAATATATATATCATCATGAAGCCACACTGACAGCCAGGAGTTCCATCAATCTCTCTTGCAATCCATCTTTATCATCTATCATTCCTGGCAGGTTTTCGAGGTTGCATTCTATGTCTGTACAGAGCTGATGTAAGTCTTTACTGGTCGACCAACAATGACATATCTCTGTGCAGGAGTCCAAAAGTGATGGCCCATTCGGCTGGGGCTGCAGAATACACCGACTGCAGAGGGGCGAGATTCACCTACGAGTATCCTGGATATGACATTAAACAACTTGATGGTGAGGTTACAGTAATGCTGGAGCTTTAGGGAATGCGGAGTACTCCTTCATTGCTATTGCTCTCATCGATTCTGGCTCGGATTGGTAGCACCTGATAGAGACCAATATATGGATCAAATAAAACTAAACTGTCTACTGATGTACTATACTAGCTTTGCTGGCGACGATGATGCGGTTGCAAGATAACATCAACAAAGTGTTTTCACAGGAAAAAAAAAGTACTTTATTGCCAGTGGATAGAATGACATATATTTCTGATCGCAGATAAGATCAGTAAAATTACCGAAAAAAAACCCGGAAGTATATAAGTTCCTATAACCAGCCATAAACAGAAAATACGCGAGGCGAAGAGGTTGTTCATATTTCTACATGGAACTTGAGAGACAATATAAGGTCTGTAATTTTGGACTGAAGGCAGAGATCCGTTGGTCGCTCAAGTGAAGGGGGAGATCCGCAGGTCTCTCAAGCGAAGGGAGAGACTCGCTGGTCACTCAAGCAAACCTGTCAGTTCCCCGTGTGTGTTCTCCGTCCGTCGCATTACTTCACAAAAAGGATCCCCGCCCTAGAAGAAAGATATGTGCGAACTCTCTCGGACTGTGTTCCTACTACACACAATCGTCGCCGTCGAAGAATAAAAATATGATTTATATTTTTATATATCTGCGAGTCCTTCGTTGTTTGTCCTGCGATGCAATATACGACATATACGATTTGGTGCCCGTGCCAGCCGAGTTTCTGCAAGGACTCATAACGAACCTGGTTATCATCAACGACAGTACTGGACGATCTTGGCATCACAACACGACATCAACAAAAGTGAAGAGAAAAAGGAAGAGGAACAGAATGAGAAGAGTCTAGTGAAAGACAATCCGCTAACGCTGGTGTGAAATACTCGCAAGGAGTCGTAGAATGAGCAATGCTTTAATCCTATTAATGCAAAAAGTATCAATTCTACAAATGATAAATAACATTATACCCAGAAAACTTTTTCAATATTTTCGTATCATTTTGCAGTATGGCACTTGATACATTTTATTTTGAAAATCTAAGATAATCGAATATTTGAAGATAATTGATAAGAAAAGAAACTAATCTTTTGCGAATGACAAACTTATTGAGGAATATAAAGAAAATATCTTCGAGAACGCATTGAATGATTTCAGCATCAGATTTTTCACTGAAGCTGCAAAAATAACATCCGTCAAGGTTTAGTTTGGTTTCTTTGGTTTAATGGTATATCAACCTTAGTGGGTTATTTAATGCTGAATCCATCCTGTTGCCCAGTCGGCTGGGGCTGTAGAATACACCGACTGCTTCTCTGCAGAGGGGTAAGACCCCCCCAACGAGTGTCCTGGATATGACACTAAACAATCTGATGGTGAGGTTCCAGCAATGCTGGAGCTTTGGGGAATGTGGAGTACCCCTTCATTGCCATTGCTCCCAGGTCGACTCTGGCCCGGAGTGGTAGCACCTGATAAGGGTCCTATCTATAGGTTAAATAGAATTAACAGCATACTTATGCTAAAATGAATTGTTTGAGTAAAACTGAATAGTTTGAAATAGAAATGACTTTTACAATTAAACCGTACTTACATTTAAACTGCGTGCTTATGCTTAACTGAATTATTTGAAATAGAACTGTTTTTCGACATTAAAACTGTATTTACATTTAACCGAATTGTTACATACAACTGCTTGAATTGTTAGAAATGGAAATTTTTTGACCATTAAACTGTGTACTTATGCTATTGTTTTAAATAGAACAGATTATCTACATAAAAATGGATTTGGCGTTAAATAACTTACAAAGGTTGATATGCCATAAAACCCAACAAACCAACCAACCAACCAACCAATCCATCCTGGTTGAAAAGAGAGAAACGAATGGGAAAGTCTAGAATGGGATAGCAGCGGGTTAAAAAATAGAAATATAGCAGCGAATTAGCGACGAGTTCTGATTGGTGGAAAGAAACTCAAAATGGAAAAACGGTAAGTGGGAGCGGACGCAGGATAAAAAATAGAAAATGAGTTAGATGGCTGTGAGATGCGACGGTGTAAGCACCATAGTTGGAGCTCAGATCCAAAGCGAATACGGTCCCAGCAAACAAGCACGTGGGAGAACTACAACAGAGAATGGGAGAATTAATAATTCATGTTCTGTGGCAGCACTATCTCTACTTGTGACATTTTTTGTCTTTATTTAGCTGACGCGGTCGCCTCAGTTTTCATACACCGTTTCTCTCTTCTCGACGACTACTAAAAGTGTAGTAGCGAACAAACTTTCGTATTTGTGAACCAAGACCAGGTTTTTGTGTGTTTGTCACTTTTGCTCACGGCGAAGTTATAACAGGGGTCTGACTAACACTTAAGACATGGCGCTACTCACATAAACCCATTCGACATGTGGTAGTACAAATTTTTATGTATAGTAGTAATAGTTTAAACGTCTATTGAGACCTTACCAGCTCAAACTTCCATTTAAACACCGTAGCGTTGCAAACTTCAATTTGTGCCGTGTAATGTTACAACTGACGATTCGGTGTGTAACGATACAGTTTCATGCAATTATTATTACATACAATTTAACCATTTGGCCTTTCAGTAGTGTTGCTTATGTTTTTTATCATTTCCATTATTATGTAAATGAACCAGAATTTCAAATTGTTTTAATTTCATTTACAGGTTTTAAGAAAATAACAAACATGAACAAAATTCACATAGACTTTGATAATTGTTCAACTATTCAATGGTGGTCGTAGATTAATTTGGATAATAATCATTTGCACATGAGAATATGTGATGAACATGTGCAACATAATAGACTTTCGAAATCTTTTATTGATACGAACTGTAGATTATTGTTATTATTTAGTTTGTGTGATAGGGAAGACCTACCTAGCGGTCGTTTGAATCCGCAGCTCTGATTGGTCGAAGAGCACGTCATCAGACGAGACTGGAAAAAACGAATAAATGTTTAGTGAGTTGGTGAGAAGCTTTGGTAGTTCCATCTCTACTCGACAAAATCCCCATAAGGTCGCAACGGGTGTTGTAGAAGGATCATTGAATATCAAGTAAAATGCGCACATAAAAATGGTGTCCGTGATGTTTGACATCTCAGCAAAAAATAATGAAGTTGCAACAACCCTGATAAGAACAAACAGAAGCGACATGAAGCAACCAGCAAAATAGTGACGAGAAGAACAAACCCGGCGAGCAAAAAGAAAGGGGAGAAGATGAGCGTTAACCACTGAAGAAGATAGAAGTTGAAACGTATTGAATCAAACCGGTAATGGATATACCCAGGTATGTGATAGATGTTTCGGCCACTCGAATCCTGAAAGAAACATCAAATCGAAATAATTCGATATACAGGTGTAAGTGTACCTCAAATTTGGCTCTGGAAGGAATAAGTCAGTCGCATTCAGATTTTTGAAGCAGGCACATGTTTGATTACTTTATAATCTGCAGGATGCTATGAAGAAGAAAATCAACAAGTTGAGTGGAAGTGTTTTCTAACCGCATGTGGTCGAAACATAACGACGTGACTTCATTTTCCACCTTACAGAAGGAAAATAAGCTGTCAACTTATAAATGTGGGTTTCAATGTAAGAGGCAGATGTTTGGCGAAAAGACAAAAACCTTGGTTGTGTTTATGCACACACACACACATATTACTATGAGAATAATATAAACGAAAGCAAACAAAAGTGGTCCTTTATAACCCTTTCACGAAGGAAAAGTGTTATTCTTTAAAATATACTCTTTCCTTTCGTTTATTGAGCGATGATACATTTCTGCTGACAAACACACACACACACACACACACACACACACACACACACACACACACACACACACACATATATATATATATATATATTCATGTAAGTTAGAATAGCGTAGATATAGAATTTAGAGCACTTGGTGACGGTTGATTTCTCGCCAATACGATCATCAGTCCGATGATTGTATAAGGTTGAAACCGTCAGTAACATAGTACCGTTGACTCTTAGTCTACGCTATTCCTGCTTTGATGTAAGTGCTCTATCACTGATATTGAGCACCCTTTATTCACTAATATATATATATATATATATATATATATAATAGAAAAAAAACAAGTAGTTAGAAGATGTGATCTTTTAGATATGAAATATGCCAACATTCTTTGAAAACTATCTTAACGGTAATTTAATAGATGTTAAATATTTCGTCTGAAAAATAATTTTCAAATCAGAAAATGAAACGTAAAATGAAAAAAAAAATACATGGTCATTTTACATATGACTAAATAACTACAGACAGAATCAGATTTAATGATTTCAACAAAATAATCCTTGCAGAACAACATTTCTACCCAAACTATCACGATTTAACAGAGATGCGAAATTCAACATCATGGAATGTAAAAAACCAAACAAAATGGCGTTGGACAATATCCCAGTGATAACAGAAATGTACTAAGATAAATAAACAAAACGTCTCGAAACACTTATGCCAAATGGTTTTAACATCAAACTGAATTATAGAATAGGTATAAGACTAATCATAATATATATATATATATATATATATATATATATATATACACGCAGATGATTAAAATACTGTTAATAGTTCTATAGGTGTATATCCAATGATATAATTTAAAACAGTTTCAACGTCTTCACAATCCTTGTGATCATAAACTCGGAAACTTTCTTTGTCCTTCAAAAATGTTAAAATGCCTTTTATTTTTTCTTTTAGAAAAACAAAACTGATATTAGAGAGACCACAAAGGAAGATTGAAAGAAATTCTTCACAGCAATAGCGAACAGTTAGTGATTCTTTGAAATCATATCATAAAGGTTCTATTGAACCAACCCCTTTACTACAAGCAGGATGCAACCAACAGTCAGTTTAAGAGGGTTCCAACTGGTTTAAATACCTTCTGAAAGAGCGGTTGCCATTACAAACGTACTATGCTCTAATATTTACTCGTTTTTGGAGGGAAAACAGTTGGATTCACACCTTTTCCAAGAGTATTAGCGCTATGTGAAATGTAAACTATCCTGTCTTTTATTGGAACTCAGATCGCCGGGTTTATTTCCTATTATGCTAACCGTTACGTGACGTGCACTTCCTAAAATCCTACAATCATATCATAAAGTTACTCTAATAAAGTGATAACTTTTATATATTATATAGTACTGAATGACTGACAATGTCATCAAAGATGAAGAAAACACTTGAATCAACATTGGTGCAAATTTACCGACATGCGTGGAGAATAGCATGGAGAAATGAGGAAGTTTTAAGCAGAATAGGAACAGCAGAGAAGCGGTCGCTAATAATCAAGCCAACACAGTTGGAATTTGCAACAAATTATTAGGAAGGAAAAGGTTGAAGAATTCATTAACCTTTGTATGCATCAAATGCTTAAAACCAGAGAAAGGCAGCAGGTAACGTTTTTAAAAGTGGGAACAATTATATGCTTTGGTTTTATGTCATATCAACCACTGTAGGTTATTTAATGCCAGATCCGCTTTGTACATATATAGACTTATATGATTTAATTTGGTTTGGTTTTATGGCATATCAACTACTGTAAGTTATTTAATGCCAAACCATTTTTACACATATATAGACCTATATGAGTTAGTTTGGTTTGGTTTTATGGCATATGAACCACTGTAGGTTATTTAATGCCGAATCGTCTTTATGTATATGTAGACTTATATGATTTGGTTTGGTTTGGTTTTATGGCATATTAACCGCTGTAGGTTATTTAATGCCAGATTCTCTTTATACATATATAAACTTATATGATTTGGTTTTGTTTGGTTTGGCTTTGTGGCATATCAATCACTGTATATTATTTAATGCCAATTTGATTTGGTTTGGTTTGGTTTGGTTTTATGGCATCTCAACCATTATAGGTTTTTTAATGCCAAATCTATTTTTATACGTATAAACAGTTCTATTTAAAAAAAAATCAGTTTAGTATGAGTACGCAGTTTATATATCAAAACAGTTCTATTTCAAGAAATTCAGTTTACTATAAGTGCACAAATTAGTTCTATTTGACCCATAGATAGGACCCTATCTGGTGCTACCACTCCGAGCCAGAATGGACCTGGGAGCGATGGCAATAAAGACGTACTCCACATTCCCAAAAGCTTCAGCATTACTGGAGCCTCACCATCAGGTTGTTTAGTGTCATATCCTGGACACTCGTTAGGGAAGTTTTACTTCTCTGCAGAGATGCGGTCAATGTATTTTACAGTCCCAGCTGTTTGGGGCAAAACAATTACATAAAGGAAAAAATTGCCGAAAGTTAATGAGCGAGAGTAAAAAAAAAATATTAGCCGTGATGAGCCATGATCACCGGCGTTTTGAAAGAAGCATGGTATATATGAAGAGAGAGAGAGAGAGAGAGAGAGAGAGAGAGAGAGAGAGAGAGAGAGAGAGAGAGAGAGAGAATTCTTGAAGGAATATAGTACATGGAGAAGGAGGGAAAAAGGGGTCAACAGAGACTAAGACAGAGGATGAGATATTTATTGAAGGAACATGCCACATATAGAAAAGAAGGAACAGAGGGATTAAAAGAGAGAGAGAGAGAGACAGAGACAGAGAGAGAGAGACAGAGAGACAGAGAGGGATCTTTGAAGGAACATAGCACATACAGTGTGGGAGGGGAAAGCAGTTGCGACAAGGAGAGAGAGAGAGAGAGAGAGAGAGAGAGACTCGAAGAGACCTTTTGAAGAAACGTAGCACACAAGAAGAAAGATCGAATTAGGGATCAAAAGTGAGGGAGAGAGAGGGTGAGAGATATAACGCGATATGTTAGGTTCAGGTCATATAGAGAACGACAGGCTAATGTCTGGGAAAGAAGAGAGAGAAAAATAACAAGAAAAAGCAGACATAAAGTTTGCAGGAACTGGCAGTTGATCTCTGAGTAACTCAGGCCTAAGCACTGGTTATAAATCGGCCAGTCACCGATGAATGACTACGGTAATAAAAAATGACGCGAAAAAATCCCAGAGGTTCCAAATCTTCTGCACAGGTGTTGAACAAGTGGAAATGAATGTTCCTCCTGCCGACACAAGGCGAAAGTCATACGACGACTCGGGTTTGAAAGTAAGCTAACCGCCTGGTACGAAGAGGTAAAGACGCGAGTGAACCCTAGCCTGGACAATATGAAGATAGTTGAAAGTTGCGGCCCCATTTTGGGGTGAACTCCGAAAAGGGGTTTCGCACCAGACACGAACATGTGAAGAGGAAACCAACGAACTTGAACGCTAAAACTACAAGAAAACACAGAAAAAAAGTCAAGGTCTATGTCTGCTCTCTCTTTCTCTTCATGACATGTTGTTCTCTTTCGTTCGGCTAACGCAGTCGACTCAGCTTTCATACTCTCTTTCTTTCTCCCGAGGACTACTTTAAAAGTGTTGTAGCGAATAAACTTTCGTGTTAGTGAACTAAGAGGGAGTTTTGTGTGTCCTTCAACTTTTTCCACGGTGAGGTTACAACAGGGTCCGACTACTACTTAAGACATAGTAATACAAGCATCAACCTGCTCGAACACATGACGGTACAACCGTATATTTGGTGCAGTAACATTACAAAGATCGATCTAGTACTGTTTTGAAAAAACATAAAGCATACAGAGAGGGAAGAAATAAGGTTTGCGAGAGAGAGAGAAAGAGAGAGAGAGAGAGAGAGAAATTTTGAAAGAATATTGCACATATAGAGAGGGAGGTAATAAGTGGTGAGTGTGTGTGTGTTTGTGTGTGTGTGTGTGAGAGAGAGAGAGAGAGAGAGAAAGAGAGAGAGAAAGAGAGAGAGAGAGAGAGAACTTTTGAAGGAACACAGCACACACAAAGGTGGATGGAATGAGAGCTTAATAGTTTGTGCATATGTGTGTGTGTGTGTGTGAGAGAGAGAGAGAGAGAGAGAGAGAGAGAGAGAGAGCAGAGGAGAAGGGAAGGGGGAAGAAAATAAATATAATTTTACACTGATCTTTTCTTTTTCTTTAAAGAAGTTTTCTTTTGCTTTGATACAAACACACATTATTAAAATACACCAATGAAACGTGTTTGTTCTGTCTTGTTGATTTCTAGCTTTGTTCGAGTGGTTTTTTTGTTTAAAAATTTGTCTAGATAGTCTTAATAAAAAGAACAACGTTTGTATCATGGAAGGCGCAGATATCAAATATATACCCAATGTTGTTTCACAATATATTTCAAGTATAAAATAAAACAAGATAAAAACGTACGACTCAAAGTTTCACGTTGTTAAACCACAGTTGAGCTAGCATTCATCACATTTTGTTAGATTCAACTGCACAAATATGCACTCTTTTATTTCGCAAATTATCAGAATATGGAAAATTGTATTATATCACCTGAGCACAGTATTGCATAATATCATGTGATGATAGACAGCGTAAAACTTTCAGTATGTAGCTTTCAGCCTGGTTTATTATCTTCTTATGGAAATATATTTTGATATTGGTCAGCATTTTTGTACATTGAGCGCAGTGAAGATTTTACAATTTACAAACGCTTTTAGGGTCAAATTTTAATCATTAGAGTACACAATATTGTTTGGTTCGGTTTATGGCATATCAACCAATGTAGGTAATTTAATGCCAAATCCTCTTTATATATATCTTTGAGTCAACCGGGTTTCGATCCTAGCTACGGGAAGCTAATGTCTACCCACACTGATGAGTTCTGATAGAACGAAAGAGATCTGTCTGTGGATGACTGTATATATATATATATATACTATTTACCCCCCCCCCCCCCCCCGCTTGGGTAGGATATGACACAAGGTCAATTTTTTAAGCGGAGTTTAACAGGTTTGAATTCAGAGTTTTCCTTCTCCTAGACTAGTTGCCTAACCAAGGCTGAAGGACCCAGTTTGTCCTACTATTTACCCATAGCTGGAGGGAGAATAATTG
>OY757911.1:58997051-59063830 GCA_963585895.1 Sepioteuthis lessoniana | reverse complement strand
TGGTGCATCCATATAGCAGTATCGACACAACCGCTGCCTGGAAGAAACTGCGTTTCATTTTATCTGTTAGGTCCGACTTCCATATGATCGAGAGCCTATCGATAGCTGTCCATGCCTTCGTCAGTCGTGTGTCGATGTCCTTCTCGGTTGATGAGACGCTGCTTCCTAGGTAGGTGAATTTGTCGACTAGTTTCAGAGAGGCTCCGTCTAGTGTGGCAATGTTGCCTGTTTGGTTGTAACACATATATTCGGTTTTGTTTGCATTGACATGTAGGCCAATGCCAGCTGCAGCTCGTTCCAGACTATGTAGTAGTGTCTCTGCTTGATTAGGCGTATTCGCTAGTAACGCCAAGTCATCAGCGTAGTCGGCGTCCGTGATTGTTTTTGCGGGGTACCTTTTGCTTCTTCTCTTAGTCAGCTCAAAGCCATTTTCTCTGATTTTGTCGATCGAAGTCCTAAGCACATAGTCTTGACAGATGATAAAGAGGTACGGGGCTAGTGTGTCTCCTTGTAGTACTCCTGCAACAATGTCGAAGTATTCCGTGTCTCCATCTGGTGAACGTACTTTTACTTTGGTGTTTCTGTAGAGAATCATTATCGCTGCTACGGTTTCTTTTGGTAGGCCGTAAGCTAGTAGGATTATGAAGTAAAACTCACAAATAAACAAACAAACAAAAACATAACTAAAACTTATAACTCTTAGGTTCACGTATGCGATCTTTTGGTGAACTTGTATCGGCACGTCTGGAGATTGTTAAATTCAACAGAATTCTTACCGAATATTTATATAGTTATTTCCTTATTGGTCAAGTTGTCTCTTGTTTTCTACATAATTGGCCAAAATATACTTCATTTCCGTTCTCGATGTCGCACTTCTCTATGTGAACATACAAACACGTATATATATATATATATATATACATGTGTTTGTGTGTGTGTGTGTGTGTTGACCACATTTTACGTCATAGTGTTTAGTACATTAGGTTTTTGCATTTCAGTTGATGATCAGATTGGTGAATTGTAGGTTTATAAGTTTTGGAATTTTGATATATAAGTGGGGATACATGGTAAGATAAAAATAAAGGAACTTCATTCATTGCTATTCGTCTTTTATAATTTTTACGTGTCAAATTTATGGTCAGATATTTTCAGATGCACCAAATATAATAGCTTCAGCGACTCTGTATAAAATGCTTGATTTTAAGACCGTAAAATATTATTTGACTGTTTTGCAAGTAGTATGCAGTTCGTTTGTTTTTATGGATTTTAGCGAAGCGCTTTACTTTATTTTATGTAGAAAAAATTTAATTTAATTTCTACACTTGTCAGTTTAAAATAGACTATTTTCTACTGTGATCTAACATGTTGATTATTTTTGGACCATTAATTGGTGCAAAAATTGCAAAAGAGCTTTCAATTTGGAAACCAGGGACAAAATGCTTGGTTTGGTTTGGTTTGGTTTTATTGCATATCAACCATTGGAGGTTATTTAAAACCAAATCCATTTTTATACATATAAACCATTCTATTCCAAACAATTTAGTTTAGCATGAGTACAATTTTTCTTTAGCGATAATTAAATGTCAAAACAGTTTTATTTCAAACAATTCAGTTTAGCATAAGTACATAGTCTAAATATCAAACACTTCTTATTTAACCCGTCAGGTGCAACCACTCAGGTAGTAGACCGGGGAGCGTTGGTAATAAAAGGGTTCTACGTGTTCCCCAAAGCTCTGGAAATTCTGCAGCCTCACTATCAGATTGTT
Organism: Sepioteuthis lessoniana; assembly: GCA_963585895.1. NCBI lineage: Eukaryota > Metazoa > Mollusca > Cephalopoda > Myopsida > Loliginidae > Sepioteuthis > Sepioteuthis lessoniana. The sequence continues at coordinate 59,062,064 of OY757911.1, read as the reverse complement.
TAGTGTCATATCAGGACACGGATTGGGGAAGTCTTACCCTTTGCTGAGACGCAGTCGGTGTATTCTGCAGCCCCAACCGACAGGGCCAATACAAAATGCATGATATAAAATCTGTTTAATGTCTGAAAACTTTTACCAAGTATATATATATATATATATATACCACAAACGATAATATCAGCTTAAAACCTAAAATAGCTGTGATAAAAGTAGCAAATAAAATGCTGGTCATAAAATATCATAGAACTAATTATGACATTAAAAAGGAAATTTACCAAACGTATCGCTTTACGTTTCGCAATCTCTGCATCCTCAGGTAACTGTTGTTGATACGTAAGCATTTGTGTGTGTGTGCATAAGTGTGGCTGATTCATATCATCATCATCATCATCATCATTATCATCATGTCGTGCCGCCAGCACGGATATCCTTGACCATCTCTCGCCACTTCTCCCTATCATTCATCGCCTCCGGCAGGTCTTCTGGGTTACATCCTGTGTCCTCACATAGCTGCTGTATGTAAGTTCGGGCTGGTCGTCCTGCTTTTGCTTGGCCATATGTGGGGGTCCATAGATATACGTCACTTACGAGCTCCTCCTTGCTTCTCCAGCAGTGTCCGGCGTGTCTGGCTCGTCTAACCTGTATAGTTTTCGTGATGGGAGGCAAGTGGCCGTACAGTTGGCGTCTCGTGGGTGTTGTCACCAGGACTTGTTCAATATTGCTCTCAACATTCTTGTGTAGTTGCCGTCAAGTTTCTTCTCCAGCCGTTTGGTTAGCGTCCATGTAGTGCATCCACATAGCAGTATCGATACAACCGCTGCCTGCCTGGAAGAAACTGCGCTTCATTTCATCGGTCAGGTCTGATTTCCATATGATTGAGAGCCTATCTATAGCCGTCCATGCTTTCGTCAGTCGTGTGTCGTATGTCGATGTCGTTTTCTGTTGATGAGACGCTACTTCCTAGGTAGGTGAATTTGTCCACTAGCCTCAGAGAGGCTCCGTCTAGTGTGGTAATGTTGCCCGTTTGGTTGTAACATATATATTCAGTTTTGTGCGCATTGACATGGAGGCCAATGCCTGCTGCAGCTCGTGCCAAACTATGCAGTAGTGTCTCTGCTTGATTAGGCGTATTCGCCAGTAACACTAAGTCATCTGCGTAGTCGGCGTCTGTGATTGTTTTTGCGGGGTACCTTTTGCTTCTTTTCTTAGTCAGTTCAAAGCCATTTTCTCTGATTTTGTCGATCGAAGTTCTAAGCACGTAGTCTAGACAGATGATAAAGAGGTATGGGGCTAGCATGTCTCCTTGTAGTACTCTTGCAACAATGTCGAAGTATTCCGTGTCTCCATCTGGTGAACGTACTTTCACTTTTGTGTTTCTGTAGAGGATCATTATTGCAGCTACGGTTTCTTTTGGTAGGCCGTATGCTAGTAGGATTAGTTCCATTTTCCCTCTGTGGATGGAATCGAAGGCCTTGGTAAAGTCGACAAATAGTAATGTTGCCTGAAGGTTTTTTGCCCGAAAGCCTTCTAGGGTTCTACGGATGGTCAATATTTGTGAGGTTGTGGATCTATTTCTCCGGAAGCCATTTTGGTTTTTCCTATTTTGGGTTCTATGCGGTTTCGTAGTAGGGCATTGTAGATTTTGGCTGCTATGGATGTAAGTGTTATCCCTCGGTAGTTCTTGGCTAGTCCGAGGTCGCCTTTTTTAGGGAAAGGAAGGATGCATCCCTTCGTCCATCTTTCTATCCTATTTTGACTATAGACAGCGTTGCATTGCCGGAGCAGTATATCGTCGAATTGTCTAGTCTTCCACACTTCTGGGGGGATCTCGTCCAGCCCTGCAGCTTTCCTATTTTTATTTTTTTAAAGAACCGAGTCGAGTTCTTCTTTGGTGAAAGGCCCTCCACACACCTGATTCATATATATATATTTATATTCATCATCACCATCATGTCACGCTGACAGCGTGGTGTTCCTCGATTCTCTTACCCCACTCATCTCTTTCATCTCTCACTCCTGGTAGATCCTCTAGGCTGCATCCTGAGTCCACACAGAGCTGATGTATGTGAGCGTTTGCTGGTTGGCCAACACTGGCGCATCCTTGAGTATAAGTCCATTAGAAAACGTCACTTATGAGTTCGATTTTGCTTCTCTAGCAGTCCCCGCACGTCTTCGTTGTCTGACTTCGATGGTTTGTGAGATGAGAGGTCACCGTATAATTGCTGGTTTGTGTACAGCCGATCCTAGGATTTTTTCACTACATCACGTAGCATTTTTGCATAATTACCATCTAGATTTTTCTCTATGCGTTTCGTTAGTGTCCATGTGGTGCATCCATATAGTAGTATGGACAGTGCTACTATTTGGAAAACAATCCCGTTTTATTTTATCGGATGGATCAAACTTCTATATGATCGATAACTTATTGATAGCTGTCCATGCCTTTGCAAGGCGTATTTTGACACCACTTTCAGTATATGAGATGTTGTTGCTGCGATATGTTGACTGGTCTTCTAAATTTAGAGGCTTGCCACTCTGAGTGAGAATGGCTCCTTCTTGTTTAAAACACGTGAACTTTTATTTTCATTCACGTAAGAGCTAATGCCTCCTACTGTTTGCTCTTGGCTATGCAATAATAATTGGGCTTGGGCATTTTTAAAAAAATATTAAACTATTCTTCAACTAGATTTAATGACATTCAAAGTACGCTGTCGTGAGAAAATAATAAAATAATGCAGCTTCTTGCAAGACACCCGGTACATTTTCGAAGAAGTCGTTGTGTCCATTAATTGAGTGAGCAATTGTTTTAGTAACGCATCTTTATAATGCTAACCGTTTCTTTGTGGGGATAATATACATGAAGTATTTGCTCCATATTTCCTCTGAGTGTAGAATTGAATGCCTTTGAGAAATGTTGCTTCTAGATATTTTGTAACTACACTTTTGATGATCCGACGAATTTTCCGAATCTGTGAGGTGCTGGTTCGAGTCCTCTGTAAGCCGTTCTGATTATATCTCAGAAGTTTCTCTATTTCACGTTGGATACGACTGAGAAGTAGGTTATTAAAAATCTTAGTTGCTATTACAGTAAGAGGTAAACTTCAGTAATTCTTAATGATACAGCCTTTTTGTCCCTTTCCCTATTATGTTTTGCTTATACACTGCATTTCATAATCAAAGTCGCATGTCGACAAATTTTCTTGTCATCCAAACTTCAGTGGGTATTTCGTCGAAGCCAATTGCTTTCTGCTTTTTTTTTCCAATATTACATTAAGTTATTCCCCGTAAAGTGTCCCAGTTGGATGTCTAATTTGCCATTAATAATTTTGGGATAGGTTTGTCAGTGATTTCAGGAGTGGCATCGAAGAGATTCTTCGAATGTTCTTTCCACTCCAGACGTATTTCCTCTTGTTTTGCAGCTTTTAGTTTTGGTCTCGAGTTACTTTTCCTTCTGCTCACTTCATGTACTATCTGCCATGCTAACCGTGATTGTCTATCTTCAATCGAATTTCTGATTTGATTGATTTAGTCTTGAATGTATTCTGCTCTTTTTGGTATGTGTTAATTCTCTCTTGGTTTTCTTAAGGTTCCAAACTGGTATTTTTCCTAACTACTGTTGAATCATGGAATTTGACATTTAGCTGTTGATTTGGTTTGTTTTCACTCGGAAGCTGCTTCTACATGGGTAGTAACAAAGTTTTCATATTTGTCATTCGGGGTAGATTTACCGCTTATATCACTATTGGTAAGTGATGAGCAGTCACAACGTGTCGTTTCATCTTTGTTCATATATATAAACAAATTGAAATAAATTTTTTTCTTAAATCCGAATAGTCCAGTAGAGCAGGATGAAACACAAATTAAATAGATCTGCTAATCTCCTTATGTCAGTTTAAGTTTTAGAAAAACATGTGAAAGTTTGTCATGAGACTGGCGCAAAGAGACGAAAAAATATCTATTTCTGCTTTTATCCTGCTTTTTAGCCAATCAAGCGCAGTAGTACACACTACACCAATAATCAACATACATCACTAATTCGCATAGGATAATGTATATTTTGTTCCGCAGAGAGGGTATTGATTATAGAGGTAAGGAAACATCTATTTTAGAATCTATCTATCTATCTATTAAATGTGTGTGATTATATATATATATTGATGTGTAAAATCACATACACACTCACACACGCACACGCACACGCATACGTATATATATATATATATACACGCACTCATACATATATGTGTATATATAATATACTTCTTAGTGGCCTAGATTTTTATCCAAATTGTTTACAACCGGGGAAATAGTTTCAATATTGTGCAGTTCACATTACTTTTCATGTTCACAATTATTTTTCAACCAGATTTTTTAATATAAATTTAATGTTTCCTCTTCCACGGTGATTACTACTAAGCCTTTCTATCGATTAAAGATATGATTACTTGTTAAGAGAAGGTTAAACGTTTTGAAGCGAGGAGGAAGACTCATAAATATCACAGCAATGGTCAATGTATGTCAAGATTATGAATCACATATCCACCTGTTAAGAACGCACACATGTACGAGTTTCGATTATTAATCCGACCACGTAGTTATTACTTTAATTTTTATGTAAAATAATCCCTCGATGATGTTTACTCTATGTAATTAATGGAGAAGCGTTGTGCTTTGACAAGGCGGGATATTATCTTTAAAAATATATATTTGGCATATGAAATTAATACTTTTTAAGAATCAATCTTGGCAATTATTGGTTCATCTACATATAGGAACCCCCCCATATATATATATATATATACATATATATATAACATGTTAAATCACTGCAATATAAAATCTGAAAAAGGTAAATGAGATCTAAAAAAGGTCGTAAAACTTATAAAATTATCATAATTTTCAATATAGGAAGATATAGAACAAATATCACAATTTTACAAGAATGAAATAAAACTCACACAAATCAGAGTTTATATATATATATTGTGACAGCAAATTGTCTAAAATCCCAAAACGGGACTTTATTTTCGCACGTGTGAAGACGGGGCAGGTTGGCACTTGATCCCCTACAGAATAAGTCCTGTTCAGAGTTCTTCTCTCAGGCAGATAAGAACTGGCATATCACGTGAGGGAATAATTTAGGACCAGACTGACCGCCGCTGGCAAAGGGTTCCAAATTTCACACTATCACACACCCACCAAGCCGCTAAACTTCTTTCCCTTAGATAACAGAAGAGTACGGGCCTATAAGTCTTAGTTGTAATAATATTAATATTGTAGTAGTCGGCAACCCCGGTTTCCCGTGTGATACTTTAGGAATTAATAGGACAATTCTAAGCAAGATAACATAAGGCGAATAGAAGCTGGAAAGAAAGCATGAAGTAACAACATAGACCACATGGTAAAATGAAAATACATAGGTTCTTTACTACGGTTATATATACACGTTCAGAGTGTCAAAAACATATAATTAGACAGTCCACGAATATAAACGTCTTTTCTGACTTTTGTCCTTCTTCAAATTGAGAGAGAGAGAGTGGTAAACAAAATTTGGGTGTAAAGGAAAAATGTCCCCAAAGTTACTTATCTTATTTTCGACGGGGTTCCACTGGAGAATGTTCTTCTTTCACGGGCTACTAGACTTTGTTCTGTTTTTAGTACTGGTTTGAGGGACTCGGGTCTCTCATGTCTCAGTTAATCTTTTTGTCTTCAGCCCGGAGTAAAATGGCTATGGTCCGTCTGCCACGAGCCTTGCTCAAAAACTCACTTTTTTGTCCTTTACTTCCGCTGAGGGGAAGGGAACCCCACTTCCGTTTGGGGTCCCCGCCAATCATTTGGCTTCTCTCTCTTTCCCCTTCCGATGTCCGGCGACTAAGTGCGAACATCTGGTCTATCTCCTCTGTGACCCACATTCCTTCCTAACGGTCACTTTTTGACTGCTAGATAGTGGTAATAGCAACACGGGAGGATAGTATCGTTCTTACCTCTTCGTCTCCGTGAGCTATCACGTGACATCCCCTCCCTTAAGAGAAGAAAGGGATAACAGAAATACCATAGAAAAAAAAAGGCAATTCATTTCACTCTTCTTTCTCCTTTTCTTTCACTTTTTTTTTTCACTTTACTTTTCTTTTATCCCCTTTCTTCTTCACGCTTTGACGAATTCTTTCCTTTTCCTTTTTTCGTCCTTCCTAATTTTCACTATAGGGGAAAACAATTCCTTTTCTCTTTCTTTCTCTCTCTCTCTCCTTTTCTTTTTCTTTACTCTTGTTTTCCTTTCTTTCTTTTTCTCTCTCGGCTTTTGGCCGTATCATGTTTCAAACCTTGAGGAGGTAACTCCCTTTTTCTTTCTTTCTTCGTCACTTTTGATGACTTTATAAACTTAATTATCAAGCTCTGAGGGGAGAAATTTCCTTTTCTTTTCTCTCTTTCCCCTCTTCGTCACTTATTGACGAACCTCTTTCTCGTCCATCTCATATTTCAACATTGGGGACGAGAATTCCTCATTTCCTTTAGTTTCTCTCTCTCTCTTTCTTTTTCTCTCAACAACTAGGAAAGAATATTCTGCTACTACATTTTCGTAGGGCGTTAGAGAAATAAACCTGGGTATTTTTTTATTAATTTCTCTAAGTCCTCTCTCTCTGAGACAGACAACTGGCTTAATTTCTCCTCGAATTTATTCGGCATTTCCGAGTTCTTAATTTTTCGAGGTGGGCCTTCTTGACGGACATATCTCTTTAATTTGTTTGTGTGACACACTTGTCTCTTCTTCTTTCCCTCGTGGGTATCAATTCTGTATGTCCTCTTGTCTATTCTCTGTGAGATTACGTAGGGACCTATATATTGTCCACCACAGTGTGATCCTTTATTTGCGGAGAGTAGCAGGACTTCGTCGCCCTTCTTAAATTCTTTCTTAGCCCTGTGTGAGGGTCCTCTTATTTTTCTCTTATCCTCTCGATAAGTATTAGGGAATTTATCCCCATTATTCGTTGGACCTTCATCTTTTCTCTGACGACTGGTCCTTTTCTCTTTCTGTTTATTGAGGTGTGGAAGGTTCACTTCTTTCCTTTCCACTTTCTCACTCTGCGAGCGACTATGTCGTTTGTGCCGCCCACGTGGCTCAGCCGCCATCTTGTCTCCATGCTGGGCGTTCATTCTCGCCATCTTTTTTTCTTCATTTTTGGCGCCCATTTTCGCCATCTTCTTTCCATGTTTGGCGTTCATTCTCGCCGGCTTTTTCGGGTGACACCCTTTTGTTTCTATCTCATTTCCCAGTATGAGGGAGATTCCTCTCATAGGTAGTTTGTCTACCACACCAACTTTAATTGGTCCATTTTTCCACTGGGACTTTAGGGTTATTTTACATAGCGGTATTTTTACCCTCTTTCAGCCGATACCCTCTATCATCACAGTCTCACGTGTTGCTTCTATTACCCCTTTAGGTAATTTACTTCGTAGAAGTAACGACTGAGATGCTCCTGTATCCCGTAAAATTGAGACTTCCACTGGTCCTCCATGTGGGCTTCTTATCACACCTCTCTTCGTCCAAGGTCGATAAGACTTGTCTACTCTAGCGGTCGTGACAGCTCCCTGTGGTTTTCTCGGCTGGGTCTGGTTTCTTTCAGGACCTTTTCCTAGCTGGCACCTTATGGCTATGTGTCCAGCCTTTCCACACTTGTAGCAGACCACTGTTCTGCTGCTACTTTGGAAGGTCCTTCTATTTTCTTCCTTAGGTCTTAACTCAGCTTTAAACTTCACTCTATTTCCCGTGAACGTTTTTTCCTTCGTTTTTCGGTGTGTGAGGATGTACTCGTCTGCTAGTGCGGCCATTTCATAAGTCACGTCAGTTTTTCTTTCACTTAGGTGAACCTTGACTTCTTCTGGCACACAGTTTAAGAATTCTTCAGCTAATATTAGCTGCCGGAGTTTCTCAGCGTCTCCGTCTATCCTCTTAGAGTCACACCACTTATCCAGCGCGTTCTCCTTTTCCCGCAGAAATTCCACATAAGACTGGTTTTCAGTTTTTCTCTGTGTTCTGAACTTCTGTCTATAAGCTTCTGGAACCAACTCGAAGCTTTTAAGAACCGTTGCTTTCACCAAATCATAGTCGGCGCAATTTTCTGTGGGCAGAGTTGCATATGCTCTCTGTGCTTTTCCTGTCAGCACAGTTTGGAGTAGCATCAACCAGCATTCTTTCGGCCATCCAAGATTTAGCGCAGTTCGCTCAAAATGTGCGAAGTATCCATCCACGTTGGCTTCTTCAAATTTTGGGACTAGCCTCGCTTGCTTCGTTACTTCGAAACTGTCATGGCTTCCGTTGCGTCCTCTTATTGCCAAGCCGACTTCTCGCAGCCTCGTTTCTTGCTGAATTTTTGCTTTCTCCAGTTCCATTTTATTTCTCTGTAGTTCCATTTGGGCTTGTATTTTAATTTTCTCCAGTTCAATTTGTTCTGGAGTCATTCTTATTATTTCTGTCGGTAGCTCTTCTAATACTGCTTCCTCGAACACATTTTCGTCCACCATGTGCCTTGCTATTTTTCTAACGAGTTCATGCTTCTTCATGGTTTTCTGAACATTTAACTCAAGCTTCTCGCCAATTTTCATTATCTCGCTTTTTCTCAGCCTCTCCAACTTTTCCATGGAGGGTTCTTTTAAAAAGTTTTCTATTTTGTCCATTTTTCTTCGATTTTTCCCAAACAGTTATATCAACGGGTAATTTGACTGTTTCGTCGATATTCCTTTTTTTCTTTCACGGTCTCCCAGGGTAGGTTTAGACGGCAGGAATTGTCATACGACTACAAGCAATAAATATTTTTAATAATAATAATTCCGGAAACGAGCCCCCATTTTAAGTCTGTGACGGCAAATTGTCTAAAATCCCAAAACGGGACTTTATTTTCGCACGTGTGAAGACGGGGCAGGTTGGCACTTGATCCCCTACAGAATAAGTCCTGTTCAGAGTTCTTCTCTCAGGCAGATAAGAACTGGCATATCACGTGAGGGAATAATTTAGGACCAGACTGACCGCCGCTGGCAAAGGGTTCCAAATTTCACACTATCACACACCCACCAAGCCGCTAAACTTCTTTCCCTTAGATAACAGAAGAGTACGGGCCTATAAGTCTTAGTTGTAATAATATTAATATTGTAGTAGTCGGCAACCCCGGTTTCCCGTGTGATACTTTAGGAATTAATAGGACAATTCTAAGCAAGATAACATAAGGCGAATAGAAGCTGGAAAGAAAGCATGAAGTAACAACATAGACCACATGGTAAAATGAAAATACATAGGTTCTTTACTACGGTTATATATACACGTTCAGAGTGTCAAAAACATATAATTAGACAGTCCACGAATATAAACGTCTTTTCTGACTTTTGTCCTTCTTCAAATTGAGAGAGAGAGAGTGGTAAACAAAATTTGGGTGTAAAGGAAAAATGTCCCCAAAGTTACTTATCTTATTTTCGACGGGGTTCCACTGGAGAATGTTCTTCTTTCACGGGCTACTAGACTTTGTTCTGTTTTTAGTACTGGTTTGAGGGACTCGGGTCTCTCATGTCTCAGTTAATCTTTTTGTCTTCAGCCCGGAGTAAAATGGCTATGGTCCGTCTGCCACGAGCCTTGCTCAAAAACTCACTTTTTTGTCCTTTACTCCGCTGAGGGGAAGGGAACCCCACTTCCGTTTGGGGTCCCCGCCAATCATTTGGCTTCTCTCTCTTTCCCCTTCCGATGTCCGGCGACCTGAGGTCACTAAGTGCGAACATCTGGTCTATCTCCTCTGTGACCCACATTCCTTCCTAACGGTCACTTTTTGACTGTTAGATAGTGGTAATAGCAACATGGGAGGATAGTATCGTTCTTACCTCTTCGTCTCCGTGAGCTATCACGTGACAATATATATATATATATAGAATGTGCATCAAAAATGTATACAAACTTTGATTTATAAAGAATTTGATTTTTATTAGACTATATTTAAGTTTTATATTCCTAATTAAAGAAGACAAGTATAGAATATTATGAAGTATCACAAGTGTTCGAACTGATAATCGTTCTGGTCCAGGAACTGTTGATAGCATGAACAGACAGAATTGCAAACATCACTGAATTATTTACCATTCTGTTTATGGTACTTCCGGTAATGCAAACAGATGCTATTGCCAACTGCATAAACGGTTTCAATTGGTATTTGGATCCATTCTGTTTCAATTGCTTCTCGCAACTCATTAATTGTTGGAGGTTTGGAGCTATGAAATTAAATAGCCCAATTAAATGCCACGATTGCAGCTTGTGGGCTCCTTAGAAGCTGCATGTTACGACTGAGCATTACGTAAAAAAAAACTTGCCAGAGGTTATAGTGTCGAGAGGATTATAAATTTTGGGTGTAATTGGACCATTATACTTTGAAAACTCACTCACTAGTCAAATTTTGCAGATATTATTTTGGGACTATATATATACGAGGTTGAGTCAAAAAGTAATGCTTTATTCTTTAGTCCAGGAATAATTACCTACACAGGAACGTGTATCATAGATCAAAATTAAACTGGTCGTCTGTGGATCACATCTCAAATTCTCAACATAGTCACCGTTCGTCTTAATAACAATGTTCCACCTTCGAATGAGAACGTGTATCCCTGCCTCGTAAAATTCTGTTTACTGCTCTTCGAGTCACTTCATCACTGCAGTTTTCATTTCCTGTTATGACCGTCACGTTGTGTCTTTCTTGTTCTCTTTGATGCTCAACCAGAGGTCTTGGGGTCCACTCCATCTGGGCTTTTCCGAGGGCCCCCTCGGTCGGGTGTGGCCTTCCCTACCACATCTGGTCTCTACTGTCTGGAAGTCTGCTGGCAACTGCTCTGGGACCCAAACTCAACTGAGTTAAATAATAACTCAACGCCCACACGATCGCCTACTGGATCTTTGAAATCGAATGTTTAATCGTCATCAAGCGGAAATAACTGTCATGCAGTTCAGAGGTTACTCTCTTCCGGTGCATGACTGTAATGGCACAATGGGACCTTCACCTTGTCCCATATCATAAGCCTTAATCAGCCCACGCGATCTCTTTCGATTACTGGCCGTTGGAATGTGTCATTTCCTTCCGGTGTATAACCTTGGAATAGTATTTTTGGGCCGGGTCGAAGGTCAAAATATAACACATACATACATACATACATACATACATAAACACTGGTCCAGTTAATAGAGGGTAGATAATACACTCTCTGCAGAGGGGTAAGACTCTCCCTACTGGTGTCCGGGATATGACATTAGATAATCTGATGGTGAGGTTTCAGAAATGATGGAGCTTTGTGAAATGCGCAGTACCCTTTTATTGCCAACGTTCCTAGCTCCACTTTGACATGGAGTCGTAACACCTGATAGGGTCTTATCTATGAGTCAAATAGAAATTAACTGTGTACTTATGCTAAACTGAATTATTTGAAATACAATATATTGAATTAGTTTTATGAGTAAAAAATGGATTTGGCATTAAATAACCTACAATGGTTGATATGCCATAAAAACAAACCAAACAAAACCAAACCAAAGAAACACACGCATACGTGATGCATTCAAAAAGTTTCCATGCTTTTTTTTTTTGTACAGGCATTTAAAATTGTTGGAGACTCTTCAGAATTCAGTATATTATTGCTATAGATATTATGAGATGACTGACCAATTTTTATGATTTTAGGTTCAAATCAACAGCTACAGTAGCAATTGGAATACACCCTACTAAAGCCTGATTGTCACAGCTGGTGAGTTTCAAAAATGCAAACTGGACGGGAGGACATTTTAGAAGAACGATATGCAATAAAATTCTGTTTTAAACTTGAAAAAAAAATGCCACAGAAACGTATGGAATGCTTTCGACAGCTTTTCGACCATCTTGCATGAATCGAGCATCAGGTTTTGAGTGGCATAAGAGATTCAAGGAAGGCAGGGAGTCTGTGAGGGATGATGAGAGGTGTGGCAGGAGTAAGGAAGTCAATACACCAGAGTTGATTGGCCATAGGGTTAGGGCTAGGGTTACTATGTTGAGGTTTTAAGGGAGTTCAGGAAGAGATTCCGTCGGAAGAGGCCAGTACTCTTCACATCGGGTCATTGGCATTTCCAGCAGGACAATACACCAGTCCACAACTCCATCCTTGTCACAGACCTTTTGACCAAGATGGGCATCAAGATAGTTCCTCAGCCTCCCTATAGTCCAGACCTTGCTACCTGTGACTTTTGGTTATTCCCTAAGCTCAGATGCTATCGTCATTAGACAATTAAGGAGATGAAAGAGGCTGTGACGAAGGTCACTGACACGCTCACACAGGAGGGCTTCCATGCGGCCTTCCAAAAGTTGTTTGAACGATACAACAAGTGCATTGCGGCTGGAGGAGATTACTTCGAAGGGGACTAGAGTTTCATGTGTGTACTATCAATAAAAGTGCCTATACGAAAAAAGTCAGGTTTGGTTTGGTTTCTTTGTTTAATGGCATATCAACCTTTGTTGGTTATTTAATGCCAAAGCTATTCTCCTAGAAGAACAGTAGTGGTACTATTTAACCCATAGCTGGGAGGATAAGGGGGTTCATACCTTTCCCAAGGGTATTTGTCCGAAAGTGAACGTAATAGCGCGACTGGAGTATGAACTTGCTTACTACGACTCTGCAGTCCATCACTTTAACCATTACACCACGAGGACCACCTCCCCCAAAAGTCAGAAATGTCTGTATAAAATGGATTTGAACCCTTATAGCTCTGTTGTTATTTTTCACGCGTCGGATTTCGAGTTATTAAGCTTTGAATGTTTAGAAGTAAAGAATTCTCAGGATCTACTGTGCTGTCAGCGACACATGCTGATTTCGCAAAGGTTTTGCAAATATCTGTTGGCACCAGACCTTTACAGTTTGAATGGCAATTGGGAATTCATTTTCTTGGCTTGAGGTATACTTTTCCAAATTCAAGATGAGCGCATGAATTATTTTTATTATCTACAGGAGTCACAGTCTTTCCCCAAAAAGAAATAGAAAATTAAAAATTTGAAAGTTAACATAAAGAATTTACAAGAAGAAAATAAAGGATATTATACAATTAAAAATAGAATGTATTCATAAATGAATACCATTGAAATCTAGTCTTCATAAAAATACATATGTTAACATATATTCTAAAATTTAAAGGTAAATGAAACATGGTAATCAAATCATGGGTGAATATATATATATATATATATATATATATATATATATATATATATATATATATATTTTAACATTGATTTGTACACAAGTACAACGGTTTTTGACTGTATCTTTCGATTTCTTCATTTCCTTTCATCATCTGCCTGATGATTGTTGTAAAACTTCATGAAACCTAAGGTCGCATACAAACTTCCATGGCATTATATATATATATATATATATATATATATATATATATATATATATATATATGTGTGTGTGTGTGTGTGTGTGTGTGTGCATAATCCGAGGAAAATATTCTAAGGTTTAGACTTTTTTGTAGCAATCCAAGGTGAATTGGAATCTCCGTTGAGTGCCCAATGACGACAGCTATCGGATATATAATTAATTTCAGATTAAAAATATATCGAAACTTACGAAATATATCGAAAACACTTTTTATAAATTTGAAAAAACATTTATTTTAGGTCGTTATGACCTTCTTCAGATGGAGTTTAATTCATTTGTGCTTAGGATATGATGTAAACTTCCCTAACTCTTTTTCAGCTGGAAGAGATAAAAAATTTCCTTATGAAATGGCTTCAGATAATGTTTTAAAATTCCTCTTTTTTGAAAATTTATTTTAAAGAATTCATTACTTATAGTTTAAATTGCTATTTCTTTTTTAAAACCTGGTGAATATCGGAGGATGGTCCTTGTGCGTGGAGGTTTAATTTGAATAAAAAACCCAAAAATCTCTTATAATTATATCAAAGATAACTATTGGTTACAAATTTTCTATGGAATTAATGTTTGTATTAAATATTTAATAATATTATCCATGTATTTTTGATAATTAATATTAATATTAATTTAGCTTAATGTTTCTTTCGGGCATATATCGTAACCAACTTCTAGTTATTCTTATTTGGAACAATTATTTTTTCGTTTTCTTTGCAAAGTTGACCATGATGAGTACTGGATTTATATTGTGATAGAATTTAGATTCTTTTATCTGTGAAAGTTAATTTTATTATATATGTAATAAATTTAAATAGCAATCTTAATTATAAATTTATTAGTTATTCTCTGTTTGTTTACCTTTCTTCAGACGGTGTAGTACATATGTTTCTCCTTATTTTTAAGCCTATTTTTAAGTTTGTATCTTTTTTCCGATTTGTATTTTTAAAAAAATCATCCAATTTTTTAAAAAACTAAACCTCAACTCACTTGGAACACTTTCCGATAATCACTGTTTTTTGCAAAAATGAATAGCAGATTAAACTATTTTGGAAATTATTTACGGAGTCACTTTTTACGTGCCCTGTGATTGGCTCAAAAAACAACTAATAACGGGCTGTTATCAGCACATCTGCCGTAAAACCACACGTGCGCACGTTCTTCAAACTAACATCTTTTTTTCCTTTTGACACCAATGATGTAATACGGAATCTTCACTGCTGACGAAACAGGCTACGTGTCGATGTGGCGCTACATACGAGGAAGATAATCCCATGAGAAACTCAACGCACGTGGTGACCCAAAATTCTCCTTCTTCAAACTTTTGAATTGTAGGGATGAGCCACCAAAACTACATGGGGCTGAAAGAACTGTTACCAAGACAAATGCTGTAGTTAAGTCTGCAGAAACAAAACCCTTTTTGCAATTATTTTTCTTTTCTTTATCTCTTCCACTAAATATAAACCTTTTTTTTCAACTGAATTGTTCTCTTGTTCCTTTTCTCACGTCACGTCTCGTGCTACAGTAAGCCTTATGTTTCCTTACACTGCAGATGTTGATTTTGTCTTATTCTCAACGGGTAAAATCCCAACAGCTATAAGTAAAAAAAATTTACAAATAAAATTAAAAAAGAAGAATATTTAAATATTAATATATAAAAAGATTTCATTAGCAAATTAAACTTTTTTTTTGTCCCTTCTAGCTTGAAACGAGGTAGAGAAGACTGCATCATATCCTAAGAACTAATGTATTATACTCCATCTGGATAAGGTCATAATAATCTGAAATAAATTCATAATAGAAACGCTGAATTGAAGTTTCTTTGTCAATTTTAAAGTCTTTGGTATGACCCAACCAGAGATCAAACCCCGGTCTTCCAGACCATTGGCGAACACTCTACCCACTAGGACAATGATCTGGTATATATATATATATATATATATATATATATATACACAATATTGGTATCTAAATTTTTGACATGTTGGATATACATGTATAGAAAGGTACTCCTGTTAAAAGCTATGTTTTATCAAAAATTCCCCCAAAACGGTGAATCATCAAAGTTTCGGTACTGAAGTAATAAAACAACAACAACAACAACAACAAAAAAACAAAAAAACAAAAAACAAAACTTTTCTTTTGAAAAAAATTTTTATTCGAAGTTCTGGAAATAAAATATTTTCCTGTTGTTTTTTCTTAACCCGCATTTAATCATTTGAAAAAATTGCTTTATTTAATGAAAAGAATCACTGAATGGTTTTTATATTTAAAAAAAAGTCCGTATTTTTTTACATGCGTGTACGCACACAGACACACTCACATACACATACACATACGAATAAAAAAAAAACGAAAGCAAAAGCGAAAAAACAAAAAAAAATTAACTCGAAATCATAAGAAAACAAACGCACATACACACACAAATATACATGCACGTATGATATCAAAGTCTTGATGAAGGTTATTAAAACCGAAACGTTTAACGTTGGCTTTACATCACAATAAATTCATCTAATTTGGATTATTCGGTTTTTCTGCTTTCTTCATATGCGTATGTATAGCTGTTTGTACTCATGCATGTGTACATGTATGTATCTCTCGTATGCATAAATCCTTCTCTCTCTCTCTCTCTCTATGCATATCTATTGTGTGGGCTTAGATTTTAGGTTGATATAAACTGTAGAAAGATCTTCATTCATCAGACAGAACGAAATAAATCCTATAATATATAGTAACATGCATAGAAAGAAAGCTTGACCAGATAAAAAATATGTCCCGATATTACTACATCAGCTCGTACACGCAATTATATATATATATATATATATATATATATATATATATATATATATATATATATATATGTATATATATATGTGTGTGTGTGTGTGTGTGTGTGTGTATACACGACTTCTCATAAGTATTTAAACAAACATTTCTCACAAATGTGTTCATTTTTAGACTTACATAGAAAACTAAAGGAGAATCAAATCTTATTTCAATCAAAATCTCCAAAGGAGTTTGTCACGTGGTTTCGGTTTCTTTGTTTAATGGCATATCAACCTTCGGGGGTTATCTAATGCCAAAGCCAGCCTTAGGGTTCACACCTTTACCATGGCTCTATTTATGTCTCTCTATTTCAGTGTCTGTCTGTCTGTCGCTCTCTTTTCATTTATTTCTATTTTCCTGATTTTTGAAAGAGCAAAATAATAATAGTTGGAAAATGAACATGATAGTACGAGTTGTGTTCGAATTC
The DNA here is from genome assembly GCA_963585895.1 of Sepioteuthis lessoniana. NCBI lineage: Eukaryota > Metazoa > Mollusca > Cephalopoda > Myopsida > Loliginidae > Sepioteuthis > Sepioteuthis lessoniana. The sequence goes on along the minus strand of OY757911.1, from coordinate 59,045,389 downwards.
GATTACTACAATATCGCAGTCTAGAACGTTAGTCACGATATCACAGGCACTCTTCCTTCTGTCTACTGTGATGAGGGAAGATCTATGGAGGAAGAATGACCATAACGTTTCTTTATATGAATATAACTCTCACACTTTATTCTCAAAGATAGACTGCTTATATTGACCCATGACTTCTTCTCTTGACTATACCACTGTGTGTCATCTGCAAGACCCCACTTAGCACTTCTTCTACTTCTTAGCCAGGTGGGGGACGGTACTCAGCCGGAGGCCCTGCGGGCATTCTCGGTGACTGCTTGCTGAGTCTGACTCACACTGACTCCAATTGACACGACTCTCACTGGGCATCTGCATATATCACTTCATAATGCCACGACTTCCGATCAACCATGTGACTGCTTCTGCTTATTTACACTGGTGCGTCCTGTTCAGAAAAATCTCTGACTGCTTGGTCAAGGGTAAATATGCGACACTCCTAGTTATGTGGTTCTGAATACAAGATTGCATTTTCACTTTCCATAAATATTTGAACAAAACAAAAATCTGTTTTTATCACCAATGATCATAAATGCAATCAAGGATTTAAGAGAAGGGATTCAAATAACCTTATTAGTTTAACAATTCTTCTGTAAAAATCGTATTTTTAATTTCCTTTATCGATTCTGAACGTTTTTAGGAAAAATAATTTCATTTAAAAATATAACTCTATTAAGAAAATGTACATTTTCCTGTAATTTAGTATTAGTAATTGCAAAACATTACTAAATCATATATGATGTGAATAGAAAATGATTCCTACTAAAACCAAGCAATTCTCTGAGATGTGTTGTACTGCACACACACACACACACACACACACACACACACACACACACACACACACACACACACACACTAAACTGTTTTTGAAGGGCTTGTAACTGTTTTGATTTCAAGGTTGTTTAAGTTTTTTCGACAGTTTTCAAACAGAACGTTACTTACAGTGATAAAATATTTAAAAAATGTTCTCCTTTTTTCTTTCCCTTTTAAAATCGAATATAATTCAGAAGATACAATATCGTGTGTTAACATTGCTCTAATGATTTTTTCATGCAAAAACCGAAATGTTTAGCGTTGGCAAATAATTCAATTAATTATTAAATTATCATGTGAATACCTTTTATTTCATATTTCTGTATATATATATATATATATATATATATCGTCAGATTTATTTCTATTTTCCTGATTTTTGAAAAAGCAAAATAATTTTTTTTCAGAATTTTTTCCATAATCTCAGCATAGTTTGGGATTAGTTCATAGTCAAAATAATTTTAATCTTGCAAAAATATTTGTCTTGAGGCTATTCGAAATGGCGTCATATTATCCAGGCTTAAATAGAGGTTTGTCATGAAATTTTTGTTGCTAAGAAGAGCAAACCATGTGAAATTTAGAAGAAATTGTCATGGGTACGTAAAAGAATATATAAGTTAAAAAAAGTTTCCGAATGAGGGGAACACGATTATTATGATATTGAGTCGAAAAGAAAGTCGATAGAGCGGAAAACACAGACCTTTCAATAAAAATATTCCGGGTACAGCGGGCTGTAAAGAAGGTCATCTGAAACATGAAAGGACCCATCACAATTGATTTCCTTGAAACAGGTGTGACTGTAAACAGCGCTTCTTACTGCCTGTTCCGTTAGCGAAATTCACCTCATTTACAGAATGTCTCTTATATATATATATATATATATATATATAGTTAATGTTTATGTTGAATTTCTGCTTAAGGAGAGTGTAAACAAAATGGATTGTCTGTTCAAACAATTTGTAAGTAGGAATTTGTATTAATTACTTGTTTTAAAAATTAGCCTTGAAATTAATGGTATATCTAAGCCCCTGTTGAATCCATCTCTTTTGAGGTGATTCAAAGATATTGTTGTGACCTTGAAGGGCCAAAAATAAATAATACAAAGAGATGTAAGGTTTACAGCAGTATATATTTACGGAAATTCAGACAGTAACGGTTACTGGTAACTGATTAGACTCGCTTGACAAGTTCATCGAGCCAGTCATTATTTATAGTGTCGGGATGGTCCGTGCAGTGACGTCATGGGGTATATCACCATAACAGATATTTCAGAATTAAGGGTAAGTAATGAAAATTAGTTACTTGTTGGCATCGGAAGCTGGGGATCGAAACAGGGAAGGTAATGAAACAGAAAAACAAACTAAATTTATTTAGAGAGGCAGTAGGTGAGCTAAGTCATCAACCCTCTTTCTATTTCTCTCTTACTCCCACCCCGCAACCGAAACAAACAGAAGTACTAAAAACTCAAATCCCTTGGGTTTGTGTCAGCGAAAATAATGTGGCAAGGAAAATGCCCTTTATACAGAAAGGAGTCTGACATCTGTTTGCTTTTCAGGGAAAGAAGAATATGACACGTGAAGAGCCGAGCTATGCTTTGTGCGTTTCACTCTCAGCTCTCCAGCATTGCAGTCCAGCGCTGACAACGCAACACACATTGCCCTGACCACAAGGCACACATTCATTTGTCTCCGTGGATTCTACAGTAGAGAAGTTGTACGTTGACAGCGCAACGTTCGTTTTATTAGTGTAGCTCACGATTCATAAGCTGGTATATCATCAGTTAATTTACCATGTGTTTTCGAAGTCAATCGGACACACGAATAATCCCTGGTTTGTTGGTAGGTTGTGTTTGCTTTATGTTATATCAATCCTTGTGGGTTAGTTAATGCCAAGTCCTGTTGTACGTATACATTAAATATATATGATTTGTAAACACGTTTGGTGGGTGTCCTCATTGTGTCATGGTTAAAGCGATGGACTGCGGAATCGTAGTAAGCAAGTTCGTACTCCAGTCGCGCTGTTACATTCGCTTTCGGGCAAATACCCTTGGGAAAGGTATAAACCCTCTTAACCTCCCACCAATGGGTTAAGTAGTACCACGACTGTTCTTCTAGGAGAAACGCTTTGGCATTAAATAACCTACAAAGGTTAATATGCCATTAAACAAAGAAACCGAACCTAAACAAATTTTGTTGATGATATTTTTCGATGAACTTGAGCCCATTTGTTTGAACACAGTTAAATGATGTCAAATATTGCTATATAACAATCCCAATTTTACATGTGTCCTTTGTTTGCTCACTGTTCGTCGATAATTTCGTTTTTTAAATGAGTTAGAACTAATTTGTTTGCGCACTGATATTGCTGTTGTTTCTGCATAATTAAAAGGTTTCAATTATTTCTATCTACCACTAATTATACTATTCAATATCAATCAGTTGTTTGCACACAATAAAGTGGTTATAAGTATTGCTATTCAACACTAATTATTCAATTGAACACTGTTAATTTGTGTATCAAATGGTTCCAAGCATTACTATGTATCACAAACATTTCAATTAAACAGCTGTTATTTGTTTCCACACGATTAAATGTTCAAACAGTTCTATTTCATTTAACATAAGTCATTTGTTTGAACACAGTTCAAATGTCAACCAGTTTATTTGACCCATTGATAGGACTCTATCAGGTACTACCTCTGCAAACAGAGTGGACCTGAGAGTAAATAGGAAAGAAGAAAATACTAAACAGCTTTTTTTCTCTGCAGAAAAAACCTTTTGGAAGGTAGGTGTTATGGGACTGTTACATACCCATTGATGGACTCTTCCAAATTCTGTATTAATCGAAAGCCAACTACTCTCGTCGTGAGATTGGATAGAGACTGACAAGTAAACCTAGCTTACGCTACCACTTTTCTCTGTATCTAGTTACTTCAATATATCCTTAAACTTATACCGTGTTATCTTTTCGTGGTCCCAAACTGGGTCCACATCATGAAACAACTTCACAAGAAATGGAAATATGAACGAACAATGAAAGCGATTCCTTAACATCTCAGCATAGACTAACCAAAGACGAGTTGACAAGCGAATAAATCAAACAATCAATCAATAATACTGCTAAGCCCAAGTCACCCAGAATGAATAGACTGATATTTGGGCATTTTGAATGGAAAAAAAAAAGACTGATCAATCTTTGAAATTCGAAAAGAAACTCAACAAAGCTAGGAAGGTTATCAGTGATCAGCCAAAAGTTAACAGCTTGTAAAAAAAAAATATATGAAAACAATATTACTTGTTAGTTCAGACCATTACAATAATTGGTTGATATAATCAAAATGATCGAATTGCAACAAAAAGACATCCCTACCCTCCCACAAAAAAACACCAATTAAAAACTGGACAAAAGGATATCTACTTTTGGATAATAAAAAATAGACATCAGTGATATTTAACGACGAATGCAAAACTAAAAATATTCTAATAAAAGCTTATTGATGTAACGTTTACCGTCGTCAGAAATGGAATCGACAACACTGCTTCGAATTCCGGATGAGGAACGTTTGGGGTTCACTTCACGTTTGTACCCCTGGGAAAGGCATGAATCCATATCTTCTCTTTCCCAGACTGTGCTCCTTACCTTTTGAGATGGCAAGAGAACGAAGACTATGAATCAAAACAGCTTTACCCCTGTGCTTAAATAATGAAATTGTGTCGCATCTTTTGGAGGGGTTGGGTAAATACATAGATTCTAATAAAAGAGAGTATATCCGAAAACTATTCGGTACAAGAATCAAAGATGTATAACAAAAATTAGACTTCAGTGGTGAAAGTCGAAATGTTTGAAACTACCCCAAAGAAGGCATTCTAACATCGATCGATACTAAATCGCCAAATAAATTCAATAAAGTTTCGCCTATTGACAGATATATCAGAAAGTAAAACATTTCAGTATGACGGAGCACCTTGCTACAAAGAACTTGCTACAAACAAATTTTTAATTGATAAAGACATTGCAATGTAACAATAATTGGCCGGCTCAAACACGTACTTCTTATATACTCGAACCTATGTGGAGAATCAAAAATCCATGTTCCTTGGGAAGATTCCGGGCCCAGTCGGCTGGGGTTGCTGAATACACCGACCACATCTCTGCCGAGGAGTAAGACTCCCCAAGAAATTTCCTGGATATGACACTAAATAATCTGATGGTGAGGCTCCAGCAATGTTGGAGCTTTAGGGAATGCGCAGTACTCCTTTATTATCATTGCACTCTGGTCGACTCTGGCTCGGAAAGGTAGCACATGATAGGGCTCCATCTTCGGATCAAATACAACTAAAATGAACTTATGCTAAATAAGATTTTTTTGACGTTTAAACTGCGTACTATTGCTAAACTCAATTGCTTAAAATAGAACTGTTTATATGTATGAAAATGGATTTGTCATTAAATAACCAACATTCGTTGGTATGCTAATAAACCAAACCAAGGGCAGATTTCCCGAGGCATAGTAGCGAATGTGCTAGTCTGTGTCATAACAAGCGAGTTTGAACTCCATTCACGCTATTACATTCGCTTCTGGACTATTACCCTTGGGATAAGTATGGATCCCAAAATGCTCAGTTATTGCTTCACTTCTGGAATTCTTCGAACAGGTTTTGTGAATTTGATGCTCAGTTAAAAATAATTCTTACCAGATTCTCATTAAAGAACCTAAAATAAAATGTATAGCAGAAGAGTATTGATTTATTTAATTTCTTTAACAGCATATAAACTTCTTATGGGTTATTTAATGCCGAAATTTGATTAATCTGTAAATGCTTGACAGTAGACTTTTTTATTTATATTGTTCATGGAATTTTTTTAGAATTTCACCTTTTTATCTATTAGTTATATATTTGCACTTAGTTACACGATATAAATCATTGCTATCTAATACTTAAAAATTATACACAATTATATTGCTTAAAGTAACGATTACGGTTTAAGGATAAGCATTTGTTTTCACAGAGACGATTTAAAGTATTCCTATTTAGCAGCAATAATTTGAAAGCTATTATATACTTTCAGGTAACTAGTATCAATAATTCTAAGTATATAATAATAACTTCAAGTAACTACTTTTGATACAAATATTTTGCACACAGTTATATTTGAACACATGTACTTGAACCATTGACTGGACCGTGGCGGGTATGGCCACTCTGGGTCTGAGATTACCAATGTACTTGAACCATTGTACCCTGGCCGGTACGACCACTCCGGGTCTAAGATAATCAACGTACTTGACCCATTGATTGGATCATGGTAGGTACGACCACTCCGGGTCTGAGATAACCTATGTACTTGACCCGTTGATTGGATCCTGTGTCCAAAAAGTGAGCTCAGATTCGTTTAAAAATGTTATGTACAAAATGTGTTTAGAAATCATATATTTAATATAGGTTATCTTGTATATGTATAAAAAGATTTGGTCTTAAATAACCCACAATTGTTGAAATATATATGTATAAAAAGATTTGGCATTAAATAACCTACAATATTTTTATTCATGTTTCAATTTCCTATTTTCTAACACTGAAAATATCAACTGATTCTACTCCTACCCACCAGAAAGGGTTCTCGTCACGTAATGGCTAAAGTTTGGGACTGTATCTTTGCAATACGTTAGTTCGAACTCCATTTCCGCCATTATATTCTCTTTTAGACTAATACCTCATACCAACCAACGTGGTTGTTTCATGAACCCCCAAAACAATTTTCCAACATAAAATTTCTGAATGAACATGTAAAATGCTAGAATATTTTTTTCTCATGAGAAAGGTAATTTAGTCAAAGATGAATACTCTGTGCATCCAATGTCTTCATAAATAGTCGCATTTGTAAATATATCTGTTTCTGGGATGAAATAAATACCACGTTTTAATTAACAAGTGATGTTTAATTGCAAATGTTGCAGTCAAATCACGATAAAACAATCTTTGTATTAAACAAATTCTTTAATCTCTTAATAAAGTAAAGTTGGCGACTGTTGTCGAGGGTGACCAGAAGGCTCCCTTTTCAATAGCCACGGCACTGAGGTGTAAGGGAGGGTGCTACTCCTTTCCCTGGATTGCTCCACTTTACCCTTGATAGTACCTTTTATTGCTGAGTGTTAAGCAAGGAGGTATCAAGTACCATTTTTAAAGTCTTGGTATGATGTGACCTGGGATTGAACCCCGGTCTCCCGGACCCTTCTCGAACACTCTACCCACTAGACCAATGAACCGATCCCAAATGTATGAGTTTTTCTTTATACTTTATATCTCTCTCTCATTAGTTGAAACTGTTTCGTACATGCAGCTGGATGCTGGTAATTATGGGTCAACAACGGCAGGAAGTCGACTACAGAAACTTTGATTGACGGGTTAGAAGTCATGAAGCTATCTGCTCGTATAAGAAACTAATTGGATTAAAAAAAGGCTTTTTTAAATGGAAATTCTCTGTGCTGATTGGTTGATTGGATAGGGGCAGTCAGTTATTTAGTTAGATTCTCGAGAAAGTCGAGTTTCAGGCACGGAATGGGGTTCCAGTGAAGAAGACGGTGTTATCAATTTAAAGAATAATTTTTTTCTTCGTAAATTTAAACAAAAAAAGACATCCGCTATCGGAGCAGGCACAGATATGAAAACATTAAATAAAAGTGGGAAATTTGAAAATGATAAAAGTTTTTTCATCTTCCTCCCTCGCACGTAAAGAGACGACATACAAAGACCTTTTCAATTCAGTCTAAGAACAAGAAAAACGATTCTCTGCCAATAAAATAAAACATTTATCAATAAACTTTAAAATATTTGCGCATCCTGTACATTTTAGAGAAGGAACGAGTACATCCTTAATTTTGTATGCTTTGCAGTAACAATTTCATGAGATCACTAATGACAACCAGGGTAATAATTTTAGCCTTTTTTGCGTTGATAGTTATCGAATCTTTCTGAATGTTATAAAGCAGGAGATCGTTTTCCATTGGCTAAGTAAATACACAATGCTCCACACACACACACACACACATATATATATATATATATACACCTAACTTCTTCGAACCAGTAGGATGCGATGCAAAGTGAGTTTTAAAGCAAAATTTAATAGCTTCAAATTTTGTCTTTTACTTCTAGACTAGTTGCCATGACAAGATTAAAGAGCAATAGTATTAGCTCTATACCAAATGCCATTGGCCTAACGAGTAGAGTGTTTACCAATGGTCCATGAGCCCGAGGTTCAATCCCAAGTTGAGTCATACCAAAGACTAAAAAAAAATGGTACTTGATGCCGTCTTGATAAGCACTCCGCACTAAAAGGTGAAGATCAAGAGTAAAGAGGAGCAATTCTGGAAATGGAGTAGCGCCCTCCCCTCCATATTGGTGTAGTAGCTATTGATAAGTGAGCCTTCGGGTCACCCTCGACTAAGGTCAGTAACACTGTATATATATATATATATATATATATATATATATATATATATATATATATATATAAAGCAGTTTATTTCTCTTTCCCTCTCTCACTCTCGCTAAATCTCCCTCTCTCTATATATATGTATATCTAACAGACGAATCGAAGTTTATAACAATTTAGACCATCTGTATCTATCTATATATCTATCTATCTATCATTATATATGCGTGTGTGTTAAATACTACCACAACTGTTTTTCTACAAGGATTGCTACACAAGGATTGCTATACAAGCATTGCTATATATATGAGGGCTAATATGCCATTAAAGAAAAGAAAAAAACAGACTAAAAAAACAAAACAGAACAAAAACAGCTCGAAGGGTGAAATTTGACAAAGATTCTTGTTATCTTTGAAATTTGAGATTTCCTTTGAAGACTGTATATGTTTTATATGAATTTTTGAATATATTTTGTACGTTTACATGCTCATAAGCAGAATTGGTTTGGTTTGATTTTTTAGCTTCTATCGCATATCACTCTTCGGAGGTTATCTCATGCCAAATCTATTTTTCTAGAAGAACAGTAGACGAACTATTTAACCTAGAACTGGTGGTGGGTAAAGAGGTTTCTATTTATCCCAAGGTTATTCGTTCGAAAGTGAACGTAATAGCGCGATTCGAGTTCGATGTCGCTATCCAGCACGTTAGTCTGCCATATCGCCTGTGGCTGTCGAATACTCAGACTGCACCTCTACTGAGGAATAACATCTCTCCTAATGACTGTCCTTGGTATGACTCTAGACTGCGTCTGATGGTGAGACTCCTGTCCCGGAGATTTAGAGAGTGTTGAGTACCTCTTCATTACCATTGGTCCCAGGTCCACTTTGACTCGAAGTGGTAAAATCTGCTTGGGTACTATCAGTGGTTTAAATATAAATGATCAATAATTTACCAAGGATTATTATAATTAATTACTTGAGATCATACAGCTATATGCAAATTATCTATATTCGATAGGAACACGTGATAAATAAAGTTACTAATGTTAACTATCAATATGTGAAACCATTTAACTGTGTGCAGACAAATTATTAATAATTACTATTTGTGTTAGATACACGTGTGTGTAACCATTTGTTAGCAAACAAATGAGCTCGAACTCGTTAAAAATATTCGCTTACAAATTATATATATATATATATATATATATATATATTGCCATAATGGTCAGAATGTTCTTTTTTGATCCAGTCTCTGATCCAGTCGTACCAAATACTAGATCAAGGGTACTTGATGGCTCCTTACTTAACACTCAGCATTATAAGGTACGCATAAAGAGTAAGTGGAGCAATCCAGGAATAGGAGTTGTGACCTTGTGTCGTATCCTACTCGTTCGGAGAAGTTGGGGAAATATATATATATATATATATATGGGAGTGTGTGTGTGTATATGTGTGTTTATTAGTAGGCTTCTCACAAGGTCAAAATGTGACACAAGATTTCATCTTAAGAAATGAATCTTCCACCGAGCATTGTGTATTTACGTAGCTAGTGGAAAATAATCTCCTGTTTTATAACATTCAGAAATATTCGACATTTAGTAGCTACTACACCTCTATGTTGTAGCTATTGAAAAGCTTTAGTTTCACCCTCGACTATGGTCTGCAAACACACACATATACATATATTAGTTGCCAGACTGTAGTTGAGGGCAACCCGAAGGGTCCCTTTACATAGATTCTTAGGGAAGGTCGCATCTCCTTTCCCTGGATTGCTCCTTTTGCCCTTTATATATATATATATATATATATATATATATATATATATATATATATGTACAGAATTTGGCATTAAATAGCTTAAAAGTATTGATACGCCATGAAATACGAACCCACCAACCAAACAACACGGTATGGGATTCCTCCAAGAACTTTTGATTGAAAAATACCCATAAATCCCAGAGACAACACCCCACAAAACAGTAGCTCTACGGCCACCTACCTTCCATTTCTAAAACCAGACGAATATGACATGTGGGACACTGCTAGAGAAGTAAGGACGAATTCATAAGTGACGTTCTCTTGTGGACCCCTTCACATGGACGAGCAGGTGTTGAATAACCAGCAAGAATATCTCTACAATAGCTCTGTATGAACATTGGATGTAGTTTGGATGATAGAGACGGATGGTGTGTGTGTGTGTGTGTGTGTGTGAGAGAGAGAGAGAGAGAGAGAGAGTAAGTCAGTGAAATCCATGCTGGCAGCACAACATGATGATGATGATGATGACATATTCTTCATTTATATAGTAGGACCTTGCACTATAATTAAACTTTGAATTGTAAAAGATTATTTGCTAAGGGGGCTAAAGAAACAGCTCAATTGACAAAACATCTTTAATTCGACAAAAGATATTAACAATATTCTTTAATTCTATTAGAGAGAGAGAGAGAGAGAGAGAGAGAGAGAGAAAGAGAGAGAGAGAGAGAGAGTGTGTATGAAATCAGTGCGGGCAGCACAACATGATGATGATGATGACGATGATGATATATTCTTCATTTATATAATAAGACCATGCTCTATAATGAGACTTTGAATTGTAAAAGATTATCTGTTTAAAGAAACAGCTTAATTGACAAAACATTTTTAATTCGACAAAAGATATTAACAATATTCTTTAATTCTATTAGATATCGAGTGGAAAATAATTACAATCATAGATATTTGTGTTTTCCTTATTATAAACTCTGTATGTCTTTATAATCGGATGAAAAGACATTTTCCTTGACGGAATACTTATTCTAAACACTAAAAGAAAGAATCAACAGTTTTTTCTGACTTCGTGTGCAAATCTTTTCTTCAGTTGCTATTCATCAGCGACAATATATAAATCGCTGCTTTCGGCTTATTTGTATTTCAGTTCTTCTCTATTTAAACATTTTTTTTTCATTTTTATCTCTTTTAGAATTACGTTTGAGAATACCTTACAAAATTGCCGAAACTCAACAACTGTTTAATATTTTTCAATAGCGCAAAATGCAAAACAAGTTCAAGTAAAAACACAATAGCTTCGATAAAAGACACTATCGATATTGTAACCAATACACAGATATGCATACTTTAATAGGGAATATCAAGTTCAGAACGAGGCACCCTTAACAATCATTAATCCCTTTGATATCCTATGAATTAAATGCAGAATAAAGTTTTGCAAAGAACGATTTATTGCAGATTTTCATATATTTTCTAAAAAAAAAAAAAATTCTTTTTCTTATAATAATGTTTGGAGACAATACATAATTGTCTTCCTTGAAAAGTAGACATATCAATCCGGTGGTTCATGGACAGTTCAATGTTAGAAAAGAATTCATCTTGGTCTCTTGGGTACATTCTTTGAACAGTAAAGAAACACTCTGCCTGTTCTTTGAATAATGAAAACGTGGTCTCTTCTGGTCGGGGTCGTTTTGATGTCTTTCTACATCAATAAGTCTTTTACCGTTTTGTACCCCTTTTATAAACTGCTTGTTCATAGAACAATATGAGGATATTTTATCTGATGGGAGACGTTTGTGAATTCTTGTCAAAACTTCTAGCATGCATATTATGGTTAGTTGGTTGGTTCAATTATAGCGCATCAACACTTATATATCTTATATATATACTGAATGTTTAAATGAGTAAATGAGCTTATCTTGTCTTTCTTTCCGTTTATTCAGTGTTAGAATATCATTAGATATTCTGGATCAAATATTGTACATTAGTACGTGGAGAATCGGCTGTATATCTTCACAAGGAAAACCATTCAACTTCTATTTTAAACAATTCAGTTTAGCATGAGAACACAGTTTAACTGTCAAAAACAATTCTATTTTAAGCTATTCTACTAAGTCAAACAGTTCTAATTCAAACAATTCAGTTCAGTATAGATTTTGTTTAGTATAGATTTTGTTTACACACAATTAAATGTCAAAACAATTCTATTTCAAAAATTTTCAGTTTACGTAAGTAAAGTTTCAAAGTCAAAAACAGTCTTTGGGTCTTTTAGTCACCAGTCTTCATTAAGATATACAACAACGTTCTTATTAAATACATCATTAAAATTATTATCTGAACAAGATGTTTGGATGTGATGAGTGTACAAAATGTATATGAAATAACTTTTCATGCACCTCGAAACATTTTGGATAGCAAAATGTATATATTTACCCAAACCATCTGCCATACTGAAAATGACATCAACACGCAACTAGCAAAAGCATGGAGACCTATCGATAGCCTATCGGTCATATGGAAGTCGGATCTGTCCGATAAAATAAAATGCAGTATTTTCCAAGGAGCGGTCGTGTCAATTCTACGATATGGATGCACAAAATGGACGCTGACTTACAGGTCAACTATGGCCTGGAGTGGTAGCACCTGATAGGGCCCGATCTATGGGTTAAATAGAACTAATCTGCTTACTTATTCTAAACTAAATAATTTCAAATCGAACTGTTTTGATATTTGAACTGCGTACTGAATTGTTTGAAATAGAACTGTTTTTGACTTTGAAACTTTAGTTGTTATTTGTATTAAAATGAATTGTTTAAAATAGAACTTGTTATTTGTATTAAAATTAATTGTTTAAAATAGAACTTGTTATTTGTATTAAAATGAATGTGGCATTAAATAACTTACAAAGGTTGATATACCATAAAACCCAACCAACCAATCAACCAACCTCCATATATATATATATATATATATATAGAGAGAGAGAGAGAGAGGTGGCGGGAATGAAAAGTCATGATTGGCATGATTGAAGAACACGTTTCTCATATGTAGCAACTTAATATGATTTAATGTGGGCACAGTACAACAGTAATCATGTGAATAATAACACGTCAAAGAATCACGATACCAAATAGGTACACGGTACTTTGTGTTGTTAGCACTTTTCAGAGGAATATATATATATATATATATATATATATATATATATAAAGACATAATGTGGAGAATTGGCAGCTTTTTAGGAAAAAATTCCCAGCCTCACGATTATTGGTTGTTTCGTTTATCCTCTCGAGGCCCATCATTATCACAAACTGATTAGTTTGTTAAGAAAATGTTTTTCTCTTTTAAGCATTATTTAAATGACCCGATTCCTCGCAGTCACAATGTTGCACAGTAGCCTTTTTTTGTTTGTTTTTGTTTGTAAAAGTTTTAGACATTCTTAATCATGAATTCCACCAAATGCAGAGAATTGTAGATCAGTTTAAGTTGAGATGTAGACTTTCGCGTATTTAACCATAATTTTTTTCAATAAATATTATCATTACATTATAAAAGTAAATTAAACGTTTCATAGTTGTTTTTACTGTAAACAAAGGAGTTTTTTTAGAAGACTTCAATGTCAGTCATATCCATAAACTGCACTAACTGGATTGACACCCCTTCGGAAAATGCTCTTCTTTTTAAGAACGAAACTTAGGTATATGTTTCGAATTATTTGAAGGATAAAATATACTTACGACAACAAAGGGCCGGCATAGCACTGACTGAAGCTTATTCAAAACGACAAAAGTGTGAATGATGACCTGAATTGTTGATATAATAAGTTTATCTTATTTGTCCAACATTTATTTATTCTTAATAAAAATAACCAAAAAAAAAAATTTTTTAAATGAATTTGATATATTTTTTTTATCTCACATAATATTTACTTGAAAGATATAAATAAAATAGACCACCCCAAAGATATCACTATCAACACACATACGTACACATAAAAGGAGTAGTGACCTTCTCTACTACTCAATGTAGTAGCTATTGAAAAGGTACTGTTTGGGTCTCCCTCGACAACGGTCGGCCATTTACTTATATATATATATATATATATATACGAGGGGCATACAATACGTTTCCAGACTTTTTTTGTATAGCTATATTATAGCAATTTGACACATTAGAGGAACAATATCCAATAAAATTTCATTTTAAACTTGGAAAAAATGCCGCAGAAAAGTATGGGATGTTTCAGACTGCTTTTAGACCATCTTGCTTGAATCGAGCAGCAGTTTTTGAGTAGCATGAGGGATTCAAGGAAGGCAGGGAGTCTGAGGGATGATGAAAAGTGTGGGAGGAGTAATGAAGTCAATATACTAAAGTTGTTTGGCCAAAGGGTTAGGGTTACGGTTAGGGTTCCTATGTTGAGATTTTAAGGGAGTTCAGGAAGAGATTCTGACGCAAGAGGCCAGCAATCTTCAAATCGGGTCGGTGGCATTTCCACCAGGACAATGCGCCAGTCCACAACTCCATCCTTGTCATAGACTATTAGATCAAGATGGGCATCAAGACAATTCCTCAGCCTCCCTATAGTCCAAACCTTGCTCCCTGTGAATTTTGGTTATTCCCTAAGCTTAGGGGCTGTCGTTATGAGACAACTGAGGAGATGAAAGAGGCTGTGACGAAATTCATTGACACGCTTACACAAGAGGACTTCCATGGGGCCTTCCAGAAGTTGTTGGAACGGTACAACAAGTGTATTGCAGCCGGAGTAGATTACTTCAAACGGGAATAGAGTTTCATGTGTGTACTATCCGGAAATTTATCGGATGCACCTCGTATATATATATATATATATATATATATATATATATATATATATATATATATATATATATATATATATTACTTAGGACGGCAGTCAGCGGCGCCTGTTGAGGGTCAGTTTCTCGCTATCTATCTATCTCCAGTCGGCGTCCGAAGATATTGGGAAATGCTTGATGCAAGGCAATTGTTATATATTCCTTTTCAGGTTTATATAATAAAATTCACATACTAAGCGTATAAAATGCAACTGGAAGCAATATATATATATATATATACATACATACATACATACATATATATATATATATATATATACATGTAATGTAACTGGAAGAAAACTCAAACCTGGTTAAATTGTCATTATAAATTTCTTTCGGTGAAGAATATAATCTTCGTCTCTTCAGATGACTTACACGCTTACTTTCTTAATTTTTTCAATTAATCGTGTAAGTCATCTGCAAAGATGGAGATTATAATCTTTGCTGAAATAAATTTATAATTCCAATTTAACTATTTTTGAGTTTTCTTCCAGTTACATTATATATATATACTAGTCGCAGTAGTAGTGCTTCGCTGGAACATTTTTTTCGAAAATAGGTTTTGATTTGCAATCATGTCAACAGCAACAACAACAACTAGAAGCACCAAGGCCCTGATTGATTTCGCACACAGAATTTTGTGTATAAATATCCACTCCGCACGAATGGAACCTGAATGTTGCTTTATGAAAATGACGACCGTTGCCATATATTTCTGTGGGTGCTAATGTCTTTGTTTTACAATAGCTGCCACTAAACAATTTTTTCTTGATTTCTCATTTCCTGTTTTTTTTATTACTTGTTAGCCCTTCTGTGTAGATGGAGAAGATATCCTTATGGTCAAATTGATCTGCTAAGTTACTTATATTAGTACTTATAAGTTACAAAATCTCTCATTTAAAATAATTTGGTTTCATCGTGTGTATATATATATATATATATATATATATATACTATTTCATTTTATTCTTATACCTATTCTATCATTCTGATTGCGTAAAAACCCCAGATGATACGATTTGCAAATAAAATAATATTACGCAAACTAATATCTTGGAAAAAATTCCATAAAAAAGAAATGACAAATATTCGTTCAGCTAGAAAATAATCAATCAATAACGTAATGCTTAGTCAAAAGAAAAAAATTACAAATATTCGTACAGCTTGAAAATAATCAATCAATAACGTAATGCTTAGTAGAAAGAAAAAAAGAAAGAAATGACAAATATTCGTACGGAGAGAGAGATTGATAAACTGATGGATAAATCAAAAAGACTGAAGGAGGTAAAAAGAAACAAACTGAAATTGATTGATGGTTTATTAAATATTTGAAATTGGTTGATATAAACAGAATAAGATGTATGTGAACAAAAATAGATTGATAGAAATATGTTACGTTTTTCATCTAAATTTTGAACCTTAATTGCATCGAATAGTTTTGAATTAGAACGACACATAAGAAAACAGAATGTTTAAAACTTTCCCATTTTTTTCGCTTCATTTAAAGAAAATAAAAAAATTTAATTGAAATAAAATTCAGACGATAAAACATCTAATATTTAAACATCCTGGTAAAGGTTTTGTGTTAAAAAACCCGATCTGTTTAATGTTGGCAAATAATTCAGCAATATATCAAATTATCCTTATCGTTTTAATAATCATTCTTTGTATCCTGAGATGCACAAGCATTAAAAAGTAAGTAGTGATATATATGTATATATATATATGAAAAACCTTTAAAAATTACTCATATTTTTTGACGGAATATTTACTTCAGCTGACCCTATATATGAAAAAAATGTTAGATCTGCATCTTCAGACAAAGAAAAAATGAGGCATTTCTAATGAAGATTAAGAAAAACGCACAAAATTCTGGTCACCCTATCTGCCTAACCCAAATTTCGTTTGCTTTTTTATTTTTTAATTCTTTTTGTTAAGTCAAAACCAGACCATTTGTTTTTCCTGTCTGGTTGACCAATGATATTCAATTCCTGTATCGAGATGTATCAATTTTTGACTTCTCTTTCCTTTCCACTTTTTCTATGTAATAGCAAACAAACTTTTATACCCAAATATTGGAGAAAAGTAAAAAAGTATAGAATAAAGGAATAAATTGATTTAGGTGAAGAAAATAATTATAAACAACTTACATGGGAAATAATAATAATAATAATAATAATAATAATATATATATATATATATATATATATATATATATATATATATATATAAGCGTACAAATTGCTATTCATTGGAAACTGAGAATTATTGCATGAAGGATTGAAAAACGGTTATAAGTTTTTCATTACATATATATATATATATATATATATATATATATATATATATATATATATATATACCAACCCCTCCGCTCGGGCAGGATATGACACAAGGTCAATTTTTAAGCGATTTGAATTCAGAGCTTTCCGTCTCCTAGACTAGTTGCCTCACCAAGGCTAAAGAACCTAGTCTGTCCTACTATTTACCCATAGATGGAGGGAGAATAATTGAATTGATACCTTTCCCAAGGTATTAGTGCTATGTGAAATGCAATCAGTCACGTCCAGGATTTGAACTCGTGTCGCCGTCTACATTTCCTGCGACGATAACCATTACACCACGGGCACCTGTGTGTGTGTGTGTGTGTGTGTGTGTGTGTGTGTGTGTGTGTGTGTTTCCCTACATCTGTGTATGAGTGTTTGTGTAAGATCAGTTCTCAGACTACTTCCGAAAATTTATCTTTTACATTTATGAAGGTAGAAGAACTCATCAGCCGAAAGCAAGAAAGTTAAGAACAATTCATTTAATTCTCTCATTACTTCAGACATTATTCAAATTAATGTTCTACATTTAAAAGTATCCCTTCGCAACAGTTAAGGACGTTCGCATCGATAATTCGTCATGGAACCGAAAGAAAGCAATCATTAATTGCTGTGTTCATATTATTTGATACAAACACATAGAACAAGGGTAGAGGATGGATATTTCGTCGTGTATTGATCGGAAGAAAACGAATAACAACTGCACGTGCATTGGTCAGATACGACTCACTTCCGAATGGATAATTAATTTTCTACGTAAGCATTAATGTGTATGTATGTGCGGAGGGGGTTATTTAATGTAAGCGCTCCCTTCGATGTGAAACCGAAAGAGAGGTTTACTGTTTGAAGAGATTCGTTTGCTGATTGGCTCGATTTTATTTGACGTCATTTGAACCTTATTTGTCCGCAATAAACATAGTTTATTGTATTCATTATACACTCGGTTTATTCTCTGAGTATGACTTGTTCCGATTTGCAAATGCTGAAAGAGAAAGCAGTTTGTTGACTCAGACTCTTCCCCCCCCTCTCTCTCTCGTTCGATTATGAATTATCTGAAGCCAGAAGTCCATTTACTAGTGCATCATCTATCAGATGTAATTCAAATGACTTACAACTATTGAGCGTTTCCAGTATTATGTGTGTTAACCATTGTCATTCAACTTTTATTATATCAACTATATGATTCATATTTACATTATTATCGTTAGCTTTTTTCTTACTTATGTATGTGTGCCTTGCTTGACATCACATTTCATGAGGATTAATAGAAGACGAGATCATATTGTTACATTATTTCAGAGGAGAGAGTACTACTTGATTTAAGATTGTTTTAGATGAGAAAATAATCAAAGAAAGACCCAATTAAACACAATGAATGAAAGGGAGGTTCGATAAAGAAATAGATAAATAAATAAATAAATAAATAAAATTGCCGGTCAGCCCACACACAAAGTAAAATGGAAGAAATCCCAAACAGGTTTCAAAATTGGTCCTTTGAAGTTCATTCTAGACAATCTGGTTAAATTAGAGCGAAGGGTTCTATTGATAAAGGATTATCCCACGAATTAAAGTTTAGATGGTCTTCGGTAAACTAGAAATGGGATATTGGCAAGTTCAAAGAGATTCTTTAAAATTTCCGTAGATACTAACGATAGAAAAAAGGGTTTAATGATGATTAATGTGATTTTAATCACTTACGTCGTTTATATATACAGAGCCGTGTCCCTCAACCAGTAGAGTGTAGCCGACCGTCAAAGAGAATATCTGACTGTCAAAGTCGAAAGTCAGAAAGTTTTGATCTCCCAAATTGAAGAGTCAAGTTCGTTTCAGATGTGAATCACAGGAAAAAAACCTGTCGACTGTTCTCCTCTTTTTCCCTCTCACTTTAAAGTTGATTCTATTTTGAGCCGGTTATCAACGGACAAATGATTAAAGGTAGCAGTAAAACTGAGCTTCCTTGCGTTTGCATCAGTTAGGATGAATTGGACATGTAAAATATTTTTTATCTGGAAAGGAGCCGTAAACCCATTCCTTTTCAGAGAACAATGGAACGTGCAAAAATTTGACTATCCTTCACAGAAAGGACAGGCGAAGTGACGCCTGTCCTTTCTGTGTTTACTCTCCGTTCCCCAATGTGGCAATTCGGCGCTGACGATGTAACACACTTGACCACAAATCATTTGTCTCCGTGGCTACTACAGTACAGATGGAGTACAGTGAATCCGGCTTTATATTCATTTGATTATTTTTTCTCGTATTTAACCGGGTCTTTCTTTGATTAATTTTTTATCTAAAACAATCTTAAAGCAAGTTGTACGATCTCCGCTGAAATAACGATAATAATGTAAATATGAATCATATAGTTGATATAATAAAAGATATAATAAAGATCCGTATTCTCTCATGTAATTTAAGTGTTACGACGTCACATTATAAGCGAAAGTCGAAGATTTCCTCAAAGTTGGTATTTTCGAGCACGCGCATACTGTACCCAAGTAAAAATAAGTACCATCCTTCAAGGTCTTGCTGTTGTATTTTATGTTAGTATATTTGATCAAGTTACAAAAATATAAAGAAAAAAGTATTTTGGATACTTGGGTTAAAATGAGAACACCGAAAGAGAAGGCCAGTTCTGCGGAGGGAGGAATGGCGACGTCACATCCGGCTTTTAGGGAAAATGTTGTTAGTGTCTTAGATTTTTCACGATATTTTAAATTAATTATCTATTTTTTTTTCTTTTACATATTGAATCAATTTATAAAAAAAAACAATGCCGTAGAGATTTATTGTACCTCATTGTAAAGAAAATTATAAAAATAAACCTAAAGTCCATCTGTTTTCAATTCCGAAAGATAAAACATAATCTGATATATGAGTGCGTACAATAAAAAGAATGGATTTTAGTTCAGTGGGTCCTTTTTTAATATTAAAATTCAAGTAAACTTAATTGAAACTTTAATGAGTGATTTAATTTCATGTCCTTGTAATTTACAATACATCAAAACAAAGTTACAACAAATAAATTTAGCGAAGTTATTAAAAGATAAAAACCTAGTTTAAATAAAAAGAAAACTTCAGATAAATTTTCCATATAAATACATAGAAGAATATTTTTATTGGCATAAAAACTTATTCTAATTATTCAAATAATTTTTTAGAAATGTTTTCTTCGTAAATTAAAAAAAAATTAATTTAAGAATGTATTAATGTTAAAATTTCTCTCTTTTTATTTTTTACATAGATTCATCACTGATAGAGATTCGTCAATTTTGTTTAACAAAAAAATTCAATTATTTTACTAAAAATGTCAGAACACTCTCTTCATTTTTCCTAGAATTGTAAGAAAAAATGTTTCAAATTGTAAATTTTTGCTTATTATCTTTTTTTTTTTTAGATTTTTACAAGAATTCAAAATAGGTTTTTAAAATTTCTTTAGGTATGTGAACTATATTTTCGATCCTAGGTCGAAACAAAACAAACAAAAAAACTGGGGACACAATTGCAGTTAGAATTCCCATAACATATTTTCATGATGGTGTTATTCCTTGAATTCAATCAAAATGCCCCTCATATTTCTCCTCATTGACCACCTCCAGTGAGTTATCAGATTTTAGAAGAATTTGACTGGAGAATTTCTACCCTTAAAAATGCATTGAATCAATGTGTTACCGATGACTTAGCATACAAACAGCAGAGGAAATTCAATAATATTGATGATTTATAAGGGAAATTAAAATTTTTTTGATAGAAATTACTGGATGCAGCAATAGACACATATATAAGCATCAAATCTCCACATCTAAAAATCAATCTCTCTCTTGAAATTGAATCTGAATTTGTAGTAAATGTGTTTTGTAGATGTGGAAATGAATGCAACGAAGGGCTATAAGATTTCTAAGCATGTAATTCATCAAAATACTCTCGGAATTCTGATGAAAAACATGAAAAAAAAAAAAAAAATGGACATAGAACAACTACAACAAATCGAATCTCAGAATGTGATTTCTTTATTAAAATTGGTAATTTCTTTTTACTGTTAGTGCAAGGAGAATCAAACAAACATTTTGATTGAACATTGATGAGACTTAATAAGTTCGAAACAGCTGTCCAGTGGTTGCCGGATTTTCTGGCTACGGTAATTCAATTTATAATATAATTTCTCTACTTAAAAAAGGAAAAACTATATCTATTTCCTTGCTCATGTGGTTATGATTACGCGGATGCGTATTTCCAATCTTCTTGGAAAGATGTTGCTCCGGAAGTGACCGCGTCATTTGTAAGAGTACGGACGTAACTACAGGACACATTAGGTTAATTGGCCGCGCATTTACTATGACGAGTTAATTTGTTTGTGTGCGATGTGGAACTGTAGCTCAGTTGTAGAGTCTCGTCTCAGTGGTCACTGGTTCGATCTACAGTGTGGTAGGTCAGTGTATACACAGCTGATGAGACTTGATACGATCGAATCAACTTTCCAGTGGTTCTGTATGTCGCATGCAAGTATTTGGCATATTTTCCGGTCATGGTAATTCAATTTATAATAAAAAGAAAATGTGTAAACGTTTTAATTCAAATTTATTTAAGAGCAGCTAAACTTAATGACACCAAATAAGTTTGATTCTTCATAGTTGTATAATTGCTCCCCTAAAGGGTACAGGTTGGTAAGAGACGAAAAATAGATTTATCTCGCAATTCAACCTTTAAAAAACTAACCGATATGAATCCTTTGATTGAAGGTACTAATACAGAAAGAATCATTACTTGTTGATGAAAAATCTTTTTTTTTATAAGGGGGTAATACTGCTGGCTCATCTGACAACAGCAATGAACCTACAACAAGAGCTTTTGATTTTATGCCCAGCAATGTATTCCCACAATACAATGATGTGTATATTCTGCCTTCAAGCTAAGAATGTATTTGACTTAGTTAAACGTACAGTAATTGGTTTCGAGGAGATAGTCTTTCAAGTATTTATCAATCATTACAGATTATAATGCTATAAATGAAATGCTCTATCTTTTTTTTTGCAGTCAACCAAAGCTTCCAATTGTTTATCCATACCCAGGTATGACGTCTTGACTTATTTTCTTCCTATTTGAATGAGTCCATCAATTAAAATGCATTAGAAACAATTGGCTTGGTTAACAATATGCAAGTAAATGCACGCTGTAGCCAAAATTTTGTCATGATAGAACTCATGAATAAGTGTCAAAGTGCCTCATTTTGTACCTTGTCGAAACTTCAGGCCTTGTAATCTATGTCAATATTGTTATAAATTGACCTCAAAGGCACTTTCTCCAACTAATCTTGAAATATTCACTGAATGTTGGAGAAGATGCTGAATATATAACATATTCTATATTTGGTGGACAATACTGAAAGTAAAAATATATATAGGTTGTCTTCTTATAAAATACGGTAATCTACTTTTTATTTATTTACTTATTTAAATTTTAGATTTTTCTCTGTATTCTGTGACTGCTTAGAATTCTGGTATAGTATCTCGGGAAAAAATATTAAATTAACAAAGGAAACATTCTGTGCTTTGCATCATACAACCTATGCATTTCTAGAGACTGACCAAGAATAATTAAAAATGCCATACATATCACCTGGAAAATTTCAGACAGATCACCTTGAGGCAAAGTTTGATCCATACTGGAGATTTAAGAGGGATCAGTATATCTCGATACAGCAAGTGTTTGGGGGAGAAAAAAATCACAATGCTATTAATTTTAAAATTGAGCTTATACCTTAATCAACTATACATTAAAATTGATTTGAAGATTTTACAAGAACCTAATTCATTGTTTACATTGAAGGGAAAAATTCTGAAAAACAAAATTATTTTGACTTTTCCCCAAAATTCTTCAGATTTATTTAATGATCCTCATATATATATATATATATATATATATATATATATATATATAATTGGCAAACGTAGTCGAGGTCGACTTTTCAGCTACTAAATCGAAGTGGAAGGGAGAGCACTACTCCTTTCCTTGGATTGTTCCACTTCCCCCTTGATCCGTACCTAATAATGCTGGGTATTAAGCAAGGTGCCATCCAGTACCATTTTTTAGTCTTTGGTATGACTCAACTTGGAATTTAGCCCCGGTGTCCCGGGGCATTGGCTAACACTCTACCGAGTTATGAATAAAAGAATAAGATCGATAAGACTGAATGTTTTATAATTAAGATAAATATTCTTAATGTAAGAACAGATCAGCTAAAAAGCTGTTTATATATATATATATATATATATATATATATATATATATATATATAGAGAGAGAGAGAGAGAGAGAGAGAGATTTATACTTAACACACATTGCAGGTTTTTATATGTTTAGAGATGTACTGATGCTATATTATTTTGAATAAACCTTTTCGTTTATGAATGTTTTGAAAATTGACTTCAAAATCCTGTCATTTACTTGACTCAATAAACAACTTCCATTTTAGAATGCTTCTTTAGACATTTAGCAGAACAGCAGGTACTTACTCTTTTGATTCATATGCATGTCTATTTCGAAATCTTTCAGGTGCGTGCCGATTCAAAGTGTGATAAAAATTTATCACGTCTGTACCTTTACATTATCAAAATTTACAAATTTAAAAGTTAAATGAAACTCTGTATACACAATAGTAGCTTAATTGATTAAAAAGGTTATATCTTGACTGTTCGAGGACGTCGAGGTCATTAAAAGAAATACGACGGTTGACTCTTATACCATATCAAAAGATAATTTTGAAAGCAGCTTGGATTACTAATGGAAAACTCGTTTGAATAAATGTGTTGCAGAAATTAACAGTTAATAGTTCATTTTTCTTTGTAAATAGAGGTTTTGAGGTTAACTTTTGATACTTTTGAACACTCCTCATATATATATATATATATATATATATATATATATATATGTGTGTGTGTGTGTGTGTGTGTATGTGTGTGTGTATGTGTGTGTGTGTGTGTGTGTGATGTGCTGAATACATACGTTGGTGCTTATATATATATATATATATATATACATATGTGTGTGTGTGATGTGCTCAATACATACGTCGGTGTTTATATGTGTGTGTGTGTGTGTGTGTGTGTGTGTGTGTGTTTGTTTGTTTGTGTGTGTGTGTGTGTGTGTGTGTGTGTGTGTGTGTGTGTGTGTGTGTGCACGCACATGTGCTTGTGTGATATGCGTGTGTCTCTCGGTGTGTATAAACATGTGCCTTAATACATTCTATGAGTGTTACTATCAAATGACATGTACCCCTGAAGGTAAAAACTTATATACATAGCCAGTCACTGACCTGCAAATACGTACTTATACTGACAAATAAATAATGCATATGCCATCTGTTCGGATGCTGAAATCTTTTAAAATTTCTCAGATACTTGAAATACAAATGAATAAATAATCAATTCATCGCTGGTGCTTGTGCGACAACAAATAGAAAAAGAAATGAAAATCGATTATGTCAGTATGAGGTTTCATCATTTCACTTGAAACGCAATATTTGTCTCTCAAAAAGCAGTATTTTCTCTTTTAATGCTTTCAATATGTATACTGACTACCAACAATGACTATATCATGACGAGAATGTAGATAACCTCGCAGATGACCGGCCAATCTGAGAACGGATTTCTGTTGAGACTTCTTGAAGTTATTTAGTACAATGTTAGTTGAAAAACCTCTGAATACACATTTTTTTGCTGTCTATACAATAATTCTGCTAACACGTTTGACCCCACGTTATCCTAATCTCTATTTCATCCTCGCAACCAAGCGGGATATTCTCCTACCAACTCATCGATAAATGACATGTTGTTCTACATCTCTTCTTCACCGCCAAGTGAGATATTCTTCCACATTTTCTCTCGACTAAGTGAGATACTCTTTTACATCACCTCCCCACAAACAAGTGAGATATTCTTCAACCCTACCCTTTGACCAAGTGACAAATTCTTCAAAATCCCCTCTCCGCAGCTAAGTGGAATATTCTTCCACATTTCCTCTCTCCAAGTGACAAATTCTTCAACATCTCCTCTTCTCGGCCAAGTGCGATATACATTACCTCTCGACCAAGTGACATATTTTTCTACATCTCTTCCTCGCAGCCAAATGGGATGTACTTCCACCCTACAAAGTGAGATATTCTTCAACATATCCTTTTTACAGTCAAGTGGGATATTCTTTGATATTACTCCTTCGAAAAAGTGATATATTCTTCTTTACATCTCACCCTCGCAGCCAAGTGGGATATTCTTCTACATTTCTCTATGACTGAATGAGATGTTCTTCTTCATTTCCTCCCAGCAGCTAATATTCTTCCCCTACTCCCCACCGTCAATTGGGATATTCTTCTACATAGATTTTCCTTCTTCAGATCAAACATTGTTCAACTCCGATAGAATTTCCTCGTGCTAACTTCATTTATCCTCACAAAGTTACATAGTAAACATCGATTAATGTATATTAGTTTGCTGAAGATTTAACGGGCTTCAAATACCCGAAGAACTTTGAAGTTCTTATAAGCTTTAAAAAGATGCTCTCGACGGTTGATAAGCCAAAAAAGAAAACGCTCTGAAGATTTCTCGGTACTAGCAATACCGTTATCTACAAAAAAGAATATGCAACTATATACTATTAGTTTCAGTAGAATTGAATACTAACAAATGTATTAAGTATTATATAGATTGTTATTGTATATTTTTGCATTATTCATTGCAAAGATAGCAATAGAATTTATGTTTTCAAATTGCAAATAATTTTTTTCATGCTTAAATACCTCCTCTTAATTCATTTTATCCGTGGAATTTCCTCGGATCCAACTAGTCGAATACAATTTTATCAACAATAATATTCATTGTACTTAAGTATTTATTTTACGTACCTATAAATGCAAAAATACAAAGCAGTATCATTTTTATGTTGTCGGAAAGTTATAAAAAATTCTAAGTTCCACAGTCTTTGACGCACTTTGATCACTGATTTTTCCTTTTTGTTATTCCGACTGCTCTCTGGTTGACAAATTACCAATGGACGTTATTTCATAGTGGGTAAAAAAAAAATCAGTATAATTCTGACGACTCTTGCAAAATTCTCGAAAACGACAGAATTTTCTTTATTCATTAAAATTTTTAGTATGTGGGTCAATCTATGAGAAAATATGGTATTATATAAAACTCTCAGCTTGTCAAACCTCATAAGACTGACTTGAATACTTGAGCACATGTGAAAGGGTACATATACTTACTGAAACATTAAGTGCTCTTTCTCTTTATATATATATATATATATATATGTATATAAAGTTCTTCTAATGAATTGAACACTCGGTAGCCGTTAAGCATATATATCTAAACAAAAAGAAACTAATATATATGCGTTAAAATCCCTTTGTTTATGCTGTGTTTGCTGTGCTGTATGATATCCGGCTGACGTAAAATCAGTCGAGTTTCGATTCCAGTTTGGAAAATATCATGTGACTAACCACACTGATAAGTTGTGATACAATAAAACAGTCTGTCAGTTGATGACTACATATATATATATATATATATATATATATAGTTGTTTGTTCTAAAATATAGATTGCTCTATATTTTCAAGTATATGAGAGCTTAAATATTATATTAAGAAAAGATGTGATAGCAATATTAGAAACAGTCAGATTTTGAACTGTCCCCACACGCATATATATATATATATATATATATATGCAATTAGAACAAAACTCAAACCTGGTTAAATTGTCGTTACAAATTTATTCCTGCAAAGAATATGATTATACTCATCGTCTTATCAGTCCAAACATTTAATTTGAGGCAGAAAAACACCCTATATATATATATATATATATATATACTTACGAATTTACAGTTTTGTTTATTCTATTTAAATGTTAATGTAGTTTGATAATAAATAGTGCCTAATTAAAAATTGTTAAGATTGTACATATTGATGTACGATAGAGTATATATATATATATATATGCTTGTGTGTATGTGCACTATTGCAATTGTTAGATTAGATTATATTGTATATACTCAAGTAAGTCCCGCTTTTTCAAGTTTTAGGTGGTCAATCTGGTAAAAGTTGATAAATTATTGATTCAATCTATGAATTATTTAGCATGTCTTTTTTTTATTTATCGCCCCAAATATCCCATGATGCATATGTAGATTTATTCATATGCTTACTTGTTGGCTGGCTTAAAAGAACGATATTCAACTTCTCTCTTGCATCTACTTTTACGAATACGTACATTGTGTAGCATCGATATTACGGGGACTATTACTGCTGTGTTTGTATATATATTCATAGCTTGAAATCCACCCGATTACTTTTACTTGTCGATTTGTGTTTTCAGTGCATGCGCTGATATTTTTCGTATGATGTCATCAGGGTCTGTTTCGTATAATTTTCTTACTGACTTGTAGATTGCGTAATTTACTTATACGGAACGTTTTTCTTCACTTCATGCAGCTTTTGTTCCTAGCAGCAAGTGCATTGCATCAATGCGGAACCGATACAACCGAATCAACTTTATTCATATGTCAGTAGAATTTTGGAATATACCAAATGATATTGTCAGGTTTCTGTTAAAATACTCTGATTGACTAAAAATAAATACTAACCACTCTTAGACTTCAAACCTTCTGCAATATATGATAACATATATCCTTATATATATATATTAAATTAAATAGGTCAGCAAATGATTTAAAATTGGATATTTATTTATTATTATTTCATATACTTGTGCTACACGTGTTTCGGACATTCCATTCATCGTAGGGTTATGTCAATATCATCATTAAGTCACGCTGGCAGTACATATTTCCCTGAATCTCTCTCTCTCTCTCTCTCTCTCTCTCTCTCTCTCTCAGTCCGTCCATAACATCCATCGCTCCCGGCAGTTCTTCCAGATATCATATATATATATATATATATATATATATATATATATAACCTTCAGGTCGCGACGACAACACGAAGTTACTTGACCCTCTCGCAATACGCCCCTACCATCCATCGCTCTTAGTAGGTCTTCTAGATGCACCCAGTGTTTGCGCAGAGCTGATACATGTAATTCTCACAACAATAGCATGATTAAAAGTTTGTGACAATTACAAAATATGGAAGTGCTCAATGAAACAAGGACAGAGCTGTAATAAGAACTAAAACATTGAATCGTTAACTCACTATTCCTATTGCCGTGACTAAACGTTTCATGCATAATACAGTGATGATAGCTTTTGTTAAAATAATATTCCATCCTTAAAAGTAAAAAAGATACCCCTCATTGCTTACATTTAAACACCATGATATCCATCTATCCCGACGTCGAATCTTTCTCGGTTCACAACTTCCTTTTATACTGGATCGATTTTTGGCAATGATTCATCATCATACAAATTCTTATTTAAGTCAAGAGCATCATCCATCAATCTTTCAGATATTGAAGAATAAAACTAAAAAAAAAAAAAAATGCATGTTTTCATTAAACTTGAATGAAAACATACATTTTTTCTTTTGATATTTACAAACCTCTCGATGGTACTTTTTGTATTTTCCCATTAATTAACATCAAGAACCCCATTTCCGTGGGGGTGTCCTCTTGGTGGAATGGTTAAAGCGATGGACCACGGAATCGTAGTAAGCGAATTCGTACTCCAGTCGCGCTGTTACGTTCAGTTTCGGACAAATACTCTTGGGAAAGGTATGAACCCCCTTATCCCGCCGGCTTTGGTTTAAATAGTACCACTACTGTTCTTATAGAAGAATAGCTTTGGCATTAAATAACCTACAAAGGTTGATATGCCATTAAAACAAAGAAACCGAAACCAAACAGCTTCTCCTGGGAGGAGTTGTTAATTTTGTTAAACTTAACGTTATTTACAATATCGAACACGTCAAAAGTATTAAATAGTTAACTTTGTTGCTTACTGTCTCTCCACACACTCAAAGTGTTTATTGCTTTGCTTGTTACTCTCTTTTCTAATTCTTTCCTTTTTGTTTTGAAAAAGAACGAACTGGTTATCTTCGCAATCCTCATCTGAGAGTGGGCAGTAAGGGCTTAACTCACAACACTAGTGAATCATCGGCAAGATTAACTCTTAGTTAATAATGACTTAATAAAATACATCAGGCAAGAGGGCTACGTCGAGGGAAACAGTGAAAAGTTGGTGTTAACAGAAATAAGTGTTTCTTTGGTAAAATTTCTAAAACTTTTCGATGATTTCCCTCTTTCTCTATGTCATTATATTTCTATTTATCTATCTATCTCTGATAATATTTTTATATTTATTTCACATACATACAGTTACACAGAGGTAGATAGAGAGATAGAGTGTTGGTCATTGAGCAATAACTAATATATATATATAAATATATATATATACATGGGCATGGGTATGAAATTTTCTGCAAATATGAATTCCTTGAATGACAATTTGAGATTATATCTCCATACAATAATGGTTTGTTTTATTTTTTCATACTCGATATCAAATTTTGGGCATTGAGTAGACTTCAAAAACAAATTTAGTAAAATATTTATTTTTTGATTAATTCCAAAAGCTATTTCACTCAAAATTATCAAATGGAAGACCGTATGAAAATTATTGGTGCTGTTTGAAAAGTTAACGGGGAAATGTACCATTTAAAACCAAATACACACGTACCGTTCCTTAACAGTCATATATTTTACGAAAAGAACGTAAAAGACTTTTAAGGTTTTAGTCATAAAAGAGACTGGAAAAAGGAAAGCTGATGTAAAGGTTGTACCGCTGCTGGATGGTGAAGAGACTGGATCTATGCACCAGATGCTAACGGCCAGGTAGAGACGTCAACCCTCCAGAGTTCAAGTTCAGCGAAAAGGGCTCCGTTGAATTGGGAAGGACTGCTACCTGGTCACTGATGGCTTGGGTAAGTCATCTTGTCGGGGTACAATGACCAGTGAAAAGCACGAACTCCTTTTCCCTTTTCCCGTCATTGACTATTGGTTTTATTGCAGAAAGGGGTTGTGTATTTGCTGGGTTCACACGTGTCCAACCTTTAGACAGGCTGCTTCTCTTTAATCATAATAATGAAATATCATTGTTAAGAGAAACTTGCAAATACCACCCGCCCTACTCAAAAGATAGAAACTACTCTCGATACAGATTGCAGAATTGATTTGTCTGGAAAATAACCTCTGAGTTGGTACAGGAAAATTCTATTCGCTGACGAACCTGGCAATGTTATCTATGTTGGTATCAGGGTTCACTTCCGGTTGCGGTGAAAAGTTCTGTTTGTTGACGACATGGATGACTTTACGTTTTTTTAAACAAGGGTTTTCGATGTGAGTTGCCGGTGGGCTACGATAAAACCATTCCTGTAGCATATATGTTTTATAACGGTCGTTTGATTTTGTGTTATTACTGAACTGCAGCCCGTTCAATCTTGCACGCTTACCGACGTTCCGCCATGTTGTGGTGTTTTTAAAAAGAAGTCGGCCGCTGATTTTGTTCAAAAACGGATAAGCTACTAAGTAAAAGAAACAAACTAAGTTAAAAATACAGTCGTGTGATCGTATCTACTAATAATTATTGTAGGTTTATTCAGATAAACTTTTGGGGCAGAGTGTGTGACACTCATTTTTTAACATCAAGCTGACCCTAAATAAAGCGGAAGAGGGAAAGAGAAGGATCCTAGCTCGGCTCAGCATCCTTCTTTCTTTGTTTCCAATTGCTTACTGCTCTTGGACCTAACTGGACTTGAAAACCCTCAATATAGCTGACAGGGCTTGGGGAAATGACACCTGCGTTAGCAGATATTTTCTTCACTTTGTTCAGCTGACTCACTGATAGCGCGGACTGAGACTCTCTGCCTCTGCTGAATATATGAGGTACAACTTCCCAGCAGAAACTTGAAATTTTTTCCACTTCGGCTATCCAACTACTAAAGACATTAGAAATAAGATTATTGTATCCTGACCTCTTACTGTAATACCCCAAGGACTCCAGTTTATAAAAGATATAAAAATAATTTATAGTTTATTAATATCGAGTAATTCTTTTCCTTCCATATCCTTACTTAGAAATCAATTTCTTTCTGTTTTACTCCCTCTCGTCTAAAATATTCTTATCTCTCAATTTGTTTGGTTATGTCTCTTTACTATTAGACGAGTACATACATACATGCATATATACAATGGACGTTTGTCGTGTAATGGATATCATCGAAGGAAATAGACACGGAGACACGAGTTCAAATCCTGGATGAGATTGTTTTAACATTGCACTAATACCCTTGGTAAAGGAATGAATCCAACTATTCTCCCTTCACGTGTAAATAGTAAGACAGTCTGGGCTCTTTAACCTTAGAAAGACAACCGGTCTAGGAGAAGGAAACTCTGAAATCCAACCTGTTAAACTCCGCTTAAAACTGACCTTGTGTCGCAACCTGCTCGGGCAGAGGGGTTTGTAAATATATACATACATAGAGGACACACCTATAAGTATACAAACTTATAAAGGTACGCTCACACGTATATGCATATGATTAATTGTGCCGAGTTATGTGCTCCAAGGGAGGTAGAAAAGTTTATACTGTCACAAGATTTGTTATTGAGCGATAATTTGCAAACAAGTTTTCAAGCCATTTTTAGTGATCTCAGTTTTTATTCGATTTCCTAAGATTACGAACTTAGAGGAGGGGGTATTGGGCTTGAGCCTAGACCCATGCGTTGCTGGTCAGTGTTGGTCATATGCTAACTAGGTGCAATATGAACTATACTAGTCATTGTGAAGTCTCCTGGAACGTACGCCAGGTGGTCTTGCTGGTTATAGATTCACCAGACCCGAAGGTCTAATGCGATATGAATCTATGTTTGTTATTGATACTCCACTCAGTATGAATGCCAGGTGGTCCAACCGAACCCGGGCAATTTCTATTCAAGGTTAGTATGAGAGAAGCATTAAGGCACATGCCATAGAGTAATGCTTTAAAAGATGCTACCGATGAGTTAGATATCTTGGTTTTGGATTCAAAGTTGATAATGCTTATTGATAAAGCATCGATTGTTTCGGGGATGTCATCGTGGCGTAATGGTCAAAGTGCTACTCTGCTGCTTCGAAGTAAACGAGTTGAAAGTCCAGTCGCTCTTGTGCGTTCCCTTCGGACTAACACCCTTGGGAAATGTATGAAGCCCTATATCCCCCAGCTATGGGTTGAATAGTATCACTGCGGTTCTTATAAGAAGATAGCTTTAGCATTAAATTGCTCATGAAGGCTGATATGCCATTTAACGAAGATACCAAACCAAACCAATCGCTTACCTGACGCATGTGTTCAGCAAAAAGTGTCAATAAATCTCGTCCAGTGTAAATATATTTACCAATAAAGCCACCATCAGTCTTGCCTTCTTTACTAAGAATTACTTGCAGTTGAGCTTATATTCTTTTCCTCACGTTCCCGAATAACAAAAAATCAATAAGTCGATATTTTGCTGGCTAAATCAAATCTCCTTTATTTAACGATTCTTCGTCGGTGTGGTGAAGTCAAACATAGTTGTTTCGCTCTGGATAAGTTCACTATCAATAATTATAGCCCAGTTGGCTGGCGCTGTAGAATATACCGACTGCATCTCTGTATATGGGTAAGAATTCCAACATGTGACCTGGATATGACATTAAACCATTTGATGGCGAGACTCTAGCTCTGGAGCATTGGGAAATACGGAATACTCCTTTATTGCCATTGCTTCCAAGTGCACTCAGACACAAAGTGATAGCACCTGACGGGATCCAATCTATGGGTCAAATAGAACTGTTTGACATTTGAACTGTGTGCAAACCAATGACTTACGTTGAATTGAATTGTCTGAGGTAGAACTGTTTGACCATTTAGCTGTGAGTAAGCAAATGACTGATGTTTAATGGCTTTGTTAGGGATATATAGCAATGCTTGGAACAATTTAACTGTGTGCTAATGAATGAGTAATGTTGAATAAAATTATTAATGTTGGATAGAAACATTCGAAACTATTTCACTGTGTGCCTAAATTGAATTATTCGTATTACATAGCGATCCATGGAACCATGTGACTGTGTGCATAATAAATGAATAGTATTGTCTAAAATGATTTGTGTTCAATATCAATAATTGTAACCACCACACTGTTTGCAAATAAATGATTATTGATGCTTGAAACTATTTAACTGTGTGCAACTAAAACTATCTATTTTAGATAGAAACCATTCAACGGTTGGGTGGTTGGGTTTATTGGCATATCAACTCTTGTAGGTTGTTTAATGCCATATCTATTTTTAATACAAATAATCAGACCTATTTCAAATAATTCAGTTTAGCATGAGTACACAGTTTAATTGTCAAAAACGTTTCTATTTCAAGTAATTAAGTTTAGTCAAACAGTTTTAATTCAAACAATTTAGTTTAACATTAGTGTACAGTTAGTTCTATTTAACCCATAGATAGGCCACTATCAGGTGTTACCATTCCGGGCCAGAGGGGACCTGGGAGCAATGGTAATGAAGGGGTGCTCCGCATTCCCCAAAGCTCCAGTATCACTGGAGTTGAAACCATTCAAGTAAGTAAAAACAAATGATTAATACTAAGTAGAACAATCTATGTTAGAATACTTGAAACCATTTAACTGTGTGCAAATAATAGTAATACTTGTGTGAAAATAACTTAGCTCTAAATCATTTTGAAATAAGATTACCTACAAACTAGTGAATTAAAAATCAAATGTATCAACATTTAACTGTATGCAAGCAAATGAGCTCTGGCTTGATTAAAAATGTTAACTACAGACTATGCGTTTACAAATCATATACAATATTTAAAGAGGATTTGGTATTAAATAACCTACCATAGTTGGTATTCCATGAAACCTAACATTATCAAACTTTAAATTCTAAAGGCTCTTCGTCTTAACTGGACCACGGTTAAGTTATATTGAATAAATCTTTAGTAAAGCAATTCCCATGTTCATCTTTCATCATCCCAGGATAGAAAGCTAAAGATATTTCGGTATATATATTTACCCAGCCCCTCCGCTCAGGCAGGATATGACACAAGGCCAATTTGTAAGCGGAGTTTAACAGGTTTGAATTCAGAGTTTTCCTTCTCCAAGACTAGTTGCCTTACCAAGGCCGAAGAAGCTAGTCTGTCCTTCTATTTACCCATAGCTGGAGGGAGAATAATTGGATTCATGCCTTTCCCAAGGGTATTAGTGCTATATGAAATGCGATCAGTCTCGTCCAGGATTTGAACTCGTGTCGCCGTGTCCATTTCCTACGACGATAGTCATTACATCACGGGCACCTCCTAAAAAAGTGCACTCAGACACAAAGTGATAGTACCTGACGGGATCTTTCGGTATAAGTTGGCCGACAAAAGTCGAGGGTAACAAGAAGGTTCCCTTTTCAATAACTACTACCCTGAGGTCTAAGGTAGGGTGTTATTCCTTTCTCCAGATTGTCCTACTTACCCTTGTTCTGTACTGTCTAAGTGTTAGGTAAGGAAGGGTCTTGTGCGATTTTTTTGGTAAGACTTGACCGGGGATTGAACGCCACATCTCTTAGACCATTGTCCAACACTCTGACCATTATGCCAATGGGAACGATGCTTGCTTTAAAATTGCTTTTTACAATAATTAAATAATGAATAAAATGTTTGATCTCTTAACATTCTATTTATTTTTCGTATGAAATAAAATGTTTAAAAGAAATGTTTTTTTACATTCTCGTGACCTACAAAAGGAAAATATAAACATCGACATTATTGAAATTCTTTGACACTTTAAGATACAACGGAACAACCAATCCCAGCTAAAGGACCATTCCTAGTGTTGATTAACAAGGAAAAAATAACTTGTCATTTTGTGTATTTTGCAAGAAGAAAAAAAAATTAATTAGGAGGAAAGAAATAGTCATCTTTTTTGCCTTTTTGTCAAATGAATGAGTGGAAATAAAAGTAAGCGAAAACATAGACAAAATCAAGAATCTTGTCAGAGACCTGGAAATGCCGTGGAACATGAAGGTGATAGTGATACCCATTGCAGTTGGCGCCCATGGAAAGCTTCGTAAAAGATGAAAAACTAACAAGAAATAAAATAATAACGGTTTAGTTTCTTTGTTTATTGAAATATCAACCTTCATTGGTTATTTAATGCCAAAGTCATCATTGTAGAAGAACAGCAATGGTACAATTCAACTCATATCTGGGTGGGGATAAGGTGGCTTCATATCTTTCCTGACAGTATAAGTCTGAAAGTGAACGTAATACCTTGACTGTAATTCGAACTCGCTTACTACAATATAGAAGTTCAGCACGTTAGCCATTACACCACAAGGAATCACCCGAAGTATTAAAAAAACCCAACAAATTGATTATAAAAATATTAAGTACACTATACTTTTAAATTAGCTTTTAATCCCATATCTATGAATTTGGAAGATAAATCACTGGTGCCTCCATTCTGTATGTGAAAGTTTGTGTACCGGAAAGAGTAGTGAAGATTGTAATTATATATATATATATATATATATATGTGTGTGTGTGTGTGTGTGTTGCTTGGATGAGTGTTTCCAAATGTCTATATATATACGGAAATTCCATTCTCTTCTGCGTTCACTGTAATGATGTGTCATCTTGTCAATTAATACAAAGTTGACATAGCTGATTTAAAGGTTTGTCCTGGAAAGGTGTTATATATAACCCACAAAATCTTGTGGTGTTGTAAGATACCGATGGCATACTCCTGATTACTGCTAATGATGCTTTGACTACGAAACCATGGTTGGCTCCATAGTCATCACCTGATGAGGGTTTTGTTCGCTCCACAGGTTTTTTCAACCTATCACCCCTATATATATATATATATATATATATATATATTGCCAGATCTCACACACGCTTCCTAAGTTCCGGAAAATAAGTTGCAAAATTAAGAAAACTTTTCTATAAGTGAGACGATAAAATGTAACCTGTATTTTGTTGAGAGAAGTTACATACTTTCATATATACATGACTTCACTTAACGGAGGAAAGCCGTAAAAGTGAGTTTCAGTTTCATAGATATACATAGCTTCAGTTTCATATAAGATATAAATGTCATCTTAAGTTTGCTTCAAATCAGATCAAGTTGAATCTTTTCCTTAATCAACGGACATGGAATCTACTAAAATCCGGTTTTGCTGCGAGTGAAACCCAATAAAGGGATTTTAGCTTTTCCTGATCCAGAGCGAAGTAAATATTCTGGTGACAATTCTATATTTGCTCATATACTATTTCATAAAGCTTTTAATCGTAGACAGAGACAAGTGCTGCACCAGAATAAAAATATTATTTCTGAAGACATTTAAAGTTTTATGGTATTTTTGAACAAATCTCAGATATTTAGAAATTTTTTAAGAATCAAAACGACTTAGCTTCAATAAAACCTGCGTTTCTCGAGAATAACTATTTCATTGTCGAATAAACTATGTGTCAGTTTCTGTTAAACACGCCAGGTCACCAAATATGTTATTTGCCCAGTCGGCTGGAGCGGTAGAATACACCGACTTCACCTCTGCAGAGGGGTAAGACTCCCCACCCCCAACGAGTGTCCTGGATATGACATTAAAATATCTGATAGTGAGGTTCCAGTAATGCTGGAGCTTTGGGGAATGCGGAATATCCCTTTATTGTCTTCGCTCCCAGGTTCACTCTGGCCCGAAATGATAGCACCTGATAGGGCCCTATCTATGGGTTAAATTGAACTAATTGCATATGCTAAACTGAATTTTTTGACCAAACTAAATATCTTGAAATAGAAATGTTTTTGACAATTAAACTGTACTCACATTTAAACTGCGTGCTTATGCTAAGCTAAATTATTTGAAATGGAACTGTTTTTGACGTTGAAAATGTATTTACTCTAAACTGATTTGTTTAATATAGAATTGTTTTGACATTTAAGTGTGTGTAAGCAAAATCTCTACTTATACTAAACTGATTTAGCTGAATTAGAACTGCTTGACTAAGCTGAATAGCTTAAAATAGAAATGTTTTTCACAATTAAACTGTACTTACACCTAAACTGTGTACTAGTGCTAAACTGAATTGTCTGAAATATAAGTATTTTCATAAAAATGGATTTGGCGTTAAATAACCTACAGAGATTGATATGCCGTAAAACCCAATCAACCAACCAAATATGTTATCTAATGGCCTTGAAAAGTCAGTATGCATTGATATATAATAGAACCTAATCCAAAAACCCGGTGTGGTAATTCTGCTCCGTTGGCGGTACTAAAAAAGGGAGGATTCCTAAGTATGACACGAAACTGCATCTGATGGTGACATTCTTGTTGTAGACCCCTAAGGAATATTGAGTGCCCCTTCATTGGCATAACTCCTTGGTCCTCTCTGTGCTAGTACCGGTTAGGGTGCCATCTACGACTCAAACTGATCTTTTTAAATAGCATTCACATTTTATAAAACTTGATGTCATATCACTAAATTATTTGAATTAAGAATAGTTATTTAAATCTTTAATTGTTTACTAAAGATTAAAACTAGTTTCTAGAAACCATATAAAAGTTTGCAAACAAATGACCAGAAATGATTACTTTAAACCTTATAATTATTAGTATTAGATAGGAACACTTGAAACTATATAACTATATGCAAATTATATGTATTAGATAGGAATACTTCACGAAGGTTGATGTAATATTAAACTAAGAAACCAAACTAAACCAAACCATTGCAATACTTGATAAATAACTGTAAATCATTTGCATTTAGAATTTTAGAATGGTTATTTAAAGCTATAATTATTTAGTAAGGATTATTATTAGTGATATGAAACCATATAACTATGTGCCAAAAATAAATATTATTAAATAGAAATAATTACTTGAAATCATTTAATCATTTGTATCATTTCCGAATACTTGACATCATATAACTGTTCAAAAAAAAAAAAAAACCTCTTCAAAACAATTACACCAAAAATGTATATATAAACGTTCACTAAATGCAGTACCCCATTTTATTGGCATGAAATAACCCTAGAAAGATTTACTTACCTTTAAAACCAATAAATTAATCAATTAAGCTGGCAATTACTGCTACATGATGAAAAGAAGGATATATTCTTTATCTGTTGTAGTTTATGCAGGAATAAAGCGAAGAAATTACTTTCGCTCCTCATAATTGAATCATAGTTTATATTGCTAGTTGGCTGCAAATCATATGCAAAACTTCATCAAATACTAGGGAAACATCATTAAGGATTAAATGATAACCTTATCATTTTTATGAGAAAAATTGGCATATATATATATATATATATATATATATATATATATATATATATATATATATATATATATCCCGCCTAAATCAGCTTTATTTAAACACTTTGAAGATCCGTGTAACTACAAAGACACTAAACACATTAACAATCTATTTTCTCCCTTAAAATTTAATTAGTATGCCAATTTGATGCTTCTTTTCCAATTAATGTTGTTCATCTACTTTTGTGCCTTTTCTGTCTTTCTATATCGGTCAATGTTCTTTGCGTCGTGCACTCACCATTTTGTTAGACAAGAAACTCTTTGTTTCTTAATAGATAAGAAACTTGTTTGTTACTTGTTAGATGCGAAACTCCTTTGTTTCTTCTGATATAAGAAACCCTTTGTTTCTTCTAAGTTAAGAAACTAATTTGTTTCTTAGATAATAAACATGTTTCTTTATTCTTAGATATGAAAACTTTCGTTTCTTCTTAGATAAGAAACCCCTCTAAAACTTCTTGGATAAGAAAATACTTTGTTCATTAGATAGGAAACTTCTTTTTTTAATTCTTAGACAGGAAACTATCTGTTTATTCTTAGAGAAGTAAACTTTTATTTCTTCTTAGATAAAAAAAAAACAAATTTCCTTGTTTCTTCTTAGTAAAGAAACTACTTTGCTATTTTTTAGATATGAACCAATTTTGTTTTTTTGTTTTTTTTAGATAAGAAACCTCTTTCTAAATTCTTAGATAAAGAAGCTTTCGTTTCTTTTTTGATCAGAATTTTCTTGGATACATTTTAGATAAGAAACAACCTTGTTTCTTTGAAAAGCGCCCTTTTCTTACTTCTTAGATAGGAAACCCTTTGTTTCTTCGTTGATGAAAAACTTCTTTGATACTTCTTAGATAAGAAACATTTTCTGTTTCTATTATAAGAAGCCTCTTTCCTAATTCTTAAAGTTGAAAGCTTTTATTTCTTCCCACATAAGAAACCACATTATTACTTCATTGATATGAAACTCTTTTTTCTTCTAATATTAGAAACTCTTTGTTTTATCTTAGGTAAGAAACTTTTTTGTTATTCCTTACATAAGAAACCATTTGTTTTATCTTAGGTAAGAAACTCTTTGTTTCTTCTTCGATAAGAAACTACTCTATTACTTCTTTGATAAAAAACACTTTGTTTTTATAATAGATAAGAAATTCTGTTTCTTCTTAGTTGTGTCGTGGTAAGGAAAATATACACAGTGAAATAAAGTTAATCGTTTATTAACTCATGTGTTACAGTCCGACTAGTATTATAAGTCTCGCGCTGTTGGTGTTACGTACGAAGTTGGTCTTACTACTGACCAACGTCCTATAAGAGCTGTCTCTATGCTTCTCTTTCTGCTTCCTTCTGTCTCTGTTTCTATCTACCGGAAGTCACGTGGTACGAGCCACTTTACAACATTCTTAGAAAAGTTTCTTCTAGGATTGGAAACACTTTGTTTCTTTCTTAGATAAGAAATCTATTTCTTAATTTTTTGATAAGAAAGCTTTTCTTTCTTCTTAGATATGCAAGTTCAATTATAGAGTAAGTAACGAGATTGATTGATTTATTAATTAATTTTGAAAGCATTTCAAACTGTCTGGAGTTATTTCATGCCTGGGGATCTGGGAAATCTGTACATTGCGCGTTTATATTAATATTTTTTTGTTAGTTTTTGTCTTACGTTTTTTTTTTGTTTGCGGATACATAATATCATATATTCCAATCAAATTCAAATAATTTGCTGATAGATCTATTAGAAACTCGAACAGGTACCACTACTCTGGGTCAGAGTGGAACTGGAAGTAATGACACTGAAAGAGGTATTCCACACTCTCCAGATTTATAAAAGTAAATGCAGTTTATTAGTATACCCTGGACATTCCCTTCTTTTTATTTGGGTGAGAGTTTAATTATTTAAATGGAACACAGCGTATTCTAAGCTCCACTGACAGCTCCACAGACATACCGGAATGAACAAATAACCGAATAACGACCCCATTGTGGCAAAGAAGCAGAGTAAAGTGGCCTCCCGATTTTTAAAGGAAAGATTTAGAAGTCATCAGTAGAGCTTAGCTCTGATTGGCTGTTGCAAAATTATATATAGAGCCTTTTCTGTGGTCATTTTTTTTGTTTTCTCCTTGTGTGGATGCGCAGGTTGGCTGCCGGGATGGGAGTTGGAGTTAGATCGATGCCAACTGGGTCATTTGGGTGAGGGGGTCTGATGTTGAAAGACCCGAAACCCCCCATGATCCCAAAGGAAACATCACTGACGACCCATCCCGAAGCATCAACTAAGATGTATGGTATAAAACAGGGCATGTAAATAACCAGGGATTTTCTGCAACTCGTGTTTCTTTAACCAAACCAAACCAAACCACCAAGTTTTAAATTTATTTATTGGTTTGTACATAAAACTTTAGCAAAGGTAATCAGTACTTAAGTACCAAAACAATAATGCATATTTATTTTACAGTTTGGTTTGTCTATTTTTTAAATGCATATCAAGATTCTCGAGTCATTTAATGCCAAAACCGTCCTTTGTTTTTAGAAGGATAGTTGTGACACTATTTAACCTATAGATGGGAAGATAAAGGAGTTCATTTCTTTCCCAAGAGTATTTGTCTGAAAGGGAACATAATAGCACGATTGGAGTTCGAAGTAGCATAGTACGATTCCGCAGTACAGTGTTTTAACCATTTCACCACAGGGACTTTCTCTTTATAGCTTGCGTAGAAAATGATATTTCAAACGTTTTTATTGATTCAAATATAATGAATTATTTGAATATTCCTATTATATGACACTAGGTACAAGTTGTACGAAAAGGGGAAGAAAAAAAGATTGTGAGTATAATAGTTCGCAGTGAAATGTATATGTTGCAGGTGTGATTTGGTTTGCTTGTCATTTAATGGCATATCAATCTTCTCGGGTTATGTAATGCCAAATCCATCCGTCCTTTTTAGAAGGACAGTAATAGTACGATCTAACCCTTAGCTGGTAGGATAAGGGAGTTCATACCTTTGCCAGGGGTATTTGTCAGAACGTGAACGTAATAGCGCGACTGGAGTTCCAACTCGCGTACTAAGATTCCGCTGTAGAGTGCTTTAACTATTTCACCACGGGGACTTTCTCTTTGTGTTGTATAGCTACATACATATATATAATGCAAATTTAAGCGGAAACATAGCAATTATGACGCACTCCAATGGACGAACGAACACACCTCCTTACAACGATATATCTCTCACACTTTATTCTCGAAAGGGTTGATGTTGGTTGTATGTGAGAGGTGAATTGGAGACGGGGACAGACGGCTACACATTAACCCAACTTCTTCTGACCATAGCAGCACTTATTTCTCATCTTGACTGGGCTGCTCAACCGTGGGTCACTGAGGGCCCAAAGCTCTCTGTCTGCCACTGGCTCTCACGCAGGCATCTTGTCCCCCTCTGACTCCAACTCCAA
Source organism: Sepioteuthis lessoniana (assembly GCA_963585895.1). NCBI lineage: Eukaryota > Metazoa > Mollusca > Cephalopoda > Myopsida > Loliginidae > Sepioteuthis > Sepioteuthis lessoniana. Next base: position 59,003,357 of record OY757911.1, on the reverse strand, counting down.
CTGACTCAAGCCGTCTGTGTCCTGGTTATATTTTTGTTTGACGTCCACCTACTTCCACTGTTCTTCCGCTTATTTACACAGGTGCATCTCTTGATTGACTGCTCGGTCGAGAGTCAATATGTTACATTTGAGTGAAGTGGGAGTAATTCAGAGGTTCTTGTTTACTTTATAAAAAAATCTACTTTCGTTGGTTATTCGATGTAAAAGCATTGTAGAACTGTAGTGATACTATTTTTTTTACCCCTATCTGGAGAGAAAAGAGAGTTAATACCTTTCCGAAGGGTATTGGTCTGAAAGTGAACGTAACAAAGTGACTAGAGTTTGAACCTTCTTCCTATGAATTTACAGCCCAGCACGTTAGTCACTATACCACAGGAAATCTCTGAATTTATTAACGGCAGTTACTGAATATTTATTAAGTAAAAGCGAAAGAAGAAATGTTGCTTTCTTTATGGTCCCATATCAAAGGTGGCTTGCAACAGAGTGTATGACAAGTGAAGTAGGCATTGTGATGCATATTACATATACAAAGTTTAAAATACACTAGGAAATTTGCTGAATTAAAAACAATAACCATTTATTGAACTTTGTGCATTTGTTATATATTCATATGCAGATTCATGCAGAAAGAATAGCAACGACACACTGATAAAGGACGAGAAAGACTTCTTTTGAAAAATATGTACCTCTCACTTTATTGAAAGGGTTCGAAAAGGGTTACTCAGGGTTTTACAGTGAGAGAGAGTTGGAGACCGAACAGAACTGCAATATATTGACCCCCCACTCTTATGGCCGTCAGCGTTGTGTCTTTCTCGTTCTCCAGGGCTGCTCAACCGGAGGCCCAGGGGCCCAGCTCTCGGCTGGATGGTGGCTTTCTTTACTGCATCTTATCACCAACTGGTCTCCAAAACTCCATCGGGGGTCCCGAGGGCCTCTTCGGCCGGGTGTGGATTTCCCTACCACACCTCGTCTCTAACTCCGCCCGATCTCTGTCTGACTTCTTGTCTTGACCGAGTTATATAATAGTTCAACGTCTAAACAATCTTTGGAATGGCATGCTTGATCGTCATCAAGCGGAAATAACTGTCATGCAGTTCAGAGGTCACTCTCTTCCAGTGCATCAGTCTATGAGTATATCAGGGGATTTTTACCTTGTCCCATTTCATCAGCCAAATCCGCCCACGCGATCTCTTTCGAATACGGGCTATTGGAATGTGTCACTTCCTTCCGGTGCATCACTTTGGAATGGCATGTTTGGCCGGGTCGAAGGTCAAAATACAATACATTAAGCGACAAATCTACAAGGGATGGGGGATATTTTTTAAAATTCAGTAACTGACCTTTATGGTAAATACAGTTTGATTTGCCTTCATAATTTACCTCGACAGCTCGACTCTGAAATGAAGGAAACCTTATTGACGTGTAACGAACTGCTGCTATGGCGTTTTGTGTTGAGAGGAAAGTCTAAAACGGAACAGTTTATCAACAATTTTCTAGAATAGACAAAATTACTAATAATTGAGAAATAATGTAGACAGAGGACATATAAGTAGAAAGAGAATGAGAAAGAGTTGGTCGATAAGATATCAATCAAAGCCTCCCCCTCTCTTTCTTCCTATATCTTAGGGAGAGTTCTTATGTTTTAGTGGCGAACGTGTTTGATGGAGACATTGACGTAAGCAAGTTCTAACTCCAGTCGCACGAGTACGTTCTCTTTTGGACAAATAAATTTAGGAAGGGTATGAACTCCATTATTCAACCACATAAGCGCTAAATAGAACCACTACTGTTCTTTTATAAAGATGGCTTTGAGATTAAATAACCCATAAAGGTTGATATGACATTAAACAAAGAAACCAAAATATTTCTCTCCTCCTCTCTTAGTCATTCATTCAATATCTACATATTATTAAAATGATTATTATATTTGCATATGTGTAATTCTAATTTATGAGTTCTTGATTATTTGAATGATTTTACAGGCATGTCAATCCGTCTAGGCTTATTTTATGCCTAGATGTTAAGGAATCGCGATGATATTCACAGTTAAGAGTTTTCGCACATAATGTATTGTTTTAAGTATTCCCCTCTGATTCTTTGGTTTGGTTTGGTTTGATTTAATGGGATATCAGCCATTGTAGGTTATCTAATACCAAATTCATTTTTATGCATATAAACAGTTCTATTTCAGACAATTTAGTTTAACATAAATACAGTTGTTGTTTACTCACAGTTAAATGTAAAACAGTTTATTTTAAATAATTTATTTTAGCATAAGTACATAGTTTAGTTCTATTTGACTCATAGATAAGACCCTATCAGGTGCTACCACTCCGGGCCAGAGTGAACCTGGGAGCGATGGCAATAAAAGGATACTCAACATTCCCCAAAGGTCCAGCATTACTGGAGCCTCGTCATCAGATTGTTTAGTGTCATATCCAGGACACCCGATGCGAGAGTTACCCATCTGCAGATATAAAGTTGGTGTATTCTACAGCCCCAGCCGACTGGGTGGTATCTAATTCTTATTTGAACTCAATAAGTAATTATGTATATTCAATATTAATAATTCATTTGCAAACATACGCATGTTTTTAAGTAACTACTACTACTAATTCTTAATATGCAATTATAGCTTCAAGCAATTATTCTCAGAACAATGATTTACAGTTTCATGGTATCAAGTATTGCTATCAAATACTATTGGAAATTTACTAAGCTTTTTGCTTAGATGTGGCACAAGGCCATATGAAAGGGGCACCCAATGAGCTATCAAATACTATTGATTTAAAATCTTTCCCCCCTTTCTTAATAATAAGAAAAATATCAGTATTGCCAAGGACCTCTGGCACAAAAGAAACTTTACGCGTTCATAAGTTGTCTCGGGGAAATTAATATTCATAGCTTGATGCGTAGTTCTTTGATGAATTTGAAACTAAAAAAATCCGTTAAATCATCAATTTTGATTGCATTGAAAATAAAAATATTAATAGCTATTATTTAAACACAAAGATCTAACTTTTGTATTGCAAGACTCGACGACACGGAATATGTCATAGAAATAGAAACTTTTTCCATTGAAAAACAATCAGAAAAATACGAAATGAGATATTTCTGTCGGATTTCAGTCATTGAATTTCCTTTATTCTAATTCGTTTATGGCTCTTTTCATTAAAAGGATTTAATGACTAAAATTAGAGACTGTAGCAAATTTCCTGGTTTAAAAGCCTTGAAAGATATTCTCAATTGAAAACACGGACTATATGTCTTCGAAACGCCGACCAGATGAAACAATTCTTTCCAGTTCTCAATATACATCATATGAACAAACGTCTACTTCTATCATCTATGATCGCTTGCTATTTTTGCATTCTTTTTTAGTCGAAACCAGTCTCAGATAATGTCTGCTTAGAATTTAAGAGCAGTGAAGACGGATATAAGATTTTGTTGATTGGGGAAAATGTTGCTGAAAGCTGACAATAGATTCTTTTTACACCTAAGATAATGATACCGCTTCGTGAAAATAGTCAGTCCAGAACGTCTAAAGTTCAGAAGCAATTTTATCAATTAAAAGAAGTAAAAAAAATGTTCATTCAGTAACAGGGATTGACTTTTATTACTAAAATATCTCACAAGTCTGTCTGGCTTCGACTTGTGAATGAATTCGAGTTTTAAGTTTTGGTAATACCTTTTCTAATCCAGCAATTATTTATATATATATGTATTGACTTGTAGTTTCACGGATCTTACAAGAAATCGATAGGGTTTCTCTTATGGTCATTTGAAGTCAGATATTCTTCCAGTCAAATATTTGTGACTAACCAAATAATGAATCTCTGTAATTAGTAATCTTTGCTTGTGCTTCAAGCCAGAAGCCACCCTAGCAATTTGTATGTTGTTGTTTTATGATTAGGCAATAATCTTCCAGCTTTGACAGGGTGCCCTCTGTGTAAAATCAAACTGCATTTGATGTTGAGGCTCCAATTTTAGAGCTATGGGGAGTAGGGAATGACCCTTCCTTGCTTTTACTTCAAGGATCACTCTGTTCCAGAGTGGTAGAACTTGTTAGGTTCCCTAATATATCTGTTTGGAAATTATTCGTATTCTATAGGACCGTGTTAAAAAAAACAACAGCACACTCTTAAGAAGCAACTAAAAATGCTAAATACCACCCCTTACGTCAGTTACTCGTTCCAGAAAAGGTGAATAAAGTCGAAAAACGACTTGACTCCGAATTTATTTGTCCTTTGCTAAACCACAAATAACCATTCCCAGTTCTATATTTTATTTATAAATGCATTTGTTATAATACATGCTCAATAAGAATCTATTTCAAACTTCCAAACAAATAAATTTTAGTTTTTGATATAGAACAGAAAAAGTAATCTAAATTTACGAATACATGTACGTACATACTTGTAAATGTAGATGTTTAAAATTTGTCGATCTTTACAGTACATCACAGACTTTTTATCTATGAATGTGATTTGCTCAAAGACATAACAAAATAAAATGAGCTGTTAAAGACCGCTAAATAAGACAACACAGCTTCACAGATATTTTGATATTTGTTCTCTAGGATTTATGAGGATTATACCAACATTTACTGTAAATGTACGTATTCTAATATTATTCTATATACTTTTATTCTCATTTATTATAAAGCAACATGATTTTTTGTGTTTTTAACGCTTTTCTAGTGTTATTATGAAATCAAAATTTATGGCGGACCGACGTAAAATCGAATAAATTGACTTAAACTTGATTTTAAGTTTTCTACATATTTTTTGATAAACGACATAAATTCGGAACGCCTTTACTAGAAATGATGTAACCTGTGGTATACCTGTATGAAGATACAATTTCCTAACCTCTAGGCATAAAATCGACTGGTTGACGTGCCGTTAAATTCAATCCATCTAGCAAGCAATTATCTAAAGATAATTATAATGCAGTAATACCTCAAGATTCATTGTAGACACACACACATACCCCCCCACACACGGAAGGAATATTTCATTTTTGTGTATGCATGCCTATCCTTTGTGTAAGCGTATATCTTTATAAGTCTACACACGTATGTATTGAATGAAGATTGTGGATACTTGTATATCTTTTTAATCCTGAATTTAATAGAATGTTACCATATTTTATTTATGTGTTTGTAGAATTACTTATAACATTTTCCTATAACTCTACAGGTATGTAGTTTTTTCTCAAAGAAGTTCATACGTACGGCATAAGTGAAGAAACTGTGCTGGTTAAACTATTACTTCAGTAAAGAGGCCAAATAAAGTAAAATTATTAATGATGTTATTTAGCTTTAAAAAAAACTGAAACAAGAATAAAATAACTTTTCTAACTAAATATATTTTTATAGAATATAACAAGCCAGTCTGACATGTCAGCTTGGTGGTTTTGAATAGCTGCATTAAACCAACTGCACCTTTCGTCTAAGTTGATAAAGATCGATTGATAAGGATAGATTGATACGGAAGGCATCGATGAATAGATATATAACTAGAGAGAGAGAGAGAGAGAGAGAGAGAGTGAGTGAGAGAGAGAGAGAGAGAGAGAGAGAGAGAGAGAGAGAGAGAGAGTGATTAGTAGTTGTCACTATGTGATTCATTTCATTCTGGATTTGACCTTCTTCAAACTAGCGCGAATTGCATGACAATTTAATTTTTCCATCGTCGTGGATGTATTCCGAGTGGTTGTTTCTGACTTCTTAGATACCGTTCGACAACTGCATGGAAATACCTATTGTCTGTGAACCTTGCGAGATGTCCGGTTCCGAGGAACTTCTGCTTTCGGTATTCAACGATCACGTCCCTTATTCCACTCTGCTCCTCAATTATTTCGCTTCGGATGAGCTCATGCAAAGATAGATCTTTCCATAAAACTTTATGGCATGACCAGTTGAGGCTCTTCCTTCTTCGTCGACCCAATCAGGTGCTACCACTCCGGGCCGGAGTAGACCAGGTAGCAATGGCAATGAAAGGATGCTCCGTATTCCCTAAAGCTCCGGCATTACTGGACCCTCACCTTCCGATTGTTTAGTGTCATATCCAGGACACTCGCTGTATGGTGGGAGCCTTACTCCTCTGCTGAAAAGCAGTCGGCGTATTCAGCAGTCTCAGCCGTCTGGGCAATCCCTCCTTGTACTATGCTAGATCATAACTGAGTAAGGCGATAGCAATGAAGGGGTACTCCGCATTCCCCGAAGCGTCAACATCAGATTGTTTAGTGTCATATCAGGACACTCATTGGGGAAGTCTTATACCTCCACCCAACGAGTGACCTGAA
>OY757911.1:58937051-58992051 GCA_963585895.1 Sepioteuthis lessoniana | reverse complement strand
AACTATCCTCTTTCGAACTATCTGTATGTCTTTCTGTCTCTGTCTCTGTCTCTCTCTATCTGCCTCTCTCTATCTGTCTGTCTGTCTGTCTGTCTCTCTCTCTCTCTCTCTCACACACACACACACACACACACACACACACATATATATATATATGTATACCTATTTAAATCCCTTTGAACAAACACATAAGTATTTTACACCTATTAGTATGTAATCCTACTTCTGTGAATATTTGTATATCTGTTCTTTCTCGAAGAATGAGGAAGCAACAGTAGCAAACAAATAAAGATTCCTGGCCGATAACAAACGGATAATATACAAATATTAGCGTTAATCGAACGTTTCAGCCGCGAGATATGTCAAGGGATTGAACGAATGAATCGGTCATGTGCAAACATTGCCTGAATAGAATATAAAATGCATCACCTCAAATTGACTTAGCGGTTTCCCTAAGCGCACTCAAGGTTCTGATTTAATGCTGCGTCAAGCACAAGTCAATCACTAAACCAATGGAAAAAAGCGGAATCACTTTTTACGCTGCAAATGGCATTGGTCTTTTTATTCATTTGAGTACCGTCCTAAAATATCCTCCAGAATCGACGTTTTTATTTTCTGACTTTACGCTAAGGCTTGATATTTTTAGGCTGATATCAGAACACAAAGAAAGCCTTATAACGTAACACAAGCTGCACGTTTTCGTAATATGAATCACGGGAACATTTCAAGTATTTCTACTGGATTCTACAGTTAACAACCTGTCAGATTTTTTAGATGTTTCGGCGAAATAATATGAATCAGGAATCAGGTGTCATTCATATAAAGCATATATTAGTGTCTTTTTTATCTCCTTTTTAGATCAACTTTTGATTTATGATCATAAAGTCATTCTGGAATTGATTTTTGAAACCAAGATTGCTTCTAGTCAATCCTATTTTGTCTTCATTTCCACTTTACAATTTGTGTGTAAGTCGAACTTGATTTATAGCCACAAAATCATTTATTCATGGAAGGCGTTTTTGAAGGCAAGAAGTTGTTTCATTTTTATTGCTTGAAATTTAATCTAACGATATCGAAACAACGTAGAGTTTACATTAATGAAAAGTAATTCTGAAAAAAAAAATTGCTTTTTTTTTTTGGGTTTATCTTATTGTCAAGATGCATTTTCTGTTAATGTCTTTCAAAAGCCATTAACAGAAAATGTATCTTGACAATATTATTGATATTACATACTTGTAATAATAATCAAAGGTTTGTTTATTCTTTATAGACATCTGAACAGTTTAAGATGAGACGACTAAAACTGGAATGAATTATTATCGGATCCTGTGAGAAGTTTTAACATATTCTTTTGATCGTCGTGTGAAAAGAAAAAATCTTACGAAAAGAACATCTCTAACAATAAAGAATAACCAGTACATAACCATCTCAAGATGTAGTTCTATAATAATTATATTCTTCTTGTCAAAATACTACATTTCAGCTTGATACTATTCTGTAAGATTGTAAGCGAATGATACGAAGAAGGGGAATTGATAAATTAGCATAAAAAAAAAAAACAACAAAAAAAATAAGAAAAACAAAAATAAGAAAAAACATTATAAACTAGCAGAAAGACCAAACTCCCAAATTCAAACAAAAGATAAAAAAAGGAACAACAAAAATTTACAAACAAACAAAAACTAAATAAACAAACCAACAAAAACAAACAAACTAAAACAAACACAAAACAGCACCTCCCCACCAAAAGAAGCAAGGAAGCAAGCAAAAAAAAAAACAACAGCAAAAAACAACAACACAAAACAACAAAGCAAAATAACAAAACAACCCCGCAAACAGCACGCTGGAAGAAAGACGAATTCACAAAGTTCAACATATCATCAAGTGCGCTAGGTGTAACAAGATATACTTGATCTAGCACCACTAACTGAGAACATGAGTTAATCGGAATTGCCGAAGTCGCAAGACTCAATCAGCAATCTAAGTGGGGGTGGGGGTTGGGCGGATGATATCATCCAACGATTAGCCGTTACAAACATGGTAAATACAAAAGAATGCTGGATAAACTTCTGGAATTTTAAAAATATTCTATAGCTTTCTTTAAAAACCTCATACAAATTTATCTGCAGCCAAGTATTAAGAAAATACAATCACTATTGAGTTAGATAGAAAAAGGAACTCCCAAAAACTTTAGGAGAAAAAAAAAAGACAAAAAAAAAAGCGAAAACAAAACAAAAAAAAAAGCAAAAAGAAAACGACAGATGAAAAATATTTCCCGAGAAATTGAATCGTGCGGAAGAATGTTGGAATTGAAAGACAATGGATTTTTTCATCATTAATTGTAGGCGAATTTGTAAATAAAAAAAACAAAAAACACCCCCGAAAAACAAAAAACAAACAGATTCTGAAAGAATCTTTTTTTTTTCTTTTGTCTTGTTTTCCTTTATGAAAGACGCAGGATGAAATCTTTATAGATTCGACGAGAATAGAATAAATATGAAATGGTATTTGTTCTCTTACTTTTCTTTTTTTTTCTGCGAATTGAATACATTAGAAAGAAATCCTTCAGCATTTTTTAAAACTTAATATTAAATCTGTGAACTTGGCAAATTCCGTTTGCTTACTATCTTATTCTTCGAAATAAGAAGACTTCTGGAGCAGATATTTAGATATTTCTCTCTTTTTGTTATGGATTATTATTTTATTTCTTGCAATTTTTTTACACAAACCAATTTTAACAGGTGGTTTTTCACTAAAGTCAGAGTGACATCAAGTCTTTTCTGTTCTCCAAGACTCTTCTGAGTATTAAAAACGACCTTAACAATAGAGTGGTCTCTAAGGCCCTCATTCTTTCTCTGATTCCAATTTCTCCAGTTTCTTTTCTGAGCCTTTCGGAATAGTTCCAAGTGCACCAATTACAATTGGCATCACCGTCACCTTCATATTCCACGGCCTTTTTAAGCTCTCAGTCAAATGTAAATCTTTTCTCTTCCTTTTATGTTCACTCAGTGGTTCGCTGGAGGAACAACATTCACCGGACAAGTTCTTTTTTTTCTTGTTTATTAATATTAGGTTTGGCTTTTAGCTAGGATTGGCTTTTAGCTAGGTTTGGCTTTTAGCTAGGTTTGGCTTTTAGCTAGGATTTGAAACAAACAATTTCTGAGAACTTTATGGGTTTCATTTTTTTGGACGGATCCTGACTTGTGCATTTACCATTTGGCATTGCCAAATTTTAATGTCAAGCACAATTCTCAGTAAATCATTTTCCCACCCAGTCGTACCAGTTTTTGTGTTAGTTTTCTTTATTCGCTTTTTGTAATTCATCATTTTATATATTTCTCAACACAATATACACCTGCTATTTAATAGCATATAATCAATTATCGTGTTGGTATAATAGATTCTTATGGCATTGTTTTTTGTAGTTATCAAAATAGATTCATTTTCCCTTTTGAGGTTTTCCCTGATTCGCTACATCCTGGTAATCTCGTGTGCAATTTGTTTAGTTTGTCGCTTGAAGTATCTATACAGCTGTTTTTCTTTCCATTTTTGCTTTTTCTAGATTTTGTTTTTTGATAGTTTGTCCTTATGTTGACATTGCAGTTACTGACTAAAAAGTTTTTAATTCGTAAAATCTTTATTGTGCTCAAAGCACAAAATGTAGAGCAATATCATACTATTTTTCAAGTATAAAATAGAAAAATAATAGTTATAAAGGATAGAAACTCAAGACTTAGAATTTCACGATATCGATCCTCAGGTGAATTAGTATTTGGCACGTCTGAATTCTGTTATATTCAATTGAAAAAAATATCATATATATGAGCATCGGCAAGGTGAAACTCTCAATCTTAAGATTTCATCCTTCATATTCTAATTATCTTATTTTATACTTAAATATATATGCAAGAATTTAAAGCATTATTCTTTCTTTTTTTACTTGTGCGGTCAGTCAACTGTACTAATGCCGTTTAAAAACCTCAGTAAAGATACAGAAATTAATAAAAATCGATTCCTCATGAACACTGAGATATGAACATTGCTCAACTTTTGAAGACCTGTCTTGCTCTTTTTTGCTCGACACAAGTCATTTTTAGACAAGATAATCACCGGCGAGAACAAATAGATTATGTTATTGAAAAAAAAAAAAAAACGAAGAAAATTCTGAGCAGGTCTCTGACAGTTTTTAATATCTCACTATAAACTGTTACCAGCTAATTGTTTTGCTGTCAAACAGCTCACGTCCTTGTGTGCCGAATGTAATACAGCAAAGCATTCTGAAGCTGGGATGCGAATTTACTCTACATGTGGCGTTTTCTTGAGGAATGTCACATACTATCACAATTTTCAGTTCACTTAAAACTCGTCTGGTCATAACACCCGAAGAAGATATACCGAAACAACAATTATTTTCCATTTAGGAAAGAATTTTACATGAACTGTGACGTCAGGTCATAAAAAGCCAGGATGAATATATTTATGACTGAATAAAGATGTACATTTATATGAAAAAAGATTTTGCATCAAACTATATCTATAGTGATCAAATGCTACATTTAAAACTTCTTTTAAAATACATGAATACATTTTATGTTTATTTATCGAATAATCATATATATATATATATATATATATATATATATATATATATATATTTCCAGTCGGCCGGGGCTGTAGAATACACCGACTGCTTCTCTGCAGAGTGTTAAGACTCCCAAACAGTGTTCTGGATAGGACACTAAACAATCTGATGGTGAGGTTCCAGTAATGCTGGAGTTTTGGGGAATGCGGAGTACCCCTTCATTGCCATTGCTCCCAGGTACACTCTGGCCCGGAGTAGTAGTACCTGATCGGGCCCTATCTATGGGTTAAATAGAAGTAACTGCATACTTTTGCTAAATTGAATTGTTTGAATTAGAACTGTTTGACTAAACGGAATAGGTTGAAATAGAAATGTTTTGACAATTAAACTATACTAACATTTAAACTGCATGTTTATGCTAAACTGATTTTTTTAAAAATGAAAGTGTTTTTGACATTGAAACTGTACTTACACTAAACTGAATTGTTATATATAGAATTTTTTTGACATTTAACTGTGTGTAAACAAAATTAGTTGAATTAGAATTGTTTGAATAAACTGAATAGCTTGAAATAGAAATGTTTTTGACAATTAAACTGTGTACTCATACTAAACTTAATTGTTTGAAATAGAACTGACTATTTGCATAACAATCGATAACACAACTCACTGCAATTCCATATTTTCATATTTACACGCATAGACATCCACAGATACACACTCACATGCATATATATATATATATATTAATTAAATTATCATAACCAGAAAATCCAGCAAACGCCCATATGCGCTTACGGAACACTGAACAGCTGTTTCGACCTTATTAGGTCTCATCAGCAGTGCATATCGTGATCTCCACCTCTAGAGATCGAACCAGCAACCCCAGAATGCAGAAACCAAACTTTTACCAAGTCGGGAAGACGTAGCGCTATATGTGGTCGTGTCCTCTGTAAGGTAAAAACGTACTTTCAAAATACATATTCACATGCGGTCGCGCATTCTTACCATGACTTGTTAATTTGGCATCGCTTATGTGTGGCATGAACTGGCGGCCCATTGGTAGAAGTACGGTTTCTGCATTTACTACGTAAATTCTCTTTTTACTACATATTAACCAAATATTAGTTCTTTGGTATGCCACAATAAAAAGGATAGTAAAATGAACTGATAGACAAACTTCCCTCGCATAACTTTTTATCTACTCAACAGAAGTTATTGAAATTAGATATTCCGACCATCAAACTCTATAAAGTCTGATTAACGAGGGTTGATATGTCATTAAACAACAAACAAACAAACAATTAAACAAACAAAAATATAATATTTGAATAAAGTAGTTATTGTATCTTATTCTAATAATAGTACATGTTTGGTTTCATTTCTTTAATGGTCTATAACCCTCATTGGTTGTTGGTGCTAAAGCTACCCTTGTAGATGGACACTATAGGTACTATATAACCCAGAGCTCGGGTATTCGGGGTTTATACCCCTTGCAAGGGTATTTGTCAGAAAGTGAACGTAATAGCAGAACTGGAGTTTGAACTCGTTTACTACAATATTGCAGTCAAGCTCGTTTGCCACAACGCCTCCCAGATTCTCGTTCCTATAGCAAATTTAATCTAAATATAATGATATAACAGTACAACATATAGTTGTTCGTTTGTTTTTCTGAAATTGAATCAACAATATTTGGATAAGTTTTAATCTTATCCGTCAAAAAAATTCTTTTCACCAAATATTTTCTTTTCTTTAGTTTAGCTTTTAATTTCTGAATATAACATTGATTTGCATGTGCAAATCTAGTTGGTTGCACAATTCGCGGTGGAACATCACATAGTCATGTCTATTCTATTGTCCTAAGTTGATTAACAACATTCAGTTAAAATGTGAGTGACGGTATTTACTATTCTCTATTTCTTGCATTTTAGCCACATTATAGTTCTTTTAAATATACAAAAATAGGCTTAAAAGTTAAAAAGCTGAAAAAATTTCATATAATGACCACATGTTTGCTGCTGCTGACCTTTTTGACCAATTGGATACAAGTTGCCCAACGTCGGTTGATGCACTGTGGGATCACATGGAGGACTATGGTGATAAATAAACTTTATTTAGTCACATTCCATGAGAGTATCTTAGTCTGCCTATAATCTTTTCAATTGACCCTTGTTCTTGTCCTTATCTTCAGTTATCTTTAGAAATGTGCTCGTCGCAACCACACCCATATCATATCTTTTTTTTATTCTTCTTATTTGTCTTTTGAAGTCTTCATGGAGCGGCTTGTCTTCCCTTTTTCTGGTATCTCTTTTTTTAAGATCCTAAATCTGTTAATTCTGCTTCAGATTTTGGCTGCTATGATCCTCATTACACTCTCAAGTCAAAACTTGTATCTCTCAAGTCAAAACTCTATTCATATCTAATAAGTAATTATCTTTTTCATGACATATTAACTTGCAGCTTAATTAATGGAGTAAACAGGTTCATACGTCATTTTGATTTTCTTTGGATCCAAAATTCTTATTTCTTATCTCATTCAATTTAGAAGAGGCCCAAGATATCGTACTTGTGAGACTATACATGTTTTTCCTCTTATCATGTCATTCTTTTCTTAATTTTCGGCAGTATTCTTTTCTTACTCCCAATTTCCTTCCATCCTGTTTTAGTGAATCTGTCTCCATTATTTCAAGATATTTGTAGCATTTTGGTGGTGGTGGGATTTTTTCGGCAAATATCCGGACGATTTCCTTCTTTAGTAATTGAATACCTTCTGGCGTTTTCTTTTTTTTTTGTGGAATCATCAGCACCGTATATGTGTCAATTTTAAATTTTCATTCCAAAATTTGATCAATAAGTTCTGTTTCGATTAATGCTTCTATTTAAGCCCATAATTCCAGGTCGACCATGATTATTAAGTGATCTAGGTTTTCTGGTAAATAAATGAGTCTATATATGTATTTACGGTTCGGTAAGATTCAGTTTAGTGGTTTCTTTGTTGTAATGGATTGTCGTGAAGACTCAGAATCTCTGAGTAAGATGTGCGGTTGTTGTTACTGAGGTAATAGTCGTTTACTCATTATTTTATATACTTACCAAACAACTCACACTGTCGGCTGGCGCTGTAGAATATAGCAAATGCGTCTCTACAAAGGGATAAGACTTCTCTAACGAGTGTTCCAGATATGACATTAAACCATCAGATGGCGTGTCTTCAGTCAGTGGAACTCTGGGGAATATGAAGTACCCCTTCATTGCTATTTCTCCTAGGTCTACTCTGATACCGGAATAGTAGCACTTGTTAGAGACCTATCTATCAGTCAAATTGTCAAATAGAAATGTTTGCTATTCATCATCCATCATCATCATGTCGTGCCGCTTGCACGGATATCACTGACCCTCTCTCGCCACTTCTCCCTATCGTTCATCGCCTCTGGCAGGTCTTCAGGGTTCACATCCCGTATCCTAACAGAGCTAATGTATGTATGTTAGAGGTGGTCGTCCTGCTTTTACTCGGCCATATGTGGGGGTCCATAGGAGTACATCACTTATGAGCTCGTCCCTGCTTCTCCAGCAGTGTCCTGCATGTCTGGTTCGTCTAACTTGGATAGTTTTCGTGATGGGAGGCAGGTGGCCGTATAGTTGGTGCCTTGTTGGGTATTGTCGCCAGGACTTGTTCAATATTGCTCGCAACATTCTCGTGTAATTGCCGTCAAGCTTCTTCTCTAGCCGTTTTGTCAGCGTCCGAGTATCGAAACGACCGCTGCCGATTCATTTTATCGGTCAGGTCTGATTTCCATATGATCGATAGCTTATCGATAGCTGTCCATGCCTTCGTTAGTCGCGTGTCGATGTCTTTTTCAGTTGATGAGACACTGCTTCCTAGGTAGATGAATTACTGAGTACAAAAAATTACTTACACTGAATTGACTTGTTAGCAATAGTTCTGTTTGACCCTTTAACTGTGTAAACTGTTTAATTGAATTGTTAGTAATACGTAGCAATACTTGGAACCATTTAACTGTGTGCAAATAAAATGATAAATTGTTCTTAGAAATATTCGTGTTACAAAGAAAAAAATACTTGAACTCATTTAACTGTGTACAAAAGAATGAGTTCAGGTTCTTTTTTAAATGTATGTATAAATGAATTTACAAATAATTTGATATACGTAAAAACAGGTTAAATAACCCACAATGGTTGATATGCCATAAAACTCAACCAAACCTTAAATCTCAAGCCAACCTCTGTGCCATGAACAGGACACGACACAAGGTTAATTTTTATGTGAAGTACATTTTTTGAATTCAGATTTTTCTGATTCTCATATTAGTTTTCATTTTATGATTTAAGTGCACAGCCTTTCGACCTAGTAACTCATTTTTTTTTCCAGTTCTATAGAATTCAAATAATCTCGTCCAGGATTTGGATTTCGGTCGTCGGTTCAATTTCTTACGACGATAACTGTTACACCACTAGCGTCTCGAACTCATTATAGTAACTGACAGTCTTCACAAGAGATTAAGAGATAACATTTCAATATAATCCACCACACTTCGCTGTGATCATGCTGATTTTAGAAACACTCTTCACGGAATGATTTTTGTTGTCATTTTACCAACGTCTTTGCAAGGATCTTTTGGACGGTTTTGAGTTTTTAGGCAAGGTCCAAATATTTCCCCAGCTTTTCAGTTTATTCCTGTTTTTTTTACGGAAATGATCTTCTGGAAAGGTGAAATAAACTCTGTGACTAAAGTTTTTTTCTGTTTTTCTTTTGACATTGATTAATCTTATCGTCTGATTTATATTGGATAATCCGATTGAATATCAAAGCACTATAGCTTTGTAGAAAACTTTTACTTCCTTATACTCTCGGACAGATTTGGATTATTCTTTGATGGATTATCTTCAGACATTTGCTACAAAGGCGCGCTTAGCGTAATGGTTATCGTCGTAGGAAATGGAATTGGCAAAGCCTGGACGATACCGTTTGCATTTCACTTTGCACAGATGCCCTTGGTAAAGGCATGAGTCCACCTTTTATCTCCCAGCTATAAGGAAAGAATTGGACCGACAGGGCTCTTTAGTCTTGGTAAGGCAACCAGTCTAGGATATAGCTTTATTCCGCTTAGAATTTTGTTACTTTTTGTCCATGGCTGAGTATTTGGATTAATATATACAATGATATATCTTTGTTTGATGGTCTTATATATTTTATAGTCTCCATAAACTAATTTTCTGTTTCCTGACTTTAACATAACCTTTTCTAAAAGAATTGTTCCGAAACACTATTAATAAGAGTTTCGTTTCTCTCTTCCAATAAATTCTTTGCAAACATGTCATCTTGGCCGTATTTCCTTTTGTTTATCTCCTTTTCTTTTCGTAAGCAATTTTTTTTCTGATAAGCAATTTTATTTCAGTTTCTGGTTGTAATAAACATTTTTCCCTTCGAATATTTCTTTGAATTCTTAACCTCTTCGATGTGTGTGTGTGTGTGTGTGTGTAAATGGATATTGAGACACTAGTGCAAAATCAAACGCTTACTACTTTGTCCAAAATTTGAACCTGACTCTCCGAATTTATTTTCTTTGATGATTAGCAATGCACCACACACGTTTCTCTCAAAAATAGAAAAAAAATCAATAGAGAAGAAAGAAACAGTTCATTCATATCGTCTCCTCCTGACAAGTTTATGATAAAAAAAACAAGGTGTAAATAAATAAATAAATAAATAATCAAATGAAAAAAATCTCTCAAAATGCTGTTTTATGCTATTCTCAAATATTTTCATAGCAGTTGCAACAATTCTTAATGTTAACGAATCTTCTTTCATTGTCTTTCCTTTTCCTGTACAATTAATGTTATTTAAGGCCGCCAAGTTGATGCATAAACATTGTTTTTATCTTTCTTTTGGTACTCATTTATCATATATTCTTTTGTCGACTTTAAGAAGAACACCGAAATTTTTACATTGGATGCTGTCCGTGAATTTGAGCTTTTGATTATGGACTTGATCATGGTAATATTTTTAGGTCGGTATTGAACTCATCAACGTATTCAACAAATTATTTGATTTATTATTATCATTATTGTTGTTTCTAAACAATTAACACATTTTTATACAATGAAACAGAAAATAAATTTTCACGATGAATTTATCTAACCATCGTAAAATGTAACTTTAAAATTTTCAATGTGACCCCGAATTCTTAAGTTTGTAGTTGTATCCAGATAAATGACATAGAACTGTGACATGAAGCAAAATTTAAATCCATTTATTTCTTAATTTTATGATTATCTAAACCTATCCAGAGAGGGTGAGTATGCATTTGTAAAGCAAATTGGTTGACAAGTTTTGTTTTAAAGTGTAATGAAGTCGAGAATAGGAATTATTTGATTCGGTTATTGTGTTATAACTAAGACTCAGCAAATTGAAATGGTTTGTTTGTTTGTTCGTTTTTATTTTACGGCATATCAACCACCTCGGCCATTTAATGACAAATCAAGTTAAAAAAAGAGGGAAACAGAAAGGTCTTTTATGTTGGAATTTATTAGTAGGGAAACGGTTTGTAGAAATAATCTGGTTTCATTGAAAGTTTACTTGTAAAGAATCATCTAGTAGTAAAAAGCTTTTTTTTTTGAGAAACAAGGATTAGATTTTAAGTATTTCTTGCTGAGAAACAGTTTAAATTGAAATAAATCTTTGATAAACAGTTCTGTCAAATGAGTCTTGAAGCCTTTTCAGGAATAATCAATATTGTTTCCCTTGTCTCTTCCCACGCACATTAAATGTATCAAGAACTATGATCCTTTCTCCAGTGTACGTCTTCAGTTCGAATTACCCAAGACAAATCACTGATATGGCTGCACCTGTGTGCATAGAAATCAACATTGGTGCACACACACACACACACACACACACACACACACACACACACACACACACACACACACACACACACACACATATATATATATATATATATATATATATATATTTTGTCAGAATACAATATAGAATATATATATATATATATATATTGTCAGAATACTATATATATATATATATATATATATATTGTCAGAATTCAATTACGAACATAACAATGTAGATTGCAAAGAAAAATTTAAAAGTCGTCTTTTAAGATAATAAGATGAATTCATAGCGTAAGTCTATTTTGTGTTTTATTGCATAAGAAAATATAGATAGTTTAGTAACAAATATAATGATCATAATACATAAATATATGTGAATCAAATATAATTTTTATTTGAACTTTCATTGTAATAACCTCACAGACACACGTCATTATTAAAACAAAAAAAATCCATGTTTATTATGTATCATTTTATTCATCTACTTATTTGCTTATTTCCATTTCCTAAGGGCTACACACGTACACAGTTTGGACTGACAAGGGGCGGTTTCCTGTTTGTCGGTCTATTTCTACTTCATCAAACCCATCAACGGTTTATTAGCACTGGGCTCAGAGATGGTGAAAAGTAAAACACTGACACAACTAAAAACAAAGCAGAATAAAGAAACAAAGAAAAACGCAAAAAGAACTATAATACTTCAGTAGTCCCTGAGAATTTTTCAGGTCTTAAACAGTGGAATCACTTGGTCCTCTCAATATTATCTGCTCTTTGTTTAACACAAGATTAATTTTCTGAGCATCGATTCAATAAACAGGATAGACACCTTCAGTGTTACTCAAAATACATCTCTCCTTCCTAAAACTCATTCCCATGTCTTGGAACCGGTTAGATAACTTCTGCATATTCTTGACATGTCCCTTTTTGTTCTTTCTTTATACCAGTACGCAATCTATCTATACCAATAACCCAGGAAACGAATTACTTCTCTGGAAAAAGCAAGTTGCAAAAAAGGTCCTGAGAGTAAGTCTGTTGTCTCGAAATATCCAAGGTTGATATAATTGTTGGCTTGTTCGATTGGTGCAACATGTTCACGAAAATGTGACAAGTGAAGGATTGAGAAGATTTTTTTCTGCCAAACTTAGCAAATATGTTATCAGATATCAGTTGTGGGTAATGACCAATCTTCGCTGCTTTGTTGATTTTCAACATATTGTCTCCAAATATACATATGATATCGTCTGTCTTCAACTCAGGCAGAATTTGGTCTGTAAAATCCGAGAACATCACCAGTGATATCATCTTTTTGTCCTGTAACATATGGTCAGTCTCCCCATTTTGTCTATCAGATTGTGTTGCATGTTGACCTTGACAAAGCTGTCAATCAGGGATTTCCGAGGCAGGATGTTCCAGCTGCGTATAAAAAGCGATTACCGGAGGACAAGAGATGTCTGGGTGTAAGCAGTTCACGTGGGTTGATAGCCGGAAAGGTGGTTCACGTGGGTTGTCAACCGGAATGCGTGGGCGTTGGGGGATTATATATACACAGGTACCCACATCAGCCACGGTTAGTCACATAGTCACGGTCAGTAAGTGCCCAGAAGGGACTGGGGCCAAATGGTTTGCAGTGGATCGCGGTCGAGAAGCAGAAGAAGTGTTAAGTGAGGTCCTGAAAGTGGTATCAACGAGTTTCAGAAGTTACGGGTCAATAAAGCACTTCTCTGCCAGTCTGTGTCTTAGTCCTCCATCTGCCTTCTTCTCGCTGGCCCTCTCTCACACATACAGCAGTTTTGACCCTTTCGAGAAATAAAGTTGTGAGAGCCATATTTTTGTGAAGAAAGTGTTATAATTACTCATTCCTTCATCATGCAACACAATAGTTGTAATTAAGTGAACATGGTTTGAAAAAAACACAGTAAAACATTAACTTGGAGGAAAATCTTGGTTTGAAGTCACAATATATCACTTAACTCCACTTGAAATTTCTCGAAGAATTTGTCTGATACCTGACGATCCTTTTCAACGTTGGTTTTACTCTTGATCTCCCTTAAATCGAAACGAATCTTTGTAAACCACTTCTGTGTGAGTCTTAAGACTTTGCCAGGAATAATCAAAGTGGGAGAATTACGTTTTTACCTGGGAACTTAATACGCATATAACATGACCAAAAGACTCTGATTCTCTCTCCTGTGTAAGACTTTAATTTGATCTTTCAAAGACTCATCGCTGATATGGCTGTACTAATTTTGATTTTTACGAACACTAGTTTTACTTAAACAGAAATACTTAACCGAAATTTACTGAAGATATCCGAGAGTCTATTCCATCAACTCATTTGTTATGGGTCAACTGGTTCGTTGAATGGGCAGTATGCTTATACGCATTTTTATAGGTAGTCAACTGTTCCATTTTGCTTAAGCAAATACTCGCAAATAACAACAACAACGTAATCCAGTTATACTGAGCAGGTAGAATAACCACTTCCGCCTTTTTATTACTGTTGTGGCTTGTTAGGGACCAGAAAGAAGACACTGAAGAAGAGAAAGTAGACGGAACAAGTCTATTGAATAAAAGAACATATATACAAAATAAGAGTGTTAGCACAGCATGTAGAAGTATCCGTCCGAAAATTGTCAGGTTCGACTTCTAGGAGGAAGTCGGTATTTGTTATTTCGTCCAACCGACCGGACAAGTGTGGCACAAGGCCTTTTTTGGTGAATTCGGGCACAGGGCCGTAGCCCAGACACGCCCAGTGGCTCCAAAAGTGCCTCGGTCCCTGTTGGCATTATCTAAAAAAAGGGTGCTTCAAGCGCCAAGGAGGGTTAAAGCCTGAGAGGACGGTCCCCTGAGGCTTAGGATACCGGTCAAGGTGCACCTCGACCGACTGCTAGAAGAGCTAGGACACACCCAACCAGATCCGTGTACCGACCAACGTGCCCGATCGAGGTGTGTCCCAACCTAGAGCTAGGAGGAAGTCGGTATTTGTCGTACGTCCCACCAACCGGACGAGTGTGGTCCAAAGCCTATTTTAGGTGGGTCCGGGTGCGCTCGACATGAATCCATGTCAGACGACCTCGACCAACTGCGAGCAGAACCAGGACACAACTGACCAGATCAGTATACCGACCAATACAGCCGACCGAAGCGTTTCCCAGCTTTCGCTGGGAGGTATATTTGTCTCTGCCTCCAACCAGACAGGACTTAACACAAGGTCAATGACCCGAAGGTCGATTATTGTGGGGATTTAGGGGAGTGGAAGGTCAGGCACGAGCCGAGGAATATGCTGGTCATCGGCCCACTTAGTGCAATGTGTGTCAGATCAGCTTAGCTTGACATAGACCCAAATATAGAACCTGGCACGTATGCCTGATTATTGCTTAACTGGACAGCAAGGTCAAGTGTTATAAAAAGGGGACAAAGATGTCAATGATGCAGCTTGCTCACCCGAAGGTGGCCCAGCCGAAGCCGGGGACCTTTCGGCCTCAAGTTTGCCAAGGCATGATCGCTTAAAGTTAGGGGTCGAGGAAAGTCGAACCAGAGTCAAAGCTCGAGCGCTGCAGGTGTTTGCTGCCATCGACCCGCTTAGTGCAATGTGGGCCTATATTTTCTTTGCCTTCCATCAGACTTGAAAGGAAAATGACCTGAAGGTCGATTATAGTGGGGAATTAGGGGAGGAGAAGGTCGGGCACGAGCCAAAGCTCGATCTCTGCTGATATATGCTGGTTATCGGCCCACTAAGTGCAATGTGGGCCTGATGAGCCTAGCTGGACATAGACTTAAATCTAGAGCCAGACTAGTATGCTTGATTATAGCCTAAACTGGACAGAAAGGTTCAGTGCTATACAAGAGAGACAAAGGTGTCAATGTTGCAGCTCGCCCAGCCGAAGGTGGCCCAGCCGAAACCGGGGGCCTTTTGGACTCAAGTCTGCTATGGAGCTTTGACCGTTCGGAACGGATACCAGACAGCCCGCTAAAAAGTCTGTGTGCGAAACAGTGGCTCGTCGAACGTCTTCGCTGGGAGGAAATCTCTTTGAGAGTGAATAGGGTTATTTTTATAAAGGAGGAAGAGTTCAGTATCATGTAGATAGGTCACCATAACAATTACAACCAGTCAAACATGGCCGAAACGGTAGTTCTGTTTCGTAGAACAATCTACAGTATCTAACTATCTATTTTATGAAACAGACATTCTGTAAATGATTTTTAACAGTAAATCTATGGCAAATAACATCTCGATATTTATAGTTATTTGCTCGATGCTGGTCTGGAGAATATTCCTTTGGGTTTGTCAAATTATTTATATTTCAGTTTATATTAAAACAGTAGAGGGATAGACAAACAGTGATTAACCAAAACGTCATGACCTTACATTCGGAAAGAATGTTCGAGGAAACTTGCATTCGACCCATTAGTTAAATTAATGAGATAGACAAAACATAGGCAATTATCCGGATAGAATGTTTTAGGTCTATTTTACATTCGGACCCTTAATTAAGGTTGAGGGAATTAAAAACATTGTTCAGTCAGAAAGTTATGACCATTAATTCGGACAGAATGCTTTAAGTTAACTTTGCATTTGGTCCTCTTGATACGGTAGAGTGATCGACAAGAAGCAGTCAAAAGGATATAACCTCTAATCCGTAAAGAATGATGTAGAACCATTTTGCATTCAATCTTTTAATTAAGGTAGAGGGAGCAGTAAGCAGTAGTCTGTTAAAACGTTATGGGACCTATAAGATAAAACGTTACATAGACAAGCAGTAGTCTGTCAAATCATTAAAACAGTTAGAACTATTTTGGTCACCTGACTGAAACCATCTAATGAGGGCCGCGGTTTCAGTTTAAACTCGAGTTCAATAGCTGTCGATTAGTATCATTGACACGTCGTATTTTTTACGCGTTTAACGGCTAAGAACTTACTTGAATGCTAAATTATATGTCAATTTAAATCTTACCAATTTATTATGTAATACAATTATAGTAATTAAATCATAGTCAGGATATCACAGTGATTCGTAGAAAATCCCACAAAATGCGCGATAAAAGACTTACTTCATCCTACTCGCCACTTTATGGACACACGAGTCAATATCATAGGTACCCAGGTTTTTAGTTTACGACGGCTTTTTATTACCTGAACAATACAGTCTTCTTTACGTCCCTCTAAGTATTCTCTGTCTATTGCCTATGTATAGAAAACAGTAAATTTGTTACATCTTTACCGTGTATTTTTTCTGTAACAGATATTTGCTCCATTATATTAAGATGTTTGTTATTTTTCCTTTTCAGATGACAAGCAGAATCTTTTATTTGAAATAAACGATTACTTCCTTAAAGAAAAAATGTGATGGAATTAATTGAAATTACCTTGAAAAATAGCGATGCTATTAATATTGTTTACTTTTTGATCGTGGCGTTCATGTATTAATCTACTAAACATTGTTTATCCGTCTTGTATCTTCCTTTTACGAAAAGCCATAAATTACACATCTAATATTCTGATAATACATCTGTGAACTCTCATAAAAATACATAGAAAAAAAAACGATCGACATTTTAGCTGATAAAACTTCTAGGAAGAAAACATAACTGGCGTTTTGTGCATGACTTTCTTTGAATGCATCATTTATATGGTTTAAAGTTTTCATGTTTATTAGGACTATATAAATTGCAAAAAAAAAAAAAAAAAGTAATTTTCATTTCCCTTAAAATGTTATGCCTTCTTACTCTGGTAAGATTTAGCATAGTACAAGGAGGGGTTGCCGAGGAGTAAGACCCCCCTCATGAAGCGAGTGTCCTGATATGACACTAAACAATCTGATAATGAGGGTCCAGTAATGCTGAAACTTTGGGGGAATACGAATCATTCTCTAACGAAAACATTAAGCTATATATATATATATATATATATATATAGGTATATCTATACACCGACAAAAACTATTAGAAAAAAAAGTTACCAGTAAATTTCAAAGCGCACTACCACGCATACACACAAAAAAAATCCCCAAGGTACACACTCACACACACATGGAGGAAAAATAACTGTTCATAAATTCCAAAACCACAACGACAAGAACGTATCAAACATCAAAGAGGGGTAAAGCAGACTAAGGTAAACACACTCAAAGAAAAAGAGAGGAAGACCTTTCTATAAACCCATAACCAACTGAAAATCATTCAAACTGTAAAAACGAGTGAATTCAAGTCTTACTGAGTACCCTTTAACAAGGCCCTGAGTTATATATGTTCTTTGACAAAAGCAACGACCGGAAACATACACGTATGTAAAAACAAAATAGATTAATAAAATAAATTAAAAAAATACAAATCTCTTCGTGGACCTACGTATTTTAAAATATATATACATATAAATAATTCTAAAGTAAAGGGTTTGTAGGTAATATTTTTTAAATAAGCCAGAACTCATTTGTTTGTACTCAGTTAAATAGTTTTAAGTATTGCTACCTATTGTTTGCACACAGTTAAGTCATTTCAAGTATTTCTATCTAACATCAATAATTTTATTTTCCACAGTTGAATGGTTTCAAGAATTGTTATGTAATACTGATAAAACAAATGATATAAATATAAACATACAATGTACACAATTCCCCACATTTTGGTATAAAATAACCCAGAACAAGTTAAACCGCCCTAAAAATTAATCAATGAATCAATCAAACAATCACTCATTCATTTGTAATATTTGATATTGCAAAATAGTTTCCAACAACTTGCATAATATGGTCCTTGAATTAAAATCTTGATATGAAGTATTATTAAATTACTTTTTTGCAAGCGAGGTAACTTGTATCTTCCACTGTTATTTCTATCAAATTGCTGGAGCAATATTTCGTCTGACACATTATATTCACCCTTACAACACACATTAGTATTAAGACTGAAAATAAATATACAATCTGATCGAGAGATCGGAATACAAACACAAGAGGATTTTAGATTAGAGATTAGCAAAAAGGACGAGCTATAACTTTAAAAATCCAAATAAAAAAAATATTTTCAAAGTTTACACGGGGTCTGAAAAGTAAATGAAATTACAAGGCTTTTACACTCCATAATTGTTTTTATGAATACTAAAAACAGATGAAATCAATGTGGTCTAAATTGATATACTATTTAACATTTATAAGGATTAGATAATTAAAAATATCGGCTGTTTTAAGGGTAAATTTAACCTGAAAAAATGGTGTCTGCCTCCACAAACTTTGGCATAAATATAGTCAAAGGAATTATATCATTATATTTTTCTTGACACTTTTTTTTTTTAGAATTGAACACCAAATTGGTGGAATAACTAAGATTTTAAATACTGGGTGTTTCAGAAAAAATGTCTAATTAAATAGCTTGATTAATTCTCGTTCATATGATTTCAACTTTACAGCCTGTGTAGAACCAACTAACAATTCTACTTTTAAAAATCTATGCCTTTTTGTTTTAAGGTATAGAAATGCTATTCACTGAAAAAGAATATTCGAGTATAAAGAGTATATTTGAACACTGTTGAACAAAGCTGTGCTGCGTGGATTTGTAAAAGAAATCACTAAGTGCAATGCAGATTTGGACATGGCACCAAAAGTTCTAAGAGGATGGCTGTTTGTCCTTGGCAAAAAGACCTTGAACGACCACTTGTTTTGGAAGAGATGGTCGGGTAGATTCGGAAAACATTTTTGCTAATTCCCAGCATGTCCATGAGAAGGGAAGTTCCGGAGACTCAGTTTCATCCATCCATGTCGCTAGGAAACATTTGCAAATGGTATCCTACAAGCAGCAGCTCGTTCAGACCTTAAAGGAAGATAAAATGCAATAATTTCCGTGTCGATATGCTAGAGATACCTGAAGAAAACGAGTTTGAAGAATGGGTTACTTTTTTAATGATGAGGTCTTACATCGTATAAATGGCCAAGTCAACAACTACAATATTCACAATGGGGCAATGAAAATCCCCATGTCACAGATGAGTACATGAAGGAAAAACCAAAAGTAAATGCATTCTGCACCATCGCTAAGAATTATTTTCATGGTATGTTCTTCTTTGAGGTGAATGTGACTGGCGATGGTTATCTGCCAATGTTTCAGAACTTTTTAATTGATAAGCTCATTGAAAATAAACACGAATACTTCTCTTTTCAACAGGACGGGCTCCATTTCAATTAAATCTCGCTGAAAAAAAATCTATCTGCAAGATGAATCACACGTGCAGGTGATGAAGACAATTTAATGTTGAAATGGCTGCCATGTTTTCCTGGGTTAAATATTGGGAATTTTTGTCTAGGACGATATCAAAGGACCGGTTTATGTCATCCCTCTTCCCATAAGTTTAGATGAACTGAAACAAAGAATCACTGCGGCACTGGATTCTGCAGCGTGTTTAGCAGGTGCTGGTCTCCCGTCTTGACGTACGCCGTGTCATAGACAGAGTACATACTGAAAAATTGTGAAAAATTAATGAAATCCACATACCTTTTGCTTATGTAGTTTCATTTGCCTTGATATGTAGTTACTCACATATTTACTTTTCAAATGATATCAAATTCTTTGAAACGCCTTGTAGTATATTGTGTAAACTATTTCTATACAAATTAGTAACCCAGATTTGATTCGATTATTGGCCTGTCGGTTGGGGCTGTAAAATATACCGACTGCTTCTCTGCAGAGAGGTAAGACTCCCCCAATGAGTGTCCTGTATATGACACTAAACAATATGATTGTGAGATTCCAGTAATGCTGGAGCTTTGCAGAATGCGGAGTACTGTTATGCTTTGACCTTCAACCCGCGCCCCGGCCCAAAAATGCTATTCCAAGGTGATGCACCGTAAGGAAGTGACACATTCCAATGGCCAGTAATCGAAAGAGATCGCGTGGGCGGATTAAGGCTTATAATATGGGACAAGGTGAAGGTCCCACTGTGCCAATACAGACTGATGCACCGGAAGAGAGTGACCTCTGAACTGCATGACAGTTATTTCCGCTTGATGACGATTAAACATTCGATTTCAAAGATCCAGTGGGCGATCGTGTGGGCGTTGAATTATTATTTAACTCAGTTGAGTTAAATCCAGGAAGCAGTTGCAGTTGGCAGTGGCAGAGCAGTTGCCAGTAGAATTCCAGACAGCTAGAGACCAGATGTCCTAGGAAAGCCACACCCGACCGAGGGGGTCCTCGGATACCCCGATGGAGTTTGGGGTCCAGAGAAGATGCTGATAAGATGCAATAAAGAAAGCCAGCATCCAGCAGTGGGCCCTTGACCTCCGGTTGGGCAGCCCTAGAGAACAAGAAAGACACAACGTGACGGTCATAACAGTGGGGTCAAGATATTACAGTTTATGTTCGGTCTCCAGCTCCCTCTCACATGCAACCCTTGAACAACCCTTTCGAACCCTTGCAATAAAGTGAGAGGTAAAATATTGTTAAAGAAGTCTTCCTGCATCGTTTCTTCCTGCGTCGTTTATCAGTGCGTCTGTTGTCATTGCGTCGGTATGTATCCAGTATATATATGTATATTTCTGCATGAATCAGCAGATGACAATGCAACAGTACCTCTCCATTGGAATCGGTCCTAAGTCCACTCTGCCAGAGTGGTTGCACCTGATAGGGTCCTCTCTATGGGTCAAATAAAACTAAACTGTGTACTTATATGAAACTGACTTGCTTGAAATAGAACAGTTTTGACATTTTGACTTCGTACTTGTGCTAGATTGACTTGCTTGAAGCGGAAATGTTTTAGCATGTCAAACTGCTTTGAAATTGAACAGTTCTTTTGGCATTGAAAATGTTTTATTATGTTAAACTTGATAGTTCGAAATAGAACTGTTTATATGAAAAAAAGAATTTAGCATTAAATAACCAACAATGTTTGATATGCCATACAATCAAACCAAACCAAACCATATCAAACAGGTAACATTTTTCAAATAAGCCAGAGTTCATTTGTTTGTACTCAGTTAAATGGTTTTAAGTATTGCTATTTATTCTTTACACACAAATTGTTTCATGTATTTTTAGCGTATGGAGAAAAAAGCATGACACAAGAATGCTGCGAGCAATGTTGAACAAGACATGGAGGCAGCACTCCAAAAGGCAGCATGCCAGAAGGCAGCAGCTGTGCGGCCTCTTACCAACCATCACGAAAACTATCCAAGTTAAACGAACCAGACATGCAGGTCACTGCTGGAGAAGTAGGGACGAACTCATTAGTGATGTACTCCTGTAGACCCTTTCATATGGACGAGCTAAGGTAGGACGCAGCTAGAACCTACATACAACAGCTCTGTGCCGATACAGGATGTAGCCTTGAAGACCTACCGGAAGCGTTGGACGATAGAGAAAGGTGGCAGGAGAGGGTCAGGGAGATCCGTGCTGATGGCGGGACATGATGACTATTTAACTTATAGCTGGGAGGATACGGGGCTCCATACCTTTCCCAAGGGTATTTGTTCGAAAGTGAACGTAATAGCATGACGAGAGTTCGGACTTGCTTACGATTCTGCAGTCCAGCGCTTTAACCATTACACCTCGAGGACACCCCCTAATTTATTTGCTTGCACACAGTTAAACGATTTCAAATATAAAAAAATAATCAGCTAAGCAGTACTTAGATAGGTGACCACTTTACAGTAAATGATTTTACTAATCAGTGGAAAATGCAGAATTTATAATCATTATTATAGATAATGATAAATTCAGATTTTTCCACTGATGAGTAAAAAAAATCAAAAGCAATACTCAGTATGAAGACAACATCCACATTTTAATGAATTATTTTACTTTTTTAATTTGTATCGCCTTTCATGGTTTCTCTATATCACTGTTGTATACTAATGAAGGAACGACAATTCTTGTATTTAGAAAAATATAACTCTATTGTTACGAATGAGTTGATTTGTTGCTGGCGCGCGTGCGTATGCGTGTGTGTGTGTGTGAGAGAGAGAGAGAGAGAGAGACGAAGAAATGAAGGACTCGGACTGCTATATTTGATACCATATATTCTTAACTTACGTTGTGATTCTATATTCAAAGCCCCAGTTAGTACTTCTGTTTCTCAGCCTAGGGAGGGGCTGGTCGAGTGGCTCTTATCGGTACAAGTTCACTTCATAGATGCTCATTACGAAATCTATCGAGAATGTCAACTCTCGACAAATCCACGAAAATAGTTGTGCTTCCAAGTCAGAGTTAGTATCGTTTTTAGCTCCCTCCGTTTATTCCGGAATCAAGGAAGGTATTCTAATCTCCCACTACAACAACCTGCCTTGATGATCTTATAAATGATTTTATATTAAGAGATAATTTAGGAAGCTCTTTTTTAGTACAAGGCGCAATAATAAATCGGAATGCCGTATCCTTTGTGTGGAATCCTGCATGTCATATCTACATAAACAAGAGAACATACTGCATTCAAGTTAGAACTTATCAGCCAAGAAACGCCACTAGAGCTTTTGAAATTGACAAAAAAAAAAAAAAAAAAAAGAAGTAAAAATCTTTCAAAAGAATAATTTCATAGGCACCTGAGTTCTTGTAAACAACATATCTTTACCGTCACGCTGAACATCAAGTGAGAGTCATATTTCAGATTCTGATCATAAGCTTCGGAAATTTAAATTTGCAAATCTGAAAGCCATTATTTTACTAAACAGTGTGAGATTTCCGAACTAAACGGCCATGGACAGGATACCGATAGTCTGGGTCATGGAGCCTAGTCCCATATCTTTGGAGATGTTTCCATCGAAAGCGTAATCCTCAATATTTTGTGGATAAGTTAGGGTGATCGTCCTACACAGGAAAGGAAGAATAAGAAGTGGGTAATTTTGATTTTTTCAAAACTTTTTTTCCTTGGTAATACTTGACAATTGTGTAAATGATCCAGCAATGACCCTATTATATCCATTACAACCTCAGAAGCCAAACCAAAACTCGCAACCTTCCTGATGTTAACAAACCTTATTCGATCATTCACATCTTTATTTTTTGAAGCTTCTTTTAACTTGAGGAATCAAAGACCATATAGGTGTGGCTGAGGATTTTCTTTTTTCCTTTTTTTTATAGAGAGCCCATCTTACAAACATCAACCGCAGCTTGTATTTGTGTTGTTTCTTTTTCATCTTTGGCAATTTTCCCACTGACAAGCTCCACTATCTCTGAAAAGTTGCTGCTGTTGGTGTTTGTGAAGAAAAAGAAGAAAGAAGAGCATTTAGTTTTTGCTTGGATGGTGTGCAAAAATGTTTATGGCATGTATGTGGGAAGTCTTCTGGTTTCGTCGCCTTTTTTTTTCTTTCGATCCACTCTTTCAATACTAGCAGTTGTTAAAATTTTAGTTTTCCGGGACTAACAGAGCTTCTGTGACATTTGAGACTCAGGGGTCTCTCCTGTGGGACTACTTATATCTACCAAAAGAGAGTCTAATGCTTGCTGGTTGGGTCTTCCATCCACCTTTTTTTTGACTTTCACTCTCAGCCATACTTCTCCTTTGGTTCCACCCTCTTTATCTTTGGAAAGGAAGAAGTCTTAGGAGAATAGTAGTTCAGACGTGACCAATCAGAGGACGCCGGCTTCTTTGTACAGATGGTGAAAAAGACTGCAATAGTCTCTTTGGTTTATTCTGTTGTGGAAAGGGAAGGTGTAGCGGGATCCTCAATATGGACGAACGATCTTTCATATGCTTTCTTCCCTGGATAAAGTGATGATCACGGATATGCCTGTTTCCCTCAATTATCACAAACAATAGCTTCGATTAAAAGAAAAGCTTTGAACTAATCATGAAACTGAATCTCCATTTCTCACGTTTACTCTCATAGCAAGTGTCTATTGCTTCCTCGTAGTGGAGAAAACAGCGTCATTCTCCCTTGATAAGTTGCTAGGAACCGTGTATATTTCTACCCTGATCCTATATCTGCTCGATTCAGAGAATGCTTTCTTTGTAATCCATTATGATGATTCATTAACTCTTCCTCGGAATGAACACGTTCCCAAAAGGGTTGTTGCTAACTAAGATAACAGCCACCACTTTTAGCCCTATGCTGGTTAATATCCTTTAGACGTGTTTTTTGTGAACATGACTTTTTAGATTTTTCTGTCAACCACATAGTTCTCTTTTTTTTTTAATCTGCTACCAGCTTATCCAATTTGACTAACCTTTAAACAATGTTCTTTGCCGAACTGTGTCATTTATTGGCCCGATGGAATAGTAGGTAAAAATACACCTTGAAATCGGTGGGGTTACTTTAACATTACTCTTGTCGTCGTGATTTTTTCTGAAGTTGGAATTTCTTTTCTTTTGGTCTATTTTCTTTTTTAGACCCTTTTTGGAGTTCTAAACAAAGTCCTGGCGTTCTGGTTCATTTCATTGTAAGCCAAGATAAAAATTCCTATCTTAAAAAGAAATCGTTTAAAGTTACAGCTTCTATGTCTATCCCAGCCCTTTTGCAGTAAAATCATTTCTTAGGAATGCAAATAGCCTTTAGAGAAAAAAGAAGCACTATCGAAAAGATAAAACATCGGTTGAAATTAAATGCATCTTCTACAAAAAAACGAGAAAGAGCTCACAGGCAGGGAGCTTTTATTTCGTCGAGACATCATTGATTAATCGCGTGGAAAAATTTACAAAGATCTACGAGTTTAATTCACCCACATGGTGCCAAACAGAAAATAAAACCACTCGTTGTTGCTTATTAACCACTACACAATTCTTCGCTTCACTTCCGCGTTTAATTTCCTCATCACAGCAGATGCAGCCCGCTACAAAAAATATCTGCTTCCATAAAACAGATTAAAACGCTTTCACGTGCAGCAAATGAATTGTCGCTGATACTCAGTGGGATCTTAAATTATTTCAGGTAATAGGATCACTATTAGATAACCTGTGAGCTCAGCTTGAGTGTAGCCATTCTTATGAAGTGTCTTTATCTTTAGCAGCAATCGACCAAAAAACCCTTTTACCTTTCAGTGCTATGGTCCACTTACAAAGGATACGTGTTTTTCTTACTTATATTTTATTCATCGCATTTAGATGTTTCATCTTACTTAAATTCCTTTGTGGTGGTAAAAATCACTCAAAGCGAGAAAGATGGAATTGGAGGGAGAGGCCGATACGTTATACAAGCGCCATTGCGCATGTATTTAAGCTTTAACAAGTAGAAATGAATTAAATTAGGCGTCGAAGTTTATGTGGATTTTTTTTTACTTTAGTTTTGTGCGTTTTGATTTTCTTTTAGATGCAAGAAATAAATTGATAAATATTAAGTTAGTAAGTACAGAAAGAAAAAAAAAATCTTTGGTTTCCTTCTGTTAAAGATATGGGTACAATTATTAATGAATATTAAACAACAGTCGACTGGGGCAATAGAATACACCAACCGCATCTCTGCAGAGGAATAAGAACCCCCAATAAGTGTCCTGGATATGATACTTATCAATCTGATAGTGAGGCTCCAGTCTAAGAACTTTAGGCAATGTGGAATACTCCTTCATTGCCATTACACCCAGGTTCACTCAGCCCCTAAGTGGTTGGACCTTACCGGTTCCTATCTATGAGTCAAATAGAAATATTCGACATTTAAACTGTGTGCAAACCAATGACTTATGTTGAATTGGAATGTTAGAAATAGAACCGTTTGATCATTTAACTGTGCGTAAAGAAACGACTGATGTTTAAACGAATTTTTAGTAATACATAGCAATTCTTGGAACAATTTAGCTGAATGCAAACGAATGAGTAATGTTGAATCGAATTATTTGTGTTAAAGAGCAATACTTGATTCAATTATTTGTGTTAAAGACCAATACAATACGAATTATACGAATACGAATTATTTGTGTTAAAGAGCAATACAATGATTCAATTACTTCGAAGGGGACTAGAATTTCATGTGTGTACTATCAATAAAAGTGCCCATACGAAAAAAGTCTGACAACATAACGTCATATAGGAATAAAGTGATATACTGGCGATTAAATAGCGATTGCTTGTGGACGGAAGTCGATCTGAATAGAGGTACCATGCTTTTAGAACGAGACATTGACACGAAAGACGATTAGTCGGTGGATATTAGTCGAAGGGCTATCAGTTGGACGCACTTTAGCAAGAAGATCTTTCAGTAATAGCTTGGCCGGCATGTTTTGTTTATCTTATTTTTTCATTAATGTGTAATTTCGGTTGAATGAAATAGTTATGATTTCGGTAAGATGTCTTTCAATTATTTTTTTTTTATGCACATGTGAGCGTTACAATATATATAAACAGGAAATGATATCAAATTACCTACATGGGTTGATGTGCCTTAAAAGATAACCAACCAAAAGATCAGAAAAAGTAATTTTATAAATGCCATACAGTTATTGTTGTTTGATTAAAACTATTTAATGTTTGTAACCCTGACAACAATTTTGTCACGAAATCATATCCGTCGAAAAATAATTGTTGGCAATCTTTTATTTGTTGGCAATTATTTTCGACGAATTATTATCGGATATAAATTGTTGAAGAATTGTAGATACATTTGTGAGACACATTTATCTAGAACCATAGATAGATAGATAATTGAAAAAAATTCCGTTCTTTTCTCATGACGTTATTTGCTGTGTTTATTGTTGATTCATCTTTTTTAATTGTCTTTACTTTTATTCATCTTGTTTTAAATAATTTTTTTTTTATGGAAATGGACTCTTTATAAACGTTTTGATAACAATACTTCACGTATCTCTCTAATATTAATGCTTAAAGATACGAGATTTTATTCAAACGTCGAATTTAGATAGCACGTGCATAGCAAATTGTATCGAGTATGGATTTTATCACTACCCTTTTTAAGCAGTAACCTTTGTTAGATAGTTGTATACATACATGTCAATAGTGGCTACTTCTAAGGTTGCAGGTAGCGTAATGGTTTTCGTCATACCCACGGCGAACCGTGTTCAAATACTGAACATAGGTGTTTGTGTGTCACTTCGCGCTAATGCCCCTAAGAAAGACATGAATCCATCTCTTCTTCACCCTACTATGGATAAATAGTGGGCCAGACTAGGCTATTTAGCTTTGTTGTGACAACCACAGTAGGAGAAGGAAAACTCTCTATTTAAACCAGCAGTACTCTGCTGAAAAATGACCTTATGTAGAATCCTGTTCATGGAGAGGGGCTGAGTAAATACACACTTCCAAGAAGCCTGAGAAAAAATCATAGAATAAATTCTTTTCCATTGTCAAATCTCTAAATTATTGGATAGCATTTTGCATAATGTGTGTGTATATGTCGGCAGGTATAATCAACCATGTACATTTCATGTGGACATGAAACGTTTAAGGAATGATTAATGCCTATTTCGTAAAGGTTATCACTAATATACAATGGATATTTCACACAATAAATAGAAAAATTGAAATATATACTTTTCTTATTTAAAAGGACCTACAATAAAAACATTCCCTATCTTATCGAATATTTCCCATGTGTAAAGGGTATGTGGAATTGAATTATTATATGCATAAATTGATTGATTGAATTTAACGGCATGTTAACCTATCTGGGATAGTCTTATGCCTGGAAGTTAGGGAATTCCGTTCATTGTACTTTTATATTTACATTTTTTTGGTGTCGTTTCTTCGCTTTTTTTTGCATACGTTTACCATATATAGTTAAATATCATGCGAATTTCTAAGACCTAAATTTTGGCTTAATATTAGTGGGTCGCCTTATACCGAGATGCGAACTAGGCCCAGCTTTGACCAATTATTTGCACACAATTTTTTTATTTCATGTATAGTGTGACCCCTTTATATTAGGCTAAAATTTTGGTCTCTGAAAGCCGCATATACGAATCCATACGGTATATGAGATTAAGTATTGCTCTCTTACACAAATAATTTGGGAACATATCTGTTTGACGGAGAGATCAGAACTGAACAGATACTACCTCTTTGGGTCGGTGTGGACCCGGGATTAAAGACGATGAAGGGGTACTTCACACAACAGAGATCCAGAACAGGAACCTCACCATATTTTGGACACTCCTTTTTGAGGAAGTTCTTACTCTTCTTAAGATGATACTAATGTATTCTAAACCCCACCGACAGGGCGTAACCCATGGGAGTACAGAACCTTAATCTTTGGCGGTTGAAGAAAATATTAAATTCCACTGGCAATAAAATTGCTTGTTCGATATTGTCAAAATAAAGTGAACGATTAAAAGTATTCCGGGAGATTTGACGAGGGATTTACCGAAGAAAGTAACCGAGAGATTTGTTGCCTATTATTGTTCCATTTCTTTATCGATGATGGAGTTAGAATGAATGTTGTAGATGCCGGAAATTTGTGGCAAAAGTCAAGGAGATGATAGATGTTTGTTAAGGATATTGCATGGGAATTTGTGTTTACTCTTTAGGATATACAATTCTGTAAATGCCACTGAGATTGCCAATAGACCTACGAAATTCATACATACATAGATATAAATATATACATGTGTGTGTGTTTATGCATATGTGTATGTTATATATTGCATATAGATGTACATATATATGCATATAAGTGTGTGTTAATATACATATGTGTCTATATATGTATATAAGTATGCGTATAGATCTATACATATACACGCTAGTATATATATATATATATATATATATATATATATTTATATATATATTATACGAGCACTCGTGAAGCTATGCGTCAAAATATCCACTGTATGTATCTATGCATAGTACATGTGGGGATTTATATATATATATATATATAGAGAGAGAGAGAGAGAGGAATAAAGATCATTGTTTCCATATCTATCATAACTTCTATGTTATTAAAGGTGATTGCATGCATTCAAATGTTTTGTGTAACCTGCATTTGTTCATCTCTCACTCAATCTCTCTCTCTCTCTCTATATATATATATATGTATATATATATATGTATATATATGTGTGTGTGTGTGTGTGCGTGTTTAGAATCACATACATACATAAGGGCGTATAAATGTGTGGGTATCTTTTTGGTTAAAAGTATTCGGCAAAAGTATACAAACAAATGATATTCCGTGTACATATACGTAGGCAGCTACGTGGATGCAAATAAATCATTCGAGCTCTACTGGACGCATGCACATTTCTTTATTTCCAAGAAAGTTGCTTAGGTCTCATGACATATGTGAGAGACTGATCCTAAGACGTGCGATCACAACATATATTCAACATTTGCAATCATCATTTGAATCCTTCCTATAAAAGTTTTCTTTATCGATTTGCGTGGGTGGTTTTTCGTATTTCTTCGATAAACCAAAGTAAATAAGTCACATGTGAGGAAAGAAGCGTGTCAGAATAAGTTGATATTGCTGACAGCCTTTCAGTGATATGTATAAAAGCCTACCTAAAAGTGATCTAAAAATAGACGGAAAGAGACTTACGATGTCTCGCGTCCGATTATGTTTTTTTTTTCTTTTTTTAAAAGTTTCGCCGACAATGGAGACATTCCATTTCATCAACATTTTCTTTACAAACTCTAGAAACATGGCACAAATTCAATATACCCAATCACTCTCCCATAAGCACCAATATACATATTATGTATACAGCTAATAAGAGAGCAAGAATGTCTTTTAAAGAAACACTGATCCAGTGTGTAACAATCCAGAAATTTAATTTTCAAAACCTGGTTTTTATCAGAATTCTAATATATTTGCTACCATATTGTGTATTGAAGAATCACATTCATATTAAACGAAAAGCATCGACTAATGGGGAGGAGCTGTGTCCGTGGTGTAGTGGCTAACGTGCTGAACTGTGACATCGAAATAAGCGAGTTCAAATTCTAGTTACACTATTACATTCACTTTCAGTCTAATACTGTTTGAAAACGTATAAAAGTTCTTATCCCTTGGCAGCAGTGGGTTCAATAGTACCACTACTGATCTTTTACCTGGAGAGCTTTGACATTAACTCGCCCAGGAAGGTTAATGTGCCATTAAAAAAGAAACCAAACCAAACCTCATTTAATGATTTTAAATATCTTTAACATCTATGGTATTTTGAATGACAACTGTATTGCAAAAGTGATTGTTATGGAAGGTGTTCTCGTGGTGTATTGGTTAAAGCGCAGGACTGCAGAATCGTAGAGAGCCATTTCGAACTCCAATCGCACTATAACGTTCACTTTCAGACGAATACCCTTGGGAAAGTTATGAACCGACTTATCTCCCCAGCTATTGGTTAAAGAGTACTACTATTCTCCTTCTAGAAGGATGGATCTGGATTTAATATCAGGAGAAAAATTATATCAAGGTTGAAGTTATTTTTAATCCATCCCCCTTAATCTATAAACCTCAGCAAAATTGCTTCATG
This sequence comes from Sepioteuthis lessoniana, assembly GCA_963585895.1. NCBI lineage: Eukaryota > Metazoa > Mollusca > Cephalopoda > Myopsida > Loliginidae > Sepioteuthis > Sepioteuthis lessoniana. Next base: position 58,961,255 of record OY757911.1, on the reverse strand, counting down.
ATCACAAATAAAACAATAGAGTCCAAGTTAAGAAGAGGAAAAAAAACAAAACAAAGCAAAACCTTTCTCGATATTTTTCCTAAAACCAAATTACATAAAGGAATACCGTAGGAAAATAATTTGACAAAAATTAACAACAAATGAAAAATGTTTTTATTCATTATGATGAGAAACACAATGAAGAAGACGCCTTATTTCAATTCAAATAAATAAATGTAAATCACAATCACTTTCTTTCTTTCTTTCTTTCTTTCTTTATTTCTTCACACACACACACACACACACACACACATATATATATATATATATATATATATATATATATATAAGTAAAGTTGGTGACTGTAGTCGAGGGTGACCAGAAGGCTCCCTTTTCAATAACTACTACACCGGTGTAGGGGAAGGCGCTACTCTTTTCCCTCGATTGCTCAACATTACCTTTGATACGCACCTTGTATTGCTGAGTGTTGAGCAAGGAAGTATCAAGTACCATTTTTAAAGTCTTTGCTATAATGCGACCTGGGATTAAACCTAGGCATACATATTTTTTATCAATTTCTTTCTTTACATATGTATATTTCAACCCTTTTCTTTCTTTATATATCAAAAATCTCTCTCTTTCTTTATATAACACTGTTTCTTTCTTTCTTTCTTTCTTTCTTTCTTTCTTTCTTTCTTTCTATCGCTCTTTGTCTTTATATAGTTCTCAATCGTTTCCTTCATAGTTTATCTATATATCTATCTGTTAATTTCTCGCTACATAAATAGATTTATCTCGTCCCAAAATATTTGTATGCACATACTAACTCCCAAATCCCTTCGCACACATCCTTGTATCTATCTCTCTCTCTCTCTTTCACACACACACACACACACACACACACACACACACACACACACACACACACACACACACACACACACATATATATATATATATATATATATATATATCATTAAGGTCGTGTTGATTATACAAATTTACCTGACTCCCACTTGCCATCCGTTTCTATCATACATCGTTCCCGGAAGGCCCTCTACACTGCATCCAGTGCAGTGTCCGCTCAGAGCTGTTGTATGTAAGTCCATGCTGGATGGCAAACAGTGGTTCAGGTATGTATGAGAATCCATAAGAGAACATTGCTTATGTGTTCTTCCTTACTTCTCCATCTTGTTTCATTCGTCTTACTCAGATGCTTTGTGAGACGTGAGGGAAGTGGCCATGCAGCTGGTGCTTTGAAAACGTAATTTCTTCCAAGCCTTGGCTGTGTCAATACCATTGTATAGATGCACCCTATGGACGCTGAAGAAACGCATTAAGAATAAGTTAGATGGGAACTATGCAAGAATGCTATATGCTATTTTGAAAAAATCCTGGAAGCAACATCCAACAAAACAGCATTTACGTCTCATAAAAAAATTAATTTACAACTTTCTTTCGCGTACTCCTTTTATAATTTCCTTTTTGTCGATTGGTGACTTTTCTGCATAGTCTTTGGTCTTTCAGGGAGAGCGCCAACTGTTTAATATTACGCTATTTTCTATCCATGAAGCTAGTTCGATGGTTATAAAACCACTTTTTCAACAACATCTCAGAGACCCGGATACAAATTCAATTTCTGTATTATTTTCATCGTAATTTACTACTGCCCTGTGTATAACATATTTTTTTGAAACGCAATTCTGATGCATGAAGCAGCTTTCTGGATATTTTTCGTCACTTATTCACGCTATCAGCCAATTCATTCAAAATGTTGGTGTGGTTTGGTTTGGTTTGATCTTATGGTACATCAACTATTATAGGTTATTAATGCCAAATCCATTTTTATACATATGAACAGTCCAATTTAAAGCAATTCAGTTTAGCATGAGTATAGGTTTTTGTTAACGCAAGTTTAGTGTCAAAGCAGTTCAATTTCAAACAATTCCCTTTAGCATAACTACACTGTTTAGTTCAATTTGACCCATAGATAGGACCCTATCGGATGCTAAAACTCCTGGTTAAAGTGAAACTTGGATTGATGGCAATGAAGGGGTACTCAACATTCCCCAAAGCTCCAGCATTACTGGAACCTCACCATCTGATTCTTAAATGTCATATCAGGACACTCATTGGGGTCGGGGTCTTGCCCCTTTACAGAGAAGCCGTTGGTGTATTCTAAAGCCACAGCCGAATGGCGTTGTAAATAATTTTTGCATACAGATAATTTTTACTTGTATGTTGTGCCTCGAAGATATTTTATACCTTTTAGAAGACATGGATGCTAGAAAATAACTTGAGAAATCGTCATTGAGGTGTCGTCATTTGAGTAAATATCTATTGTGCTATTTGCTCGTGTAAAAATTTGCGTAATTTAGTTCAAAATGATATTGAAATAAAAAATATGATTGAAAAATAGTGAGTAGGGATCTCGGATTTCCTTTACTCTGTCTCACCATCCCTCCAAATGATCCATCTCTCCTGCTTGGTCTTCTAGATTGCAGCCAGTGTCTGCACAGAGATGATGTAAGTCTTTCCTGGTAGGCTAACTCTAGCGCGTCAATCTGGAGGAGTCCATAAAAGAATGTTACCTATGAGATCGCTATTATTTCTCCAGGATTGCCCAGCATGTCTTGTTCGACTTACTTGGATGGTTGGTGAGATGGGAGGTAGGTGGGCAGACTATTTGTTGTTTTGTGAAGTATGGGTTCCAGGTTTTGTTCAAAATAGCACGTAGCTATCATCCCTATCCAAACAATCTTCACAAAAATATCTAGGATCAAAGACCGCCCAAACTATTTTCAGTCTCCTAAAGAAAACCATAAAGTCTGGAACACGTGTAGAACACAAATATTTGCAATAAAAAAAACCTAAATAAAAATTCAGATTAATTTGGAAACTTATTGATTTTAATATATATATATATATATATATATATATATATATATACGGGGATCATTAAATAAATTTCCAGACATTTTTCGTATGGGCACTTTTATTGATAGTACACACATGAAACTCTAGTCCCCTTTGAAGTAATCTCCTCCGGCAGCAATACACTTGTTGTACCGTTCCAACAACTTCTTCAAGGCCCCATGGAAATCCTTTTGTGTGAGCGTGTCAATGACATTCGTTACAGCCTCTTTCATCATATCAATTGTCTCATAACGACAGCCACTGAGCTTAGGGAATAACCAAAAGTCACAGGGAGCAAGGTCTGGACTATAGCGAGGGAGACGAACTGTATTGATGCCCATCTTGGTCAAATAGTCTGTGACAAGGATGGAGTTGTAGACTGGTGCATTGCCCAGGTGGAAATGCCACTGATCCGATTTGAAGATTGCTGGCCTCTTCCCTAGGAATCTCTTCCTGAACTCCCTTAAAAACTCAACATAGTAACCCTAGCCCTAACCCTTTGGCCAATCAACTGTAGTGTATTGACTACCTTACTCCTCCCACACCTCCCATCATCCCTCACAGACTCCCTGCCTCCCTTGAAACTTTTATGCCACTCAAAAACTGATGCTCGATTCATGCAAGAGGGTCGAAAAGCAGTCTGAAGCATTCCATACATTTCTGTGGCATTTTTTCCAAGTTTAAAACAGAATTTTATTGCATATCGCTCTTCTAAAGGGTCCTCATGTCCAGATTGCATTTTTGAAATTCACCATCTGTGACAATCAGGCTTTAGTAGGTTGTATTCCAATTGCTGCTGTAGCTGTTCATTTAAACCTGAAATCATAATAATTGATCAGTCATATCATAAGATGTATAGCAATAACATACTGAATTTTTAAGAGTCTGCAACTATTTTAAATGCCTGTACAAAAAAGTCTGGAAACTTATTGAATTAAGCACGTATATATATATATATATATATATATATTTATATATATATATATATATATATATATATATATATATATATATATATATATATATATATATATATTAATTGATTAAAACAGTTGAAAGGATGAATTTGAGTCCATCGACATTCAAAGTGGAGAAGTTCCAACACATCGTTTATGTGGAAGATTGTACCACTCCATGGCTGGTCCGTTGAGCCATTTCAGAAAACAAAAGTATACAGTGCGAAGTTCATTATCACTCATGAATGTCTAGCATGTGACAGATTCTTCAGGAGTATCAGTGGACCGAAGGGTCATCTACGTGTTCCCAACTTGGTTGCTTGTAAAAAAATAACAAAATAAGCACACACAAAAAACAAAAAGCAAAAAAACAAAACACAAGAAATGGTCTTACTCGTGCGTCTGTTGACAGCCAACCCCCCCATATATATATATATATATATATATATATATATATATATATATATATATATGTTCGGTTATTTTACTTAGTGCGAGTTCACAGAGTATTTATCAATTGAGGCTCAGTATCAAAGTTGAAAGATATATACGTGTCTGTGTAAAGTGATCAATAAAGTAACTTCACCCATCAATTTGTAATTCTTTCAGTATATTAAGTTTATGAATGTTTTCAATGAAAAAAAGAAAATAGGAAGGATTGATTATTTCCTCACAAAAAATGTTATCCTGTCGAAAAGAATAGAACTTTATCGCTGAGATATAGTCGTGTTAAATTGTCGTGACAGAAAGTATGACATTTGGATAGTTTAGAAAGTAAATAAATAAAAAATTAATTGCTTGTCGATTTTTTGTATTAGAAACCGAACATACAAAATACACGCTACACCGCCCATGTTAGCGGCTTAAAATCGGTTTGTAACTGTATTATTTCTAAATCATTATTATTATTATCATTATTATTATTATTATTATAATTATTATTATTATTTGCAGATGTCCTATAAAAAAGAAGCAAAATGAGACAGTGATTAAAAGGATGACTATAATCTATATCATCTATCATTATGTATATTGCCCTCTAGTTTAGTTGATGTTGCGCTAATAGAATCAATTAAAGATCACGGGACCACTCTGTGTACCCATGTAATGAAATAGTCTTTTATTAAAATCAGTGCGTCGAAACGATCTCTTCCTAAACGATATGAAATAACAGATATTTGTTTAATAAAGCTTAACCTTATTTCCAATATCTTAAATAATGGTGGGTACAGCATAAAATGATTTTACGGTATTTCAATCTTTGCTGGGTTATTTATACTGAAGCAAGTTTTTTTTGTAAGCAATTATGTTTTCAAATATCTATTCCTATTCAATCCTCATGATTTTTTAAATATATGCTTATGTTTTCAATGATTGATTGATTGATTCAAACGGCATATCAACCCATCTAGGGTGTTTTCATACTTAGAGGTTAGAGAATCGTATTCATTGTATGTTTATATCCCCATTTTTGTGAAGTTGTTTCTTAAGAGTTTTTAAGCACAGTTACATGCTATTAATTATTTTTATCCAATAGAATTTAATACAATTATATGGTTTCAATTAAGTATTTCTATTTCATGTTAGTCATTTGTTTGAAGACAGTTATATTGTTTCCGGTAAATAATAATAATATGCTTGAGAACTTAAAAATCCAATGGAACATGAACGGGACACTGATACAAATTTTATATGCTGCGCTTGGAAAATCCCCAATGGCTTGGTAAAGGGACTGAGAGACGTAGAAATCAGAGGACAAGTGAAGACCACGCAGACTACACGATTATTAATATCGGCCAGATTACCGAGAAGCGTTCTGGAGGTCTGAGGAGACTTGCAGTCACTCAAACTCAGATGGAAAACCATCAGCTAACGCCGGTGTGAAAAACTGTCAAATGAGTAACATACTATTCCTTATTAAACTGTTATTGCTTCACGTTCCTATTCTTATCACAAATGGTCTCCAGTTATATGATTTCAAGTATTCTTACCACATGTTAATATTTTCATAGAACGGGACTCTAACAGTCACTACCTCTCCGGGTCAGAGTGTAGTTAGGAGTATTAGCAACAATAGCTTTACCTATCGTAAATCTTTAGAAACGGGGCTTTACCACTAGAAGGGTATATGAGGTATTAGTTTTTAGGTTCAAGAAGGCATACTGATTCTCCATACCTTGCTTCTCTTTCCTTTTCTTTCTTTTTCTCTCTCTTTCTCTCCCCCATCTCACTCTGTAATGAACAAAGATCCTTCTTAAACTATGTTGGCTGCTAATTTATTATCATCAGTTTTTCTCTTAAATGTAAACGTTTTTCTTGTATATAAATCCTGTAAAGTTTAGAATACGGATTTTCCAACAGGAAAACACATTTAAAACAAGAATGCGCTAGATGGCTGGTGAAAATATCATGCTGAAATATCTGATTTCTTACGTTCGTTAAGGAGCGCTTTTACCAACAAATATTTACCTTCTAGAACGCCTTCGTACGTTGTCGCTTTCATTCGCCAGTCCATGACGTATCGGTCAAACTTGTCTTTTGTGTTGAATTAACCGTCTTCTACCGCCAGTGAACCAGGCCGACTACTACTGAACCTACAATGACCGACAACAAAAAGCCAGTCACGAGAAATCTCGCTGTAGGTGTGAGAAACGGTCAGAGGAGAATGTGTAATTTTGAAAAGGGACAGTCATATACTAAGCTACTGACAGCGTGGAAAAGAACGATTTAAATTTTGAGTTTAACCATGGGTTAATTTCACGTTCTATCCTACATGGGTCTAAAAATCACTGCAGAAGGAATAGTGTTTAATACTTTCTAAATAGATTCCTAGTTTAATACGATATGCTATACTGCTTTAAGAAACACATAAAGTTTTTTCTTTTAATGTTTTTGCCCCTCAGGTTGATGCACATACAAGAGACATTTGCGTATTTTGTACGGAAAGAACGAAAATATTCCAATGAGATTCCGTTGAAATATATACTACCAAGAAAGAATCCAAGATGAAGTCAGGGTCGTCCTTTAGAACAAGAAAAATTTAAACTCCCCATTAGATATCTTAAGGAAAAATGATGAGGAACGATTGACACTCGTAGGATTGGGTGAAATAATTGGTATATGCCTTAGGATGCCAAATCCAACACATGAACTATACAATATCTGAAGAACAAGCTCTTAAGATATTTTCCTCGATGGTAGGGCAATTATTGTTACATTTAGAGCCGTATCTTCAGCCATACTGTACGAACACTATATAAAATATCTGGCAATGCTGTGGAAGAAAATAAACGTATTGTGGATAGTGGCCTTAAAATTATGAGGAATGATATGAAGGCATTGTACTGATACCACAATTATCCAAACACTGATAAAATTACTCTTGTAAAGGATTTGAAATTTCTCCCTGATAGTTCTGCTCATTGTAACTGGGGAAAATACAGACATAAAGGAAGCATCTCGGGGGCATATTAGGACATACTATTCAAGCTGTCATGTGATTGTTCCTTTACAGTTTGGGTTAGCTATGCAATTGAATCACCATTTTGGTTCCAGGTGTCTGATAAACTCACTCTGCGAACATTGCCTTTGTAGCTCATATAAAGAGGTCCAAATGTTTAATCAAAATGTTTCTGTTACCCAGCAAAGTGTTGCTACTGTTTCAGAAGGTTAATTTGTGCGGTACATCGTTGATAATGTTGACCATAAAATAGGAACTCTTGATGTACATGGTACCTTCGATGATATTGATATAAATGTTGCATTAATACCTGAAAAAGATATCTCTCACGTGGTTCCCAGGTAGAAAGTAACATCCAGTACGATACTTACAGCCGGACGAATTATGATTCAACATTACTACTACCCCGAAGAAGAGAATAACCCTAATTTCAGTGAAGTTGCCAAATTTCGGCTTCTCCGAATTGCCACATCTACAAGATATCTTAAGGACATTTTCTCTATCTCAGCAATGGCCTCATCCAGCGGTCAGGATTCATGCACATCGTACACAAAGGAATTCACCTCAGGAGGTCAACTGCAGCATTTCAGCCAATCATCGACCTGAATACATTAGATATGTCGTGCATCTATTCTACATTGATATTGCTGGTTGAACAAACAAACCATATACAAACAATTGCTGTGATCACCTTTGACCAGCCATTATAATGAAAGGCTCAAATTATCGTAGCTAATGAACCATCTAGCAGCTGTCTAAAATCGGTGGTGCTGAAGATTGGAGCACTACACACGGAGATGAGTTTTCTCGAAAGAATAGGCAATCCTATGGGAAAATAAGATTATCAGACGTTCTGGAAGATGTCGATGGCCACAACATTGTACACAGTGGAAAATGCACTCATAAAAGTCTATAGATGTAATTCTTTAATAGATGCTGCACTAAATATATCATTTCTTGTAAATGCATTAGAACTCCATATGCCACATATGCCTGTATCTGACAGTGAAATACAACTGGAAAATGAAGAATCCGTAACTGATACATATGATAAAAGAATTCTAGGTAAATATATTAATGCATCAGAAATATGAAGAAATGTTTTACAGCTCATTTCTAATTCAGATATAATAGTAGATGAGGAATCTATGAGAGCAGTTATTAAAATCCATGAGAAGTTGAAGCAGGAAAAGGAGAACGCTTGATAAACCTTATTAGCTGCCTGTGACGGATATATATAAAAATGGTGAAAATTCTAAAGTATTTTCTCTAGGATGAAAGAACAGGAAATCGGAGTCTTTATATTGCTTCATTGTATGACATGATATTATACTTTGATGCTACAAGTCAAAAATTGTATGCGAAAAAAATGCTACAAATGGCTTCCTTGTCAAGAGACTGTACTGAGTTGCATTATCTTTTTAAGAACTGTTTAAATGTTCACTGTAGCGATATATTCTGCGTAGGCTTTTACACTGATCATATCATTGAGCAGATGATATGTAGCATCATCTTCACTGGCAGACTCACCAAGGGCACATCAAAGACTGAACGGCAATAAGTAGGCTGGAATAAGTCTTTACCAGGTATTGGTGTCAGTTATAAGATTACTGATAAGCACAAAAGAAATATTTGACATACGACAGAAGAGGAACTTAGGAGAGACAGAAAAACTGAATACTTCTTGTAAGCAAGAAACCTCATCAGTAAATCCATCAGTAAATCCACAGCATTATCTCTGGTGTTGTAGCTCAGGATTTATTAAATGTGAATCAAGCAGAAGAGATTGGCTATTAGATTCTTCAATCTATGGAAGGCAAAAAGGTTTTTAAGTACTTATTCTAGCAAAAAAAAAAAAAAAAAAAGCAGTTACTCTTTAATGAAAAATAACCACCTGTGAATATTAACATCCAGAGTAATGTTTTAACGTCTAATATCAGAGGCTACAAAAGAAAAGTTTGATAAATAGGATCTGCACAAGACTTTGCACTCTAAACCACTTCGAATATCAATTTAAATCGATTTCAACTTTAAGAAATAAAATAAACACCATTAGAATTATGTTTAAATTAATTTCTTTTATTTAGCCAATAAAAAGTAAAATTAAAGGCTAAAACCACCCATGTAAGTTTACACCGAATGCAAGTTATTCTCATGACCAATTACAACTGAACAGTAAGTTCAATCCCCAGGAGATGCCCCATACTTATGATAGTGTCCTAAATCTAATATCTTCAAAGTTCTTGCAGTCAGGTTACGCTCAAGACATCGTTTTCCGCTAGATCATAGAAGTTAAGCAGTAATGGACCTTTTCAGTTTTAGATCGGTATGTAAACAGCAAGAAATGGTGCCCAAAGTAAACTCAAATCTGTTTACCTGAAACAGCAACATTTCGTAAATTCCAAATTAAATTATTTGAAATTTATTTCAAGGTAATTTTTAAATTTCTAAATAAGACTTTGTTTCAACGTTTTTTTAAGCGAAATCATCTGGAGTGCAGGATTAATCGCGACGACAGGTAAATAACAAAGAGTACCTATTATAACTTAACACTTGTACTCGGTGATGGTTAACGGAATTAGAATAATCTATCCCAATTGATTAGATAAAGGGTTTAGTTCGGAGATTTTGTGGGTCCCAAGCTCGGTCTTAAACACCCGAAGAAGGCCGAAAGATGGATAAGCCGAAACGTTGTGAATACTGCGATTATGCTGAAGAAAATAGTCCGAATACTCTAAATAACGAAAATACTTTATTTTCTATTCTTTTTCCCCGTCATTATTTGAAGGAAGACTGAAGTTGTTGGAGAAAATTCATTACTTATTACTTTGAGAAATGTCTCTTTGTTTATTTTTTCTAGCTCATCATTTCTATGTTCTGCGTCATATTTTATGCGTTTGATATTTTACATTGTTTTTTCTCAAAATTTCAAAATTAGTATTCAATGTTTTATATTAAAAAAGAGCAACAAACATTTACTCTATTTGTAATATTTTCACTCTTCTTGCATATTTACTTTCTATAGCTTTCTATATTATTCTGTTTCTTTTCTGGTGTTTTGGGGAAAATGAGTAATGTCAAAATGTCAGATCTCTCAATTTAAAAAGGTCATAGTAACAATGGTAAAAATTATCGTTTTACCATTGATAATTGATTGTTACTTTTTAGAAAATCGAATAGAACCCTAGGAAACCTTTCCAGATGTAACAAAGATTGTTTATCAAAACATTGAAACGACATTTTGCACTCGGCTAGAAAAAAATTTCTTCTACCAAGAAATTGGCTAATTTATTATTTCCCTTGTATAAAACAAAATAAAGTGGTGAGGTTTTCACAAGCATTAAAGATAAATACTGGTTTTATAGCCGAAAATACACGATCACTTCAGTTCGATTTTGAAACTAAAAATACTACCTTTAAAAATGTGTGGGATTTTTAGATTTAGAACAAATTTTTACTTATTTTGTTCGATAGCATAGCAACCTCCGTGGGTTATTTAACGCCAAAGTTAGCATTGTAGAAGAACAGTAGCAGTGTTATTAAACCAACAACTGGGGAGATATGTTAGGTATTAGTCTTATAGGTATTATACGGTATTAGTTTGTAATAGCGCGACTGCAATTTGAACTCGGTTACTACGATGTCAAAGTTCAGCACTTTAGCCGCGACGCTACGGAGACTCACCCAAATTTTGACTTACGGTCACACACACACACACACACACACATATATATATATATATATAACCATAACTCAGTAGAAAGGGCTAATCTTATTGAGAATTTTTATACTTAGAATACTTCGCAATGTACTTAATCTACTCAAACGTTGAAAATAAAATTTAAAGAAGTTATTTCCCTCAAACATATGAGTGAATAAAAATTGCGTGGAGCCTTGTTTTTTCCTCAATAGAAATATCTTAATCATGGATCATTTTTATCACGGGAACCCAAATAGTTAGCGGTTTGTCTAGAATATTACTAATAACCTCATTATATATACATAAGTTTACCAAAACGTTTCCCACGAGCAGAGTAAGACACAGGGTCAATTCTTATGTGGAGTCTAACAGGTTTGAATTCAGAGATTTCTGTCTCCGAGATCAGCTACCATAACAAGTTGAAGGAAGCCAGTCTGCTCTACTATTTACCCATAGCTGAAGGGAAAATAGTAGGATTCATACCTTTCCCAAGGGTATTAATGCTATGGGAAAGGCACATTGCCTTCTCCTGGATTTGAACTTGACTTGCCGTGTCTATACGACCAGAACCGATCTACCACAAGCACCCCCCATATATGCACGAGGGACGTCTGAAAGTAGGTTAAAGATTGGCATAAATAAGTAGAAATCAAAATATTATGAAAGCTGAAATCATAACGCAACAGGGGGTGTACAACAATACGGCATAATTACAATACACTTCTAATTCAGCTGATGGGTATATGATGTCATAACAAACATGGCTGCCACAATACTGTGTTTTTTGTGTACTAGAGGCTAAAGTTCATCCTAAAATTACGGTGAACTTGTTGCTGTAAAGTGAGAACGTATAATGAGCAAGAAACAGCAGGTGGGCTTGTGTTGTGTGTTCATGAGGAGGGTGGAAAGACAAATCTGGCTCACAATGCTTGTTTTCGACGTTCACTTTTATCAATAGAAGACAGCATTGTGCACGTTGAATCTTTGATCTAAAGGTGACAGAGACTGCTGATATCGCTGTGGAACTTGATCCTTAGAAGTCAGTAGTTCACAAAATAGTCCACGAAATATTGAGAAGTGTTACCTCATTGGATTGTAAAGTAAATGACAAAAAAAAAAAATAGCAAATAAAAAAGATTTCATTACATGAGTTTATTGTTGTTATTAAATCCACTGTAAAGTTCTCATTTATATTCTTTCTGATTTATTTTCCTTTTGATTATCATCTCCTTGGTTCGTCAGACAACATTTATTTGTCAAATGGTTCCAAACAGATGACATTGATGTTACCAAGGTGCAAGAGAGGCTCATGTCACTTGTCGCCACATTCTTGGAGGAGGGTATTTAAGCACTCAAGCAGCGACGGCACAGATGCATTAGTCTTGACTGCAATAACGTGAAGTCTAATTGTAATACTGGTAACATATGCCCAAGGTTCTGTTTGTATAATAACATATTGGATTAGTAAATATTCATATTTTACTTTTTTAACATCTCTCATATATATATATATATATATATATATATATATATATATATATATATATATATATATATATATAACACTAATAACCTTGGGAAGGGCATGAATCCTCTAGCTATGGGTAAATTGTGGGGAAGTCTAACCTTGGCATGGCAACCGGTGTAAGAGATGGAAAACTACGCATAAAAATTGACCTTGCGTCGCATCCTGCTCGTGCAGAGGGGTTGGTAAATATATATATCATCATCCTTTAGTTGTACTGACGATACGGATTTCTCTGACTCTTTCTTTCCATCTACCCCTATGATCCATTTACAAGCTACATCCTGCATTTGAAATAAATAAGTTCTTGTAAGCAGGCCAACATTGGCACGTATATGTGTAGGGGTCCATAGAAGAGAGCCACTTATGAGTTCTTCCTTGCTTCTCCAGCAGTGTCCTGCATGTTACTTAGATTGTTTTTGAGATAGGAGGGAAGTAGCCGTAAAATTGTAACTTCGTAGTTTGTTGCCTCCTGGATTTGTTCAAAATAGCTCGTAGTATTCTTGTGTAGTTCCCATCTAGATTTTTCACAATGCGTTTTGTTAGCATCCATGTTGTGCATCCGTACAGTAGTATTGATACATCTATGTATGTCTTTGTGTATGTAAACGTAACAAAGTGAAAACAGCAGATCTTAGCGAGATTTTTACTAGACTAATGCACTTAAAATGTTTAGAGAATACAACAATTTCCAGTCCACAGATCAACTCAATGCAAGTTTTGCTGTATTCGTTCGTACTGAAAATTTTACTTTGACTATGAAAATTTTTGATTGGAGATAACTATGAAATCTTAATTAAGATCCCTCCTAAGTAGACGTAACAATATTATAATAAATTAGTGAGAAACTATTGAGTTTATTGGTCGTCTACTAAATAATAGTAAGCAGGGTTGTTTTAGGGGGGTAGAGTGTTCGCCAATGGTCCGGGAGAACCGGGGTTCAATCCCAGGTTGCGTCATACCAAAGACTTTAAAAATGGTACTTGATACCACTTTGCTTAACACTCAGCAATATAAGGTACGTTTCAATGGTAAAGTGGGGCAATCCAGGGAAAGGAGTAGCGTCCTCCCCTACACATCGGTGCTGTAGCTATTGAAAATGGAGCCTTAGAGTCGACCTCGACTATGGTCGCCAACTTTACTTTTACTATATAATACAACCATTCAAAGATTAGGCACGGTGTTTTCTTCTTTGTCAGATTCAAAATTGAGTTGACTCACTAATGCCCCCGTAGATTTTCACCAAAACAAAATGTAAAGCTTGTGCAATTGTGAGTATAGGTACATTTAAACCCCCACCAAAAAGAAAAAAAACACAAAAAAAAACAAAAAAACAAAACAAAGCAAAAACATAACCCCCCCCAAAAAAAACAAAAAAACAACAAAAAAACCCCCACAAACAAACAAACGAACAACGTTATAGGGAATAGCTTAGTCGGCTGGGGCTGTAGAATTCACCGACTGCAACACTCCCGTGAGGTACGACCCCTTCTAACGAGTATCCTGGGTAAGACACTTGATCTTCTGATGGTGAGACTACGGTCCTTGAGATTTAGGGAATTTGTCATTATTCCCAGGTCCACTTTGACCCAGATTTGCAGTACCTGTTAGTGTCCCCTCTATGTGCCAAATATAACTGTTTAATCATTTACTAGACTTGAAACCATTTATGCTGAATAGAATTCCCAGTGTTAAATAGCAATACTAAAAACCATTTAACTCTGCACAAACAAATGAGTTCTTCTTCATTTAAAAGTAACGTTACCAACAGACTATTCATTTACAAATCACACACACGTATATATATATATATATATATTATATACAACAGGATTAGCATTAAATAACCTACTAGGGTTGATATGCTATAAAACACCTCTAACCATCCAAGTAATACAGAATTGGCCAAATAGATCTGTTTGAAAATCACCTGTATGAGATAGAAAGACTTGATACCCCTATAAGTAAGTAAAGTTGGCGATCATAGTCGAGGGCGACCATAAGGCTCCCTTTTCAATACCTACTACACTAAAGTATTTAATACGTAACTTATATGGCCGAGTGTTCAGCAAGGAGGTATCAAGTACCATTTTTAAAGTCTTTGGTGTCACGCGACCTGGGATTGAACACCGGTCTCCCGGACAATTGGCGAACCCTCTACCCACTACCCCAATTCGTGAGCAAATTATTTGCATTAAGAATAGTTACTTGAATCTGTATTTGTTTATCAAGGATTATTATCAGTTACTGAAACCTTATATCTGTATAAACTAATAATTATTATTAAGTAGATATAATCACTCATAACTGTGTTTAACCGAAGTGAGTATCGGGGAGAATAGTTATTTTTTATAATTGTATCTAGTCAAATATGATTTTTATAGATAATCTGTATTAGATAATTATATTTGATATCAGATAACTGTTTGCGAAAAAATAATTATAAACAAAACGTGCCGCTGGGCGGTCACAGTCCCTGTGACGTAATGGCTAAAATGCTAGTCTGTGACCTCGGAGTAAGTGAGTTCGAACCTCAGTTTTTGCTACTTTGTTCACTTTCGGACTAATACCCTTGACAAAAGTAGGATCCCCCATACCTATATTTAGATAACTGCTTTTCTTCTGGAAGGATAGTTTTGGCATTGAATATCCCATGACGGTTTATATGCCATTAAAAGGAAGAACTCAACCCAAACAAAACCAAAATGTAAGATTAAAAAATGTAATGGAACATTGAAGATATAATTATAATTCCAATCAAACATTTATAAATTAATTGAATTTTATCGTTGAATAATCCGTAAGGAGTCTTTATGCCGTTAAACCAATAAACCAAAACAAACTCCCCCCCTCTCTCTATATATATAAATATATATATATATATATATATATATATATATATTTGGGTATGTATGCTTTCTTTATACTATCATATATCTGTCGCATTTAAACATTACACATACTTCAACTACTTTTCTCGTCTCATTCCTTAATGCCAAATTAAACAACTGGAATTATAAACAAGATGTTCTTTATAGTGAGAATTATGTTCGCACGAAAGAAACGAAAATGTCATTTAAATCTAAAAAATAAAAACGAAGAAACGTATATTGCTGACGGCGGCGTTGAAATCTTTTTAAGTTTGAAAAGCAATTATAGCAATTTCAGTTCAATTTGCCTTTGATTATTAGAATTTCAGGATCTACTACAACAAAGAATCGATGTCTTTACCTGAATTGACAATTAAATTCCGACTTTTTGCTATCAAGAAAGTGAAGTAATCTATTATATATTGTACATCTAAAATACAATATCTATATAAAAAAAAGGAACAAGTCTTTTAAAAAAGGGTGCAACTTAGATGCTTCAGTGTGTTCGTGATGTGCTGCAATGATTTCTTTTTTTTTTTTGTATAAAAAAAACTGCAACATGCTATCTTGGTTAGTTCTGAGTGACACTTGCCAGAGTAAACGTGTGTGTTTCAAGGATTTTGACGAGCAACTTGTTTTAGGAAAAACCTTTATGTACTTTTGTGGTAGAATCAATTGAGTCGGTGACACGAAAATTAGTTGCAAAATTAAATTGTAAGACGAGTCAAAAGAAATAATAGAAAATTGAATTGAGACTGTGTCGGAAGAAACCCAAAGAAGACCCCCCCCAAAAAAAAACAAAAAACAAACAAAAAACAAACAAAATTAAAAAAAAAAAAAAAACGAAAACGATACTTTCCTTTGCTCAGACTTCAAGTCTACAAGATCAAAGAAGTATTAATTAACTAGACAGCATTTTTTCCGAAGGGCTTTAAATATGGGTAAAATAATACTCAAAACAGCCCAAACTGTAATGTATTTAAATACGTCCAATACGACTAAATAAACAGAAAAGAAATAAAACAAAAAACAAAAAAAAACAAAAAAAAAACAAAACAAAAAACAAACAAGCAAACAACAACAACGAAAACAACTGCTTCTCAGACTCCAAGGAATCATTTTTAGGTGCCGAATTGACCTTTGCTAAACTAGACAACCTGTAAAAAAGAGACGATAGATTTCTTTTTAGGGATTATAAACTTTGGTATAATTATAATAAAAAAACATATACAGAACCTCCCAGATTTCTTATGGATTTTATGATGGTCAGAGACTCAGCGAATCTAATAGATGTTGGATTATAAAGCTGCTCAGTCGAGAGAGTTGAGAATTTGACACACTCGGGAACAGGTCGAAACCCCTCAGGATTTAGATAAATAAGGATAAGCAAAAAGGTCCAAGAATGATCAAGGCAGCAACCTACGTGACTTGAGATACCGTTAAGTGCAACAGATACAGAACAGGGGAAGATCCATAGCAATAGAAGGAAGATTCAAAAGGAACCCAGACTTTAGAGGAACTTATAATGATTGTTAGTGAAGAGATTGGCTGAAAGCAACAGAAAATTAGAAGAGTTAAACAACACTCACCACCAACCCTTGACACCAAGTTAACTTGGACTTGGGGTGAAAACGTCATGAATAGGCAATCACGTATACAGTCTGATCCAAAAACAACAAGGTAATCTCGATTAAGAATAGAAAGTAATATCAGATCTATTGTATTACGCTTTTCTAATGTTTAAACAGACCTATAAGGAGGAATGTTTGAGCTACACCAAATGTCACAAACGGTTCCTGGGTTTCCAATCAGAAAAAAATTATCCCAATCACAAGACACAGTGATAGCTGTAACAGCATTTTGTGTTTTTTTTTTTTTTACACACGGAAGGGACTGTTTCATTTCAAAGAATAGGTGGATTATCAAGAAGAAAAATCATTTGGTTATATTGAAGTAACATCTCCAGTCATTAGCCTAAAATTTAAAGCTTATTTGCAAATAAATCTACTGCATACTAGAATGCTTCCCAATTTATGGCAAAATGTCTTAAGGACTACAAAGTTAACATATTGAGGTAGCCATTACAAAACCCTGATAGAAAATATCTCAGTAAGCTAATGTAACAAAGGAGGTCCACCAATCTGTCTGTTACTATAGTTCTGTCTGGTTTAATTGGCCAAGGATCTAGCTGTTCATTGTGTAAAGTTTGTTGAAAGCGACCCAAAACGTTACACCCAAGTTTTAAAAAGAATACACACTGAAATTCAAATTGATTAATTTCTTTAATTAGATCTACTTTTCAGTTAGACAATCGGCTGTTAAAAATCTTTTGATGGATCAAGAGAGAATTTTTCTTATGGTTTATTGAAATGTTAAATTTGGCCAATGAATATAACGTACTCTTGTGAAGCCACAAGGAAAGAATATACAAAGGAGGAAGAATGACCATAACAATTATTTACAAAAATATGACTCTCTTTATTTCTTGAAATGGTCAAATCTCTGTTATATGTGAGAGACAGAGGCAGACGGACACAGGCAGGGAGACAAAGACAGGCTGCCATATTGACCCATAACTTCTCTTAACGCTGTGTTATTTTCAAAGCCCCACTTGTCACTTCTGCTTTTTGGCCGGGGAATACTCAACCGAAGGCCCGATGTGAGCCGCTGCTCCAGTACGACGCCCAGCCACTCGCTGGCGCTCTCCGTGACTAATCGAATCTCTTCTGACCGCAAGTGGAGACTGACAGGCTGACTGTATCTCACGTGGATATCTGAAAATATAATTTCATAACACCCAGACATTTCCATTCAATCATGTGACTGCTTTCACTTATTTTCACAGGAGTGTCCTGTGCAGATAATCTCTGATTGACAGCTCGGTCAAAGGTCCATATGCAACAGCACAAGTTGAGGATTTTTTTAAAAATTGAAAACTCACGAAACAGTACGAAAGAATTTTTATTAT
The DNA here is from genome assembly GCA_963585895.1 of Sepioteuthis lessoniana. Lineage (NCBI taxonomy): Eukaryota > Metazoa > Mollusca > Cephalopoda > Myopsida > Loliginidae > Sepioteuthis > Sepioteuthis lessoniana. Next base: position 58,942,880 of record OY757911.1, on the reverse strand, counting down.
AACTAAGTGGGTATTATATCAGCTGGGTATTATATCATTGGCCAATGAATAAAACGTACTCTTGTGAAGCCACAAGGAAAGAATATACAAAGGAGGAAGAATGACCATAACAATTATTTACAAAAATATGACTCTCTGTATTTCTTGAAATGGTCAAATCTCTGTTATGTGTGAGAGACAGAGGTGCCCGTGGTGTAATGGTTATCGTCACAGGATATGAACACGACGATAGGACTTCAATTCCTGGACAAGACTGATTGCATTTCACATAGCACTAATACCCTTGGGAAAGGTATGAATCCAATTATTCTCCCTCCAGTTATAAATAGTAGGGCAGACTAGGTTCTTCAGCCTTGGCGAGGCAACTAGTCTAGGAGAAGGAAAACTCTGAATTCAAAACTCTTAAACTCCGCTTAAAAAATTGACCTTGTGTCATATCCTGCCCGAGCGGAGGGGTTGGGTAAATAGGATTATATCAGCTGGGAACTGAAGCCTTTCTGATTAGTAGTTATAAGTTTGGTCATCAAATCCTACCTCATACTTAAGTAAAACTATTTATCTGGTTACATTTGGACATATTAATCTAACGTTTCTGTGGTTGGCGTAATGTTTATTGTCGAGAAAGATTTACTTGGCAAGCCAACTTCAATTCCCGGACGAACTGTTAGCATTTCATTTCATGTTCATGCCTTTATGAAAGGCATGAATCCATATGTTTCCCTTTCCTTCAGTACTGAGTACGTTGAAGTCAGAATGTGATCACTAAGCTAGGTGGAGAAACTAATATAAAGAAGAAAAATGATAGGCAATAAGTTAACGGAAAGAAAAACACGTTGAAGTCTTTCTGGCAATACCTGTAACGACATTGATGTTATGTTGCATTGCCTTTTACATTCAACTTGAATGTACTAAAAGATAACATCTGATTTTTCTTATCGCTGTAGCTAAGTACAGGACAGAGGCGCTAATCCATAATATCACAATTTAAACTGATGCAAATCAAGAAAAAAAAGTTTGCATATAGATCTAACGTTTATTCACTGTGATGTTCACAACCGGTTTGTAATATCATGACAAAATCCTTGTTTATTAATTTATCTATTCATCAAAGCCAATCTAAACAGTGTTAAAACAGCCCAATGTCTATCAATCAAACAGAAACTGGCTTCCTATTAAGTTTTGACTAGAAATCTGTTTGTTTTCAGGTTTTGAACTCTATTATTTTATCAAACCATTGAAAAGTAGATTAGTCATTCGACGACAGAAGTGCTTTCTGTTATCTTTGAATTTATTAAATTATCAGATTTGTCTTCACATAAAGATATAATCACTTTACAATCGAAAAGATGTCATTACTTTCTCTTATACTTTATCTGGTAATTAAGTGTATTACTCTCAAGGTTTTTTTTTAATATAACGTAGAGCTTCCTCATTATGAAGGCTTTTTATTTCGCCAGAGTCAGATAATTCAGGTCATTTTGAATAAGTGACAGATAAATTAATCACGGCAAAAAATATCAATGAACTTGAAGGTTGCTCGATTTTTCTCGAGTTGGATGAAGATGTGAGATTGTACATAACGTTTTCACAGACTCCAACTACAAAGAAGAAAGGTGAGTGTTTTGTTAACATTTCATTTTAATTCTTATCGTCTTCCGAATTCAACGAAATTAACGAATCCTTTGCTTTATATATCTTGTGTAATTAGGCCCACTGTATTGATTCAAAATTTGATCTACTTGATTCCAATTAATCATGTTCTTTAGTTGTTCTTATTTTGCATGTATGTATTTATAGCATTAGGCAAAGTAAATAATTTCTACAAAGAATTTTAATCATCAAGAATTTTTTCTATTGAAAATATATATTTTTTGAAAAAAAGAGGTGAAATTTATAAGTATTCTGACAAATATTTACCAGCGCAAAAATCAAAATTTCTTCAACTGAACAGAACCTGCCATAATCTTTTATACTGCTATAGATAGTGTTATAGACTTATTCACACGATAATATACATCATATCATAGACTTATTCACATATTATATAAATGAGACATTATTACAACTTGAAGGTTTTTCACATCAGCGTTAGCTGATGGTCTTTCACTGGAGTCTGAGTGACAGAAAGTCTCCTCAAGTCTCCATGACTCTTCTCAGTATTCTGGCCGATCTCAATAATGCACTAGTTTGGATGGTTTCCACTCGTCCTTTTATTTACAAATCCTCCAGTCCCTTGATTAATTCTTTAGTGGCTGTACCAAGAGCACCAATTATAATTGTTATCCTATTTACCAACCCCTCCGCTCGGGCAGGATATGACACAAGTTCAATTTTAAAGCGGAGTTTAACAGGTTTGAATTCAGAGTTTCCCTTCTCCTAGACTAGTTTCCTCACCAAAGCTGAAGAATCAGTCTGTCCTACTATTTACCCATAGCTAGAGGGAGAGTTATTGGATTCATACCTTTCCCAAGGATATTAGTGCTATGTGAAATGCAATCATTCTCGTCCAGGATTTGAACTCGAGTCGCCGTGTTCATTTCCTACGACGATAACCATTTCACCACGGGCACCTCCAATTATAATTGTTATAGACGTCACTTTCATGTTCTACAGTTTTTTCAGTTCCTTAGTAAGGTCGAGGTATTTTTCTTTTCTCTTTCTTTTAATTTTACTTTGTGGTCAGCCGGGACAGCAAAGTTCACAATTTTGCAGGTTCTCTTTTTTTGTTCATTATTATAAGATCTTGTCGTCTGACCGAGATTAAGTGATGTTAGTATCCTAGAAGGGTTTGTGAGTGTCATTCTCCAGGACCGATGTTGGGTTGTGTATATACCTTTTGTTCGTATGGTCAAATTGAAATTTTATGCACAATTCACAGTAGATCACTTTACCCACCCAGTCGTGTCTATTCTTATACTCTTTCTGTGATGATTTGTGGCATTAGCTTATTATTATTATTATTATTATTATTATTATTATTATTATTATTATTTTGAATTAAATCCTGAAAAGATAATTTTTTATGATTTTCAGTGCACTTCAAACTAATTGGTAAAAGTTGTTGAAAGCATGTTTTTAAACAATTCTGTATTTACCAACCTTGTTTTTCCTTATAAACAAAATATTTTCTTTGTTCCAAAAAAAAAAAAAAAAGTAATACTATGCTTCGAGGGTCATTAAGTTAAATTAAATGAATGGGAAATGATATGAAATGTATTGCCAACATATACCGCGTTGAAATTCAGTTGCCGTCAAATCACAAGTTTCCTCTTTATTAATTATCAGTCACTATGCGATTGTTCGAATGAATTAAAGTTTTGATGTATTTATTTAATATATCCAAGTTATTCTAAGGATTACAAAAGCAGTTATAACGTCACTGAAGTATGCCAAAGTAATTTTGTGACAAATTATAAGTAAAGTAAAGTTGGCGACCATAGTCGAGGCCTACCGAAGGCTTTCTTTTTAATAGCTATTACACTGATGTGTAGGGGAGGGCGCTACTCCTATCTCTGGATTGCTCCACTTTACCCTTGGAACGCACCTTATAATGTACGAAATAAAGTACGAGAGTTTTAGGCAAAGAAGTATCAGGTACCATTTTTGGAGTCTTTGGTATGACTCGACATGGGATTGAAACCCAGCCTCCCGACCAATTGGCGAACGCTCTACCACTAGGGAGAAAAGCAGAAAATCAGAATATCTTGACATTCAAAATCGTGGGTCATTCAATAAATAACGAGAAATTTTTGAAAAAAGTAAAATTCTTCTTCTTTTCAGAATTTTTGGGAATTAGCTTAGGGCAAAAATCATTTAAATCAAACTAAGAATATTTGTTTTAAGGCTATTCAAAACAGCTGTTAATAAAAAAGAGGGCTTCAGGCTTAAACAGAGATATAACATATTTTTGGTGGCTGAGAAGTACAAGCCATGCAAAATTAACAGAAAATCTCTAATATGTACGGAGAAGTATGTTTTAGCTAAAAAATATGTACAAATCAGGTAAACATGGGTTTCCTAGTTCGAGTCTGAGTCAAAAAGACTCTTCACGGGGTTGAAACACACTGGTTTTCTGGCGAAGAAAAAGTAACGGTAACAAGGGTCAGTAAAAAAAGGTCATGCTGACAGTCTTCTCTTATAGGAAAGGATCAGACTGCGTAATTGACACATCAGGCTAGCGGAGTGGCATAAAAGAATGCAATATATATATATATATATATATATATATATATATATATATATATATATATATATATATATATATATATATATATATAAGGCACATATGTGAATGACTGGATACAAAACCTATCTACGAATTAATAAATTCTTATTTCTTTAAATTAAGTAAAAAGTTTGTTGAAAAACCGAAGTTGGAAAGTCTTTTCTTGTAAGAAAATACGATATTTGTAAGAGAGTGAATATCTAAAAGAGAAAGTGAAGATTCATGCATGAAATGTAGCAGTTTCTGTCAGTCTTATTCTAAATGGATATATATTTTTTATTAGTAAAAGATCTGTACGCGAGTGTATCACTATGTAGTGGGAAACTAACTTTATGATGTTAATGTCAGTTTAAATATAAAGACAAAATCAGGAGGCAAAGATGTATGTAAACAATAATGTATTTTTCGATTTAAGATGTTGGAATTATATGCACCCTTAAAGAAAAGAATGTTAAAATTTTCACACAAAATAAAAAAAACCGAAAGGTTTTTTGAATAGTTCGCAGAATGAATCTGTGAGGCCGTCTGGAGAAATATTTATTTCTTCTCTATTTATAAGATCTAAGTAGGCACAAAATGAGATAAAAGTTGAATATTTATCAATGTTTCCAATTGGCTAAAAGTGTATTTTTCAACATTTTCGGAGGGAAAAGATTTCTCAAATTACTTTGGGTATTGATCCTTCTAATTTTCGCGGCAAGTCAAATATTCTTGTCTGTGAAATCTGCAAGAAATTTCAAAACGATTGGGTAAACGCTAATTGGCCAATATATATATATATATTTAAAGAAAAAAACCAAAGACCTGTTATTTTAGGATTATAAATTCATTTCCATCCTGTTTTTCGTTACTGGTGTGAACCAAAAACACGAAGAAAAATATAACAGGACTTCTTCAGATCAAATGGATAAGTAGACAGAATAGACACGGGGGCGGGGACCGGTCTTTGTTTTTTTCTTTAAAGAAATATTGCTCTGTAAAATCAATTACATTGGGCTCTCTACCAGGATAATTTAAATGTTCAGCTCCTGAATGATTTTCTTGTCCTGAAGGAATTACTCCCAACTCTGGTTTAACTGGACCGAATAATATATATATATATATATATATATATATATATATATATATCTTTTTGAGGAAAATGCCAAATAACAAGTTTTCCAGATTCGAATAATTTACTTTAGCCGGTAACTAACTGATTGAGCCCCGTGACGTAATACGTTAACGACGTAAAAATCACGTGACTAAAAATGAGTACGTTTATTCACTTGAATCTAATAAAATTCAGACGTGTTGAAAACTGTCTCAACTAAAGAGTGCCAACATGAAAACCAAAGTCATGAGTTTTATCCTGTCTAATTATGATTTTTTTATTATCTGATTTTAAACTTGAAAAATATTGTTTTATTGTTCTGAATTTTCGTGCGGAAGTTACAGCAAAGATTTTACGGATAAAAAACACGTTCAGCAGTAAATTTTAACTATATATATATATGTGTGTGTGTGTGTGTGTGTGTGTGTGTGTGTATCTGCAGATTTAAGAAGACCTACTGAGAGAACATAGAATAAGAATTGTCAGCAAGGTAGTCCCTAAAAAAACGAAG